>CM019699.1:3703657-4303657 GCA_009760885.1 Achatina immaculata
GATACAGATTAAGGTGATACATGTATATTTTCTCAATCTATAAATTCTAAATTTAAAAAAATTTTGCTCACAACTTTTGGTATGACCCTCGTAGTTTGGCCAACATGTACAAATATTCATTTTATATGAATAAAATTAAGGAAGTGGAGCGGCCTGGTTAGCTGAGTGGTTAGGCATTTTATTTTACTAATTTGGAGGTACCAGGTTCAAGTCCCCAGAGTGCGATTTTTTTATGGCACACAACAAAAAGGCCCTGTGGTCCGCCCAGCCTCTAAAGATTGGTACCAGAGAAATCTGGGAAGGTAAATATGGCCAAGTGTAATACAGATCATTTTACACTTTCATATTCCAGTAGTCTCACCTGGGCAAGAGCAGAAAAAAAGGCGAAGGACAGGCATTTGTGGAAAACCCTTGCGGAAGCCCCATGTGCCCTGGGCACTTAAGGTTCAGAGAGAGAGAGAGATTCCAGTAGTCTTGGAACACCATGTGCCTAATATGCCCTAATGACACAGAAATGGGGATTTTACCTTTACCTTACTTTGGCATGGAGATTGTAAGCAAGATTGTGAATTTTATTATGAGTGCCAAATTTCAAAAGTGATTGAAATAATAATATTACTAAACATAATTAAATTACTACTTAATAATTTACAGAAATTAACAGAGTCATATCTCTCTCTCTCTCTCTGAACCTTAAGTGCCCAGGGCACATGGGGCTTCCGCAAGGGTTTTCCACAAATGCCTGTCTTTCGCCTTTTTTTCTGCTCTTGCCCAGGTGAGCCCTCTATTGCTCAACATCCTTTCTGTTGTTCTTCTCCATGAACAGAGTCATATGAAGATACATAAATTTTGTTAGTTGAGAACTAAAGAGCCATTTACATGAAGCAGATTTGACAAAATGAGTCAGTGTAGATAATTTATGATAGTGGAGTTTTCTCTTTCTAGAATCTAGTTTTTTTTTTTTCCTTATAGAAGAATTCTTTTGTAGCCTGACATGTTCAGGTGCCATTTTTAGGATACTTGATAAGATATAATAAGAATTAGTGATCTTACCATCATTATATGTGGTGCTTCATTTTGAGGGAGCATCTCAATGTGATCTACAAAAATTGTAAAACTATCAGTAACACACAATAATTAGCATACAAGTGTATAACTATACACGAAGTCACTGCAGTAAAGCTGTGATACCAAAATGTGTACTCGTTAAGTAATAAAGCTGTTCTACTTTTTTCCCAGTTTATACATTTTGTACAAACTGTCAGAACACTTTTATCATTACTCATAAACTCACTTGTGTTAAGTATCTGTGAGCTGTATGTTTGTGTACATGTTTCACTCAGCCACACCTTCCTTCTATGCACTGTATTTTGTCTGCAACAGTGCAACTGATTTCCTCAGCAACTTTCTGTTTCCCAGTAACATTATTGTTTCCAGTTCTTTAATTTTCAGTAACAAGCAGCTTTACATGGCTGACTTCAGAAGCCAGTTATGGCGTCAAACAATGTACTGTCAAATATCTCAGTAGTAGCAGTCTTCTTCTTCAGTCTTCTTGGAACACTGATGCTCTTTGTGCAGATGCAGTGAAGATATTGAGGCACACGGTCCTGTCAACATGAGGAGTTATGGCAGCCATTTTTTAGTCCTTGAGTGGAGCCAGAGAAGAAGCAGGGGGTGTGTTCAGTGCTTCTTTAGCAGGATCCACCACCATGGGGACAGCAGTGATCCCTACTTCATTATCCAAGCTAGGCCTCTTACAGGAGATACCATTGGAGAGGTGAGACATGGTCTCGGTCAGCTCTGGTTCACCAACCCTTATGCTAGCATGTCATTTCTGGTTTGCCAACCCTTATGCTAGCATGTCATTTCTGGTTTGCCAACCCTTCTGCTAGCATGTCAGCTCTGGTTCACCAACCCTTATGCTAGCATGTCAGCTCTGGTTCACCAACCCTTATGCTAGCATGTCATTTCTGGTTTGCCAACCCTTATGCTAGCATGGATAATTTAGCAAGAGCATGTAAAAGCCATAACATGAAGATCAGTGCTGAAAAATAAAAGTCATGACTGTTGTAAGAGACAAAATCCAAACAAAGATTCTTCTAAACAACCAGCCCTTGAAACAAGTAACATTTCAAATACCTAGGTAGCATAATATCAATCTCAGGGACAATTGATGCTGAGATTGAAAACAGATGCAATAAAGCAAATCAGGTTATTGGACAAATGGACTCCTTTAGTGAAAAACAAATACATTACAAACCGAAACAGAAAGGCACTGTACAACAGTTTTCCTCTCAGATATATGCTATCAATGTCAAACATGGATATTAACAGCCATGAACAAAAGGAAACTCATTATGACAGAAATGAGATGTTTAACTCTTTGTATACTGGGGGTGTTTCCTCAAAAGACCAAGGGGGGTAAATTTCACAATGTGAAATGGGATGGTTGTCACATTTAAAAGAATGACAAAGGCATAATCTGATCTGTAGTATGAAGTATTATACCTTATTTTGAAGAAGAAAAAAATGTATTTGTTTTTCAAATAAAATTTTTAACATTTTGTTAGTATACAACAACAAAAAAGAGCTAAGAACTGAGAAGAAAGAATGGAAAATGAAGTAATAAAATAAATTTTTTGTCACTTACCCATCAAGTTAATCCACTGTAGTTGTTTATATAATTCCATAATGAATAAAAATGTACACAAACATCTGTTCTTTAACATATCTTCCAAAATTTACATGAAAATATGCACTAGTTAAGCATTCACAGCAAACTAAACACCAAGTGGGTAGGTAATATTTACATGAAACAAACAAGTGGGCAGTCGTTGACTAATATTTACCAGAAAACAGGCCGTTGTGTTTTGGTTTTTGTTTTTTTTTTTAAATTTGAAGCATTCTACAACATTTAATTTTTTTAATTACACAATCTCCAGCATTACTTATTGTGATATTACAGCTAGTACTAGCCAAGTTAAGACTATTCAATTCAAATGTAATATCCACCCTCATTATGCATGCGAAAGCTGGAAAACAACTAAAGAAATAGAAAAGAAATTAGACTCTTTTGAAAACAAATGCCTAAGGAAAATACTCGGCATCAAGTGGAATGAATTCAAGAACAATGCAGAGATAAGACAGATGACTGAACAACAATCAGTCTCACGGGTGATCAGGAAAAGGAGATGGACATATGTTGGCCACTTGATGAGAAGAAATGAGCAGAGAATCCCAAAACAAGCTATCAAGTGGAACACAACAGGCCGAAGAAAAAGGGGCAGACCTCGTGAAACTCTGAAGAGAACATTATTAAGAGAGGCCAAGTTAACAGGCATAAAATCCTTTGATGAGGTTGAAAGACTCGCCGAAGACAGGAAAAATTGGCGAACTACTTTGCGAGCCCTATGTGACGTCTAACGGCACGGGAAGGATATAAGATATAAGACTAGCAAAAAGCTGAGAAGTAGTATCACCAGCTACCCTTCTAACACATTTTGCTGCTGGACCAAAAAAAACACGAAAAATTCTTTCAATCACTGCCACGTGTGCCGAAAATTTACAATTTTTACTACTACATTCTCTACACCACAGTCTAGACAATTTTAAATTAAATTATGAGCTTGTAATGCAGAAATATGCTGCTCTGGACGAAAGAAACTAGCACTGGAAACCATATTTGTTGATAAACAAAGGCCTAGCGACGATAAACTTTGAAAAACTGGCTTTAAATGAACAAAGAATCGCTCTGTTTTCTGCTCAAACCACGCGCTTAATGTGGACAACTGAATTCCGGAAGGAAGTCAACTGCTGGTTTTAAGATACTTTGATTATTTTCAAAATTAGAGAGCTACAAACCATCATCGCGCCTTGCGTCTATAAGTATATCGTAATAGGGATACAACCACGCAGGACGCATGTCCAAATACCCAAAGAGTTAAGAAGAGAATACTAAATGTGATAAGAAGAGACCAAATAAGAAATGACACCATCAGAGCAAAGGTTGTAGTAATGCCAGTGTTACACTATATCCAGAAACAGCAAGTCAAATGGTTAAGCCATGTTACATGGTTACCACCAGACAGTATATCACTCTTAAGATTTGTAGGTAACAGGGGAAGAGGCCACTCACAAAGGAGTTGGAGAAAGGAAAACAGAGATGCATTAAATATCCCATTATATGAAGCAAATCATCGAGCCCTGTCATGACATCTATTTGTAGCCTCAACAGTGAAAGGTATATGAGGAAGGAGACGAGACAAGACACGACAAGTCATTATGACTGATATGAGAGATCATTATGATACATCAGCCCAGTCAGTCTGGATTATAAGCCTTTGTTATCCTTATGCTGCAACAGAACTGTGGGCATGTACAAAGTCTGATAATCTCTGTATCAGAGAAATCTGTCAGAGAGTCCACTGAAATGTGTACAAATGTGTACTTTCTAAAATCATGTAGTTATAACTGTTTCCCTAATTCTTTGCAATGGAGCATTTTTAAAAATCGGTCCACTTTTCAGAAATTTGGAAACAAATGGGCTGTTGCTGGCACATCACTGAATATCTATCAAGGACAGATTACTGTGCTTTTAGGCCACAATGGAGCAGGAAAGACTACAACACTGTCTATTCTTACAGGTAGCATCCAAATATTCAGTTCCCAAGCTTGTGTGTGTGTTTTTTTTTCTTTTAATGACTACTCCTTATGTGCCAGCTCTCCTATTTCTAATCTTTGAGCTGTCAGCTGTTTCAAGTTATTCACTTGTGCCTACATTTTGTGTATATCATGGCCAGACAGGCAGGCAGGTATAACCCCCACCATAGTAGTACCACAGCTTTAAAATACATACTGCATGTTCCATTTTGCTTTAGAAATAATCTACTACCATGCATCATTTGAAATGTTATAAAATAACTGCTATTATATGGTTCTGTTCCATAGTAGCAAGTATGTAATTTTACACCACTGTTAGTGCTGAAAATGGGCAAGGTGTCATTTGCCAATAAAATATAGCATCCATGATCTTTGCTTAGAGAAAATGTTTGTGTCATGGATGTTGTTCAGTACACAATGGATGCTTAATTTCAAATGCAGACGTTGTCCCACACTTTCCATGTGACAAGAGGTTGTAGTTAATGAAAATTATGCATACTCAAATTTGTAAGTATGAAAATAAATCTTTCAAGATCGACCATGAATTATTATGTCCTGATCAGGTATGATTCCTCCGACCAGTGGCACTGCTATCATCAACGGCTGTGACATCAGAAAAAACATTGTCGGCGCTCAAAATAGCTTGGGATTGTGTCCTCAGCATAACATATTATTTGATTTTTTAACAGTTCGGGAACATCTCATTTTCTTTTTGAAGGTATGGTTATTTAAAAAAAAAAAAAAAATTTTTTTAAAGGAGTACTTAGCTGTAAATTGCAAGGTGTGGCTTGTCCGGCGGTGTGTGTCAGGAATGGATCTGGTAGGACGTGGAAATTGTTTAAATAGAGACCTGTGACATGTGGTCGGTGGGTTGTGACTGGGGGGTAGTGGATGGGGAACCGGGGAGGGGAGAGAGAGTGACGCACTACTGGCCTAGCTAAGAGAAATTGAAACAGGTGATTGGGGAAGAGGGGTTGCAGAGAAAATAGCGGGGTTGCAGAGTGATGCTGTGAGGAAGTTTGAAAAGTAAGAAGGGGTGGATTTAGTGGAGAGGTACTATAATGATTGAAGAAGATGATGTTATGTGTAACTAAACAGCGAGTTTAACCCATATGGTTCCAGCGTCCCATAATTTTGAATGCAGCGGTTCTCAAGTGCCAGGCGGCCTGTGTCATCTGCGTGACATTGTTTAATGGCTGTTACCAGAAAATCAGATTTGCCTCTGTGGTTGGGGCCATTGAAATGATTTGGGACTGGTTTCGAATAATGCTGGGCGATGTCGTACAGATGTTTTTGCATGCGGTCCCCTAATCTGAGGCCAGTCTCACCGATATTTTTTTTTTTTTTTTTAAACAGTGTTCATGTGAATCTATACTTTATCTCCTCTCTCTATTTCTTCGTCCTGTATGTTTTTGTATGATTAAGGCTCACGCCGAAACGTCACAACTTTGTAATTGTTAAGTAATAAAGCTGCTCCTACTTTTTTCCGATTTTATACATTCTAGTTTTTTATGAAGTTTACAATCCGAACACAGTCATCGAGTACAGATCCCAGAATTTCATTCAATTTCTTTGAAGCAAGTGCCTCACAATGGATCATGCAATGATTGCCTACAATCTCGGATGACTCTTGCGTTATGCTAGTTACAACACCACTGTTGCGGCCAGTCATTGTGGCAGCACCGTTGGTGCAAACACCGAGGAAATTTGTCCACTGCAGTCCAAAAGTTGTTAAAAAATTGTTTAAAACACGAAATATTTCATTAGCCATCGTCCTCACTGGCAGTGACTTGGAAAAAAGAAATTCCTCTTGCATACTATTTTTGCCAACAAAAGTAAACATAAAAAAGCAGCTGCGACTCACCAACAATGACAGTTGACTAATCCAACTGAATAGCAAACTTAGTAGATTGTAATCATTCATTTAACTGCACAACAATGTCCTCAGATATTTCAGATATTCTTCTGCGGACAGTATCGTTCGAGATGGGGATGCTTTGTAGGGTATTCTGAACTGAACAATATGTCACAAATCTCAACAGCGGTTGGCATGATAAATCTTCTCCAGTCGTGTGGTTTCTTTGATTTTGTGATTCTCTGGGCAATCAAGTACGATGCTTTAAGAGCATTTTCATTGAGAGTTACTGTTGTTTTTAACACTGTCTTCTGTTTACTATATTCCTCGGCTTTATGTTCGAAAAATTCTTTGGTTTTATTCTGTAGATCTGGATGTCTTGTAGTTAGATGATGACACAATTTCGTCATCTTCATTGCCTCATTAGAGACAATTAGCAAACAAATATTACACTGTGGCAGATTTTGGTCATTTGTTGAAGGAACACAACCGTACTTAATATACTCCACATCATATTTTCGAGCGTATTCAGTTTTCTTACAAGTGTCAACATTAACATCTTCATGATCACAGTGACTTTCGCTGCAACTACTATTAATTTGTTTGTGCGAAGTTGAAGGCTTACGTTTCACAAATTGATCCATTCTAACTCTAACCCTTAGCATCTAAAGTTTTAAATTTTAAACAGTAAAAAAGGCTATCCGAAAAGTCTCCACAATCATACGTGGGTAACTGGAATCTGTTGATTAATCCAATACGAATTACACATAGCACCAAGACTGAATAGTGGCTCTAAAACCAATGAAATATGATTTTGAAACTAAAACACAATTGCTGAGAGTTATATTTCACTTCTGCTCTCTCGCAGAATCTACGCCAACTGTTCTCTAAAATTACATTGTAAAACTGCATGTTTCAGCAACACAATCAGAAAGACACCGGTGTCATACTTCAAAAGCGATGCCGTCTTTTTATGTACATCACATTTCTGTTTGATGCTGGAAGAAACACTGTCTGGACCATCCTTTTTCCAATGGCCACACTGCGGACATACTAATAAAGCAACCTACAATTCTGCGGCTTGCAACCGTAAAGTCTGCTCATATGCATTGTGTGAAAAATGCGGAATAATATTTTATTGCATCTTCTTTTTTCTCTCTCTCTCTTTTAATGTTTTTTTTTGCTGCATTAAGACTTCTGCGTGGCCCAAAATACTCCCTATCATGGCCCATGAGTTGAGAATCACTAGTCTACACCCCTAACAGTATCTATGTTTTCTAGAAGTTTATTGTTTTACTTTTATGCAGTGATATCAATTATTAGCTGACTGGGTAAGCTGTGTCATTTTTTTCTTCTGCAGCCTAGTACATGGCACCAACAAAAAGGCACAACAGCTAGTGTAATCTGCTAAGCAGTTAGCATTTGCATTATAAAGTTTAGTGCTGTTGGCATGCTAGTCTGCCACATGTACTTGATAATTGTATTCTATTAATTAAAAATATTCACTGTGTTCATTGGTTAGCACACATTTATTCTTAAACAGAAGTTTGTTGACATTAACACATTGAGTTTGCCTCATTTCTAATGTTTACTGACATGAATGCAAAATCCTCATTTAAAATTCTTTGAAATTTTTGGTTTATGGCTAGAAATTAACTGCAGAGAAAATACAGAGATGACAACAGAAGTATAATATAATGAAAACAATGTTTAGTTTATTAAGCTCTCAGCTGTAGAAAAATATTTACAAACGTGATTATATGCCAGATTGACAAGCTGTTAAGTTTTAAAATTAATAACAAACTGATAATTACCATTCTTAATAGATCTCTTATTTTGATCAACAAACTACCATTGATAATGATTCATTTAGGAAGATTGCTGTATATAAACTATATTTCTACATCACTTTGATAAGACCAAGCAGTTTATTAAAAAAGGTAAAGTAGTCCCATAGCAAATGCCATAAGTGATGAAGCACTAGAGACCTCATTATGCTGGGCCATTGGTATGAGGTATGGTGGTCAATTCCTTTCCTAGCTGCCTTTCCTTCCCAGATTTACTCAGATACCCATTTTACAAGGCTGGGTCGACCTCGGGGCTGTACTGGTCAGAAAAAAAAAAATCTCGCTCAGCTGGGGATTCGAACCTTTGACCATTCAGTTGCAAGATAAGTGCTCTAACCACTACACTAACCAGTCCCCCTTCATTTATTATAAGTCAATGATTCCCTCACCACATGTGCATAGGTTGTGATTCTTGATGAACCAACTTCTGGAATGGACCCTGCAGCTCGTCGTCAGATCTGGAAGTTACTACAGAAAGCCCGTCATGACAGAACCATCCTTCTGACCACTCACTTCATGGATGAGGCAGACATATTGGGTGATCGGATTGCTATCATGGCTGATGGTGCTGTGAAATGCTGTGGAAGTTCTCTGTTTCTGAAGAAACTGTTTGGTGAATAACATTTCACCATGTCTTTGACATTTTTTACCAATTTTTGTACAGTTATATTAAAAAGTATTTCTGTTTTTTTTCTTCTTTTTTTTGTGAATGTTTATACCTTTAAACTTAGGATTTTAAACTGTAGAAACCATAAGTAATAAACAAAATTGTGCTAGACGCATTAACTGTTGATTTTATAAGACAAGGATTGTAAATGGTAAGTCAACATGGAGAGAGAGAGAGATTAGAATAATAATAAAATATATAGTGCCAAAAATGCTTGAAAGTTTTCTCTAACTGAAATTTTAAAAATTTGTCTTTGTGATTTAAGAATATAATTAGGATAATCCTTCCTAAAATTAGAGCAAAAAAAAGTATGTGGAGAGAAGTGTGTTCAACTAAAAAGAGTGATTGTTAATAGAGGATAAACTATCATTTAACTTCATAAATATTAATTTGTACATCATTGATAAGGTATGCTGCTGGTGAGTCTTCAGCTGCCATGTGTTGGGTGAAACTCTGGCCAATGAAGAAAAACGTGATTAGGGTTGCCACATGGCACCACCATGGAAAAGATGAAAGAAAGGATTAAGTGAAGTAACCAGTAGTTTCGAGGTCAGGGCTACTCAAATAATGGCACCTCTGCTCTAGAGGCCAGCCATGTCCTATATACACCCATACTGGGGCAGACTGCCTAAACCGGCTTAACCCAGGGGTTAAACTAAGATGCTGCTAGTGAGATTCTTCAGCTGCCGTGCATAGGGTGAAACTCCTACGGCCAATGAAAAAAATGCTAAAATGTGATCAGGGTTGCTGTGCAGCGCCGCTGTGAAAAAAAGTGATGGAAAGGATAAAGTGAAGGTTAATCGGTATGTCCAGTAGTCTTGTGGCGAGAGTTACTCATACCACAGCACCTCTGCTCTAGAGCCAGCCATGCCCTATATACACTCATACCTGTGAAATGTGCCTAAGGCGGGTTAACCCAGGAGTGAAACTTGATGACTACTCATGTCACAGTAGAGGTCGGTCACATCCTAAATATGCCTATACTGGGATAATATGCCTAAACCGGCCTAACCCAGGGGTGAAACTTACTAGTGGCAAAGATTCATCCTCCTGGACAAAAGCTCCATCCTGGTCACCGTTGCTAGTTGTGACCAGGATGGAGCTTTTGTCCAGGAGGATGAATCTTTGCCATGACCACAAAATGCTGAAGTCAGAGACACTGGACCAGCGCAGTCTAGATAGGCAACTACCTCTCACTTGATGCGGATATATGTGTTTCCTAATCACTCTGAGGTTTTGTGGTGAGAAAGTCCAATGCTGGACTGGATGGGCAACCACCTCTCACCCAGCAGGGATGTACTGATATCCAAAACACGTTGAAGTTTTCCAGTGAGAAAGTCCAACTATAGATTAAACTGGTGCAATGAAAACCACAGTGTCACACAATCCCGCTTCTGTGACCCACCGAGAATACAGCCCCAAGCCCCATGATACTCTGAGCCTCCTGTGGTCCTCTCAGGAATCTGTTGTGGTCCTCTTGGGGCAGTCTTAGTGGTAGAAGCAAATGAAGAAGAAGAAGGAGAATTGATAAGGTAAATTTGTGTAGGCAGTAAAGATGTACTGAGTTTTAAGTATTCAATCAAGTAAGAATATTTCAGTTTCTAAGTGACAAAATTCAGATTAGTAAATTTAATGAAGTGGGACTACTTGCCAAAAGTATGAATATGAAACTTACGCTTTAATATTTATATTAAATTTCCAAGAATGATTATTCTTGGAAATTGACACAAATCTTTTTTTTTTTTAATTTCTTATATATAGACTTCCACTCATATTGAATTTTGCAGAGATAAGACAGATGAGCAAACAACAACCTGTCTCATGAGTGATCAGAAAAAGAAGATGGACATATGTAGGCCATATGATGAGAAGAAACAATCAGAGAATACCAAAACAAGCTATCAAGGGGAACACAACAGGCCGAAGAAAAAAATGTTGAGCGCATGAAACTCAAAAGAGGACATTGTTAAGAGAAGTCAGTTTAGTGGGCATAAAATCCATTGATGAGGTTGAAAGACCGAAAACAAGAAAATTTGGCAAACAACTATGCGAGCCCTATGTGACGTTTGACAGCACGGGAAGATGTAAAATGTAAGATAAGTAAGTAAATAATAGTTATACATTACAAATTTAACATTTCAGTTTTTGGCCACAGCTAATATGATTGGAATATTAATTCGTTCCCATTACTAGCTACTTTTTAAGAAATATTTGTTGAAGCATTGAAAATTATACCACCTGAAATTTTTTAAAAATTAATTGTATTAAAATTTCATTATTATTCAGCTCAGAACAAGTTTGAATTGAATATTAAGTACATCTTTGATGAACAGCATCAATTTTATTCATGTCTCTTTAAAACTACTTCAACACTTGAGAAATTTTATGTTAACAGCCACCAAAAGATGAAGTTTCCTTCTACCTTTTGTATATTAAGTTGCTTCAGTGCATGCTAGTCTTTCAGTGTTGAAGTCAGTGATGAATGTATAGAGATATCATTATGAACCCAGCTTGAAATCATTGATCTGACAATGCATACATCCTCTTGCTTCAGGTACTGGTTACCATCTGGTTATTGTGAAGACATCTGGTTGTGACATTCGCCAACTGACATTTGCCATACAGTCTTTTGTGCCAAGTGCAGAATTACAAACAGTTACAAGCTCGGAAGTCTCATACCTGCTGCCTGATAATGAGTCCAGCGAATTTCCACAGCTTTTCAGTCATCTGGACACTAATAAGCATGAACTTAAAATAATCAGTTTTGGTACTTCAGCAACAACTATGGAGGACGTATTTCTAAAGTATGATTTGTGCTTTTTTTTTTTTCAGAAAATCAAGTGTAACAGTGATTCTTACTTACTTACTTATTTACTAATAAGAGCTTGCTTAGAATATCTTAAAAACACTACACAACACAGCATTCAGATTATCAGATTTATAAACATGAAAAATATTTTCATTTGGAATTTTAAAAATATTATCTTTATAAGAAAATTTTTAAGATACATCAGTACTGCAATTTATTTAATTACACAGGATACAACAAAAAAAATGGCAGAAAGAAAAACAAAAATATGAATTTTACTTCTACCAATGTGGTTACCCTGCTGGTTCCAGAAAATAGTCATCTCAATTTTGTCCATATTCTTTAGGTAATCAGAACTTGTGCCTGAATGCTGTTTCCCTAAGATTTGTCAGAAAACCCACAGTTTTGTTTGTTTTTGTGAACATTGTGGATAAAAGTATAGTCTATTAAATACACATAGAAGCTTTATCTAACAGAAAAAAGGTACCTATGTATGGAAGTAGAATTATGAACTTAGAGAAGCTCATGATTGAAACACCACAATTTAATTGTTTATTTTTTAACAAGGAACCCTAAATGAAACATGAGATGAAGTACTCATAAAATGTGCATGCTTCAATTGTTCTCTATCAGCTTTGTTCACTCTGCTGGTTTGTGTGTCCCAAAAGTAAGTTTAAGGGCACGTAAGTTCATAAAAGTGATGTTAGACTAATGGGCATGGTTGTGGAATTTTCATTATTTGTCAGCTGTCAACATTATGCTAGATGGCATCAATGTGCAACACCATGTAGGCAGCATTCATCAGTTAAAGATAGATGGTTGACTAGACATATTTTGTTCACAGAATAACTTTACATTACACAAGAAATGCATTTGCTAAGTTTTTTTTTTGTGTCTGCAAAATAATGTTTTCCACACAGCTAGTGTAAATTTGAAGCAAGGTTTACTTATAAGCATATAAAAAATATATAAATATGTCACTTTTTATACATTGCCATGTACCATAATATATCCACTTATTGAACAATGTACAGAGTTGGAGAATATGTGCATAGTGAAGATGAGCCTCCAGCTGACATGGCTGCAGATATCAGAGCCTCAGTCCATCGTACTTCAGTCAGTGCTGAAATGTCCAAAATTGTGTCACTCTTGTAAGTTTTATATATATATATGTATATATGTATGTGTGCCACCCGTGTAGTTATTGGGACCCAGATCTGGGGAGGAAAGAATAGGACCACTGCCACCTTCCCTGTAATGTCATAAGAGGCAACTGGAGGTTGAGGGAAAGGCCAATGACCTGTTCCCTGTAAAAAACTGGAGCATTACAGAAACAGAGAGAAAAACCAGGAAACTTTGTATTGGAAAAGGAAGGGACTCTGATAACAGAGCACATGACATTATACAGTCAAAGATGAAAGAAAGCTGCAGAACCAACATCCCAACTGAGTACCAGGACATCTTTTACCTTTGTATGTTGGAATGTTAGAACAATGTATGAAAGTGGAAAGGCTGCCATGATAGTGAGAGAAATGAATAGATATAGTATAAAGATACTGGGGCTGAGCAAAAAATACTGGACAGGAACAGGTAAGCTTAGACTAGCAACAAGAAAGACAATCCTGTTTTCAGGTCACCAAAACCCACACTTGGAAGTGATGGCACTAATGCTGTTCAGACCCAGAGAGCATTGATGAGCTGGAAGGCAGTTAGCTCGAGGATAATTACAGCCTGCTTCTCAACAAAGAAGGATATTAAGTTGAATATCATCCAGGTATATGCACCAATGAATGATGCAGAAGAGATAGTAAAGGTTGAATTCTACAACACATTGCAGGAAATCCTAGACCAGCAAGGAAACAAACACATAACAGTTCTAATGGAGGACATCAGTCAGTGAAATGATAGGTAAGATCAACACAGGTTATGAGAAAGTGATGGGTCAAAATGGATTTGGGATAATGAACGATAATGGAGAAAGGCTAGCGGATCTATACATGCACAACAACCTTGTCATTGGAGGAAGTATATTTCCACATAAAACTATACACAAACCCACGTGGGTATCACCAGATCATGTCACTGAGGACCAGATTTGTATCAGTAGAAGCTTTCACAGAATATTGCAAGATGTCAGAGTGAAACAAGGTGCAGATGTAGCATCTGACCACCACCTACTGATAGGTAAACTGAGAATGAAACTGAAGAAGCAGCACAAAACAGACATGGCAAGGAAAAGCTATAATATGGTACTGTTGAAAGACCCAGAAGTCACAAAGAACTTTTAACTGAAACTGGTAAACACTAGATGTGAACACTGTATGGAATAGTGCTAAAGAAATGTGGAGTATGTCAGTGGGATTTAAGAAACTTCAGTACAAGGAGTGGATTACATTGGAAACACTGAAGAAGATAAACAGAAGGACAGAAATGAGAGAAAAAATAAATAACAGTAAAACAAGAGCAGTAAAGGCCTCAGCTCAGATAGAATACAATTTGGCCCATAAAGAGGTTAGGAAAAGCATAAAGAAAGACAGACAGGCCTATTTTGATAATATGGTGGGACAGGCAGAAGAGGCAGCTATAAAAAACAGTATGAGAGCCCTGTATGAAATCACAAAGAAGTTGGCAAATAAACCATGTAGGATAGAAAAACTCATCAAAAACAAGGAAGGTAAGGTAGTAACATCAGAGAAAAAGCAGATGCAAAGATGGGTGGAATATTTCAGTGGAATCCTGAATAGGCCAGCACCAACAGAAACAGAGGAAATACCAGCAGCAGAGAATAGTCTAGACATCAATGTAGAACCTCCCAGCAAGGCCAAAATTGAACACGCTATCAGAGTTGAAGAGAAATAAGGCACCCAGTCAAGATGGGATTGTAGCAATACAAAAAAAACGGCAACCTAAGCGATTGCAATTAACTTACTATCATTTGTGTCAAAAATGTTTTGCAAAGTCATTGTGAGTAGAATTAAAGATATAGTGGATGCTGCAATGAGAGAACAGACAGGATTCCGAAAAGGGAGAAGCTATTTCAACCAGATCTTTACTCTAAGAATAATACTTGAAGAACATATCGAAAAGCAAAAATCCTTAATCCTGAACTTCATAGACTTTAAAAAGGCATTTGATAGCATACACAGAGATTCATTGTGGGGAATTTTTAGAATATATGGAATACCATCTAAGATTGTCAACATCATTAGGGACCTCTACAACAGATATGTGTGTTGACAAGGAAAAAACAAAAATAATGAACTTTTCATGAAGGAAAAATATACATAGAAGGAACAGCTATTGAAGAAGTAAATGATTTAGCATATCTCAGCAGCTACATTGACCAGGATGGTGGCACCAGAAAGGAAGTTACAATTCAAATTGCAAAAGCAGCATTAACCTTCAAGAATCTTGAGAACATATGGCATTCAAAAGTTATAAGCACAAAAACCAAGTTAAAATTATTCAATTCAAATGTAATATCCACCCTCATTTATGCATGTGAAAGCTGGAAAACAACTAAAGAAACAGACAAGAAATTAGACTCTTTTGAAAAAAAAAATGCCAAAGGAAAATATTCGATATAAAGTGGAACAAATTCAAGAACAACACCAAGATAAGACAGATGAGCAAAACAACAACCTGTCTCATGGGTGATCAGAAAAAGAAGATGGACATATGTCAGTCATAATCAGAGAAGAAACAACCAGAGAATCCCAAAACAAATTATCAAGTGGAACACAAAAGGTTGAATAAAAAGAGGTTGACCACGTGAAACTTTAAAGAGGACATTGTTAAGAGAGGCCAGTTCAGTGGGCATAACATCCCTTGATGAGATTGAAAAACTCACTGAGGATGGGAAATCTTGGCGAACTGCCATGCAGGCCCTTAGTGACATTTAATGGCATGGGAGGGATGTAGATAGGAACTTAAAAATTGAACTTGAAGAAGCAAGTGCATAAGTAAGTAAAGGTTATTGATTTGAGATGCTGTAGTAAGTCTGAAAATAGTAGTATGAAGCTTGTTATTAGTTTCTGTCACGTCTTGGCTTTTTATTAAAGTGGACCTAACATACAAGCTTTAATATCACCAGGAGCATGCTATTGTTATCTGGTTTGTGTATGTGCTCCCACATTTCTTGTATTGACAGCCAGTGTAAGCAGTCTGTTTTGGGTGTATGCTAAGATTGTTGAGGTGACTGTAACTGGTGAAGTCTTTATAATAGTTTTCATGCTTTGTTTGCAGTTACCAGTTTCTCGTTTATTTGCTGCAAATACATTATGTCATCTACTAAATATACATAGGCCTCAAGAGAGTAGTGTCAAGCGTGATGTTAGTCCAAGCACATCACATGACGAACTTAAACTCGGCCAGAGTTCAAATGGTTTAGGTAGTGGAGTTGATAATGAAAGTCATTCACAACAGTAAGTTCACAGTCACATCAAATTCGTAAAAATAAATGATCAAGAATGTTATAATTGCTCCTCACTTTAGCAGCTGTCAAATTAATTAATTTTATGTACTTCTTTTTTTCACCTGGTGCTATTTTGAATTATTGAAATAATTGTAAATAAATAATGATAATTTTCTAAAAAGGTTCAGGAAAATAGGGATTTTAATGTTTCTTCTATTTGTTTTGATTTATAAGTTGCACGTTTTCATAATTATCATCAGAACTTTAGCTCTTCTTCTCTTTCTTATTGTTTTCATTTCTCTTTCAATTGATTTCTGATATTGGCTAGTGATTTCATTTGTAACTTGTCATAACTGGTTATTGCTTGCTTGTCAGTGATTTCATTACTAAAAAAAAAATGTTATTCTTGCTGTCCTGAATTTAAAAGGCACCTTCCCAATGCATGCGTATGTGTGTGCATGTGTGTCTGTCTCCGTCCTGCCTTACCAGTCTTAGAACGAGATGACAATTTGAAAACCTAAACATAATCAGACAGGCTGTCACCTGGAATCCCCAAGGAAAGAGGAAACATGAAAATGTGCAAATTATAAATCAAAACAAATAGAAGAAACATTAAAATCTCTGTTTTCCTAAATCTCTTTAAAAACTTGTCATTATTTATTTACATTTGTTTCAATAATTCAAAATAGTACCAGGTGAAAAATAGAAGTACATAAAATTAATTAATTTGAAAGCTGCTAAAATGAGGAATGATTATAACATATTTGTGATAATTTATTCTTATGAATTTAATGTGATTGTGCAACATGTCATTATTTATTTAATATTGTTCCAATAATTCAAAATGTTATATTAGATACTAAGATCATATATATATATATATATATATATATATATACATACATATATATACACACACACACACACACAGGGTTATTCATAAGTGTGTGAAACATTTTAAAAATTTGCAACAAATAAACTTCATAACAGAATACCAATCTTTTATGCTGAATTGCAGATAATCTCATAGTTTTGTTTTTTTTTTACATATTTCACAGCTGCTCAATGTGTCTACCTTTGGTTATGCAAAAGACATCTATATGATAATCCATTTCATCCCACACACATATCAGGATATCATGGTTGACCAGAGCCACAGTATTGGTGATCTGGTTGCCAAGATCCTGGAGATTAGTGGAGAGTGTTGGCACAAAGACAGAGTCCTTCACAAACTGCCACAAGAAAAAGTTTCAAGGGGTTAAATCGGGGGGGGGTGTCCACCCCATTAATACATTGCCCTGTCGTCTCGTCGTCTTCTCCACCCTATCCATCTTTGTGCCAAAACTTGATTTCTCTGTGGTAGGGAGCCGGACAGCTGTCTTTTTGAAAGATGTAGCCATTACTGTCTTCATTCAGTTGACGCATCAGCCAGTTTTCCAACATGTCCAAGTAAATCATCCCAGTGATGGTGAGCTCTTCAAAGAAAAATTGTCCATACACCTTCTCTTTCAAAATGGCGCAGAAGACACACACTTTAGGTAAGCCTCGCACGTGTTCTGTGACTACACATGGATTTTCAGTTTCCTCAGGTGTGCACATTATGCCGATTCACCTTTCCAGACAGATGGAAAGTAACTTCATCACTAAAGATGAGTTAGTCTGCGAAGCCGTCAGTTTCAAAACTCTTGCACTTCAGTGCAGAAATTCAGATGCACATCTTTGTCATTTTTGCTGAATTACTGATGCAGCTGTAGCTTGTAAGGCTTAATCTCTTATGGAGAATTCGTCATACTGTTGATTACGAGACTCCTAGCTGTAAAGTTGCATATGTAGTGGACTTGTGGGGGCTTCACTGGTAAGCTTCTCTAATATGATTCACAGTTTATTTTCTTGGTCCTGGACATCCGTGCTGAGGAGCTGTGCGCAGACAGCCTTCATCCTGGAATTTCACACACCTCTTCTTGACACTGTTGAAAACAGGTTCTGCCTTCTGGAATTCTGCTTGAAATCATCACTGCACAGTCACGATAGATGAGGTTCTTGCATATTCCAAAACACAAAATAACTGAATGCCATATTTGCTACTGCTGCCTCCTAGTGGCAAACCATGAAAGCTCTGCACATGGGCTTTATTTGAAAAAAAACTTGAAGAGTTTCTCTCTCTCTCTTGGTGTAAGAATTATCATGATCTGTTACGTAGTTTCTTTGTTGCGAAGTTTTGAAATGTTTCATAAATTTATCAATTACCCTGTATGTATATATATATATATATATATATCCTTATTTTAGCAGTCTTCAAATGTATATATCTTTGTTATGGCCAGGCTCAGTTGAACAAGAAATAATTGGTGTGATTTCAGTTTCTCTGATGTCAGTGACTCATTTCTTGTGTCTTACACAAAGATATTTTTCTTGTTATGTTTTGTGTTTCATTTATGTGGATTGTACACTTTTTACTTTGAAAACATTTGAACAGAAGTCATGCTAACTCATTTATTTATATTTTGTTTTGTATAATTTTATTATTTCTGAATAAACAATAAAGTAATGGGGAAAGAAGAGATTGATACAGTAAATCAGAACAGAGAAAGATTAATTGAATAATGTCTAACAGAGGGCATGGTCATTGGAGGAAGAATATTTCCACACAAAGAGATATATAAAACAACATGGATATCTCCAAATGTTAGAATCAGAAATTAGACAAATCATTTTTATATTAGAAAGCAATTCAGAACATGTCTGATAGATGTAAGAGTATATAGGGCTGCAGACATCAACAGTGATCACAATCTGTGTATAGGGAAAATAAAACTGAAAAGCCACAGAAGAAAGCAATAATCAGAAAGATAAACAGTCATAGTCTACAGGATGAAAATATTAAGACTAAAGATAATCTGGAATGTACCAAACAATTCGCTCCATTCAGTGAGGTAGAGGAGACAGATAAGATGAATTATGGCATTCTTGCAGCACAGTCATAATTACAGCAGCTAAAACAAGTGCTGGACTGCAAACAACTTAGAAAAGCATGAATATCAGAAAACAGATGGAAATCCATACGTGAGGGATAAGCAGCCAAATTAGCCATGTTGAATGTAAAGAGAGATTTGGCAAAAGCAAGATACAAAGAACTAGACAATAAAGTAAAAAGTTCAGCTAGAAGGGATAAAAGAGAATACATGGACAATATGGCAAAAGAAACAAAGAAGGCAGCAAAAACAGGAGACAGCAAAACTCTATATATATAACATACAAAAGAGGCTAACAGGTACTATTGGATCCAAAGAAAGATCAATCCTTAGCAAAACTGGCACACTATTAACATCAAGTAAAGACCAAAAACAAAGATGGGCCGAACACTTCCAAGAAATACTTAATCGAACACACCAAAAAGAATTGATAGAGCTTGAAACTGAATTACCATTCCCACAAATAAATGTCAACCTAGATGAAATTACATTGTGTGAAAATGAAACAGCAGTGAATCTAACGGCTAATAACAAAGCTGCACATGAAGATGAAATAACAGCTGAAATGTTAAAAGCTATTAACAATATGAACCAACTACAGAGAATATTTAATAAAGTTTGGAAAGAATAAAAGGTCCCTTCTAAATGGAAAAAAGGAATCATTGTTAAAATATCAAAAAAAAGGCAACCTTAACGATTGTAACAAATGGAGGGAAGTAACCTTAATGTCAGTTGTGTCAAAATTATTGTGCAAAGTTATTCTGAATAGAATTCAAGACATAGTGGATGCTGCAATGAGAGAACATGCAGGATTTCAAAAAGGGAGAAGCTG
Organism: Achatina immaculata; assembly: GCA_009760885.1. Taxonomy (NCBI): domain Eukaryota; kingdom Metazoa; phylum Mollusca; class Gastropoda; order Stylommatophora; family Achatinidae; genus Lissachatina; species Lissachatina immaculata. The sequence continues at coordinate 3,723,713 of CM019699.1, forward strand.
TCTCGACCAGACCATTACTCTAAGAATAATTCTCAAAGAACATATTGAAAAATAAAATCCATTAATCTGAACTTCATAGACTTTAAAAAAGCATTTGATAGTATACACAGAGATTCATTGTTGAGAATTTTAAGAATATATGGAATACCATCTAAGATTATCAACATGATAAGAGACCTCTACAATGAATATGTTTGTGCAGTCAACACGGAAGAAGGAATGAGTGAACGGTTCCAGATTGAAACAGGCATGAAACAAGGGTGTATATTATATCACTTGGTTTTTGGAATTGCCATAGACTTCATAATGAAAAAATGCTGCACAGATGAAACAGGCATTGATTGGGTACATGAGACTCAACTAGAATATTTTAATTTTTCAGATGACATAACTCTTATCAATGACAACATGAAATTAATGCAAGTAAAAACAGATACCCTGTCTTCAATTGCTAGTTAAATAGAACTTGAAATTAACAAGGATAAAACAAAAATAATGGAACTTCTCATTGACCACGAAGGAGAAATATACGTAGAAGGAGCAGCTATTGAAGAAGTAAACCATTTTGCATATCTCAGCAGCTACATTGACAAGGATGGTGACACCAGAAAGGAAGTTACAATTTGAATTGCGAAAGCAGCATTGACCTTCACGAATCTCAAGAACATATGGCATTCAAAAGTTATAAGCACAAAAACCAAGTTAAGATTATTCATTTCAAATGTAATATCCACCTTCATTTATGCATGCAAAAGCTGGAAAACAAATAAAGAAATAGACATTAGACTCTTTTGAAAACAAATACCTCAGGAAAATACTTAGTATAAAGTGGAACGAATTCGGGAACAACACAGAAATAAGACATATGAGCAAACAACAACCTGTCTCATGGGTGGTCAGAAAAAGAAGATGGACATATGTCAGTCATGTGATGAGAAGAAACAATCAGAGAATACCAAAACAGCTATCAAGTGGAGCACAACAGGCCAAAGAAAAAGAGGTCAACCACATGAAACTCTAAAGAGGACATTGTTAAGAGAGGTCAGTTTGGTGGGCATAAACATGATTGTAAAACAGAAATTTATAGTAAGAATATAATTTTTATAAAATATAAGTGTGCAGAAAACAAATTTTCTATCTTATTTGTAAAATAAAGGCTAGAATTATATACAGTATTACAGAAATTTTGCGATGTATTTTGTTTCTGAAGAAAAGAACTGCAACTATTAAATTTCTTGTAATTTCTGGGTTGTGGCATGCTTATCAGAATACAGTAGTGACATGTAATATCTGATAAAGAAATTAGAATTCACTGTTAAGCTGGTGACAACGGTTAATGTTTTTGAGTTCAGACATATATTTTCAGAACATATCTTGTTCATCTTCAATCATGTTTTCAGAACATATCATGTTCATATTTAAACATGTTTTCAGAACATATCTTGTTCATCTTCAGGCATGTTTTCAGAACATTTTCTTTAACTTCCTTCATGTTTTCAGAACATACTTTGTTCACCTTCAAGCATGTTTTCAGAACATATCTTGTTCATCTTCAGACATGTTTTCAGAACATCCGATAGGTGATTGATAAGTTCTCGGCATAAGGTATAATGGATTATTTGTGGACAACTTCTTGGAGTTATTTCTCAACATAGTCCCCTTGCAAGTTTATGCATTTAGTCCAGCGATCCTGGAGCATACATATCCCTTGTTTGTAAAAATCAGCATCTTGTGTCAGTAGAAAGTGGTCTACAGCATGAATGGTGTCATCATCTGAAGCAAATTTGTGACCACTGAGCTTCTTTTTGAGTTTGGTAAACAGATAATAGTCCGAAAGGGCCAAATCTAGAGAATAAGGAGGATGTTCAAGAAGCTGGAAGCCACATTCATGAGTGCAGCTATTGCCACCGCTGACTTGTGAACTGGAGCATTGTCTTGCTGAAAGATGACTCCTCTCATCAATTTCCCTCGATGTTCCCCTTCAGTGTGACCCGCAGTTGCTTCACAAGAGTAGCGTAATGGGCAGTGGTGACCATTCTGCCCTTTTGAAGATAGTCTACCAATAGCACACCTGAATCCCAAAAGATGGAAGCCATCACTTTGCCTGCCGACAGAACTATCCTTGCTTTCTTTGGAGGTGGGTATCCATGATGTTTCCACTGCTTTGACTGTTCTTTGGTTTCTGGTTGAAAATGATGATTCAAGTCTCATCCATAGTCACAAATTGCTGAAGAAACTGTTCAGGATCTCCCAAAAAATGGCCAAGATTGTCTCTTGACATGTTGAGATGCTGTCGTTTGTGATCAGCTCCAAGAAATATTGGGATCCATTGAGCAGAGACCTTTGTTATTTGAAGATCATTGTGAATAATGGCATGAACACATTCCTGGGAGATGCCCAACTCAGTATCAGTGTACTGCTTAGTTAGTCATCGATCCTCCATTATCATGTCATGGATTCTGCCAATGGTTTCATTGGTGGTTACCATTCTCTGTCTTCCTAGATGGGGATGATCTTCCAGACTCTGCCTTCCATGTTTGAATTGGGCTGCCCATTTCTTCACTGTGCTGTAAGAAGGGGTACTCTCCCCTAGAGTCTCTACCATATCCTCATGGATCTCCTTTGATGATAAGCTCTTGATGCAGAGGTAGTGATGAGAAATGTTATCCATTTTCTCAATTTCTGCCACCCCTTACCACTACAGTAGCCTGTAAAAAAAACTGGTTGCAGTTAATTTCTTGAAACTTGGTGTTTAATCTTACATTAACCTGATCTACAAATGCACCTAATATCAACTGTGCATTTCAAGTATTTGTACCTTATGCCGAGAACTTATCAATTACCCCTCATATGTTGTTCAATTTCAGACATGTTTTCAGAACATACCTTATTCATCTTCAGACATGTTTTCAGAACATATTTTGTTCAACTTCAGACATGTTTTCAAATATCTTGTTTAATGTTTAGACATACAGGATGGCACAAGAAATGTCACACACTCAAAATGTTTAATAAAATGTTAAATAACATTTTTTTATTTTTGACTTGGAACTTTCAGATTTTGTGATGACTACCCTTACTTCTTGCATTGTTCAGCAGATGGCAGGAACTGTTCAGTATGTCCACTTTGTTGGTGCAAAACCTCGTCGAGAGGTACCCACATGTTTTTGACGCCTCTATGACACAGTTTTTCTGTAAAGGAAAAAAATTCATGATAGTCACTTGCAGTTGCATTACATTTTCTGGTTTATTGAGGTAGACTTTCTCCTTGAGATAACCCACAAGAGAAAATTACAGGGATTAATATTGAGGCTGTGTGACAGACATATTGAGCTGCACTGAAAATATTCTGTTTATCAATGGGACATCACACAGAGGCCATAATGTTCATGCAGAAAACCCAGAACATCATTTGCCATGTGAGGACAACCCCCATCTTGCATGGACTATTTTGTCTCCATTGATAATCTTGTTGCCAAGAATTGTGGAAGAAATCTGTTTTGCAACATGTCCACTGTTAACAGTGTCATTGAAAAAGAATGGCCCAGTGATCTCATGGTTGGAAATCGCAGCCAACACATACACTTTCTCACTGTAGTTGTCGAACTCATGCACAAAATTAGTAGCTTCTCTTGCTCTGGCATTGTGCTTGTTTACAGAACCATTCAGGTAGACGTAGACCTCATCAGAGAACCATGTGTTCGCAGCACAGTCATCTTCAGCAACACCAAACAACAAACTGTACTCACTATTCTGTGTCATTTACCATTAGTTTCTGAAGCACCGTAATGTTGTATGGAAACAAGTGTAGATCTGCATTGAGTATTCTTTGAAGAGAATGTGAAATGCAGCAGAAGCAGTTCTGATGGATTTGGCAGGACTTTGAGACAAAGCCACTCTCACTGCCTCAGTATTTTCTGCAGTGTGGACTGGTGGTTGGGGTCACTTTCTCTCCAGATCACCACCATCAGTTTCAGTTTTTGTGGTCATTCTATACACAGTCTGTGTACAGGTAGCCCACCATGCATGAAAATAAACATGAAAACATTCCCTAGTCCAGGCTATACTCTTTGCTTCTGTGTAGAACAACACCATTTTCACCTTCTGTACCAGCATCAACCTTCCTTGTCCACCATGTTTCACACATTGACATACGCTTGTAGGTGGCACAACTCAAACGCTACATAAACAAGTGCTGCCATGTACATGAACCATGCAAGAAGTAAGGGTGCTCATCACAAAATTTGAAAGTTGTGAACTGAAAATTAAAAGTTTTATTAAACATTTTTAATGTGTGACATTTCATACATCACCCTGCACATTTTCAGAACAAATCTTGTTCAACATTCAGACATATTTTCAAAACATATCTTATTCAGTATTCAGGCATATTTTCAGAAGCAGCTTGTTCAGTGTTTAAATATATATATTTTCATATCATTTCTTCAGACATATTTTTTTCAGTACATGTCATATTCAGTATCCAGGCATATATTTTCAGAAGTATCTTGTTCAGTGTTTAAATATATATTTTCATATCATTTCTTCAGACATATTTTTTCAGAACTTGTCTTTCTCAGTATTTGTGTGTTTGCAGCTTAATCTTTTTGCTCAGTTTTCCAAAAGACATTGTAGAGCCAGCCTCAAACCAACAAAAAGATTTAGAAAGTGACAATGATGGCACATCAAGTCCACATTATTAGTTTTGATGTGAGGTAAAACAATTATCTCACATTTATGGCATGAACTGCATTCCCTGATAGTACAGGAAGCTGTAAATCTTGTGTGAAAAAAAGAGATCTAGTGATAAATACAAGGCAACTGTAAGGTGGAAATATTTAACCTAGCTCAACAATAGATCACCATCTGGACATCTGGAGAGAAAAAAACTTCTCAAAATTAAAACTACTTTTTAATGTGGTCTGTGCTAGGCTGAAAAATTCTGTAAAAAGTTTAAAATGAAGTGCAAGGATTTTCAATTTGGAAGTTATTTTAAGGTAAATTTCAGAAGAAAAATGTGTCCATGTTCAATATTTATCAAGAATTTTCATGGCTACTTTATTATTAATACTTTTTCTTACATTCTTACATCCTTCCCATGCCATTAAATGTCCTCTGTGTTGACTGCACAAACATATCCACTGTAGAGGTCCCTAATGATGTTGACAATCTTAGATGGTATTCCATATATTCTTCAAATTCTCTGCAATGAATCTCTGTGCATGCTATCAAATGCCTTTTTAAAGTCTATGAAGTTCAGGATTAATGGTTTAATTTTTTAATGGTTTAAATTTTAAAAACTATTAATAGATAAATATTTATAATAAATTTACAGCACTTTAGAGTATTAAATTTTTTTTTTAAACTTTTTTTTTTAAAATCACTTTATTTTTGGAGTTGAAGGATAGAAGTTAGCACATTGCCTAAAACTCTGCACTTCTTAAGGCACCCTTGGAAATTTGGGAAAGCCCAGTATATTTTTTTCTGTCTTGAAGTAGGAACTTTCATCTTCCTTAAATCACATCAGTGTTTCATTAAGCTGAGTAACTGCAGTTAAAAAAATGTTTTCTTTCCCGTGTTTGTTTTCAAGAAATGTATAAGTTCATACTCTTTACAAAGATAGCAATAGCATGATACAGCTCAACTACCATATGCAATTCAGTCTTCTCATTAATCAAAAAAGGAAAATTATATGTAGAAGAAGTATATGTAGATGCTGTTGAAGAAGTAAACCAATTTGCATACATCACCAGCTACATAGACCAGGATGGTGACATCAGAAGGGAAGTTAGAATTAGCATTGCAAACCCACATGATATCTATTACATGCTAAATAGAAGGGAACAAATCACCATATTCCATCTCTGAACAGGACACAGCTGACTCTGAAGTCATATGTGTACAAAGTTTAAGGTTGGTACTACTACTCTTTATACATGTGCACAGGCACACAAAATGTGGAACATATTCTCCAAAACTACCAACTATGAGACACTGAAAAGAAATTACTGGTCCAGGGAAACCAGCAGAGAAGATAAGCTCTTCGGTTCCATATATGAGCAACAAAAAAACAGTGAAATTTATTCAAGAGACAGAGCTGCAGATATAGACAGAAAATGCATATGAAGAAGAGGAACAGCAAAAGCAGCGTTGACCTTCAAAACCATTGCTGGCGAGATTCTTCAACTGCTGTGCGTGGGGTGAAACTCCTCCCAGCCAATGAAGAAAAATATGATTAGGGTTGCCACACAGCGTCGCCATGGAAAAGGTGAAGGAAAGGATTAAGTGAAGTAACCCATAGTCTCAAGGTCAGGGCTACTCAAATCATGTCACCTCTGCACTAGAAGCCAGCCACATCCTATATACACCCATACTGGGGCAGATTGTCTAAACCGGCTTATCCCATGGGTTAAACTAAGACTCTGCTGGCGAGATTCTTTAGATTCCACGCGTGGAGTCAAACTCCTCCTGGCCAATGAAGAAAATGCAATTAGGGTTGCTATGCGGCGCTGGTGTGAAAAAGGTGATGGAAAGGATAAAGTGAAGTTTAATCGGTATGTCCAGTAGTCTCATGGCAAGAGATACTCATACCACGGCACCTCTTCTCTAGAGGCCAGCCATGTCCTGTATACACCTATACTAGTGAAATATACCTAAACTGGCTTAACCCAGGGGTGAAACTCAGTGGCTACGCATATCATGGTGCCTCCACTATAGAGGCCTGTCATGTCCTATATACACCCATACTGGGATAATATGCATAAACTGGGTTAACCCAGGGGTGAAACTCATTAGTTGTAAGGATTTGTCCTCCTGGACAAAAGCACCATCCTGGTCACCACCAGGAAGAGTAATGGCCACGACCACAAAATGCTGAAGTCAGAGACACTGGACCAGTGTAGTCTAGATAGGCAACCACCTCTCACCTGACGGAGATATAGTATATCCAAATCACATTGAGTTTTTCCAGTGAGAAAGTACAACTCCAGGTTAGATGGGCAACCACCTCTCACCCGGCGGGGGTATATTCATATCGAAACCACGTCGATGTTTTCCGGTGAGAAAGTCAGACTCCAGACTAAACTGGTGCAGCGAAAACCACAGTGTCTGTGACCCACCAAGAATATAGGCCCAAGCCCCATGATGTTCTGAACCTCCATCCTAAATGAGACTATCGCAAGAACCACAGGAATAAATTCAGTAGTATCATGGGCGATCTTGGTGGAAGAAGTGAACGAAGAAGAAGAAGAAGAGGAAGAAGACCTTCAAGAATATTGAGAACATATGGCATTCAGAAGTTATAAGCACAAAAACCAAGTTAAGATTATTCAATTCAGATGTTATACCCACCCTCATTTATGCATGTGAAAGCTGGAAATAAACTAAAGAAATAGACAAGAAATTAGACTCTTTTGAAAATACTCAGTATAAAGTGGAACGATTTCAAGAACAATGCAGAGATAAGGCAGATGAGCAAACAACCTGTCAAATGGGTGATCAGAAAAAGGAGATGGACATAAGTTGGTCATGTGATGAGAAGAAACAGTCAGAGGATCCCTAAGCAAGTTATCTAGTGGAACACAACAGACCAAATAAAAAGAGCCTGACCACATGAAACTCTAAAGAGGACATTGTTAAGAAAGGCTAGGTTAGTGGGCATAACATCCCTTGATCAGGTTGAAAAGCTTGAACTACCATGCAGGCCATATGTGACTTAATGGCACGGGAAGGATGTAAAATGTAGTTCAGCAATAGTATGACATGAGCAGTGGTGTAAGGAAATATTTCCTTTGAAGGTGGAGCTGAGTGAAAACCTGCTTCTTATGTTCACTTTAAAATAAGTTACACACTATTACTTAGAGCTTGTGTGATAAGATGTCTGGTGACAAACTATCAGTTACCAAGGCCTTCAAATTTGGACAGGCAGGGAGATGATTTTCTATTGGAACCATATAAATCACACAGAAAAAGAAATGAGTTATAGTAAAGATGTAAAAAAAGGAATAGGATGAGATATCACCACTGTGTTAGATTGTAATAAGATTTTATTTGGACATTTTTAAAAAGATTATTCACATAAGCGGGCCACATGCAGCTACAATAATTAAAAACTACAATGGTTTGTTTGGTAGAGAATATATCTAGGCAAATATTCTGAAAAAGGTGTTTGCTTCATATTTACAAAAACTACTAGGGTATAAGTAGCCTAGACTGCATTAAAGACCTTTACATTTTTTTCACTAACTGCAGTAGTACATGGCATCCTTTGATTTCTAAGGTTGTGAGATCATATGCTGGCTTCTTCTTCAGTCATTCTCTGATTGATGATGACCAAGTGTACTTTCTTCACTCCTTGCTTTCAGATCAATCATGCAACAGGTGCTGGTTTCTGACAATAAAAAAATATGTGCCTGCAAGGACAGACACACTTACTGGTGTTTTATAAGAAACAAACATTCCTATGAAGATGAATTATATGTATATGAGACCAAACCTGCATTGATAGTAGGTGAAAGCTTAAAATAACAATGAGGAATGCAAAATAATTGGTTGTGTTAGGAACAGATTTATGTTTTTTTTTCTGCATGGCATACAGTCATCATTATATGAGAAATATATATTGTACAGATCTGAAGTCACAAAACCTGCTGAAAATAATGCTATCACAATAGAAGACAAAGAATTTGGTGCAATGTACTTGGAAGCCAGAGATATCTTGGGTAAGTTCTTGACCAGTTGTAGATGAATATTGTTTTAACCACCCAGTAACATGTAAAGAAGCAAGAACATCATATACAACAAACTAAACACCAACAGGAATACAAAAATGAAAATAGAAGCAAAACAAAACCCTATTCATCAACCAGGAGATACCAGCAAACCACAGTCTTTTGACTAAGAGACACAAAAGAGTCTTTTGACACTGTAGACTTCTAAGCCATCTCTATTACCTCAAAACATCATACACAAATGAGTGCTCCTGTGGTTTCAAAATCTAGACACCAGAACACTTCCTGCGAACCTGTCCAACCCACTCAAACCTCCGAGCACAGATCTGGCCCGAGGGAGAGGAACTGAAAGAAAAGCTACGAGGTTCACACTTTGTCAGGGTGACAGGGCTGCAGATTTAGCATGACCAATCTTCCTTGAACACTGAAGAATAATAAGTGAATATTGTTTACCTGTACTAGAGGTCATTTCTATAATAGCATTTGAAGTAATGCTATTTGTGCCTTATTTATTTTGCACTCGTCTCTAGCCACCAGCTTGATCACACAGTGTTTCATCATGCTCTGCCTTGACATACTTGTCTTGCATTTAGGAACACAAATATCAGCATTTTTCTTATAATAATCCCTTGGGAACAACTGTGTTAAGAACACGCTTATATTAACAAAGTCTTTGTTAAACAAGGAACGTCAGATCTAATTGCTTAAAAAACTCTAACCTACTCCTGTAGCCCAGAAAAATGTAGGAATCAACACTATTTGTTTCTGTTATTGTTATAAAGTATAATGTCACCCAATTATAAGGCAGAAATTTTAGGGAACAGAACTTTCTGTAAAAGAAAGAGGGAACATAGAACTGAGAAATCTGATCATAGCCTCTTGTCTATTTTAGGAGTGTCAGATACCTATGCTAGATCTGATAGATGTAAGAGCATAAAGAGGTGCAGATGTCAACAGTGACCACAACCTGTGTATGGAAAAAATAAGACTGAAACTGAAAAGCCAACACAAGAAAGCAATTCTCAGAAAGATAAACAGTCACAGAGTACAGGAAGAAAATACTACCAGTAATTTCAATCTGGAACTTGCCAATTGTTTCACAACACTTGGTGAAGTAGAGGAGATAGATATAAATGAATTGTGCAATTCTGACAGCACAGCCCTAATCACAGCACAAAAGCAAGTGCTGGACTGCAAAAAAAAAAGAAATAGAAAAGCGTGGATATCAGAAAACTCATGGAAGTACATATATGAAAGGCAGGCAGCCAAATTAGCCATGTTGAATGTAAAGACAGATCTTGAAAAAGAATTGCCAAAAGTAACATACAAAGAACTAGACAATAAAGTAAAAAAAAGTTCATCTAGAAGGCACAAAAGAAAACACATAGACAGTATGGCGAAAGAGGCAGGAAAGCACCAAAAACAGGAGACAGCAAAACTCTGTATAACATACAAAAGAGGCTAATGAGTACTATAACATCTAAAGAAAGGCCAATTTTTAGCAAAACTGGAACCCTATTAATATCAAGTGAAGATGAAATGCAAAGATGGGCCAAACACTTGCAAGAAATACTTAATCAACCACACCCAAAGGAAATGATAAATCTTGAAACTTTCTTACCACACCTAAATGTCAGCCTAGATGAAATTACATTGCATGAAATCGAAACAACAGTGAATCTAATGGCTAACAACAAAGCTCCAGGTGAGGATGAAATAACAGCTGAAATGTTAAAAGCTATTAACATTGACAACATGAACCAACTACAGAGAATGTTTAATAAAGTTTGGAAAGAAAAAAAGGTTCCTTCTAAATAGAAAAAGGAATTATTGTTAAAATACCAAAAAAAGACAACTTTAGTGACTGCAATAATTGGAGAGGAGTAACCTTGCTATCAGTTGTGTCAAAAGTATTTTGCAAAATCATTCTGAATAGACATGAAGATATAGTGGATACTGCAATGAGAGAAGAACATGCAGGATTTCGAAAAGGGAGAAGCTGTCTTGACCAGATCTTTACTCTAAGAATAATACTTGAAGAACATATTGAAAAGCAAAAACCATTAATTCTGAACTTCATAGTCTTTAAAAAGGCATTTGATAGCATACATAGAGAGTCATTGTTAAGAATTTTAAGTCTAATTGGAATACCATCGAAAATTGTAATTGATACATGCCCCGTAGTAATTCTCACAGATGCAAGATCAGTACATGAAGCTCATCAGTGCAACAAACTACCAGATCTTAAGGATGCCTTATCAGAAATAGGCTTACAACACAGAGTCATCTTGCAATGGATTCCCTCCCAATTTGGGATACCAAGACAATGAGAAAGCTTACCGTCTGGCCAAAAGGGGCACTGAAATGGAGCAGCAAGACATACCAATCACCTATAATCAAAAGAAAAGCATGATAAAAATCTACAGGAAGCCACAAACACCACCACATGATGACTATCATTCATTCATTCATTTGCATGTCCCTTGTGGAACTTTGCCTCCCTAACAGCACTCCTGTAGGCCTCTTGGTTGTGAGCAAGATGGCCTGCTGCTGCTGCATCCATCTGCAGATCGTCAACGATTTCTTGCAGCCATCTTCGTTTTGGTCTTCCTTTTTTTCTTTTTCCCATTATGTATCCTTCCAAAATGGTCTTCTCTAAATTATCATGATTTTTAATGTGTCTAAAATATTTAAGTTTTCTCTCTTTAATCCTCTTTACTAGCCAGCCTTCTTCAATATTAAACTCTTGTAGTATAGATATATTTGTTCTTTTTTGTGTCCATGATATTTGGAGAATTCTTCTGTAGCATTTACATTCAAAGGCATTTATGTGTTTCTCAGCTGTTTTGTTAAGTGTCCAGGTCTCACAGGTATATGTTGCAATAGGAAAGATGCATGCCCTTAAAAATCTTATTTTTGTAGTTCTGTCTGCTCCTCTCCACAGATTCTTTATTTGTTTTACTTTCTGAAGAGCAATAGATGTCCTCCTTTTAATTTCCCTCATTGTATCTCCATTATTAGTTAGTAGTTGATGACTATCACATATGCTAAATAGAAAGGAGCAAGTCGTCATTTTCCATCTCCGAACAGGACACAGCCAACTCTGAAATCATATGTATTGTCTTGTTTTGTCCTTCCTCATTTACTGTTAGGTGTAGAGGTGAAGTGCAATTGTCTGTCAATGGCTCGTCTGTTGGCTTCATAAACTGAGACATTCAGGGACTCTGCTATAGCATCGGTCCATCATTTGCATGGGCGGCCCCTTTCTCTGCCTTTGTGTGGTCTGTAAAACATTGCTCTTTGTGGTGCACGTTCTGTTGGTAGTCATGATACATGACCAAACCATTTTATTTGTTATTTTTTAACATAGTTCAGAACGGGTTCAACTCCTACTTTATTTCTAATGACATCATTTCTGATTCTGTCCATTCTTGATATTCCAAGAATTCTTCTCAAGAATCTTATTTCAGTTGTTGTAATCTCCTTTCGTCTTTTGTTGTCAATGTCCATGCCTGGCATTGGTAGCACAAAGTTGGCATGAAGATTATCTTATAGATAGTTCTTTTGGTTTCCAGTGAGATGTGCTTGTTGTTTAGCATGGGAGCCATTTGCCCGATAAGTTGGTTCACTTTGTTACATCTGTTTTCTATCTCTATGTCTATTTTTCCATTTGTTGAGAAAAGGTATTTGAAATGTGTTACTTGCTTCATAGTATGGTTTTCCAGTGTAATGTTTATTGGTGTGTCTACTCTTGCAGTGGTTATGATTTCTGTTTTACTTAGGCTAATTTTCATATTGTGTTCTTTGCATGCATCATTCAATCTATTAATGTCATATGTATACAAAGTTTAAGGTTGGTACTACTACTCTTTGTACATGTGTCCAAGTGCCCCAAACTGTGGAACATATCCTCCAAAACTGCACCAACTATGATACACTAAGAAATAATTACTGGCCCAGTGAAACCACCAAAGAAGATAAGCTCTACGGTTCCATACATGAATTACAAAAAACAGTGAAATTTATCCAAGAGACAGGACGACAAATATAGACAGACAGTGCGTATGAAGAAGAAGAAGAAATCTAAAATTGTCAACATCATTAAAGATCTCTACAACAAATATGTTTGTGCAGTCAACAAAGAAGGAGGACTGAGTGAATAGTTCCAGATTAAAATGGGCATGAAACAAGGATGTATACTATCTCCTTTGCTTTCTGGAATTGCCATAGACTTCATAATGAAACAGTGCTGCACAGGTAACACAGGTATTGATTGGGTACATGGGACCCACCTAGAAGATCTTGATTTTGCTGAAGACATAGCTCTTATCAGTAACAATGTGAATTCCATGTACACCAGTTCTTTTCATCTTGTCACTATTATTTGATCCTTTCCCTCATACATACTTCTCACATTCCATGTTCCTACTCTTATTTTTCTTTTTAGTTTGATACAGGAGTTTTCCTTAGTTATACTGTCACGATTTTGTCCATCATCACAATTACTAGCACTGACCTCTGTCTCACACTCTTCCCCAGTGTTAAAATTAGATCTATCTGGCCTGGGGGCCTCACCACCAGATCTTTTTTCTATCTGACCTTCCATGTTGCTGTTTGGGTTTCTTGGTATATTTCCAGAAGGTAGTTTGCCATTGTTTTCCTTCCGGGCATTGACTGTACTAGTCAGTGATCATAGCCATTGTCCCTACATTGAGATCATCTGCCTACCATCATAGAATGGTGACCATAACCAACATTATCTGTCAGCTGCTCTCCCATTCTATCCGCCACCTGCTTCACATCACCCTGATCAGGGAGTTACACAGGTACTCCACCTTTCCCAAGGTTGTCCTGTAGACTAATGGAGGTAAGGAGCCATCTCTAGATACTTATTTTAAATCAGATGATATAAAAGTTGTCAATGTCCATTGTTTTCATCATCAGTCTGTCAGCAAACCTGAAAGATTGGCTGCAAAATTAATATTCATTTTGCTTTGCTCTCTCTGACCAAACAGAATCCTGTTCATCTGTTGATGTTGTTCATTTATCTTTAACATCATTATCTTGCTCTTTTTTCTATCAGTTTTTTTTCCATCAAATTTTCTTTTAGATATGGTTTTCATTATTGTACTTTTGCCTCTTGGTAAAGCCAAAATATTTCTATTTTCTTTTTTATGTCTTGAATGTTTCTCCTTTCAGTTTTGATCAATCAGTTTTTGGTTTTTTTTTCTCTTCATTGAACACACCCCATTCATCTACATATTTACATTGAGATTGGCTTGTTATTCTTTTCTGTATTCTTATTTAATGTCCATACTTCTACACCATTGAGGAGAATTGAATATACATAGCATGTGATGTCATTTTATTAAGAACATTGTTTGTCCTGTTTTCCTGATGTTAAATCTCTGGTAGAAAGCATTGTAATTTCTGGTAAATTAAGATGTTAAGATGATAAATTCTTTCTGAATTTGTTTTTTCGCTTAATACTTCAAAAGCATTCTAAATTTTTTTCCTTTAATATCTCAAAATGAATATAGATTAAGAATATTTAGAATTTTATGGGATAAGTTTTTAAATTTATAAATGATTTTTACTCAGTGAGGCTACGGGGGTGACCAATAAGTTTGCAGCCTAAGGTACAATGGTTTATTTATGGACAACTTTTTTGGGTTCTCAAAATAGTCCCCTTGCAAGTTTATGCACTTAGTCCAGTGATCCTGGAGCAAATTGATCCCTTCTTTGTAAAACTTTTGTGCATCTGTTGAAGCACAGGCATCATATGGAGTTGGAAAGCAACAAGCCATCTGTCAAAATTGTATGTTTAAAATCCACAGTGATATGTTGAAATAAAACAACTATTGCATGAAATGTAAGTTTGAAACAACAAGCCATGTGTTGAAATAAAATAACTCTTATGTGAATTATATGTTTAAAAGTCACAAGTGATAAGCTGAAATAAAACAACTATTGTGTAACTTGTATGTTTAAAAGTTATACAAGCCTTATAGTGAAATAAACAACTATTGCACAAATGCAGGAAACTCGAGAGCAGAGCAACATCATATCTCCTTTAGATCATCAGAGGAAGTAATACCCCCCCCTCCTTTTAGACAAGTGTTTTGGCCCTGTTAACTCCTGACACTCTAAGGGGGGGTGGGACCTTCTGGGTCATGACTCCCAGATGTCCTATGAGTTGGTTTTTTTTTTTTTGTCCTATCCTGGAACTGAACCTGTGATTTTCTAATTGGCACTGCACTTTGAAGTGCATCTTACTGATTTAGCTAAGGAGGCCTGGTGTTAGTTGTGACAAACAAAATTATTTAAGAATATTCAACATTGGGAATAAAAGCACATACATTCCATTCAGCTGCTCAGTTATGCTAACACATATGACTTTGAATGTCGTATTGAATCCGTACTTCCGTTTAATTAGTACACTTTGCCTGTGTGACTGAGTAAATCAATAATATACTCCCATATCATTATTGTTCCATAGCATTCAGCAGAGGTTTCTCAAAGAAGACGGGTCTTCGTCTAGTGATTTCTCATATGTATGCACTCTTCATGAAGAGAGTGATTTATACCTGGCGTAATCGAACATTGACCATTTTCCAGCTGCTCATGCCAGTTGTGTTTGCTGCCATTGGTTTGTATAATGATACCTTTCACATTAAAGAGAGACAGGACCCACCTTTAACTTTTAACCTACAGCCATTTGGTGAAACTATTATACCATACACAGATGGGTTGGCACCAACTAACATTGATGCCAAATTTATAGACATCTACAAGGAACAGTTTGGTGATTCACATAAGATGGAATATTTTAAAATGAGTACAGTAAGTCCTATTTTTTTCTTGTAAAAAATCTTTTGCTAAACCATAAAAGCGATGCACAGACACAGATATTTGAGACAAATATAACTGAGAGTGAGACAGACAGATATGTAGATATAGCAATGTAAGATAAACAGACATAATAAAAAATACAATGAACAGCAGGACAGAAATATCTTTCTTACATCCTTCATGTGCCGTTAAACATCACATAGGGCTCACATAGTTGTTTGCCAAGTTTTAATGTTCTCTGTAAGCCTTTCAACTTCATCAAGAGATGTTATGCCCACTAAACTGGCTTCTCTTAACAATCCCCTCTTTAGAATTTCAAGTGGTCGACCTCTTTTTCTTTGGCCTGTTGTGCTCCACTTGATAGCTTGTTTTGGTATTCTCTGATTGTTTCTTCTCATCACATGGCCTACATATGTCCATTTTCTTTTTCTGATCACCCATAAGACAGGCTGTTGTTTGCTCATGTGTCTTATCTCTGCGTTGTTCTTGAATTCGTTTCACTTTATACCAAGTATTTTTTCCTTAGGCATTTGTTTTCAAAAAAGTATAATTTCTTCTCTCTGTCTTTAGTTTATTTCCAGTTTTCGCATGCATAAATGAGTGTGGATATCACATTTGGATTGTTATGTAATAAACAGTGAGAAGCAAAAGCAGATGCATTCATACTAGACATACACAGATTGTAAAGATAGTCCCCACATTCTACTGTCCTACTTTGCAACAATTCGTTTTTCTGACCATTGATCCATTGAATTAGTAAGATTTCCTATTGCAAATTTACAAATATTTTGTTAGTGTTTAATACCTATTTAGTATACCTTAAAGTTTGCATATAAATTATAAGGTCACTCTAGTGGTCTGTGAATTCATGCAGACATAAATCATGGCCTTGGAAAATGTCACACTAAACTATTTGTGCACACAAAACATAATTTGTACATGTCACATGGTGTATCACTGAACAGACGTGTCCCAGATAATGCCATGTGAACACATTTCTAAATGTAAAGTATATGTGAACACACTCACAAAATAGGTTTAGCACGTAATACATACTCAGACAAGCATAAAAATGAAACTCTAGCAAAAGCTTGCATAAGTGAGGAAGTCAGCTGTTTCCTTGCCATTTCCCATGATCATACCAAGTTGTTGCATATCAAATATGGTGGACAGCATGCATTCAGAGGACATGAAACACATGCAGCATTTATATCTGAAGTACATGCACATGCATCACTCTTGTAGCCGTAGGATGGAGAATGTCATTTCTGTTGTTGAGTTCCTCAGAACCCGCAAGTACAATACCAGTGAGTAAGCACATTACAAGTGAGAATAAAGGCAAAGTAACAGTAAGAGAACAGTGGCACTGAGTCAGCTTACACAGTAGTCAACTTGTCTTCACTTATGTAGTCATAGTTAACTGAATAAAATAATGCAGCAGTGAGTAAACAGAGTGATACACCTTGTAACAGTAGCACAGCATAATTTAACAGTAAGAGAATAATGGAAGACAGTGTACACATTATTAACAGTGAAAAAAAGCATAAAATGTTGATAATGAGTGAACATAATTTAACCGCAAGGGTATAATGCGATAGTTAATAAAAATAAACATAGGATAACAATGAAAAAAGTAATGTAAATTTGAAGAACATAATGTAATTAAAGAAAGAAAACAATTGTAGGTCTGTTTTTTTTTCCTTTTCTACATAATTCTCAGAGACAGTACATTTTTAATAAAAACAATTTGACATTGAACCTTAAGATTATTGTAAGTATTTATCTGTCAAAAATAAGTCAGGTAAAGGACTCATTTTATCTACTATAAGCTAAACTCAGTGAAATTCCTTCAACTTTCAGCATCAGAATTTTGACAACTACACAGTAAGAAGAGCAGCTGAACTTGGTAGAGCAACTTTCAATAAAAAGATGGTGATTGGCATGCAGATTGTAACTCCTTCTGTAGATCCTTTTAGACAGGAGTCTGTGGCTGCCATTGCATATTTTAATTTCCAGCCTTTCAATTCACTTCCAGTTGCTGTGAGTTTTTTACAATTTTATGTCAGAACATTTACAAATAACTGAGGTGGAAGGAGTCTGAGTGTGGTACTTTTTATTTTCAAATTTTTTAATTTTATAGAGATAAAGAGAGTAGATGATGAAAAAATAGAAAGTATGATGTGTTTATCATAAATCATGACTAAATTTATAATATGCTGTGGAAATTTTTGAGAATTTTTTTCATCTGTATCTGGTAGATGACATCTGTCACGGAAATACAGGGGAGTGAAACCATATCCTTCATATATCGTTCAGGATGTCATGTTTCAGTTTGCGGCTTATTTTCACATTTATCATTGCAGTGTGGGTTCTAGTATGAGTAAATTATTTTATACTGGAGCATTAGCTTGTCTAGATTTTAATCTCTGAGTAATGTGGATTTTCTTTTTCGACTTACATACAGGTCCACTATTTGGTGAACAGCTTTGTTCAGTTGTCTTTAGGTGAATCATACAGTCTTCAGGCAACAGTACATCCCCTACCAGAGACAAAAAAACTTGTTATGAAGAGTATAGTTACTACTATGGGTGACAGCTTTGTCTTGACTTTCTGTATCAGTCTTGGCATGGCATTTTTGACAACCTTGTTTATATTCTTCCTCATCAAAGAAAGACAGGTTTGTGCTTTTTATGAAGTAAATAACTAATAACAAAAAGCAGCTGTAAAAATCATAAAAGAATTGCTTACATTACACCTGTGACATTATAAACATATTTGAACAAAAATGTTAATAGCATAAAAAAAGTATTAACATTATTACATAGTGTATTTATATTCTGCTTCTTTCATTCAAAATTCCTTCTCTTAATTGATTAATTTCTTATATTTGCTTGATCACGTCATCAGCCTGAAGTTGCTATATAAACAAGCTGCGCTCAAGTCCTCTCATCTTTATCAGTTTCCAGGCTTGATTTTATTGGCCATCTCTCTTCACACAAGAAGAAAGACCAATTTTGGTCCCAGATTGAGGATTTTAGCAAATGAGAAAGGGGCTCCCAGTGCTGCTTGAGTAGAATCCATGCAAGGAAAAAAAAACCTGTCTTCTTTTTTTTTACTTTTCAGGGCCATTAAGGCTCACTGCTGCAGATAAAGTTCACCTCCATTCCTCTCTATTCTAATCTTCTCTCTCCAGTTGGTGACACCAATTTCTTTTATATCCTCTTCTTTGTTGTCTTTCTATCTATGTCTTGGTCTACCTTTGGTCTTGTTTCCCTCATCTCTTGTGCATACATAATTTTAATTTGTCTGTTCTCTTCTGTTCTTTCTACATGCCCCGGCCAGCGTAGTCTGTTCAGTTTCAAGACATTTATAATTCATTGGTATTTAAATAAGCTGTTCAGTTCACTTTTCTTTCAAGCTCTGCCTTCTCCACTGTTGGTATCCTTTATCGGCCCAGAGATTCTTCTTAGGATCTTTTTCTCAAAGATCTACAATTGTTGTCTATCTTTCTTTGCTGTACTCCATGTTTTTGATCCATACATGATGGCTGGTCTTATTATAGTTTTGTAGATTGTTATTTTGGTGTTTTGGGACATGATTTTGGATTTTAATAGGTGTTGCAAGGCAGAGTATATTTTATTCAGTATCTGTACTGAATTTCCTCGCCTACTGTGTTGTTTCTGTTGAAGGTTGTGCTTAGATATTTGTATGTTTGTGCTTTCTTAATAATCATCTCTCCAACATGTATATAATCTGGATGATTCTGCCTCTGGTCTCTTGATATCTTCATATACTCTGTATTATCTTGGTTGAGTATAATGATGCAGTGATAAGTTTAAAAAAATTGAATTCTAGAAAAGCACATCCAATCAAAAAAAATTAACAAATGCAAAGAAAGGATGTCCAATTCACAGTACTGAAAAAAAAAACAAAAAAACATGCAATTAGCAATGTCAGATGAATAGTAAAGTGCAGAGAAATGACATTAACACTTCCTTTTCTGTGCAGTGATCTTTTTAAAGATTTTCTTCATTGGTGACATTTACAGTTTTTTAGAGAAATAGACTCTAAATTGTACACATTTAAATGCTATTAATATTCTCTACCAGTGCATTGTGAAAAATGTATTTTAGTGCTTAGGGTACACAAGATTCCTTAGTTTTTCTTTTAGTGCATATATAGAAATATTCCTATGGTTTCCAAGATGAGGACATGTGGCATGAAGTTGTCCATGTGAAAAACATGTGAAACATGAGTTTCTAAATTGGTGTCTGCAACTGTGACTGGTTTTCCTTGGCACTTATTGATAGTCACTGCAAAAGCAAACAAACAAGAAACTGAAATCATTTAAATTCAAAGGGCAGATCAGATGGAATGAGTGGGACTCTAGATAAAAAGATATCCTTCCCTCTTGCACAACCAGTCATACCAAATGCTTCAGTTATATTTGGCATCAGAGTCTCGATGCATAGTTGGATTCCACTGCATAACTTTGGTGGATCTAGATTTTGTAGAAGTATAAGTGATTCAGTTTTAAGTTCAAGATTGTGAGGTGGAAAATCAGGTACTTCTAAAGAATGGAGAAACTTTACAAGATAATACACTGCTTCATCTAAATCTATAATTGTATGATTCATATTTTGTACTTAAAGCAGATACCTTGCAGGTTGAGCTTGTCCACACTGTCATTTCTGAGAGCAAAATAATTCTCAGTTGAATTGCAAGCACCTAAAATTAGTAAATGTTTCTAGAATCTTGCAGAAGAAGTTATGCCACTTTTGTGAACTTTTATATTTGTACTCATGTGAGCTTCTTCACTTGTCTCCAGATGTGTGATTCCTTAAGACAGGCACTGTGCTCATTGATAGGTATTGTCTGCAGAATAACACGCATTGTTTGCCTAAAGTCACCTGCAAAGGCAACAGCCACTCCTCTCATTAGATATTTGTATTAGTCCTGAAGTGTTTGGTCAAGAACCTACAAAGCTTCCTTGTCAGCCATGATGCACTCATCCCAAATGATGACTTTGTCCTGCTGAAGCAACATGTTTTTACCTGAACTATTGGCTATACCACATGTGGAACTGGTAGTATGAGCCATTTAGTGAGAATAGGAAAGTAGAATGTGATGTCCTGCCTCCCTCCAACAGGGGAGATGCAAGTACCAAAAAAATCATTTCTAGCACAGCATTGTCTTGTTGATGAATTGAGAGCAAGCTTGTGACAGAAGTTTTACCTGTCTTGCTAGGTACATCAATAAAAAAATGCCTATTCTGTTATAATTATAAAATGTAATATAGTGTAAGGTGGTCTGGCACTGGAAGGGGCTTATTTTGACATACATATGATGCAGTCACTTCAAAACTTCAGGATGTTTCTCATTAAAATTTCACTGCAGAGCTGGACATTATACAGGCATCTTTCTGTAGATGACAAACTGATGATGTTTAGAGATTTTCTACCCACTGATAGTTTCATATCTCTAGAAACATCAAGGCAGTGTTGTATAACTCTGTAGAGAGAAGTCATCATTCAGAGCTAAATTAAACTGCTGGAGAATATATTCAGTCAGGGCATTTTATATTTTTCCTACAAATGAAATAGACTGAAAACAGCACATATAGTTAACAGAAAAATAAATATGTGAATGAAGCAGAATCAGTCATGGGACCTCACATGAAACATTCAGTTTTAATCTGCAACACTTCTGTTTTTCCTCTTCCATTTACCAAATTGTTCTTTGCTTCAATTTTAATCATAAAAATTAAACTTAATTTTTAAACATTAACCAGGAAAGTTTGACAGAGATGGAAAGAGAACTTAGAAGAGGATATAAAAGAAATGGGTGTCACCAACTTGAAAGAGAAGATTAGGAATAGAGAGAAATGGAGGAACTTTATCTGCAACAATGAGCCTTAATGGCTCGGAAAGCTGAAGAAGAAGACCAGGAAAGTCCAAATGATTGAGGCAAAACTAAGAAATCAGATATCATCAGTGACCTCAAACATGTAGTTGCTGGAGAAAAAGATTGAAAACAATTATCTCATTTTGAGTATGATGGTGCTATGAAAGTCTCTTAAAATTATGGTTGAAGTCTTCCCAGGGTCAAGGAGATTAGATTAGCCTAATTTTCATGATGTTTATTCAAGTAAATTGTCTTTGTAAAGGATAACTTTCATAGTTATGTATTTTATATATGTACTTAATTATAAGAAGAGGTGTTAAAAATTATTGACCTGATGAATAACCCAGAGCCATGATTGAAACTTGCATGTCATTCTACATATTCATCTCAGACATGCCTGGCACATCATTTCTGGAGTTTCTTTAACCCTTCCAGAAAATAAAAATCTGGCATCTGGTCATAGAAACACTGCTCTGTTGCTGCTATCACTTCCAGTTTATTCGAAAATGTCTTCCCATTAAAGGTGGGAAACAGCAAAAAGATGGAGCAAGATCTGGTGAGTAGGGTGGATGATCTATGTACTCAAGCCTCAAATTCTTCAAAACATCCAGCATCTTGTGAGCGGACATTGTCTTCCAAAATAATAACACTTTCTGCACCATCCTTCAGCATATTTCTTTCAATTATTCCTTTAATCAGCATAGCAAGTTAGAGTAGCATTAACTTTTTGACCCTTTCCAAAATAGTTAGAATACTTTTCTTATCCAAAAACAAAAAAACAGTGGCACATGATTTTTCCTGGTGACTTTTGGGTCTTGAATTTCTTCAGCTTTGGAGAATGTGGCACAACTGCAAGGACTGTTGTTTAGTCTCATGGTCATAATGGTGTAACCACATTTCATCAACAGTGACGAGCTGTTCCAGAAAGTTATCGCTAGATCACTCAGAATGCTGCAAAATCAACTTGGAGGTATCAGCTCAGTTTCATTTCTTGTTAGCATTCAAACATGTTGACACTCACTTGGCCAACAGTTTCTACCTACCAAAATGCTCGTGATTTATAAAATCAGCATGTTCCCTGGTCGTCTCTTGTGTCTCAGCAATCGTTTTAGCCAAAATCCATCCAGAATCTGCCAAAAGCAGGCCATGAGCATAATCACCAATTTCTGATGTTGACACTGTTGAAGGCCTTTCAGACCTTGCTGCATATTTGGTCTCAAATTCTCCATGCTGAAAGTTAGCATAGTACTACATCACAGTTGAGCATGATGGGCACTTGTCACTCAATGTTTGCAGCATGCTCTCATAGATTTCCTTTGGAGTTTTCTTGTGCAGCAACAAGAATGTCATGATAGCCCAGAGTTCCATATCTGAAAACTCCACAACTTTCATTCATATGGCTGATCAGGACAAAAAAGTAAAAAATCAGTGCTGTGATATTACAAATTGACACTTTACAAAATTACACTCTTTACAGTTGCAGTGACAAACTTGTGCTCAGATTTTGGGACATGGATTGGGCTATAACTTTCCAGCACCCCCATGTGTATACATAAATATATAGATGTGGTGAACATCTGAGTAGTATTGTCAGCCTCATGAAGCAGTTATAAACCAACAACTCATAGTCTCTGGGAGTCATGACCCAGGGGTGCTCTTCAGAAGTTTAAAGAGCTGAAACTCTTATCTGAGGGGGGTACTTCTCTGATGATCTGGAGGGGGGGGGTCACTTTCTCACTCACTCCTCACACATGCACGCACAAGCACACACACACACAAACACACACACACACTAAGTGTTGGCACAGGCTGCTACCAACTGTTGTGGGTTTTGCCAAGCATCATCTTGCTAAGCAGCTCCTCTCATGCCTCACTCTACATATGCTGGACTTGCATACCCAGCCACAGTAACAGATAGCAATATTTGTATTGCAAAGTCCAGTTTCCTTGTGCTTGCATGTTCTAACTTCACTTCTGTTTTCCTTCTCAAATGATGCTGCACCCTTGTGCTCCCTGCATGACTCAGTCTTTCACAGATTTTTTTCCAGACCTCATAATGGAAAAATCTTGCATTGATAACTTTCAAATATCTTTATATTACAGTTTAGATCTATCATGTGGCCTTATTCCTTCTATAAGTTTTCCATACAAAATCTGCTTGGGAATACAGTTGCCATTCATTCTTGTTACACATCCCATGCACCCCAGTTTTTTTGCTGCTTAGTTTTGTCATCAATGATGGAAACTTAACACTCTGCAAAACTTCATAATTGGTCACTTTATATTCAGACTTGATGTTCATTACTCTGCAAAGGCAACAAAAATTAAAACTATTACATTTTTACTTATGCCTTGCATATGGTGTCCGTATTTCAGAGAGTGCTAAGCACACAGGTATGATAACCTTTGTCTTCAGTTTAACTTTCTATCATTCCATGCCCTTTTCTTTAGTGTCTCAAAAGTTTTACCTGCCTTTCCTATTCAAGTATTGATTTCACCATCCATTGAGTAGGTGGAAGTAACTGTAGATCCAACACGCCTGAACTTATCCACTGATTCAAGTCACTCCCATTCAGTGTTAGACAGATCTGTGTGGTTATGCCTTGTCCAAGAAACTTCTTATATTTTATATCCTTCCTGGGCCGTTAAACGTCACATAGGGCTCGCAAGGTAGTTCGCCAATTTTTCATGTTTTCAGTGAGCTTTTCAACCTCATCAAGGGATTTTATGCCTATTAATTTGGGCTGTCTTAACAATGTCGTCTTTAGAGTTTCCCGTGGTCTGCCTCTTTTTCTTCAGCTAGTTGTGTTCCACTTGATAGCTTGTTTTGGGATTCTCTGATCATTTCTTCTCATCACATGACCAACATATGTCCATCTCCTTTTCCTGATCACTTATGAGACTGGTTGTTGTTCGCTCATCTGTCTTATCTCTGCATTTTCTTGAATTCATTGCACTTGATGCCAAGTATCTTCCTTGGACTTTGTTTTCAAAAGAGTCTAATTTCTTTTCTATTTCTTTAGTTGTTTTCCAGCTTTTGCATGCATAAATGAGGGTGGATATTACATTTGAATTGAATAGTCTTAAATTGGTTTTTGTGCTTATAACTTTTGAATGCCATATGTTCTCAAGATTCTTGAAGATCAATGCTGCTTTTGCAATTCTAATTCTAATAACTTCCTTTCTGGTGTCACCATTCTGGTCTATGTAGCTGCCAAGGTATGCAAATTAATTGACTTCTTCAACAGATGTCCCTTCTATGTGTATTTTTCCAATTTGATTAATGAGAAGTTTCATTATTTTTGTTTTGTCCTTGCTATATTCAAGTCATATTTTGCTAGCCAGTGAAGACTGGATATCTGTTTTTTTCTTTGTATGGAATTCACATTGTTACTGATAAGATTTATGTCATCAGCAAAATCAAGATCTTCTAATTGGGTCCTATCAATACCTGTGTTACCTGGGCAGCATTGTTTCATTATGAAGTCTATTGCAATTCCAAAAAAGCAAGAGAGAAAGTATACATCCTTGTTTCACGCCTGTTTCAATCTGAAACATTCGCTAATCCCTTCTTCTGTTTTGACTGCACAAACATATCCATTGTGGTGATCCTTAATGATGTTGACAGTTTTAGATGGTATTCCATGTAGACTTAAAATTCTCCACAATGAATCACTGTGTATGCTATCAAATGCCTTTTTAAAGTCTATGAAGTTCAGTATTAATGTTTTCTGCTTTTCAATATTTCTTCAAGTATTATTCTTAGAGTAAAGATCTGGTCAACACAGCTTCTCCTTTTTTGAAATCCTGCTTGTTCTTCTCTCATTGCACTATCCACTATGTCTTTAAGTCTATTCAAAATGACCTTGCACAATACTTTTGACACAACTGATACTAAGGTTACTCCTCTCCAAGTGTTGCTGTCACTAAAGTTGTCTTTTTTTTGGTATTTAACAATGATTTCTTTTTTTCCATTTAGAAGGGACCTTTTCTTCTTTCCAAATCTTATTAAACATTCTCTGTAGTTGTCTCATGTTGTCACTATTAATAGCTTTTAACATTTTGGGTGTTCGTTATTTCATCTTCACCTGCAGCTTTGTTGTTAGCCATTAAATTCACTGCTGTCTCAGTTTCATGCAATGTAATTTTATCTAGGTTGACATTTAGTTTTAGTGCTGGTGAGTTGGTTTCAAGGTTTATCAATTCATCTGCGTGTGGTTGAATAGGTATTTCTTGGATGTGTTCGGCCTGTCTTTGCTTTTGGTCTTTACCTGATGTTAATAGGGTTCCAGTTTTGCTAAGGAATGGATATGTCCTATGGCATTGTTGAAACATACCTTGTTTCATTAAGGTAAATGAAAGTAGAAACTGTTCTTGATTATAATTTTTTCTTTTGTTTGCCTACTTCCAAAATATATTTTTGTGAATATTCCAAATTCTAACATTAGATTTTTTTCTTCAGCATTTTAATTTTGCTATTTGGCCAAATACAGATATTCAGTACAACCCTACTTTTGACTAGGTCACTGACAAGGCAATGACTTTGTCTTAATGTAGCCAGCAGATTTGGCCCAACATTCTAACACATGTTTGCTCACAATTAAAGATACATCTGTAATTAAAATTATTGAGAACAAGATTTCTTTCCTTTTTGTTAAAGGTTGGAGCTAAACACTTGCAGATTGTGAGTGGGGTGGATCCTCTGACATACTGGCTGCCAACTTTTCTGTGGGACTTCATCAACTATATAATTCCTTCCTCGCTCCTTATCGGTGTTTTTGCTGCATACAACAAGCAGGCATTCATGGCTGATAACAGATGGAAAATACTTTTTCTAATACTGGCAGTGTATGGATGGGCAATGTTACCTTTTATGTATTTTGTACAGTTTACATTCAAGTCACCTGCCAGTGGTGTTGCTGTAGTCATCTTGCTAAACATTGTTTCAGGTACAAAGTTTTTAATGTGTGCTGTTTTTACTTGTGCTTGTAATACAGCTTATCTCAAATTTATGTTGCATATCACATACAATAAATGAACCTTTCAGAATAATGTCTGACTCATTGAACATTTAATCTTATGCTGATGAGATAAACATTTTGTCTAATCCTTTAAAAGCACCAAAGAGGACTTTTGGCTTTGTTAACAATAGCAAGACAATTAGCAAACAGCTCAGTGAAATGACCTAAGATGCAAAATTCAACATTTCTGAATAGGAACTACAAAAATGCCCTAGTTTATAAATGTGTATAAAAGAGACCCAACAAAAGCTGCGTTAGTGGACAGCTGCTGTAGAATAATTGTGAAACTTCCACTTCATCGGACAACCCTGATCAGTAATACTCCTATGACCAACATTCAACAAAAGAAGCATAATCTGTCCTCAGTCACAGATATTGCTGTTGTCCTTTTTGGTGTGAGCTTGTGTTATGCAAGCAATATACTCCCTGTACAGAAAGGCTAGAAAGATAGGAACACTTTTATTCACTAAAATAGCATGCAGTTATAATGTTTCAGCTTATGCCTTACTCATACAAAAAGCATACAGCATGATGAAGTATGAAAATAAGAGAAAGTCTAAATTAACATTGTTATATACACATTCAAAGTGATGGACTTTCCTCAGTTAACATTGTTAATTTAGACTTTGTATTGCTTTATTTTTTGTTTAGTCTAACTGTGTTAGTTACCACAGTAACTATGAGTATAATTATAATTTACCTGTAACCAAAAACTGTCTGTGGGTAGGATGGCCAGCTGCAGCTATGAGAAATATTTATTTCATGTGAAAATATAGCAATTTTCTTGAGTTAATCTACACATGACAAAAAAACAATCCCTTCCTAATAATAACAATGATTTTCCAAACAATGAAAGGATCACCTTATGTTTATGATTTGGTATCACATATTGTGATAGGACATGCTCCTGGTGATTGTCCTCTGTTATTTAATACAGTTTCACATTCTTTGGTGAAATCTATTCCTGTTGTATTGTACAAAATGATGTCTGCAGAGTTTATTTGATTATAGTCTTTCCTATGATCGCGGAGGGAACATTTGTAACAGAAAATGTGAGGTGCAAACGCAAGGGTTGTTTGGTTGAGTTGACTTGACATGTTTGTATATGCAAGTTCATGAATCAAAATGTGAGCTTAGACCTTAGTTTTCTTTATGTTTCCTTATTTAATGTTTATATTTCAGCTACTTTCGGTTAATGCTAATCATGGTGCTATGTATCCTTGAAGCAAGTACTTTTTGTCTTCCACATGTTTTTCTCTTCCAAAACAGGATTTTCTGTTAATCCTTCCAGAATTTATGTCAAGCAATGCATATATTGTGTATATATTAGCTAACACATCTTTATCAATGAATGTTAGAAAACGAGTCCTAAAGTGCTATATTGAACCTATCTTGTTATATGGAAGTGAATCATGGACAATAGGCAAGTCTGCACAAAAATCATTGGAAGCAGCAGAAATGTGGTTTATTAGAAGAATGTTGCGAATCCCCTGGACAGCAAAAATAACTAATGAAGAATATATGAGAAGAACTAGAGAGACAAAAAACCTTGTCAAAAAGATAAGAGAGAAACAATGTACTTTCATAGGACATGCCATGAGAAGAGGGGGCATTGAAAATATTATAACAACAGGAAAAATAGAAGGAAGAAGATCAAGAAGACCAAGAGAAATGATACTGGACAGTCTGACGGGATGGTGTGAGAGGAGATCACCAACTGAACTGATGGTCTGCATGAAGGATCGGGTACTCTGGAGAAGTGTAATAGCCAACGCCAGTCGGCACGGCACCTGATGATGATGATGATGAATGCATTTCCATGTAAGATAAATAAGCAGTATAGACCTCCCACGATGCTTAGACAATATCCAAAACATTAATATTTCAATTACATCTTGAAATTTCAGTATTTAACATTCAATTCTTTTATTTCCATACATTTGTTATCAGCAAAGAATGTCTTTAGGGACATGTTGATCTTTAGGGATGCATGACTATCATAGCAGAATGTATGTTTTTGGAAGGTTTACACAAGAAAGCATTTGTTACTCTCTTTCATGAAATGCCTACTTTTTTTTTACTATTTGGCTTGGGTAAAGAACAGATTAGTTTGTTTTTTTTTTATTTTACTGTAACACTTGACAGACCTTGATATTAATTGCTGTGTTGATTGTTTTGTCGTAAAGGTCTCTGTTAATTTACTTAAATTGTCTTAGATATTCATTTTGTCTTGACCATTTACATACTATATTTTTCAGCATCTATTATAAATTGCTCTAAACTTTAGTTTTGGAACCAGATGGTTTTTTGTTCTGTGAGGCTCCCATGTTGATTTTTTATATTTTTGTACATTTATTTCCAATTATTTTCTTTTGTATTCTTGGAATTTTGTTGTTATTTGTGTTACAGATAGACAGAGGTGTATGGTGCAGTTTTACAAGGCAGAAGAGGGAGTGAGTAAAGTGAGAACAAATGAATAGAAAGTATGAGTGTAAGATGAGAATTGATAAATGAAAAACATACAACATCCAATATTTCAGATTGAGCCTTTTTGAGGATTACATACACAAACACATGACATATAACTAAATGAAAAACTTATCTTAATGGCATCCTCCAGTATACAAGGCATAGAGAGCACAGGAGGCCACAAGGATAACAGATGAAGCCAAGAATCTGCCGCCTTGTAAAACTGCACCATACACCTCTACATACCTTTATTATTTGAAACAGTTTTACTGCGATCGCATATGAAGTTATTAATTTTTTTCCCCTTGACTCAAACATGTTTTCATCATCATCGCCTCTCACTGCCTTGAGAACATAGGCCACAGATAAAGGCTCTCCAGTCATCCCTGTTCTTGGAATTATTCTCTGCTTCCTTCCATGTGCATCCCTTGTCTCTAAGCAGTGTCATAATTTCTCTTCTCTAAGTAAGTCTAGGTCTTCCTTGTTTTCTATTTCCTTGAGGATTCTATGTCAGTGCCTGTCTTGCTATGTTGGTGTCACGTTTCCTCATAGTGTAGCCAATTCACCTTCACTTCCTAGACATGACTTGTAGGTTCATAGGTTCTTGTCCTGTCCTTTCCCAGACCTCCTCGTTCCTGATCTTGTCCTGCCATTTAATGTTTAAAATCCTCCTCAAGTAGTGGTTCGTGAATGTTTGTATCCTCTGGTGTATTGTCTTGGCCATAACCTATGTCTCTGAACCATATAGTAGGACAGTCTTTACGTTTATATTGAAAAGTTTGGTTCTTGTTTTGATGTTCTTAGATGACCACATTTTGTTATGTTGGATAAATTCTGTCCTGGCCTTGATTATTCTAGCTTTAACAACCTTTTCCATTCCCCCATATTTATCTGCTATGCTGCTTAAATATGTGAGATACTCTACTTCCTCAATTGGCACTTCCTAAATTACCATGAGGCTATTGCTTGCACTATTACTTTTCATTATCTCTGTTGTTTTTTTGTTTTTTTTTTGTCTGTTAATATATAGTCCCAGTTTAGCTGAATTCTTGCTTAAGATCTGAAGTTTCTCTTGCATTTGTGTGTGACTGTGCACAAGAAATGCCACATCATCTGCAAAGTCAAGATCTTCCAATTGGTTCTACAATGCCCATTGTATCCCATTTCTTTTTCTTTGTGTGGTAGTTTTCATGATACAATCAATTGCTAGAAGAAATAGGAATGATGATAGCAAACTTCCCTGCAGCACGCCTGTTTCCACTTTAAAACTTTCTGTGAGAGTTCCTCCATGCACAATTCTACAAGTTGTTCCTTCATATACGGTCATTATAAGCTTTGTTATCCTGTCTGGGATACCAAAGTGTTCCAGTAGTTTCCATAGCATTCTACTGTCTAAACTATCAAATGCCTTCTCATAATCAATTAATGTAACTAACAGTGAAGAATTCCACTCCATTGACTGTTCTACTATTATTCGCATTGTAGCAATGTGGTCAGTACAGGATCTTCCTTGCCTGGACCTGCTTGCTCTTCTCTTAGTTTACTATCTACTGATATTTTAATTCTGTTAAGAAATATCCTGCTGAAGACCTTGCTGGGTATTGAGAGCAGGGAGATGCCTCTGTCTCCTTTCTCAGGGAGTTTTGTTTTAGTCCTCTGGGACCTTCTCTTCTTCCAAAATCCTGTTAAATAGTAAGAGTAGTATTTCTGTTGTTATTTCTTTGTTTGCAAAGAGCACTTCTGCTACAATTCCATCTGGATCCAGTGCCATATTTCTCTTCAACTCTGAGATAGCGTGTTCAATTTCAGCCTTGCTGGGTAGTTCTACATTGATGTCTAGAGTATTTTCTGCTGCTGGTATCTCCTCCTTTTCTGTTGGTGCTGGCCTATTTAGGATTCTGCTGAAGTATTCCACCCATCTTTGCATCTGCTCTTCTTCTGATGTTACTACTTTACCTTCTTTGTTTTTGATAGGCTTTTCTACTCTACATGGTCTATTTGCCAACTTCTTTGTGATTTCATACAGGGCTCTCATATTATTTTTTATCAGCTGCCTCTTCTGCCTGTTCTGCCATATTATCAGAATAGACCTGTCTGTCTTTCTTTATGCTTTTCCTAACCTCTTTGTGGGCCAAATTGTATTCTATCTGAGCTGAGGCCTTTACTGCTCTTGTTTTACTGTCATTTATTCTTGCTTTCATTTCTGTCCTTCTGTCTATCTTCTTCAGTGTTTCCAATGTAATCAACTCCTTGTGCTGAGGTTTCTTAAATCCCATTGTCTCTTCACATGATTTGCTCCACATTTCTTTAGCACTATTCCACACAATGTTCACATCTGGTGTATCTTCTTCATATAACTCCTGCAGGACCTGAAATCTTTTGCTCAGTTTCAGTTAAATGTTCTTTGTGATTTCTGTGTCTTTCAGCAGTACCATATTATATCTTTTCCTTGCTATGTCTGTTTTGTGCTGCTTCTTCAGTTTCATTCTCAGTTCAGCTATCAGTAGGTGGAGGTCAGAAGCTCGTTTCACTCTGATATCTTGCAATGTTCTGCGAAAGCTTCTACTGATACAATCTATCTGGTTCTCAGTGACATGATCTGATGATACTCACATGGATTTGTGTATAGGTGGAAATATACTTCCTCCAATGACAAGGTTGTTGAGCATGCATAGATCTGCTAGCCTTTCTCCATTTTCATTCATTATTCCTAGGCCATTTTGACCCATTATTTTCTTATAACCTGTGTTGTTCTTACCTACCTTTGCATTGATGTCCCCCATTACAACTGTTATGTGTTTGTTGCCTTGTTGGTCTAGGATTTCCTGCAAAGTGTTGTAGATTTCATCCTTTACTACCCCTTCTTCATCATTTGTTGGAGCATATAGCTGGATGATATTCAAATTAATATCCTTCTTCTTTGTTGAGAAACAGGCTGTAATTATCCTCGAGCTAACTGCCTCCCACCTCATCAATGCTCTCTGGGACTCTCTGGATATGATAGCATTAGTGCCATACCCTCTGAGTGTGTTGCATCTGGGTTTTGGTGACCCGAAAATAGGATTGTCTCCCCTTTTGCTAGTCTAAGCTTACCTGTTCCTGTCCAGTGTGTTTCGCTCAGCCCCGGTATTTTTATATTATATCCATTAATTTCTCTCGCTATCATGGCAGCCTTTCCACTTTCATACATTATTCTAACATTCCAACATGCAATGGTAAAAGGTGTCCTGGTACTCAGTTGGGATGTCAGTTCTGCAGCTTCCTTTCACCTTTGACTGCACAACGTCATGCGCTCTGTTATCAGAGTCCCTTCATTTTCCACGACAAAGTTTCCTGGGTTTTCTCTCCATGTTTCTGCAATGTTCCAGTTTTTCTTTTTTTTACAGGGAATAGGTCGTTGGCCTATCTCC
Source organism: Achatina immaculata (assembly GCA_009760885.1). Lineage (NCBI taxonomy): Eukaryota > Metazoa > Mollusca > Gastropoda > Stylommatophora > Achatinidae > Lissachatina > Lissachatina immaculata. The sequence continues at coordinate 3,756,098 of CM019699.1, forward strand.
TAACCTCCTTAGTCACCTCTTATGACATGAGTGGAAGGTGGCAGTGGTCCTATTCTTTTCTCTTCAGAGCCCGCGATAACCACATGGGCAGAACATATTTTAGATGAAGTAATTCTTGCTTCAGGTTCACTGAGCAAAAATATATTAATTTGTCTGAATAGTAATAAGTGGTTGATAATTTTAGCCAAAACTGATCCTGTTTTAGGTACACTGACATCTTTAACAGTAACAGTACTAGAAAATCCGATCTTTGAACTAGAGGAAACAGCCAGGAGTATGGATTTCATTTTAAAGATTGTGTTTCCTAACTACAACATGGCTTCATGCTTCATGCGTATGAATAATAACTATGGTACCTTAGAATTCTGTGAGCCATACATAAATGTTTGCATCGTTCAATCTGGACCTTGCTGTGCAGGTAATTAAACATAATTCATGAGTCTGACAGCAGTTTTTATCACACTGCAAATATTGTTTTTTAATATTGGTTTTATTACAACGTATGATGCATTCAGACTGTCATAATCTAATATTTTGTAATAAAATCTGCATCTGTGAAGTGTACAGTACTTTATAAAAGCCAAGCTGTAATTAAATAAGACATGGCAACTCCTTAATCACTCATATTTTTCATGCAATTTAATTTTAAAATAAATGTTCCATAGCCCAGTTTAGCAAAAATTGTAATTAAGTGATTGTATGCAGTTTTGTTTTTTTCAGTTTATTAGTGATCTACATAACACAAATGAGTGAACAACAACCAGTCTCGTGGGTGATCAGGAAAAGGAGATGGACATATGTTGGTCACTTGATGAGAAGAAATGATCAGAGAATCCCCAAAACAAGCTATCAAGTGAAACACAACGGGCCAAAGAAAAAGAGGCAGAGCACATGAAACTCTGAAGAGGACATTGTTAAGAGGCCAAATTAACAGGCATAAAATCCTTAGATGAGGTTGAAAGACTCGCTGAAGACAGGAAAAATTGGCGAACTACTTTGCGAGCCCTATGTGACGTTTAACAGCACGAGAAGGATATAAGATATAAGTGATCTCCAAATAAGTAAAGTCACTGCTATAAATATTTGGAAAGTAACTTAATTGCAAAGAAAAAATAGTAAGAACAGTCATTATTTTATAATGGGACAAAAAGTTCAGTCATTTGGTTCTGCCTTTGAATAGTGTAATGAAATGACAGGTTTTTGCTATATCTTTTATTTATTTTCTTGTTTTTTATTATTCATAGCATCAGTACTGCACATTCTTTTCTCTTTGTTGATTGTCTGATTAGGCCTTATTGTCATTATTATCTTGTTTTATCATGTTATTAAGTAAAACATGTCTTTATCCTTTTTATATTTGTGGTTAATCACTCCAGTGTCTCTTTTTCACATTTGTTAAAAGTTTTCAGATTCATAAGCTGTTAGAAGAAATAAAGTGTTTACCTTCAAGTTTATTGCTGAGTGTATCTTTACCTGCTGATCTCCTATCAGGGCTACTTTAGTCTTATTTCTCTCTCTCTCTCTCTCTCTCTTTCTCTCAGACACACATGCACATATACACAGAGCAAAGAGGAAGAGGGGCTACATTCTGAAGGCATGTTTTTTTCTGATGCCCGAAGCTTTCTATGAAAATTATTAAATTCTCACGAACATTCTTTAAGCAGTGATGAAAGAGTGTTAAAAGATAATGAAGCTGTCTGTAGTCTCTTGCTTGAGTTGGGCAGATTTTATCACTCAGTGGTCATGCAGCTTCCAGTTTTTAAACTGATATGGTAACCACTGTTTTAAAAGTATGCAATAATTTATTTGTAGCAAATGATATTTCAGTGCAGGTTTTTTTAATATTCTTACCTCTTTAGAGAAAATTGTCTTGGAAGGGTACATAATGGGAAAAAAGAAAAAGAGGAAGACCAAGGCAAAGATGGCTACAAGACATCATTGATGATATGCAAATGTATGCATCAGCAGCAGGCCATCTTGCTGACAACCGAGAGGCCTACAGGAGTGCTGTTAGGGAGGCAAAGTTCCACAAGAGACATGCAAATGAATGAATGAATGAATACTACTTTAGTAATATTTTAGAGGAACAGATGATACAACTGACTGTGAAGGCGGATATGAACAGCATGAATTTTTATTGGAGAGGAAAGAACTCTAACAAACAATTGAAGAAGTTTTATGGCAACAAAGAATTTAGAAATGGTAAATCACCAGGATGTGATGAGATAACTTATTAAAGCAGGAGGAAAGGAATGTGCTACAATATATCATGCACTATGTAAAAATATATGGCATTCAGGTTTTTGGCCAAAAGAATGAAAAAGAACTATATTCATACCACTGCTAAAAAAAGGGTAACTTGAAATTATGCACAAACTACAGAACTGTTGCTCTGATTAGTCATGCAAGTAAAATTCTATTAAAAATGAGTAGACTTCGTAAGAAAATAGAAGAAGTCAATATGGTCCAAGCTGGTTTTAGACAAGGAAGAGAAACAAGAGATCGTATATTCAGTATAAGATTAATAATAGAGAAATGCAGAGAATTTAATGTGAAACTATCTTTTATAGACTAGTCAAAGGCATTTGATTGTGTACAACACCAAAAACTTTGGGAAATAATGGAAAAAATAGGATTTCCAACACATGTGATACAATTAATATCACTGCTGTGTCTAGACCAACCAATAGCAGTAAGAATAGACAACACTAAGAATAAATGGTGAAACAACAAATTGGTTTAATATAAAATAAGGGGTCTGTCAGGGGTGCATACTGTCACCTCATTTATTTAACTTGTTTACTGAAAATATGAGGAATATTAGAGAAGATGTGGACAAAGAATATTATGATGCCATAAAAATTGGAAGTTACAAAATACCAGAGATTAGATATGCTTATGACACAGTATTACTGTCCACAACACAAAAATGAATGGAAAAACTAATTATGTCAGTCCATAAGAATAGTGAAGAGCAAAACCTCTGTCTTAATGTGAAGAAAACTATATTGATGACAACTGACAAAACAAATAAGGCAGCTGAAATATGTATCAGTGAGGAAAAATTGGAAGAAGTGGAGAGTTTTGAATATCTTGGATCATTACTAACTAATAATGGAGATACAATAAGGGAAATTAAAAGGAGGAAATCTATCACTCACCAAAAAATGAAACAACTAAAAAAGCTGTGGAGAGGAACAGACAAAAACACAAAAATAAGATTTTTAAGGGCATGCATTTTTCCCATCACAACATATGCCTGTGAGACCTGGACACTTGACAAAACAACTGAGAAACACATAAATGCCTTTGAATGTAAATGCTACGAAAGAGTTCTTCAAATATCATGGACACAGAAAAAAACAAATATATCCATACTACAAGAACTTAATATTGAAGAAGCCTGGCTAGTAAAGAGGATTAAACAGAGAACACTTAAATATTTTGGACACATTAAATGTCATGATAATTTATAGAAGACTATCTTGGAAGGGTACATAATGGGAAAAAGAAAAAGAGGAAGACCAAGACATCGTTGACGATCTGCAAATGGATGCATCAGCAGCAGGCCATCTTGCTTACAACCAAGGTCTAAAGGAGAGCTGTTAGGAAGGCAAAGTTCTGCAAGGGACATGCAAATTGCTGATTGGCTGATTGACTAGTTTTAGTTCAGCTAACCAGCTTGGTTTGTTTTCACTCCATCAAGGAAGTTACCATCTCATTTTCTACCATTAAAAATCCATTGTTGTAATTGTTTGCTATTCTTCTGATGATTATAAAGCAAACTTAGTATGTTTTATACACTAATAATGTTTATCTTATAATAGTTTTGTGATGTACACTTTATATATTTTTCATGCTCATCACCATTATTATGTTTCATACCATGTGACATTAGTGATCATACCTCACCATCTTTTATGAACCTTAAATGTTTCTAATAAGTTCAAAAGCTGTTCTTTTCCTATGCTGTTTGATTAGTATGTTAAGATAATTTTTCTTTTTTTCTCAAGTTTTTTTCAGTGATTACCAGGTTCACTAACTTCTGTCTTCTCATGACATGTCAAAGGAGTTTTAATTGTCTTTTTTCCATGATTTCATATACTATTCTGCAGCTTCTTTGAGGACTTATTCATTTGTAATTGATATTACTATAGTTTGTGTTTTGTTGCTGTTTAGCTCTCTTTTTGCTCATTTTGATAACTTTTCAAACTACTTTCACTTTCTGCTAATTGCTTATCACAAGCTATTGATATGGTGGCCTTCTATTTTCATTTTTTTTCTTTAAAATTTCTCACCACAAAGTGAGAATAGGTCTTGTCTTACCCATATTTTTACATCTTGATACTCACCTATGTCATTGTTTCTTCTCACTGCTGCTCCTAGATTCCAGTACATATTCTTAGTAACTCTCAGGTTTTACATATCTGTATGAAGTTTTTCAAGCTTTTGAATGTCAGTTTGTCGCACTGAGTTGGATGTTTTTGTGCAGTCAATGAAACACAGTTATAAATCATTCCATTATAGTTATTAATTTAAAATTGCATTATTTGTAGTTTTTTTCCTTCAACAAAATGACATTGATCTAGTGCAGTTTCTGTCTTTATCTATCTATTTCTTATTCTCAAGTTAATTATCGTCACAGCTTGTGATTTTTATAACAGTCAGATTATGGTTATAGAGTTGAAGTAATTCTATTTAATATATGAGTAGGGAGGACATCTATTGCTCTTCAGAAAGTAAAACAACTAAAGAATCTGTGGAGAGGAGCAGACAGAACCACAAAAATAAGATTTTTAAGGACATGCATCTTTCCCATCGCAATGTATGCCTGTGAGACCTGGACACTTAACAAAACAACTGAGAAACACATAAATGCCTTTGAATGTAAATGCTACAGAAGAGTTCTTCAAATATTATGGACACAAAAAAGAACAAATATATCCATACTACAAGAACTTAATATTGAAGAAAGCTGGCTAGTAAAGAATATAAAAGAGAGAAAACTTAAATATTTTGGACACATTAAACGTCATGATAATCTACAGAAAACCATCTTGGAAGGGTACATAACGGGAAAAAGAAAGAAAGGAAGACCAAGGCGAAGATGGTTGCAAGACATCGCTGATGATCTGCAAATGGATGCATTAGCAGCAGGCCATCTTGCTTCACAACTGAGAGCCCTACAGGAGTGCTGTTTGGGAGGCAAAGTTCCACAAGGGACATGCAAATGTATGAATGAATGAATATGAGTATGTTAACCTGTGCAGTGATATCACTGTCATATATTTATATATGTGATAATAATTACATAGCATGTGTTTATCATTGTTATGTATAGTTGAATGTATAGATCAGAGGTTGGATATAAGGTCTTGAAATGTTTTTAAAAAAAGTATTCTCATGTTCTTTATGTATTGATTGCTATTTGTATTATATTGAATGTTTGCAATAGAGTGGAAAATTAGATGCGGGGCAGAATGTCAAATGGGTCTGTATGACCAGTACCTCATCCCTGAAAGTAAATTTCATTTATTCATATTGACATCATTACAAAAAAATGTTGTACTGGTAATATGGGGACTGAATGGGTGCTGAGAGCTCAGACAGAAGATCTTGATTTTGCAGATGACATTGTGGTTATTAGTGGAAATGTGGAAACACTGCAAGAAAAAACAGATACCTACACTCAATGGCTAGCAAAATAGGACTGGAGATCAACAAGAAAAAGATAAAAATAATGAAAAATCTAATCACACAAGAGGAAAACAAAGGCATCATCTTATACCTGGACCAGCATGATACTTAATTTTCTATACCAGTATCATCTAATGCCATAATCATTTCTCTTGTGATGTTATCTGATCCTGATGCCTTCTTTGTTTACATTTATTTAGGTACATTTCAAACTTATTTCTTATATTGGTAGTCCTTTATTTTAAATATTTGGTACTGATTTGATCATTTTTGTGGTCACAATGTACAGGTCTTTTATGTGTTCTGACTATCTTTTTATGATTTTCTCCATTTTTTTCACAATAAATTTTAACTTCCTTTGTTATCAGACAGACTTGTTTTGCTTCTTTTTAATTTTATCACTATAAACTTTTCTTTCTCTTCCTAGCGTTGGTTTCTTATCTCTTTGTTAATCTCTTCATACATTGTTTGGTTATTTTTTTCTTTCTTCTCTTTTCCATCAGTTTGAGAATATCCTCTGTCATTCACTTTATCTTGACTTACTTCGGTGCCTCTGGTACTGATGGCTGGCTCTAACGCTCAGTGATATGATTCTTTCAAAGTTTCTCATTTATCATCTTTTAATAATATATCATTTATATATATATATATATATATATATATATATATATATATATATATATATATATATATATATTATAATAACTTATAATCTGATAATGCAGAGATGGCCAAACTTGTTTAACCAAAGAGTGACATTTGGTAAACTTCAGATATTTGAGAGCTGCAAGACATAATTAAATATTACATATATATTTTTATTGTTACTTGCACATTTTGTTTTTACATTTACATCCTTCCTGTGCCGTTAAACATCACATAGGGCTTGCATAGTTATTTGCCAAGTTGTCCTGATTTTGGCGAGTTTTTAAACTTCATCAAGGGATGTTATGGCCACTAAATGGCTTATCTTAACAATGTCCTCTTTACAGTTTCATGTGGTCGACCTCTTTTTCTTCAGCCTGCTGTGCTCCACTTGATAGCTTGTTTTGGTGTTCTCTGGTTGTTTCTTCTCATCACATGGCCTACATATGTCTATCTTCTTTTTCTGATCACCCATAAGACAGGTTGTTGTTTGCTCATCTGTCTTATCTTTTTGTTGTTCTTAAATTCATTCTACTTTATACCAAGTATTTTCCTTAGGCATTTGTTTTCAAAAGAGTCTTAATTTCATGTTTATTTCTTTAGTTGATTTCCAGCTTTCACATGCATAAATGAGGATGGATATCACAATGAATTGAACAATGTTAACTTGGAATCTCGCACATTTTATTACAAAAATGTTATATAACTGTTAAGAAATGCATGTACATAATAATATTTATTTATTATCATGCAACCATTTTAATGATTTTCTTGCATAGTTCCTCTGTAACTGTTGCTGTTCTGAAATGTCATTGATCTTTCACTCAAATCTAGCATTAAAATTAGCACTTAAATTCTTAAATGTATTTACTTGGCTTGAAGATTAAACTTATGTTTTAATTCAATGAGCTCTCATTTTATACCTGTTTTTTTTAAAGAGTCTATAAAATTAATTATTTGCCTTTTATTGCGATGTAAAAAGGAAGTGAGCATATATCCATAAACCACACATACCTGTACGTCAAAGAGCCACATTTGGCTCATGAGCTGCCAAAAGGTCATCATGTGATAATACATCATATCTATTTTTAACTTACTGTACTGAATTTATCTTTTATTTCTTCATATTTCTAGCACATCTGCTTCTGGGATAGCTTTAGCCTCTAGGAGAGCATTTCTGAATCTTTTGTTATTAAAAATATAAATCTGTTCAGTTTCAGACTTTATTGTTTAAACTTCTCCTACTGTATAACCTTCTTGGGTGTTACTTTTACCAGGTATCATATATTGGCATTACTTTTACCAGGTATCATATATTGGCATTACTTTTACCAGATATTAGATATTGGCATTACTTTTACCAGATATCAGATATTGGCATTACTTTTACCAGGTATCATATATTGGCATTACTTTTATCAGATATTAGATATTGGGTTTACTTTTATTAGATATTAGATATTGCCATTATTTTTATCAGATATCAGATATTGCCATTACTTTTACCAGATACCAGATATTGGCATTACTTTTACCAGGTATCATATATTGGCATTACTTTTATCAGGTATCATATATTGGCAGTACTTTTACCAGATATTAGATATTGGGTTTACTTTTACTAGATATTAGATATTGCCATTACTTTTATCAGATATCAGATATTGCCATTACTTTTACCAGATATCAGATATTGCCATTACTTTTATCAGATATTGCCATTACTTTTATCAGATATCAGATACTGACATTACTTTAACCAGATATCAGATATTGGCATTACTTTAACCAGATATCAGATATTGGCATTACTTTAACCAGATATTAGATATTGGCATTACTTTTATGAGATATCAGATATTGGCATTATGTTTAACAGATATTAGATATTGACATTACATTTACCAGATATCAGATATTGGCATTACTTTTACAAGATATCAGATATTGGCATTACTTATATCAGATATTGGCATTACTTTAACCAGATATCAGATATTGGCATTACTTTGGCCAATGACTGTATTGTGGCACTTAACCCATCTGCAGGCCCTAATGAGGGGGAGGGAGTCCATCTGGTGCATTGCTCCAGGGTCTGGAGGGTCTTTCTGTTTAAAGATTAGACCCAGAGGGCTTCAGAGGTCTGTAATGGATGAAAACTGATAAACACCAGCTTCCAAAATTTCTGTCAGAGGCCCTGCTCATCTGCCCTGTTTGTTTCTTCTGCCATTATGTTTTCCAAGACCATAACCTCCTACTACATATGTCCCTCTGATTGGTCTGTTTCCTGCTTCTGCTTTGAAATCTCCCATATTACAGCTAATGTCATTCTCTCATGAGAAATCTGTTGTTGGAGCATAGACTTTGAATGGGCTTACTATATAATTTGACTGGTAGCACCCAAAGTCCTTTAACAGCATTTGAAATGTTCTTATCTATGATCATTGCCATACTTCTTTGACTAGCTTTTACTCCACAAAAACAGAAAATTGTATGACCTTTGTAGCACATTTTCTTCTGATCCCGTTCTGGCCTCACTCAGTATGTTTTTTCTTCTTTTTCCTCTATATTCATTGTACAAATGTTCCATATCCTTAGATTTACAATGTTCTTTCTTAAATACACAGTATCCTGCTCATGGTCTGGTGTCACCTGACACATATGACGAACCCTGCCGGCCAAGGCTGCCTCATTTGACTAAACTTTACACAATAGTAAAGTGTGATTTGACAAGAATGAGAACACAGTGGTGTGGTGGCTTCCCCTTTTTCTTATGTTCAGTTTGTATACAGTTTTCTCCACAATCCTTTGTCTTAAGAAGCTAACCCACAAGACAACACTTACTATCTTAATCGGCTGCTTTTACTGAAATATTCTCAGCTGACCTCTATGTGTAGATGTCACTCCACCATCCACCACCTGATAGAAGGACTGGTTCCTCCCAGCAGGCGGAGAAGTTAAGGGTTGAGAAGTAAGAAATAATAAACAGGAAGTAACAACATTTACTTAAAAATTGTCATCATTGTGTGCCACACCATCATTCCATGGACTGGTTGACTAGCTTACAATAGGCTCAAGTAAAAGTCACATTCAAGACTAATAAGATATTGCCTCCTTTGTACAATATAGATTTATATTCATCATTTTTTAGGCAAATGTGCTCCGACATGTCTGAAATTCAATAAGGATTACTTGGGCTGGCAAATACCAGGCATTGGATCTTACCTTGCCTACATGGGAGCCCAAGGGGGACTATTCTTTCTGGCTGTTTTGATTATTGAATATCAAATCCTTCAGAAGATCTGGTGAGTACTTTTCTGTGGTTTTAATACAGTGACCAGGTCGAGAATTTAAATCAGGTGACAGGAATCAAAGCTACAGTGGAAGCTGTAGAAGTGGAAGTGAGAGGATTTGTAGCAGAATAAGCATAAGGTGTGTAACTGACTGATCATGAAGGGACATTAGGATAGAAAAGCCAATCAGAAGGACCTTAGGCTTCATATTGTGTGTAGGGTATAGTCAGCAACAGAAATTTTAAATATCTTAATTAATGTGTCACTGAGAAAGAGAGAGAGAGAGAAAAAGTTAGGAAATGTCAAAAGCTAGAGAAACCCACTCTAGGGTGACCAGCTCTCCAATATTTCCTGGGAACTCTCGCATTTGAGCTAATTTTTTGCATCCTCCTGGTCACCATATTGGCCTTCTATTTCTCCCACATATTTCATTAACAATCAAGATCGCAATAATTAGCTTATATTTTATTCCTGGTAGATACATTCCAATATAAACTGCCATTCTAAACTTGGTGTGACTTTTCAGTACATATGGAAAGACTACACATATTAATCTATTCAAATAAATTTTAGGATATACTAATCGATATCAGAGTATCTGTTTCTGGATTTTGTTTGAATCTATAACTACAGAAATACTTTAGAGATGATATTGTTAATTTCTGCTGTTGCTTGCACAAGTACATTTCTAATAATTTTGATTTATCAAATTCAAATCTTATCATTGTCTTTTGCCATTAAATTTAAATTATGAACTTTCTCTCAAACATTTGCAAACTGTTGTAAAAGAATTTAATCTTGATTTTATAAATGAAGACAACCTGAATGAAGAGTTTTCAAGTGCAAAAGTCTTCTAAATGTTGTAAAAGCAGGAAGTATAGAACAAAGTTGGGTCAATATTTTCAATGAATTAGGAAACAGACAAAATGATGTGTCAACCTTAATAAGATATTAGGATTTGTTTTCAGCAGCCTAGGCTCAAATGCCTTTACTGGGAAGGTTTTTATTTTACTGATGAGCAACAAAAGGACTGATCAGAGAAATCAAAGCAGCTTAAAACTAATTTAATTCTGAACTAATGGTTGCAGCTAATTATGACTACAGTTGTCAAGAGTTTTTAAAATTTGTGCAAGATTTTAAAAATTGGTTAGTTCTACAGCATCAGTGGACAAATACATAGGTTAGCATGCACATTTGTACTCTGTAATGTGACCTGTATGTTATATACAGTGTCAATGTTTATTTTATATTGTGACCTGTAACTTATATACAGTGTAACGTAATTGTTTTGTTTATTAGTATTCATTCCATAAACATTTGTCAGAGTTATGCCTCATTGCTAAAAATGGGCAAAATTTGTCATGACCTTAATTTCGTTCCCAAAAGACAATCATCCCCCTTAAATTCATGGCCAAGAGTTGGTCATCCTAGTCCATTCCATCTTTGAATGTCAGGAGTTTGAAAAGTCAGAACACTTATCTGAGGCAGACTAGTTCCTCTTGGTAGTTGTCTAGTTGTTTCACTGTCTGTAGTAGAGAGCTTCCTGCATAGCTAAATCACATAATGACAAATTATTTCATCATCACCATCATCATCAGGTGCTGTGCTGACTGGTATTGGTAATTATGCTTCTCCAGAGTACACGATCCTTCAGTCAGGCCTTCAGCTCAGCTGGTGATGATCTCTCACACTATCTCATTAGACTGTCCAGTATCATTTCTCTTGGTCTTCCTCTTGATCTTCTTCCTTCTATTGTTCCTGTTATAATATTTTCAGTGCCTCCTCTTCTCATTGCATGTCCTATGAAAGTACATTGTCTCTCTTATTTTTTTGACAAGATTTTTTGTCTCTCCAGCTCTCTCATACATTCTTCATTAGTTATTTTTGCTGTCCAGGGGATTCACAACATTCTTCTAATAAACCACATTTCTACTCCTTGCAATGATTTTTGTGCAAAACTGCCTATTGTCCATGGTTCACTTCCATATAACAAGATAGGTTCAATATAGCATTTTAGGACTCATTTTCTAACATTCATTGATAAAGATGTGTTACATAATATGTTTCTCATTCTCTGAAATGCAGTCTTTGCTTGGCCTATTCTGTTCACAATTTCTGTTCTGCATTTCCCATCTGAAGTTATTACTGCTTCAAGGTATTTAAATTTCTGCACCTGCTTTAGAATAGTTCCGTTTAATTTTATACTGCATTTTGGTGGATTCCTTTTCTTAGATATAACTAAAGTCTCTGTCTTTTTGATGTTCAAAGTAAGGCCTTTCTGTTCACTTTCTTTGGCCACTTTATCCAAGAGATTTTGCAGGTCTTGTTGGTTCTCAGCTATCAGTACTGTGTTGTCAGCATACCGAAGGTTGTTAATATTCTATCCTCCAGTTTTTATACAAATTATTTAGAGAACTGTTATAGCCTATAATGTTTAATTCATTCATTCATTCATTTGCATGTCCCTTGTGGAACTTTGCCTCCCTAACAGCTCTCCTTGTAGGCCTCTTGGTTGTAAGCATGATGGCCTGCTGCTGATGCATCCATTTGCAGATCATCAACGATGTCTTGCAACCATCTTCGCCTTGGTCCTCCTCTCTTTCTTCTTCCTATTATGTACCCTTCCAAGACGGTTTTCTCTAGATTATCATGACGTTTAATGTGTCCAAAATATTCAAGTTTTCTCTCTTTAATCCTCTTTACTAGCCAGCCTTCTTCAGTTAAGTTTAATTCAATATTAATGTTTAATTAGATAGGCAAAATATGACAAAATAGGTACCATTATGAATAGCAAGACCTTATAATTGCTAGTTAGGTCATTAAGGTTACATGAATACATCTGACTATTGAACAGATAAAATGAGATTTATTAGTTCTTTTCTACTCCCCCTGGGAACAACTGTGTTAAGAGCACACTTATCTTAACATAGTGTTTGTGAGACAGGGAACATAGATATGTTTGCTTAAAAACTCTGACTTACCTCTGTAGCCCAGAAACTTGTAGCAATCAACACTAATTGTAATTGTTATTTTTACAAAATGTAATGTCAGGTTGGTGGACAGATGGGGACATGGAGATCTCTGGCGGGGATGAGGGAAGTCTGGTGTGAAACCAATGAATCCAGGACGTGACAAGCCTATGGGTCTTTACAACAATGGCTATCAGAATGATGTAAACAAAAAAGAGCCAGTAGACTATGGGTGGCGGGGAATGGATATCGTTGAAGCACTCATCAGATTCCTCATCTCAAAGTCAGAGTGTCTTTGTGGAACTGTCTAAAACCATCTGACATGGAGAAGGCGCTTAAGTACAGCCACCAGGGGCTGGAAAACAAAGTTTTGGCCAGGCCAGCCACACTGTCTTCATGGCAGTCCGAGCAAGACCACAGTCTGCCCTAGCAAGGAAAGGTGCTGAAGTCGGAGTTACCCAGCCAAAAGGCGCATCGCAAAAATCAGGGTAACACGCATTATCGCTAATGAAATGTCTCTATCTGCAGTTTTCAAACATGGTGCTCGCCCTGTGAAGACTAACCAGGCAGGTGCAGTGCCGGGCCCCCTGCCTCGAAAGGGTCCACCCAATGCTACTGGAGGTCCTCTCAGTTCGTCTTGTGGAGTCAGGAGACATGAGAGTAGAGCTACTGGCCAAAAAATACAACAGAAGAAAATAGCCAAAAGCAAGAACTTAAAATAATGCAGTGGAATGCTGAGGGTGTCAGCAGTGTTAGAGATGGCTATAGCAAAAAGGTTGAACTAGAGAACATACTTTTTGCACAACAGGTAAGTATATGCTGCATACAGCAGACACACCTAACCAAAGATGCCGCCTTTAAAATCAGAGGCTACCAGTGCTTTAGATCAGACCGACAGGACAGAAGAAAAGGAGGAGTACTCACACTTGTTAAGAATAACATCAGCGCATGTCAGGTGGGAGTGTACATGGAAGGAGCCGAATACCAGATGATCCATCTAAAAAGTAGTAATACAGATTTCCACCTCCATAACTATTACTGTCCTAATGACCGCCCACTTGCTTTAGGAACAATCCCACACAAAGAGAGACTGATGGTCTGTGGTGATTTTAACAGTCATTCCCAGAGCTGGGGCTATGACCACATAGACAAGAGAGGAGAGGAAGTTGAGAGCTGGCAGGATGATAATGGACTTCTCCTGATCAACCAGCCAGTGGATGCCCCAACATTTGACTCAAGGGCATGGCATACAAAATCAACACCAGATCTGGCATTCCACTGTCCAGATCTGAAGTGGAACATTACACGTGAAGTTGGAAAACAACTTGGAGGTAGCGACCATCGACCAGTCTTCCTGACAATAGAAAATGAACTCCTTAACACCAGTAACCCTCTCCCCAGATGGAACTATAAAAAAGCAAACTGGACAATGTACAGACATCGTACAGGTACCCTGGTGGGACAGCTGTCCATAGAAGGTAAGGATATTAACAGCATAGTGAAGGAATTCAATGCTTGTATCCTTCAGGCCGCTTGTGAAACCATTCCCAGAGGAGCTCGCAGGGACTATAAACCATACTGGTCTAGTGAGCTGGGAAAACTCCATGATGACGTGGAAGCAGCTCGAAAGCAAGCAGAAAATAGACCATGCCAAGAACACCACAATAATTACCAACATTCTAAGGCCAAATTTCAGAGAGCAAAGCTGCAAGCCAGACGGGAAAATTGGAGAGAGAAAACAGAGTCCCTAAACTTTGAAAAGGATGGAAGGAAACTGTGGAAACTAATCAAACAGTTAAATGATGAGAGTACTGGAAGAAGTACAAAGGTTACGCTAATAGAGGATGGGAAAACTCTTACAGGTAAGCAGGTAGCAGATCACTTTGCTCGCATTTTTGCACAGGACTGCAACATTGATATCCATCCAGAGAAGGAGTGTACAGTGCGCATCGAGCCACAGAAAGAGGAGGAACAAGTCAGAAAAATGGAGGTCATGGATGCACCAATCACACGCAGTGAGTTAGACCTAGCAGTTAGTAAACTGAAACCAAGGAAATCACCAGGACCAGATGGAGTGTCCAATGAAATGATCAAGAACCTGGGAATGGCAGCAATGGGAAAGCTGTTGGATATTTTCAATATGTGCTGGAGCACAGGTAAGTTACCTCAAATCTGGAAGGAAGCAAGCATGGTACCACTGCTAAAACCAGGGAAAAACAGTGATACTGCCTCCAGCTACAGGCCAATCAGTCTCACTAGCTGCCTATGCAAAACGATGGAACGCATCATTGACCTGAGGCTAAAATGGTACCTAGAAAGTGAAAACCTTCTCGTTCCACAACAAGCAGGATTTAGGCAGTACTACAGTACGGAAGATCAAGTGACCTATCTCTCTCAAGAGATTGAGGATGCATTCCAAGAGAAAAACCTTGTACTAGCAGCGTGGATAGACCTGAAGAAAGCCTTTGATAAAGTATGGAAAAAAGGTCTGCTGTGGAAACTAAGAAACTGCAATGTGAATGGAAGACTGTACAACTGGATAAAGTCCTATTTACACAATAGAAGAGCTAGAGTAGTAATGGATGGTCACAAAAGCCAGAAAGTACTGCTGCGACACGGTGTACCACAAGGAGGAGTCCTTTCGCCTACACTATTCCTTGTACTCATTAATGACCTGGTCAAGGAACTTCCCTATGGAATCAAAGCGGCACTGTATGCAGATGATCTGGTCATGTGGTGTACAGATGAATATGCGACAGTTGCTACACAGAGACTCCAAAGAGCAGCAGACATCTTGACATCATGGACAAACAAATGGTGTGTAAGTATCAACACAGAGAAATCAAGTACCACTCTGTTCACCCTCTCATCTAAACAGAAAGCAGGTAAGATCTTTGTAAATGAAATACCCTTAAGGATGGACAACCAACCCACTTACTTAGGAGTGACTCTTGACTCAAAACTGACTTGGAAGCAACACATCAACAGTGCAGAAGCAAAAGCCAGAAGAAAACTAGCCATATTAAGAAAATTAAGTGGAACCACATGGGGAGCTAGTGAAAGAATCCTCAAGAATGTATATCAGCAAAGTATTCTACCACATTTAGAATATGGCTCAACATCTTGGTGCACAGCATCAAACACTACGCTGCATAATCTAGACAAGGTTCAAAATCAGTCACTACGGATTATCACAGGTGCCATGAGGTCCACACCAATAGTAGAAATGCAGAAAATAGTTGGTGTTCAAGCGCTAAAGGAACGTAGAGACACAAAGGTCATGACCATGGGAGAAAAATTCCTTAGCTCTGTAAGCCATCCCCTGAAGGAGAGATTCAATAACTTGGCATTAGGACGGCTTAAAAGAAGCAGCTTCATTCATCAGGCCAAGCGTATGCGTAAGCTGATACCTGACCTTCCAACTGTAGTCGCTCCATTATCATCTGTACCAGAGCATACACCATGGAAAGAAGCAGATTATACACAAATATCTATTCAGACTGAAGTGAAAGGTGTGCAGAATGGTGAGATGCAGAGCAGTCTTGTAAGATCAACAGCCACACTTAGTGTTCTAGATGACAAATATCCATGTGACACCTGGATACGTGTGTATACAGATGGATCTGCACATAATGCCATAAAGAATGGAGGGGCAGGAGCATATATTGAATATCCAAACAACACCATTGACAAGATTTCCATACCCACTGGTAAATACTGCAACAACTTTGATGCAGAAGTTAGGGCAATTATTGCTGCAGTTGAAAAACTATCAGACTCCAGAATTGATACATGTCCTGTAGTAATTCTCACAGATGCAAGATCAGTACTGGAGGCTCTTCAGTGCAACAAACTACCAGACCTTAAGGATGCCTTGTCAAAAATTGGCTTACAACATGGAGTCACTTTGCAATGGATTCCCTCCCACTGTGGGATACCAGGCAATGAGAAAGCTGACCAACTGGCCAAAGAGGGCACTGAAATGGAGCAACCAGACATACCAATCACTTATAATCAGAAGAAAAGCATGATAAAAACCTACAGAAAGCCACAAACACCACCACATGATGACTATCACATGCTAAACAGAAAGGAACAAGTCACCATCTTCCGTCTCCGAACAGGACACAGCCGACTCCGAAGTCATATGTATACAAAGTTTAAGGTTGGTACTACTAATCTGTGTACGTGTGCCCAGGTGCCCCAAACTGTGGAACATATCCTCCAGAACTGCATCAACTACGAGTCACTGAGAAATAATTACTGGCCCAGTGAAACCACTAAAGAAGATAAGCTCTATGGTTCCATACATGAATTACAAAAAACAGTGAAATTTATCCAAGAGACAGGACTGCAGATATAGACAGACAGTGCGAACGAAGAAGAGAAGAAGTTCTTTTCTACTGACCTCATTTACCTGTTATAGTGCTCTGAGTTCTCTTACCTCTAGCTTTGTTAAGATAACTCTTTCTTCCACTTATATGTGCAAATGAGATTTCCAGCATCTCTCTCTCTCTCTCTATCTCTCTCTCTCTCTCTATCTCTCTCTCTTTGTGTCTCTGTCTCTCTCTCTCTTTCTCTCACTCTTGTTTGTTTGTTTGCTTTTACTTTCTTTTTTTTTGCACATGAATGTATGCAAGTGAGTGAATAAAAACTGGATATTTTACTGTACATGAGAGCTTTTGAAATATAAATATATCTCTGTTGAAGTGTCATTAACTGCACTTTACTGTAACATAATGTTGATCTATTGTATTTTATTTCTTCACCACTACAGAAACATTTGGAAACAGTTGTTTTCTGGTAAAGTTTTGAATAGAACCTCTTGCTCTTTGTTTAATTAAATCAACTTATTGTCATCAGGTATGTTGTCAGTGAAATCCTACAGCCTGATTATGAAATGATTGGTCCTGTCAGTCATGAGGACAATGATGTAGCAAATGAGAGAAAGTATATCAATTCCACGGAGATCTCACTCCTCAAAACTTCAAGTGAGTTCTCTATATTACTCTACCTTCATCTCAAAACATCTTGAGGCAAAATTTATCAGGGAACTCAGAAAGTACTGGTAGTATGTATTTTTTTCAGGAGAGTAAAATAACATATTTATAAAGAAGAGGAAATAAGATTTGAAGCAGGAAGGAAAAAATGTTAGTGAATAATTTCAAATCTGAAGCAGAAACACTCCATTTATTCAAGATTGATGGGATAGTAAAATAAACCATTATGCATGATGGAGAGAAATTTTGTGAAGGAAGTACAAAGAAGAATGAAAAATGTTTAAAACGTAAAGAGAATAAATTAATATAAAACAAGAACATCAGAAAATAAAATACTTAAATTGCCTCTGTCCTCATTCTTAGATAAATATTCCAGTGAAAAAGTAAGCATAAGAAATTGTAACAAGGTGAAGAAACAAATAACTTACTGTCTTTGCAACAATCAAAGCTAAAATATTATTTTTCGTTATGAAATAGTTCAGTAAGATAGCATAATTATTACATAACTCCTACAATACCAAACAAAAAGATGCCAAGAAGTAGGATGTGCCTGATTACATAAGGTTAATTTAGTATGTTTAACCAGTGGCTTTACACAGATTTTTTAGTGTTTTATTTGTGATAAAGCTAATACTGTTATACATAAAAATAAGTTAAATGCACGCAGTTTGTGTGTATTTATCTCACATCCTTCCAATGCCATTAAATGTTACATAGTATAGTTACAATATAGTTTGCCATGTTTTTTTCAGGTTTTGATGAGTTTTTCAGACCTTGTCAAAGGATCTTAATCCCACTAATTTTGCCTCTCACAACAGTGTTGCTTTAGAGTTTTATATGATCAATATCTTTTTCTTTGTCCTGTTGTGTCCCATTTGATAGCTTGTTTTGGGCTTCTCTGATTGTTTCTTCTCATCATGTGGCTGATCATATGTCCATATCCTTTTTTTTTTTAAATGACTGATAAGACAGGCTGTTGTGTGCTCATCTTCATTAACTCTACATTGATCTTGAATTTGTTCCATTATATATAGAGCATTTTCCTTAGACATTTGTTTTCAAATGAATCTAATTTGTTTTCCATTTCTTTAGTTGTTTTCCAGCTTTTACACACATAAATAAGGGTGGATATTATATTTAACTTGAATAATCTTAACTTTGTTTTTCATGCTTATAACTTTTGATTGCCATATTTTCTCAAAATTTGTAAAGGCCAATGCTGCCTTTGCAATTCTAATTCTATGTTTATACACACTGAATAATTAATATAAAAGTTTTAGTTTCATAATGTAAGAAAGGAGAAATTGGCTTTAAAAAAATTAGAAAACTTACCAACCTTCTTGTCAAATTCAGTGAATATAATGTTCCACAAATCAGTATATAATATATACTGTGTTTGAGGGCTGTTCCAAAATCAACCTCTAATTGGTGGTTTATATACAAAACTTACAGACATAACTGCATTACTTTTCCATATAGTAGGAACCTAAATTCAGGCACCTGTTGCACTGTGGCACCAGTTTTTTCAATCCGTCATGAAAAAATGCTGCTGTCAGGGTATCCAGCCAATTGTTTACACATCCAGAAGCTCCTGAACACTTTCAAAGTGCTGAGAAGCCAGCTAGACCTTCATCTTGCTAAAGAGATGGTAATTGCTTTGCACCAAGCCCAGGCTGTAAGAAGGGTAGTTGAAAATCTCCCAGCTCAATTGCTCATTAAAACTTTAGTGCAAGCCACATTGTAGGCTACACATTGTCATGCAGGAGAGTGACACCCTTGGTGACCATTTTGTTTCTGGGTCAAATTCCGAAGCCTCCAAAATAAACCTCTGATGTAATGAAACTTCTCATTAATCACAAAGGAAGAGTATATGTAGAAGGAACAGTTGTTGAGGAAGTAAACCTGTTTGCATACCTCAGCAGTTACATAGACCAGAATGGTGACACCAGAAAGGAATTTGGAACTATTCTGTTAAAAAAAAGAAATGCAACAAATACAGTGTTGCAATTTAAGCTGACATTTGCTGATCAGACAAGGGAAAATTGCCTGAAACATTCACTTTGACATAAACTTCACATGCTGACCTGAATTGTGCTCATGATCACAGAAAAGTCACAATAGTCAAAACAGCATTCATGACAATAACTCATGACAGGTTCATGAGAATTCCGTGAAACTTACTGAACACAAAACTCACTGACCATGTTATTGAGTGCCTATAAAAGATTTACACTCCTCAAATCATTTCATTTGAAAATTCAATGCGCAAGTATGGCTTTCATCTCACTGCAGAATAATAACTCATCATCACTGGACGTTTACAGATTGGACAGTTACAAAGTGTAGTGGCCAAACAATTTAATGTAGTTAGAAGCACCATTAAAAGCAAAATGTGAACAATAGAAATGTACTCAGAGTAGATAGCAAGTTAGTGGAGGAGGTCAATGAATTTGTATATCTTGGCAGTAGAGTAGTAGAAAATGGAGACACCACAGAGGACATCAATAGAAGACTTACTAGAGCAAACCAGGCTTTTGCAATGCTGCAGACTATATAGAAATCTAAAAAACTAAGCATGAAGATGAAAATCAGAATATTCAAGAGTAATGTTCTAAGTGTACTACTCTATGAAAGTGAATGGTGGAAAATCACCAAAACCATAAAAAACAAACTGAATTCTTTCCAGACTAAATGTTTACGAAGAATTAGAAAAATATTTTGGCCAAACACCATAAGAAATAACATCTTGTTGGCAGAAATGTAGATGAAGCCACTGACAGCAATTATTGGGGAAAGATGCAGGAGATGGTTGGGACATATGCTCTGAATGACTGACAACTCACTACTAAAAATAGCACTAAGATGGACATCACAGGGGAACAGAAGTAAGGGTAGACCAAAAGAGACATGGAGAAGACAACAGAGAGGATGTTGAGCAATAGAGGGCTCACCTGGGCAAGAGCAGGAAAAAGGCAAAGGACAGACATTTGTGGAAAACCCTTGTGGAAGCCCCATGTGCCCTAAGCACTTAAGGTTCAGAGAGAGAGAGCGAGAGAAAACCATTAGTCACCTTTGGAGATAATTTCAAGAAACTGGCTCAGTTGCAGACCGGCCATGCAGTGGAAGACCCATAGTCACAACTCCTGCCAAAGACCGCTTCATACAGCTGTGTCACCTCAGGAACCAATTTGCATCTGCATCCTCAACAGTCCAGTCAATGACAACAGCTCATCAAATTTCAGATTAGACAGTCATGAACCAATATTTGGGCTACAAGACCCTACAGAGCTGGAGAAGGGTATGATTTAGTAATGAATCATTCTTTCTGCTCCAGCGACATAATAGACGGAGAATAGTTTACCACAGTCCATGAACACTATGCCCAGAACTGCGTGGATGAGGCTCCTCCACATGGTGGTGGAGGTGTACTGGTGTGGGGGACGATCAGCTTCATGGGAAGAAGTTACTTGGTGCCAGTTGAAGGATGCCTGAATGCCCAATGATACACTGCTTATATTCTTCATCCTCACGTCCTTCCACTTCTGGCTGCACCAAGGTCGATTTTTCAGCAGGATAATGCTTGACCTCATGTGGTACAACTCACCATGCTGACAGAAACGTCCAGACCATTCCGTGGCGATCTGTATTATCAAACATGAACCCAATAGAACACTTATGGGATGAACTCAACAGACAAGTCTGCCAGCGAGATGTGGCGCCAACCAATCTCCGACAGTTGTATTTTGCACAGTGGGTAGCCATCCCACAACAACAGATCCAACAGCTAATTGGATCCATGTCAAGAAGATGTCATTCTCTAATACAGGCCAGAGGAGCTATACTCCTTACTGAAACAGAGGTCTCAGTTGC
Organism: Achatina immaculata; assembly: GCA_009760885.1. NCBI lineage: Eukaryota > Metazoa > Mollusca > Gastropoda > Stylommatophora > Achatinidae > Lissachatina > Lissachatina immaculata. The sequence continues at coordinate 3,777,572 of CM019699.1, forward strand.
AAAGAATAAAATTCCAAACCAAATTTAATGAACATCATTTCATTGTTAAAGTCTTAAAGTTTCTTCATCCCAAGATTGAAACATTTATTCCATAAAATAAAATTTTGATACAAGTTTGAAATTTGGTGTCCATTGTGACTACAGTAGTGTTGCATTTCTGGTTTTTTTAACAGTATTGAAGTGTAAAAGCAGCTCTGACCTTCAGTGGCAATCACAAGTTATAATCACAAAAACTAAGTTAAGATTATTCAATTCAGGAGAATTCCACCCTCATTTATGCATATAGACAAGAAATTAGACTCTTTTTAAAACAAATACCTAAGGAAAATACTTAGTATAAAGTGGAAATATAAAAATAACAACCTGTCTCATTAGTGATCAGAAAAAGAAGATGGACATATGTTGGTCACGTGATGAGAAGAAACAATCAAAGAATCCCAAAACAAGCTATCAAGTGGAACACAACAGGCTGAAGAAAAAGAGGTAAACCATGTGAAACTCTAAAGAGGACATTGTTAAGAGAGGCCAGTTTAGTGGCCATAACATCCCTTGATGAGTTTGAAAATCTCACCAAAAACAGGAAAACTTGGCAAACTACCACTGCGAGCCCTATGTAGTGTTTAATGGCATAGCAAGGATGTCAGATGTTATTGTGGTCCCAGGTGCAAAAAACTGTAGCCATCATTTGTCAGTTCCAGAGTTTTTGTTTGAATTTCCTAGGCTTGTTTGTGTGCATCCATTGTTTGGACTGTTCCTTCATCTCTGCATTCATTTCAGATGATTCTGTCCAGAAATGTGTTCCCCTTTTCCCAGTAGTGCAGAAAGAACATCAAAGCTGAGCCCATTCTTTGAGCTTTATGAACCTCAGTCAGTTGTTCTGGTACCCATTGTGCAAAGAACTTATAACCCAATCTCTCTGTGACAGTCTGATATAGAATGTAGTCAGTGTGAGAGGTAGGGTCACAATGCAATGGAGCAACAAGTGAACATCAAGTTCTGCTACAAACTGGGGAAAATGGGGACAGAGACGCATGAAATGTTGGTGCAAGTGTACATGATGGAAGCCATGAGCAGAAAATGTGTTTATGACTGGTTCAAATGCTTTCACGATAGGAAGGAAACAATTGAGGATGAGTCACGTTCTAGTTGGCTGTCAATAAGTAGAACCACAAACGTGATCAAGAGAGTGTGAAAAATGCTGGCACGATATCGGTGACTGACTATACAGTTGATGGCAAAGGAATTGAACATTAGCAAGGACCACAGTGCACACCATCATTCATGAAGATGATGAAGATATGTTCCCAGTTTGTGCCGCGCTAGTAGCAATCCACGAATGTATGACAGTGGTTCTGCAATCGATTCCTAAAGAGGCCTTTGCTGACAATTTCCAGCCTCATCACAAAATATGTCTATGACAACTGAACACTTAACAAAACAGCTGAGAAACACATAAATACCTTTGAATGTAAATGCTACAGAAGAGTTCTTCAGATATCATGGACACAGAAAAGAACAAATATATCCATACTGCAAGAACTTAATATTGAAGAAGGCTGGCTAGTGAAAAGGATTAAAGAGAGAAAACTTAAAATATTTTCGACATATTAAACGTCATTAGACTTTACAGAAGACAGTCTTGGTAGGGTACATAATAGGAAAAAGGAAGACCAAGGCGAAGATGGTTGCAAGACATCGTTGATAATCTGCAAATGGATGCATCAGCAGCAGGGCATCTTGCTCATAACCGAGAAGCATACAGGAGAGATGTTAGGGAGGCAAAGTTCCACAAGGGACATACAAATGACTGACTGACTACTGACAGACTGTTTTGGTTTTTTTTTCTGATACCATTCACCAAACTTTTTAGACACACCTTGTATACTTGGCTTGTTATCCAAACTACAGAAATGTTCTTATTTTCATAAAGTCTGCATCTGGAAAGCAGACACAAAATCAAATAGGAAGTTGACAACAATTCTGAGAGTTAATCTATGAGGGGCATTCGTTCAGAAAGTAACACACATCGGTTTTTTTTTTCAGCTACTAATGAAGATAAAAGCATTAAATTTTGCACACTTTAAATATGGCATGTGGTGATTGTGTGAACCAAATTGCACTGCAACTGGCCAAAGAAATTGGCTGCCCTAACTGTTGAATGGAGCGTGTTAGCAACTTGCAGCAAATTGTGATAGAATTTCTTGTTGCAGAGAAGGAAACTGTTGTGAACATTCACAAGCATCTGTGTGATGTGGATGGAAGTTTTGCAGTCAACAGGAGTATAGTCAGTCACTGGGTTCAGAGAATGAAAGAATCAATAAGTGGATATAAGGAGTTGCATGATCAGCTGCACTGTGGATGTCCTGCCACAGCCACCAAGGCAGAAATGTTGAAATGTGATGAGGGCATTCTTCTTACTGATAGGCATACTACTACTCAACAGTTGGCCTTAAAGCTGTCAGTCAGCAATGGTAGCGCAAATGTCATTATAAAAGCTCTCAGATTTTCTAAGGTTTGCACAAGATGAGTTCCTCGAAGTCTCACAAATGACCATTGATTGCAAAGGAAAGCAATTTGTTCTGAATTGTTGGAGCATTTCAGTGCTGAGGGAGAGAACTTTTTGGCTAAGATCATCACAGGTGATGAAACCTGGGCACATCATTTTGAACCTGAGACAAAAAGACAGTCAATGGAGTGGCATCATCCGCATTCACCATGAAGAAAGAAATTCAAGACAACTTCTTCAGCTGGAAAGGCCATGATCACTGTCTTTTGGGACATTGAAGGTGTGATTCTTGTGAATGTTATGTCAAGAGGAGAGATAATCACTTCGTAAGCTTACATTAAGACATTGAAAAAACTCAATCAGCATTTTCACACAGTTTGGCCACACAAGAATCCAGCAGGCCTGCCTCTCCTCCACGACAGTGCACGCCCTCACACAAGTCTGGCAACACGGGACGCAATCACCAAATTGGGTTGGACTGTACTACCCCATCCACCCTATAGTCCCGATTTGTTACCCTCTTATTTCCATCTGTTTGATCCACTTAAAGATGCACTCTGAGGGGTAAGATTTGAAGATGACGAAGGAGTGATTCATGCAGCGAAGAAATGGCTACATAATCAAGAGAAAATCTGGTACAGGCTAGGAATACATGCACTTGTTTTGTGCTGGTGTAAAGCCGTACAAGTTGATGGGGATTATGTTGAATAATACCAATGTTTACATGACATATCCATGTATATTGTGTATAAATTTCATGCTTTTTTAATAAACAGCTCCTGAGAAATACGATGTGATGCATTACATTCTGAACGTTCCTTGTATTTTTAAAAAAAAAAAAAAGGACTAATGCAGACTCCATCATGACACTAAACATGAACCATGCTGCAGAATCATATCCTTTTACTTGGAGCACATTAGCTTTTAGATGAAGATTAAATATAATATTTCTATAATTATAATTTTAAATTATTTTCTTCTGTAATTTTTTTAAAAATTGATTTTTCTATAATTATAATTTTTTATCTAAATTTTAATATCATAATTTTAAACTAAATTTCACATTAATTAAAATCTTTAAAATAAATTTCTATCTCAGATTCCTTACTGCTTGTGAACTTGTTCAAGAAGTTCCCATTCACAAATTTTGTTGCTGTGGACCATATCTGTGTGGGCATTCCCGAAAAAGAATGCTTTGGTCTTCTTGGTGCAAATGGAGCAGGAAAAACTACAACTTTCAAAATGTTAACTGGAGATATTATGGTAACTGGGGGCAATGCATATGTGAAAGGCTATGATATACGCACTAATATCAGACATGTAAGTTTTTACAGTTTCATCGCAGTTTTGACCTGACTTGTCTAGCTAAGATATACATGTTAACGTGTATTATGAAATTTGTCATTTAAATCTCTTTCCTGATCATTTTTCTGATGTGAAGATCAAGTTTGTTCACAATCAAGTTTATTTACATTTTAATATAACCTTTTTTTTTCGATCTCATCCTGTTTTTCAACTTCCTTATTTTCTGCTTGATTACTTGAGTGTCCAAGTGCTTGGTGCACTCAGAAGTAGTTCACATCCACTCATAGATGCCCCAGTCATCCAGCTACAGAAATGGGAATCTGTCTCTTTCTGAAGTTTGGAGCAGAAGGCAGCCAGGGATGATACTGAACATATCTCCAAGGTTTCCTCTGTGGCATGATATCTTTTTCATGTAGTCTAATTATTATATATGATACTTTTTTTTATATTGTATTCCTGATTGTTACACAAAATACATGAAATATTTTAATACATAAATGATAAATTAGCTGGATAAATTGTTTTTATTCACATAATTATTCAAATTTGTTTTGAAATGGATCATTTGCAAAGAACACATTGATGCTGAACTTGTTTGTTACAGATATGTAAAGCAGTAAAGATAGCCTAATGCATTCTAACCAACTAGGAAATATTGCATTGGAACCCATATTTTCCTACACCTGGTGGCACAAGGTAGGGTAATGTGGTCAGTATCATGCCTGACACCCTTAACTAGCCCAGCTCCAGAAGCAGTCAGGTGCCCACTTCTACGGCTGGTTGTGTGAAGCACCATCAGCCAGATTCAGATGTCTGGCCTCGTCTCAGAAATGATGAAAAGAACTTAAGAAATTGTGCTGGTATCACAATTATTTTTGCTACCATTCCTGAACATTCTTGCACACTGTTTCTTGTAACAAAGTTTCTGGGGTTTTTTTCCAAAACAAATTTTTTTTTTTGAAAGTCAGAAGTTTGTTTCAAAGAAGTAATCACTGTGCTAAACATACCTGATCATTAGTTTGCAATGTATGAGCCATATGTGTGTATGACTGCCTAAAATATTCTATGCTAAATCATATTATGTTTTATTATTTACCATTTTGTTGGTAAAATTGTATTCATAATATTCAGTAAAAATACTCACCCTGAAAATCAAAATATTTCATATATTCTCTTATTTAAACTTCACACTTATGATTAGGAACTATAATGTCAGTTATTTTTTATTGTCTTTGCCCAGTATAGGGAATCAAGTGAAAAAAAAAACTATGCTTACACCATCGGGACTGATCCAAAAAAATAAAAATCTAGTTCCTTCTCAAATATTCACAACTGTGCTTCAAGTGAAAGTTTATAAAATTTATGAAATGACAGATAGATCCCTTAATATCCATGGATCTCCACTGCATATTTTTTTCTATTGGCCAAATTATCAGTAATATGTCGGAGTTTTGTAACAGGTTTACTTGTGAGTCTCTTCTTCGGTACATCTGTGGTACTCCTGATAACTACTCATGACTTCTCCATCTGCCTTCAGCTTTCACTCATTTATTTATCTTAACATCTCACATTCTACTTTTAATTATCATTAAAAGTGTGTTTTTCATATAGCCAATGAAAATAATTGTGTGATTTTTATCATTGCCACTACTACTAAAAACCATACAGGATCATCAACTATATTTAAGAGCTTGTCATTCAAGGCCATCTGCTTTGTCAGGTTGATTTGTCTTTCTGCGCTTAAGCATCTGACATGCTTTACAAACTTACTTGTTATGTTCTTTCAGTGGTATATTTCTTTCTTTGTAGTTTTATCATTCATTTTTCCAGCATCATTTCTTAATGTTCTCATCATGAAGTTTTTCCACATCTCTTTCAGTTAATTGAAGCTACTTTTAATGTTACAATTGTTTTTGTGTAAATCCTTGCAATTCTTCCTTCTCTTCCTTTCAGTTTTTAATTTTTTATCTTGTAGTATCAGTCATGTGCATATCCCTTGCAGATCAGCTCTCCTGTTGGCCTCTTGGTTGTAAGCAAGATGGCCTGCTGCTGATGCATCTATTTGCAGTTTATCAACGATGTCTTGCAACCATCTTCATCTTGGTCTTCCTCTTTTTCTTTTTCCCATTATGTATCCTTCCAAGACAGTCTTCTATAAATTATTATGACATTTAATGTGTCCAAAATATTTAAGTGTTCTCTGTTTAATCCTCTTTACTAGCCAGGCTTCTTCAATATTAAGTTCTTGTAGCATGGATATATTTGTTCTTTTTCTGTGTCCATGATATTTGAAGAACTCTTTTGTAGCATTTACATTCAAAGGCATTTATGTGTTTCTCAGTTGTTTTGTCAAGTGTCCAGGTCTCACAGACATATGTTGTGATGGGAAAAATGCATGCCCTTAAAAATCTTATTTTTGTAGTTCTGTCTGTTCCTCTCCACAGATTCTTTAGTTGTTTTACTTTCTGAAGAGCAATAGATGTCCTCCTTTTAATTTCCCTCATTGTATCTCTGTTATTGGTTATTAATAAACCATGATATTCAAAACTCTCTACCTCTTCCAATTTTTCCTCATTGATATATATTTCAACTGCCTTATTTGTTTTGTCAGTTGTTATCAGTTTAATTTTCTTCACATTAAGATAGAGGTTTTGCTCGTCACTATTCTTACAGACTGACATAATTAGTTTTTCCATTCCTTTTTTTGTGTTGTATATAGTAATACTGTGTCATCAGCATATCTAATCTATTGTATTTCATAACCGCCAATTGTTATGGCATCGTAATATTCATTGTCTACATCTTCTCTAACATTCCTTATTATATTTTCAGTATGCAAGTTAAATAAGTAAGGTGACAATATACAACCCTGACGGACATCTTGTTTTATGTCAAACCAATTTGTTGTTTCACCATTTGTTCTCGCTGCTGCCTGTTGGTCTAGATACAGCAGTGATGTTAATTGTATCAAATGTGTTGGAAATCCAATTTTTTCCATTATTTCCCAAAGTTTCTGGTGTTGTACACAATCAGATGCCTTTGAATAACCTATGAAAGATAAATATAGTAGTATATATATCTCTCTCTCTGAACCTTAACTCTTTGTCTGCTGGGGGTGTTTCCCTCAAAAGACCAAGGGGGGTAAATTTCACAATGTGAAATGGGATGGTTGTCACATTTAAAAGAATGACAAAGGCATAATCTGATCTGTAGTATGAAGTATTATACCTTATTTTGAAGAAGAAAAAATGTATTTTGTTTTTCAAATAAAATTTTTAACATTTTGTTAGTATACAACAACAAAAAAGAGCTAAGAACTGAGAAGAAAGAATGGAAAATGAAGTAATAAAATAAATTTTTTGTCACTTACCCATCAAGTTAATCCACTGTAGTTGGTCATATAATTCCATAATGAATAAAAATGTACACAAACACCTGTTCTTTAATATATCTTCCAAAATTTACATGAAAATATGCATTAGTTATGCATTCACAGCAAACTAAAAACACCAAGTGGGTAGGTAATATTTACATGAAAACAAGTGGGTGGTCATTGACTAATATTTACCAGAAAACAGGCCATTGTGTTTTGGTTTTTGTTTTTTTTTTAAATTTGAAGCATTCTACAACATTTAATTTTTTTAATTACACAATCTCCAGCATTATTTATTGTGATATTACAGCTAGTACTAGCAAAAAGCTGAGAAGTAGTATTACCAGCTACCCTTCTAACACATTTTGCTGCTGGACCAAAAAAAAACAAAAGATCCTTTCAATCAGTGCCATGTGGGTCTAAAAATTCACAATCTTACTACTGCATTCTCTACACCACAGTCTATTTTTAAATTAAATTTTGAGCTTGTAATGCAGAAATATGCTGCTCTGGATGAAAGAAACTAGCACTGGAAGCCATATTTGTTGATAAACAAAGGCCTAGCGATGATAAACTTTGAAAAACTCGATTTAAATGAACAAAGAATCGCTCTGTTTTCTGCTCAAAACACGCGCTTAATGTGGACAACTGAATTCCGGAAGGAAGTCAACTGCTGGTTTTAAGATACTTTGATTATTTTCAAAATTAGAGAGCTACAAACCATCATCACGCTTCGCATCTATAAGTATATCGTAACAGGGATACAACCACGCAGGACGCGTGTCCAAATACACAAAGAGTTAAGTGCCCAGGGCACATGGGGCTTCCGCAAGGGTTTTCCACAAATGTCTGTCCTTTGACTTTTTTTCTGCTCTTGCCCAGGTGAGCCCTCTATTGCTCAACATCCTCTCTGTTGTCTTCTCCATGTCTCTTTTGCTACATCTTTACTTCTGTTCCCTTGTGGTGTCCATCTTAGTGCTATTTTTGGTAGCGAGTTGTCAGTCATTCGGAGCACATGTCCCATCTTTCTTCAGTAATTGCTGTCAGTGGCTTCATCTGCATTTCTGCCAACAAGATGTTATTTCTTATGGTGTTTGGCCAAAGCATTTTTCAAATTCTTCATAAACATTTAGTCTGGAAAGAGTTCAACTTGTTTTCTATGGTTTTGGTGATTTTCCAGCATTCACTTTCATAGAGTAGTATACTTAGAACATTACTCTTAAATATCCTGATTTTCATCTTCATGCTTAGTTTTTTAGATTTCCACATAATCTGCAGCATTGAAAAAGCCTGATTTGCTCTAGTAAGTCTGCTGTTGATGTCCTCTGTGCTGTCTCCATTTTCTACTACTCTACTGCTAAGATATACAAATTTGTTGTACTACTCTGAGTACATTTCTATTGTTCACATTTTGCTTCATTAATTTTGTCTTTCCTACGTTGATCTTTAGTCCTATGTTGTTTGCATTCTGAGTTAGCCAGTTTATTTTATCTTGCATTTCTTTGTGGCTGCTTGGTCCATTGTAATCCTCTGCGTTTGTCTGATGTTGCCTCCTTCATTAACCAGTCTACTGCCAAGATAAATATTGTTGGTAATAGTACACATCCCTGCTTCACTCCTGTTTGTACCCTAAAGCTGCTGGAGGTATGTTCTCCACAGTCTTTCTCCACACTTTGCACTGAAAACCCTCGTATAGGGCTTTGATTATATTCACTATCTTATGGGGGAGGCCATGCCATCTTAGGATTTTCTACAGTGCATCTCTGTTGACACTGTCAAAGGCTTTCTCAAAATCTGTAAACAATGCATATGTTGTGTTATGCCACTCATTTGCCTTTTCTAATATTTGTCTAAGTACAAATATGTGATCTATGCATGATCTTCCTTTCCTAAATCCTGCCTGCTCTTTCTAAAGTTTTCCCTCAAGTGCTGGTACACTTCTGTTGATGATTATTGTGCAAAATATTTTACTGGTGAGTGGCAGTAGGGTAATGCCTCTCCAGTTCCCGCAATCTCTGAGGTCACCCTTCTTTGGTAGTTTTACTGTAAGGCCAGTTTTCCACTCCTCTGGAGCTTTCTCTAGATCCCACATTTGTTGTAGTATTTGGCAGAGTTGTTCTGGTGTTTCTGTTTCTTCTGCTTTCAATATCTCAGCAGTCACTTAATCTTCACATGGTGCCCTGTCTAATTTTAGCTTCTTTATTGCCTCCTTTACTTCACTTATTTGTTATTGGTCCTGTATTGATGTTTAGTTCTGTTTTTGCTTCAGGTATGTTTATTGTTTGTACTGCTTGTGTTTTGTTTAGTAGGGTGTTAAAGTGTTCCCTCCATCTTTCAATTTTTTCTCATTCTCCACTGACTAGTTGTCCCTTATGTGTCTTTACTCTCACATCTTGTGCTGAAGTTACCTGTCATCTGCTTTGTGATTTTGTATATGGTTTTCATGTCATTTGCATATGCTGCTTTCTCTGCTGCTTCTGCTAAGTTGTCATAGTACTGACGTTTATCTTGACAGCATGATTCCTTCACTTCCTTGTCATTTTGTGCATAATTACTTAAAACTTGTTCTTTAACCCGTTGTGATTTGGTGTTCAGTAATTTTTTCTTGATTTCTTTTCTTTGCTCTATCTTTTCCCATGTAGTCTTGCTTATCCATTCCTCTTTTCTCTATTTCTGATATCCCAGCACCTCTTTTTGCTGTTTCCTGTAGTGTTTTATTGAACTCTATTATGGATATTTCTGCTTCGTCTTGTAGGACACTGAAGCAGTTCTTAAGTACTATTGAGAATTCATTTCTTGTTTACTGGTCTTTTAGTTTTCTTGTATCAAAATGTATCTTTCTGTGTTATCCAATTTTGGCTTTCCTTAATTTTAGTTTTATTTTTGCTACCAGAAGGTTGTGATCACTTCCTACATCTGCTCCTTTCCTTGCTCACACCTCTTGTAGTGAACGTTTCCACTTAGTATGTGATCGATTTTGGTTTTCTGTGGTTTTATCTGGGGACCTCTAAGTCACTTTATGGATGTTTTTATGTTGGAAAATTGTCCCTCCGATGGTCATCATGTTTTCTTCACAGAAACTGCACAGTCTTTCTCCATTTTCATTTATTTCTCCAATTCCTTCTCTTCCCTTGATTATTTTTCTGTCTTTATTTCCTTCACCTACTTTTGCATTGAAGTCGCCCAAGATGAATAGCATATCATGCTTGGGTATTGTTCTACTGTGGCTTGGAGGCTGTTGTAAAAATCTTCTTTTAATTCCTCTTCAGCTGCTTCTGTTGGTGCATAACAAACTATAATAGACACCTTCGTGAATCTTGAGTTGAAGTGTGCATATAATAATCCCTCATTTATAGGGGTCCATTTCAGTAATGCTCTTGATGCTTCTTTTGTTATAATCAATGCTTCTCCCCCTTCATGAAGATCTTCTTTACCTGACCATATTATTGTATCTTCTATGTGCTGTGTTGTTAATTTCCTTCTGCCTTGCCCTGTCCATCTTGATTCTTGTATTCCTAGTATGTCTAGTTTGTATCTGTGCATTTCCTTGATGGTTTGTGCTAGTTTTCCAGTCTGGTTAAGTGTTCTTACATTCCAGCTGCCTATTTGCATCTTGTGTTTAGGTTCCAGGAGGTCTGCAGTCAGGTTGGGAACTTCCAGTGGCTGGCTTTCATCCACAACCTTCATGGTTGTTTCCTGATAAGCATTTCTCCTTCCACCTGCATTTGTTTTTTCCCTTACTTCTGTTTCTGTAGCAGTCTGATAGTTTTTTTTACCAGATAAGGTTGCTGACCCTATGCCGAACCCTCCTTAGTCGCCTTTTACAATAATGCGTGGTAGGGTACAGTGGTCCTATTCTTTGCAGATCCCGGGTACCACACGGGGGATAGTAGTATATATATATAATATTAATATATATAGTATACATATTGTAGTATATTTGATCATTTTTTTCCACTTCTTTTTCCACACACACACAAAACTGCAGATTATTTTCAGTCATCCACCTTGTCTATGCTTTCAGTGTTGAGAAAAATAATCCTTGCTATAATGCAACTTTTTAATTTTCACATTCTCATCCTTAGAAGTTAATGATGCATTTATGTTGTTGCTTCAGTACTGAGTTTATCTTGAATATTTTGTCCATTTTATTAGAATTTACCCACACAATCTTTATGAGTTAAATAATGTTTTGCCTGTGATCATATCACTACTGTCTGCCAATTTTGTAAGTTCATATGGCTCCATTATTTTATTCTACCAAGGCTGTTTTCCTCCTATATATTCTTCATGTTGATTATATATTTCTACTTTGACATCACAACTTATTACACAAGAATTATTTCACAAAATTTGCACTGCACTTCTGTCTTTCCAACCTATGGAGTATTCAGGCTTTTACTCACTGCAACTGGCATAAAAACTTAAATAAAGTTTACATCTATGGACTTGCATGTGGTTTGAATAGTAGAACTGTACCTACTATTGTTTCATATTCCTTAAAGGAGTTTGGCATTTTTAAAAAAATAAATTATCACCAAAAGTTTTTTCTATCATTTTTATGACAAGAGTAGATAATTTTGTGGTTTAATTCTTAACTTTCCCATATGCTGTCACAACTGTTCCTTCTACATATATTTTTCCTTCTTGATTAATGAGAAGTTTCATTATTTTTGTTTTGTCTTTGTTAATTTCAAGACCTATTTTGCTAGCCAAGGAAGACAGGCAATCTGTTTTTTTCCTGCATTGATTTCACATTGTCACTGATAAGAGTTATGTCATCTGCAGAATCAAGATCTACTATTTGGGTCCCACGTACCCAATCAATGCCAATTTTACCTGTACAGCATTATAAAGTCTATGGCAATTCCAAAAAACAAGGGAGATACTATACATCCTTGCTTCACGCCCGTTTCAATCTGAAACCATTCACTCATTCTTTCTTCTGTCTTGACCGCACAAATATCCATTGGAGAGATATCTAATGATGTTGGCAGTTTTAGATGGTATTCCATATAGTCTTAAAATTCTCCATAATGAATTTCTGTGTATGCTATCAAATGCTTTTTTTAAAGTCTATCAAGTTCAGGATTAATGGTTTCTGTTTTTCAGTATGTTCTTCAAGTGTTATTCCTAGAGTAAAGATCTGGTTGAGACATTTACTCCCTTTTTGAAATCCTGCTTGTTCTTCTTTCATTGCAGTATCCACTACATCCCTAATTCTATTCAGAATCACTTACTAAACACCTTTGACACAATTGATAGTTAGTTTACACCCCTCCAGTTATTGCAGTCACTGAGATTGCCTTTTTTTGGGTATTTTAACAATGATTCACTTTTTCCATGTGGAAAGACTTTTTCTTCTTTCCAAATGTAATAAAAGTTTAATAAAATATTCTTTGTCGTTGGCTCATGTTGTCACTGTTAATACCTTTTAACACCTCAATTGTTATTTCATCTTCACCTGCAGCTTTGTTGTTAGCCATTAGATTCACTGCTGTTTCAATTTCATTCAGTGTAACTTCATGGAAGTTGACGTTTAGTTGTGGGATTGGTAAATCAGTTTCAAGATATATTGATTCATTTGGATGTGGTCAATTAAGTATTTCTTGGAAGTGTTTGGCCCATCTTTGCTTTTGGTCTTTACTTGATGTTAATAGGTTACCTGTTTTGGTGAAGACTGGTCTTTCTCTGGAGATAATAGCACCTGTTAGCTTCTTCTATAAGTTATATAGTTTTGCTGTCTCCTGTTTTTGCTGCATTTACTGCTTCTTTTGCCATATTGTCCATATATTCTCTTTTGTCTCTTCTAGCTGAACTTTTTACTTTATTGTCTAGTTTATGTATGTTGCTTTTGCAAAATCTTTCCAAGATCTGTCTTTACATTCAACATGGCTAATTTGGCTGCTCTTCTTTCATGTATGTATTTCCATGTGTTATCTGATATCCATGCTTTTCTACTTGTTGACTGCAGTCCAGCACTTGCTTTTGCTGCTGTGATTATGACTGTGCTGTATGTATTCCATAATACATCTATATCCGTCGCATCTACCTCTTTGAGTGCTGCGAAATGTTTGATAAGTTCCAGATTGAAATCACTGTTGGTACTTTCTTCTTGTAGGCTATGACTGTTTATCTTTCTGAGTACTGATTTCTTGTGTTGGCTTTTCAATTTAACTCTTTGTATACTGGGGGTGTTTCCCTCAAAAGACCAAGGGGGGTAAATTTCACAATGTGAAATGGGATGGTTGTCACATTTAAAAGAATGACAAAGGCATAATCTGATCTGTAGTATGAAGTATTATACCTTATTTTGAAGAAGAAAAAATGTATTTTGTTTTTCAAATAAATTTTTTAACATTTTGTTAGTATACAACAAAAAAAAAAGAGCTAAGAACTGAGAAGAAAGAATGGAAAATGAAGTAATAAAATAAATTTTTTGTCACTTACCCATCAAGTTAATCGACTGTAGTTGTTTATATAATTCCATAATGAATAAAAATGTACACAAACACCTGTTCTTTAACATATCTTCCAAAATTTACATGAAAATATGCACTAGTTATGCATTCACAGCAAACTAAAAACACAAAGTGGGTGGGTAATATTTACATGAAAACAAGTGGGCGGTTGTTGACTAATATTTACCAGAAAACAGGCCATTGTGTTTTGGTTTTTGTTTTTTTTTTAAATTTGAAGCATTCTACAACATTTAATTTTTTAATTACACATTTAATTTTTTAATTACACAATCTCCAGCATTACTTATTGTGATATTACAGCTAGTACTAGCAAAAAGCTGAGAAGTAGTATCACCAGCTACCCTTCTAACACATTTTGCTGCTGGACCAAAAAAAACACAAAAGATCCTTTCAATCAGTGCCACGTGGGCCAAAAATTCACAATTTCTACTACTACATTCTCTACACCACAGTCTAGACAATTTTAAATTAAATTTTGAGCTTGTAATGCAGAAATATGCTGCTCTGGATGAAAGAAGCTAGCACTGGAAGCCATATTTGTTGATAAACAAAGGCCTAGCGACGATAAACTTTGAAAAACTCGCTTTAAATGAACAAAGAATCGCTCTGTTTTCTGCTTAAAACACGCGCTTAATGTGGACAACTGAATTCCGGAAGGAAGTCAACTGCTGGTCTTAAGATACTTTGATTATTTTCAAAATTAGAGAGCTACAAACCATCATCGCACCTCGCGTCTATAAGTATATCGTAACAGGGATACAACCACGCAGGACGCGTATCCAAATACACAAAGAGTTAAGTCTTATCCTCCCTATACACAGGTTGTGATCACTGTTGACATTTGCACCCCTATATACTCTTGCATCTATCAGAGATGTTCTGAATTGTTTTCTAATACAAAAATGATCTGTCTGGTTTCTGTTTCTATCATCTGGAGATATCCATGTTGTTTTATGTATTTCTTTGTGTGGAAATATTGTTCCTCCAATGACCATGCCCTCTGTTAGATATGTTTCAATTACTCTTTCTCCATTCTGATTTATTGTATCAATTCCTTCTTTCCCCATTATTTTTTACCTGTCGGTGTTATCTTTTCCTACCTTCATGTTGAAGTCTCCCATGATGTCATGTTTAGGTACTTTGTTGATAAGTTGTTGTAGTTGGTAACAGAAATTGTCTTTTATTTCATCATCTGTATCATTCGTGGGTGCATATGATTGTCATTCTTCCATGCCTTATTTTGTATCGTGTTCTTATCATACAACTGTTCACTGGCTCTTTGCTGCCACAGATGACATAATTATACCCACTCCTTTCTGATATTTCCTATTGTCTCTGTCGGAATATATTATTAACTTATGGTTTTCCGCTGGTCTTTTCCCTTCTTCTGGCCTTTGCATTTCACTGATGCGCGACACATCTAGGTGATATCTATCCATTTCTTTTATTATCTGAGCAGTTTTTGTTGTTGCGGCCATTGTTCTTACATTCCAAAATCTGATTTTTGTTATACATTTGGGGCAATGAATTTTCAATCATTGTCAACACCATGCAGAATTGGTAACCTTGATGTTTGGTTACAACTGTTGCAAGATTCCATAACGACAAGGTTTTTCCCCATCTAGAGTTGCCTCTAGATGAGTCTCAGGATGAGGTTGTTGACCTCACACCCAACTCCCGTTTTATGATGTATGGCAACACAGAAGATTCATATGCAAGTATGCCAACAAGAACGTTAAAAAGCTCCTGCCATCTTGTACATCACCCAGAAGTGAATG
Source organism: Achatina immaculata (assembly GCA_009760885.1). Classification (NCBI taxonomy): domain Eukaryota; kingdom Metazoa; phylum Mollusca; class Gastropoda; order Stylommatophora; family Achatinidae; genus Lissachatina; species Lissachatina immaculata. The sequence continues at coordinate 3,793,016 of CM019699.1, forward strand.
CCTAAGGAATATTCTTACATTATAAAAAAAAAGACATTCTGCTCTCTGGTATAGCTTGCTACACACAGCCTTCATCATAAAATATTCTCTTATTAACAGAATGAGCTAAAACAATAAACAAGTAATCTTTTAAATCCTGAAAAGGTTCAGGCCAACATGGGGTACTGTCCACAGTTTGATGCCTTGATTGACCAAATGACAGGCTTTGAAACCCTAACCATGTTTGCACGTCTACGAGGCATCCCAGAAGGAATGATCACAAGAGTGGTACAAGGACTAACAAAAATTCTTTTGCTTGGTCCTCATATTAATAAACTTGTCGGCCACTACAGGTAACACACTTGTCAGATATGGCATTCACTCAAATTATGTGTATATATCATTCATTCATTTGCATGTCCCTTGTGGAATTTTGCCTCCCTAATAGCACTCCTGTAGGCCTCTCAGTTGTGAAGCAAGATGGCCTGCTGCTGATGTATCCATTTGCAGATCATCAACGATGTCTTGCAGCCATCTTCACCTTGGTCTTCCTCTCTTTCTTTTTCCCATTATGTACCCTTCCAAGACAGTTTTCTCTAGATTATCATGACATTTAATGTGTCCAAAATATTTAAGTTTTCTCTGTTTAATCCTCTTTACTAGCCAGCCTTCTTCAATATTAAGTTCTTGTAGTATGGATATATTTGTTCTTTTTTGTGTCCATGATGTTTGGAGAAATCTTCTGTAGCATTTACATTCAAAGGCATTTATGTGTTTCTCGGCTGTTTTGTTAAGTGTTCAGGTCTCACAGACATATATTGCGACGGGAAATACGCATGCCCTTAAAAATCTTATTTTTGTAGTTCTATCTGTTCCTCTCCACAGATTCTTTAGTTGTTTTACTTTCTGAAGAGCAATAGATGTCCTTTAATTTCCCTCATTCTATCTCCATTATTAGTTAGTAGTGATCCAAGATATTCAAAACTCTCCACTTCTTCCAGTTTTTTCGTATTGATACATATATCAGCCGCCTTGTTTTGTCAGTTGTCATCAGTTTAGTTTTCTTCACATTAAGATAGAAGTTTTGCTCTTCACTATTCTTACAGCCTGACATAATTAGTTTTTCCATTCTTTTTTGTGTTGTGGACAGTAATGCTGTGTCATCAGCATATCTAATCTCTTGTATTTCATAACCTCCATTTATTATATATATTATATATAGTGCATTCGTCAAATTGGAAAATAACTGCACTAATCCAATATCGATTCCAGTTTCGTAGTGATGTCTTAATGACTGCAGTATCTAGTCACATCTCCCTGCTTACATTAGTGTGTTGAAGCCTGGTGTAACATTCACTGTATTCAGTCTGTCTTTGTGTATTCAGTTATTAAGCAGCGAAGCAGTTGTGGAAATGCACAACAGCAAATTGTTTAAATCTGTTTATTCACTATGGTTCTTTCACTAGAGGAGCGTATTTTTATGTTGAGCACATATTTCAAGAAGGCAGTACTTATACTGATTTAATGTGGGAGCAATTTGAAAAATTCCCAGGAACACCCCTACTTTATCGCAATACTGTTTATAAACTTACTGAGAAATTTCATGAAACAGGCTCGGTGTCAGATGCATACTGTAGTGCGAGACCATCTAAACTTAATAAGGAGAAGTTATTGGACATTTCTGACTCTATGCTTCGGAGTCAATCAAAGGCTTTGCATAAGCTGGCACAACAGGAAGATATAGGACTTGCAACAGTAAATAAAGCGGTCAGAGAAAATTTGAAACTTTCCCCATATAAAGTAACTGTGATCCAACAATTGCTACCGGCACACAATGACATCGCTTTCAACATTTCTTATAAAGTACTTGTACTTTTAATCACCACGCTTAATCGGTGATTCCAGCCACTGCGGGTAGATTTAGGTAGATACTACAGACATTAAGATATCATTACGATGCCAGAATTGATACTGGGTTAGTGCACAGTTATTTATGGAACAGTCTTTATACACACACACACACACACACACACAAGGTGTGTCCGGTAAGTAATGAGACTGATTCCATAAAATTCAGTCTGTTCAAGATATACTTACGTATACTTAAAACTCCTCGATATAGCATCCTTGAGCATCAATACACCATTGACAGTGGTTCTGCCACGTGTAGTAGCTCACCTGGAAGTCTTGAACAGGGATCTCCTTCAAAGCACTTGTCACGGCAGCTTGTACATCATTAACAGTCCAAAAATGATGGCCTTTCAAGCTTTATTTGAACTTGGGAAACCACAAAGAAGTCAGCCAGGGCCAAGTCCAGGCAGTAGGGAGGTTGGCACAGCATTGCCATGGTTTGTTTCATCAGAAATTCTCACTACCAGCGATGCATGGCTCAGCTCATTGTTGTAGTGAAGAACCCAGGTGTTGGTGATGTCTGGGTGGACAAGCACAACTCTGTTCTTCAGCTGTTTGTAAAATGCTGCATTGACTATCTGTCCAGTTGGTATGAACTCTTTATGGACAACACCTCAAAAAAGACCATTGTTGGAAATGTGAGACATTAATGGGTGCCCTGTGCATTATTTATCCTGGACTCTCTCTCTTCCTTCATTGAATGTCTTGTGCCATCAAAACAGTTGTGCTTTCAATAAAGCATCCTTCCCGTAGGCTTTCTGTATCATGGCAAGCATCTCAGTCACAGATTTTTCAAGTTTAACACAAAACATGGTGCTCTACACTCCTCTGCATTTTTACCATTATGCAACACTTAAACAGCTGTCCAGTTCACAAGCCATTCCCATCGTCATATGTCTGTGAGACCAGGTCATTTAACAAAACAGCTGAGAAACACATAAATGCTTTTGAATGTAAATGCTACAGAAGATTTCTTCAAATACTATGGACACAGAAAAGAACAAATATATCCATAGAGTACAAGAACTTAATACTGAAGAAGGCTTGCTAGTAAAGAAGATTAAACAGAGAAAAACTTAAATATTTTGGACATATTAGACATGATAATTTAGAGAAGACAATCTTGGAAGAGTACATAATGGGAAAAAGAAAGAGAGGAAGATCAAGGCGAAAATGCTGCAAGACATCATTGATAATCTGGAAATGGATGCATCAGCAGTAGGGCATCTTGCTTACAACCGAGAGGCCTACGGTAGAGCTGTTAGGGAGGAAAAGTTCCACAAGGAACATGCAAATGACTGACAGACTGATTGACTCACACACACACACACACGCACACACATGTGTGTGTGTGTGTGTATATATATGGGGAAAATAAGTGAACCAAGCAAAATATCAGTAAGTGAATATGAAACTCACAGTGAGCTTGCAGTTTAAATAATGAAACTGCATAGTGACATCTATAACAGAATGTTTATACCTATTGATCTATTCAAATACACATTCAAATCATTACCAAGGAAACTAAGGGCTGAATTCTGTGAAGATTTTCAAACTTTAAGTCTTGCATGCCATATCACACAACTTTTGTTGAGAATTATTATAAGAAGAAGTAGATGAATTTTGTGGATTTGTAAAATATTATTTGTAGAATATCACAAAAACCAAGTTAAGATTAATCAATTCATATGTAATATCCACCCTCATTTATGCATGTGAAAGCTGGAAAACAACCAAAGAAACAGACAAGAAATTAGGCTCTTTTGAAAACAAATGCCTAAGTTATAAAGTGGAACAAATTCAAGAATAACGCAGAGATAAGACAGATGAGCAAACAATAACCGGTCTCATGTGTGATCAGAAAAAGAAGATGGACATATGTCGGTCATGTGATGAGAAGAAACATTCAGAGGATCCCCAAACAAGCTATCAAGTGGAACACAACAGGATGAAGAAAAAGAGGTTGAACACGTGAAACTCTAAAGAGGACATTGTTAAGAGAGGCCAGTTCAGTGGGCATAACATCCCTTGATGAGAGTGAAAAACTTGCAAAAGACAGGAAATCTTGTCGAACTACTATGTGGGCCACATGTGGCGTTTAATGGCATGGGAAGGATGCAAGATGTAGAATATTAAGGAATAAATAATGCAGTATATGGACTAAAAATTCTAACAGAGAAAATCTGTAAGTACAGGAAGACACATTTGTATGTGTCTGTAATCATACTATATCTTTGAACACAATGAAGCATAATACAGTTGTGAAAATACGAGCACATAAATATTATGTGAAAATGTTGGAACATATAAATATTGATTTTGTGAAAATGTGGTAACACATAAACATTGATTATGTGAAAATGCTGAAACACATAAACAATGGATTATGTGAAAATGTGGAAACACATAAACATTGATTATGTGTGTGTGTGTGTGTATATATATATATATATATATATATAAATGAACATGTGTATGTATGTATTTATGTATGTATATATGTATATTCCAGCATCACATTGGAACACCTGGAGCAATTTCAACCAAACCTGGCACACTTATTAGTTACAATTCAGACAGTGCACCGTGGGGATTAGATCACCCCTAGGATACATTTTTTATCCTAGGGGTGGAAGTGACATGTAAAAATAATCGAAAATGAACGATGTTAGTGTCAAATCCATAGTTTTAAGGGTCGCTGAGATGAATAGTGACACTTCCGATGCCATTTAAGTCCAAGTTCACCCCCCAACGGCATGGGGGCCCTAGGGGTGGGGTGGGATGATGACATAAAAATGAATGTGTGCGTGTGTGTGTGTTAGAGCATCACGCTAGAACACCTGGAGCAATTTCAACCAAACTTGGTACATATAAAACTTACAATTTGGACAGTGCACACTGGGGGGTTAGATCATCCCTAGGGGTCAGGGTTACGTGTAAAAATAATAAAAAATGACCGATATTAGTGTCGAATCCATTGTTTTTTTGGGGTCGCTGAGATGAATAGTGACACTCCCGATGCTGTTTGTCCAAGTTCAGCTTCAATCAGCATGCGGTCCTAGGGGTGGGTGTGGTGACATGTACAAATAATCGAAAAAGACCGATATTACTGTTGAATCCATAGTTTTTGGGGTCGCTGAGATGAATAGTGGCACTCGCAAGTTCAGGCCCCATTGGCATGGAAGGGGGGGAAGGTGAATAGTGGTGAAAAATAAAATGTCCAAACTGACAGAGATTAGTGTTAAATCCATAGTGTTCAGGGTCGCTAAGCTGATTGGTGATAGTCCTGATGACAATTAAGCCCATGTTTAGTGGAATAGAATGAATATAACTCTGTAGAACTGTCTAGACTTTGTAGAACCTTCTATAAGGTTGTGGATCTGATAAGACCTCTGTAGAAATTTCTAGAAGGCTGTGGAAATGAATAGAACTCTGTTGATTGGAATAAATAAATACCTAGGCAACGCCGGGTAATCAACTAATATATATATATATGTATGTTTGTGTCTGTACATATATGTGTATATAAAAAAATGTTATATCTCTAGTGGAGGCAACAAGAGAAAACTAAGCACAGCTGTGGCTTTGGTTGGTGACCCACCTTTGATTCTGCTTGATGAACCAACTTCAGGTATGGATCCTAATGCAAAGAGGCATCTCTGGAATATTTTAACAAAGATTCGAGACTCAGGTTGCACACTTGTGCTCACATCACACAGGTAAATCCATTCTTATTACTATTCAGATATTCTGTCTTTTACCACCATATGTGTGTCTAGTAAAGAGTTAGCACTGAAGGTTGTGCCATAAGGAAGATAAAATGGTGTAGGAAGAAAGAAGATGAACAGCAAGTTACAGTTAAAGGCATTAAACACAATCAATATTTCAGCAAACACTTTCAGTGCAGTTATTATGATTATTATAATTGAAACATTTTACAATACTATCTGCCTCTGTCCAAACCATTGCCCCGTGGTTTATTTGGATAAATAGCTAGAGGAGAAAAATTTGAAAATGGCAGAAAAATTTGAAAGGAGAGATTGCAGCTGATGGCAAGGTTCTCTCTGGTCCATCGTCTGCATCCCTTGCAGCTGCTAGATTTCCAAATGTATAAATTAGGAAAATAGTAGGAACAGCTTTATTCGCTAATGAATTGAAGTGAATTCATATTTTATCTTCTTTCTCTATTTTTTTCACCTTGAGTATTTTTATGTGATTAAGGTTCACACTGAAACATTTACAACTGTGTACTCGTTAAATAATAAAGCTGCTTCTACTTTTTTCCTAGTTTATACATTTTGTTATTGCAGCTTTACTGCAGTGGCTTCATGTATAGTTATGTATATACTTAGTTGTGTATACTGATACACTATTTATTCGTGCAGTACTATTCATTAACAAGCACACATTTGTGACGTTTCGGTGTGAACCTAATCATACAAAAACACACAGGATGAAGAAACAAAGAAAGAAGATAATATATAAATTCACATGAATGCTATGTAAAAAGCAGGAATGGAAAAAAATAGAATAAAATAAAGTAAATGGACCACTTAGCTGTGACTTGTAAGAAGCAGTGTCCAGAAATGCACATGATGGAGTATAGAGAATGTTTAAATGGAAACTTATGATATGTGATAAGTGGATTGTAAGGGGGTGGGGTGGGGGAACTGTGGAGAGGGGCGAGAGTGATACAATGGTAATCTAGCTGGGAGAAAGTGGAATAGGTGATTGTAGTTGGGGTAGAGGGGTTGTAATCTGATGCTGTGAGGAGGTTCTGGATGACATGTTACAGGTGAGAAAGAAGAGGAACATAGTGCAGAGGGCATATGATTGTGGGAAAGGGGAATGTTAAGTGTAGCTAAATTGTGAGTTCAAACCATATGGTTCCAGGTCCCAATTCTTCAATGTAGTGGTTCTCAAGTGCTAGGAAGCTTCTGCCATCACAGCATTTTTCTATTAAGGTTCACACCAAAACATCACAACTGTGTGCTCATTAATGATTAAAGCTGTTTCTACTTTTTTTCTAGTTTATACATTTTTTTATCACAGGTTTACTGCAGTGGCTTCATGTATAGTTATATACTTATTTTTATATACTTTTACACTAATTATTCATGATATAGGGACAGAGACTGAATCTTGCATCATAAGCATTGTTAGTGTGGTAGAATTTGCATATCAGATCTATCATGTTTTTTGTAGTCTGTCACTTTGATGGGATGTATGTTTACATTACAATGTGGCAGATATATTTTTGATATGCATGTGTGTCAATATAAAAATGTGTTTCTTTTTTCTATCTGTGTGCTTCATTAAAATGCTCACTGTCTGTTACACACTGGATATGCAGAACCTTGAAATATTACAATTAACATCCCAGATCTATTTTTTGACTTGTTTTTTACATAATATCGAGGTTATTATAGGGGTCAGTTTTTGCTGTATGTCATAGATATGTTTGTTTATAGGTGTCAGTTCTTTCTATATGTTCATGGATATTGTTTTTTTTTATATGGGTCAGTTTTTGCTGAATATTGTGCGATATGAAAGTGTGTATTTTCTTGGTCCACATAGATGATGTTAAGTTCTTGGCCACTGAATATAATCAAGAACTCAACATCATTTTTGTGGACCAAGAAGCAGGTTTTGAGAGAGTTAACAAGTTGTGGGTTGTATTATAGGAATATTGTGTACCAGGACATCTACTGGAAAACATAACGTCATTATACACAAATAGTCAATGTGCATTAAGGACAACAGAAGCCAGTATGGACTGGTTCAGTGTAGCAACAGGAGTCAGATAGATCTGTGTATTGTCACCATTACTATTTATGATATGGACAGAAAACAAAAGAAGCAAACCCACATCCATTAGAACTGAACGAACTAATGTTTGCAGATGACCAGAGCACACAAGAACTCAAATTGTTAACAAGATCATATGAATAGTCTCCATCAGAGTTGTAAACTTTATGATATGAAAATAAACATTGCCAAATCAGAGACCATGAAACTTAGCAGAATGCCAAGCCCACTGAATGTATATACTGAAGACAGCAAAAACCAACAAGTAAAAGAATTCAAATATCCCAGAAGATGGGAAGCTTGATAAAGAAGATGATGTTAGAACACAAAGACCCAATGATGTTGCATACTAGCTATTCCCCAACATCCCACTTAAAACTAAGAGAAAACTAATAAATATTCTTACCAGTGATGTACTAGCAATGCCAGACATGAGCAATTACCAAGAAACAACAACATAAAATAACCACATGTGAAATGAGATGTGCTGATGAGATGTGAAATGACACCATGCTGATGACAGAGCACCAAACTGACCTATAGAATCTAGTGACATTAATAAGTGATGAAAGTCAAAAGTACAGACTGGAAATAAAAATCAGAAAGACAAACGTCACGGTAATCAGCAAAGAAAAAAAGAGCCAGCAGTAAATATAAAATAAATGGAGAATTACTTGAACAGGTGAAAAACTGCAGGTATTTGGGGCACATGATAACAGGATGGAAATGTGAAATGGAAATTAACAAAAGAATAGGTTTGGCAAAAAAACACCTTCAGCAGTATGAGGAAGATCCTTATATCAAAACAAATATCACAGCAACATAGATTACATGTTGTAAAATGCTACATATATTCAGTATTCCTTTATGGTGTAGAAGCCTGGACCTTGAATAAGACAACAGAAAAGAAAATCAAGGCCCTTGAAATGTGGATATACAGAAGAATGGAGCATATCCCATGGACAGAAAAGAAAACAATGAAGTGCTTAACTAACTAGAAGTGAAAAGAGAAATATTGAAAATCATAAAAACAAGACAGCCAAGACACTTTGGACATGTCAAAAGACACAATACTATACTGAAGACCTATCTTGAAGGCAAGCTTGAAGGGAAAAGAACAAGAGGATGACACCAATACAGATGAATGAACAACATCAAGAGATGAACAGAGACAAGTTTGAATGAGTGTTCTAGGAAGACAAGAAATGGAACAAAGTGGAAATTCATTGCTGTCAACCTTCCATGAGGAGATGGCATGAAATGATGATGATGAAATGAGATGTCTTAGGAAAGCAGCAAACATCACCAGATTTGATAAACTAAGAAGTGACATCATATGGTAGGAACTACATCATGTCTACAACACACAGAGGAGCAAAGAATCAAATGGTTCGGCCACTTAAATCAGAATGGCACACTCACAGACAGCTGCAACAGCCTTCAACCAAAGAATGCACAGGACACAGATCAAGAGGAATACCCAGAAAGAGATGGTTAGATGACATCAGAGAGACACTCACTAATTATGACATGACCGTTGATGAGGCCACCTATTAGACCCAAAAACACCAATTGCATCTCCCTTCAACACTTCACGATAAAGAGGAAATATTAAAGTGAGACCTGGACACTTAACAAAACAGCTGAGAAGCACATAAATGCCTTTGAATGTAAATGCTATAGAAGAGTTCTCCAAATATCGTGGACACAAAAAAGAACAAATATATCTATACTACAAGAGCTTAATATTGAAGAAGGCTGGCTAGTAAAGAGGATTAAAGAGAGAAAACTTAAATATTTTGGCCACATTAAACGTCATGATAATTTAGAGAAGACCGTATTGGAAGGATACATAATGGGAAAAAGAAAAAGAGGAAGACCGAAACGAAGATGGCTGCAAGACATCGTTGATGATCTGGAAATGGATGCAGCAGCAGCAGGCCATCTTGCTCACAACCGAGAGGCCTACAGGAGTGCTGTTTGGGAGGCAAAGTTCCGCAAGGGACATGCAAAGGAATGAATGAATGAATAAAGGTATGTCGAGAAGCCTATACAGGAGTGCTGTTAGGGAGGCAAAGTTCCGCAAGGGACATGCAAATGAATGAATGAGTGAAATGAAGGTATGTAGGGGTAAATTTTAGCTACATGTTCTGGAATATGTTTATATGTTAAGGTAAATTTTTGTTATAACTTGTTTACATCATACATCCTTCCCGCACCATTAAATGTCAGTTTTTGCATAAAGTCCTGAGACACGTTTGTGTCTCTCTTTCTCTGCCTCTCTATCTCTGTTTTCTGCATGTGTCTGTGCATGAATGCAGGTGGGTGGTGATTTTATCACAAGACAGATTTGGATGTATATAAAAATAAGATATACTGACAAAAAAACAAGAGAAAAACAACACAAATACTAAACTGAATTTGAAAAGAGAAACAAATGAAAACATAAGAACAAGACAGTAGCATACATGATTCCTTGTTCTGGATATAAGAACCCACCAGAACCAGTATCATGTATACTATAAAGACATAAAAATACTTCATTCACATCAAGAAGTATACTACAATAATGAAAACCATATGTGAATGAAAAGTTCATGGGAAAAAAGCAAGAGAGCCCACCAGAACCAGTATCATATATACTACAAAGACATAAAAATACTTCATTCACATCAAGAAGTATACTACAATAATGAAAACCATATGTGAATGAAAGGTTCATGGGAAAAAAGCAAGAGGATGACACTGATACAGACTAGTGGACAAAATAAAGAAACAGATAGGAATAAACTTGACCAGGTGCACAATGAAAACAATGGATCAAGGTAGATGGCACTTGCAACAAACTGTCCCACAGGATGATGGTGAGATGAATAAATGTGTCCTAATTCCCTGGATTTTGCAAGAGAGATTATTTGATGTACAATATGAGATGCCCTCATCTCACGACTGTGTCAAGATTTGTCAATAAACTGTTACAGTCCATTCTCTCAATACACAACTGTGTCAAGATTTATCAGTAAACTCAGTCCACAACTTCAAGATTTGTCAGTAAACTGTTACAGCCCATGCCCTCATGTTGGATATCAGTCCGTAAAAATAGTGAAGAGCAAAACTTATATCTTAATGCAAAGAAAACTAAATTGATGACAATTGACAAAACAAATAAGGCAGCTGAAATATGTATCAGTGAGTAAAATTGGAAGAAGTGGAGAGTCTTGGATCAGTCAGTCAGTCATTTGTTGCATCCATTTGCAGATCATCAATGATGTCTTGCAACCATCTTCACCTTGGTCTTCCTCTCTTTCTTTTTCCCATTATGTACTCCTCCAAGAAGGTCTTCTCTAAATTATCATGACATTTAATGTGTCCAAAATATTTAGGTTTTCTTTGTTTAATCCTCTTTACTAGCCAGCCTTCTTCAGTATTAAGTTCTTGTAGTATGGATATATTTGTTTTTTGTTTTTTGTGTTCATGACATTTAAAGGACTTTTCTGTGCCATTTATATTCAAAGATATTTATGTGTTTCTCAGCTGTTTTATGAAGTTTCCAGGTCTCACAGGCATATGTTGCTATAGGAAGATGCATGCCCTAAAAAATCTTATTTTTATAGTTCTGTCTGTTCCTCTCCACAGCTTCTTTAGTTGTTTTACTTTCTGAAGAACGATAGATGTCCTCCTTTTAATTTCCTTCATTGTATCTCCATTATTAGTTAGTAGTGATCTAAGATATTCAAAACTCTCCACTTCTTCCAATTTTTACTCATTGATGCATATTTCAGCTGCCTTATTTGTTTTGTCAGTTATCATCAATTTAGTTTTCTTCGCATTAAGATAGAGCTTTTGCTCTTCGCTGTTCTTACGGACTGACATAATTAATTTTTCCAATCCTTTTTGTGTTGTGGACAGTAATACTGTGTCATCATCATATCTAATCTCTGGTATTTCATAACCTCCAATTGTTGTGGGATCATAATATTATTTGTCTACATTTTCTCTAACATTACTCATTATATTTCAGTATACAAGTTAAATAAGTAAGGTGACAGTATGCACCCTTGACAGACCCCTTGTTTTATGTCAAACCAAGTTGTTATTTCACCATTTATTCTCATTGCTGCCTGTTGGTCTAGATACAGCAGTGATATTAATTGTATGTATACCAAATGTTTTGGAAATCACATTTTTTCCATTATTTCCCAAAGTTTCTACTTTTGTACAGTCAAATGCCTTTGAATTGTCTATAAAAGATAAACATAGATTCACATTAAATTCTCTGCATTTCTCTACTATTAATCTTATATTTAGCAAAACAGGCAACATATTAACATCAAGTAAAGACCAAAAGCAAAGATGGGCCAAACACTTCCAAGAAATACTTAATCGACCACACTCAAATGAACTAATGAACCTTGAAACCAATTTACCAGTCCCACAACTAAATGTCAACTTAGATGAAGTTACACTGAATGAAAATGAAACAGCAGTGAATCTAATGGCTAACAACAAAGCTGCAGGTGAAGATGAAATAACAGTTGAAATGTTAAAAGCTATTAACAGTGACAACATGAGATAACTACAAAGAATGTTTAATAAAATTTGGAAAGAAGAAAAAGTCCCTTCCACATAGAAAAAGTGAATCATTGTTAAAATACCCAAAAAAGGCAACATCAGTGACTGCAATAGCTAGAGGGGTGTAACCTTACTATCAGTTGTGTCAAAGGTGTTTTGTAAAGTGATTCTGAATAGAATTAGGGATGTAGTTGATACTGCAATGACAGAAGAACAGGCAGGATTTCAAAAAGGGAGGAGCTGTCTTGTTCAGATCTTTACTCTAAGAATAATACTTGAAGAACATATTGAAAAGCAGAAACCATTAATCCTGAACTTATAGACAAAACAAAAATAATGAAACTTCCCATTAATCAAAATGGAAAAATTCACATAGAAGGAACAGATATTGAAGAAGTCAGTCCATCTGCATACCTTGGCAGCTACATAGACCAGGATGATGACATCAGAAAGGAAGTTAGAATTAAAATTGCAAAAGCAGCATCGATCTTCAAGAATCTTGAGAATATATGGAATTCAACAGTTATAAGCACAAAAATCAAGTTAAGACTATTCAATTCAAATGTAATATCCACCCTCATTTATGCATGCAAAATCTGGAAATCAACTAAAGAAATAGACAACAAATTAGACTCTTTTGAAAACAAATGCCTAAGGAAAATACTCGGCATCAAGTGGAACATATTCAAGAACGATGCGGAGATAAGACAGATGACTGAACAACAACCAGTCTCATGGATGAACAGGAAAAGGAGATAGATATATGTTGGTGATGTGATGAGAAAAAACAGTCAGAGAATCCCAAAACAAGCTATAAAATGGAACACAACAGGCCAAAGAAAAAGAGGCAGACCACGTGAAACTCTGAAAAGGAGATCATTAAGAGAGGCCAAATTAATAGGCATAAAATCCCTTGATGAGGTTGAAAGACTCGCCAAAGACAGGAAAAATCAGCAAACTACCTTGCGAGTCCTATGTGACGTTTAACGGCACGGGAAGGATATAAGATAATATATAGACTTTAAAAAGGCATTTGGTAGCATACAAAAGCAGCATCGATCTTCAAGAATCTTGATAACATATGGAGTTCAAAAGTTATAAGCACAATAACCATGTTAAGATTATTCAATTCAAGTGTGATATCCACTCTTATTTATGCATGCAAAAGCTGGAAATCAACTAAAGAAACAGACAAGAAATTGGACTTTTTTTTAAAACAAATGCCTAAGGAAAAACTTGGTATAAAGTGGAACGAATTTAAGAACAACACAGAGATAAGATAGTTGAGCAAACAACAACCTGTCTCATGGGTGATCAGAAAAAGACAATGGACATATGTAGGCCGTGTAATGATAAGAAATAATGTGAGAGAATACCAAAACAAGCTATCAAATGGAGCACGACAGGCCGAAGAAAAAGAGGTTGACCACATTAAACTATACATAGGATATTGTTAAGATAAGCCAGTTTAGTGGGCATAACATACCTTGATGAAGTTTAAGGATTCACCAAGAATAGGAATACTTGGCAAAAAACTATGCAAGCCCTATGTGACGTATAACGGCACAGTAATGATGTAAGATTTAAGATTGAATATATGATCTCTTGTTGCTCTTCCTTGCCTAAAACCAGCTTAGACCATATTGACTTCTTCTTCTATTTTCTTACAAAGTCTACTCATTATGATTTTTAATAGAATTTTACTGGCATGACTAATCAGGGCAACAGTTCTGTAGTTTGAGCATAATTTCAAGTTACCCTTTTTTTGGCAGTGGTATAAATACAGTTCTTCTCCATTCTTTTGGCCAAATACCTGAATGCCATATCTTTTACATAGTGTATGATAGATTGTTGCACATTCCTTTCCTCCTGCTTTAATAAGTTCAGCTGTTATCTCATCACATCCTGGTGATTTACCGTTTTTCACATTCTTTATTGCCCATAAAACTTCAGTTGTCATTTCAGGTTCTTTCTCCTCCAATAATAATTCACATTGTTGATTTCTGCTTTCACAGTTGGCTGTTTCATATATTCCTCTGCAATATTTCTTCCATCTTTCTAGAATTTCCACTGCCTCTGTCAAGGTATTCTCCATATCATCACAAATTATATTTAGCATTTCTCGTTAGTGTCTTCATTTCTTTATACATTTCACTATCTCTTCCAACTTCTGATGTCCTTCTATTCTTTCACAACAATCTTGTATGTATTGTTTTTTGTCATTTCTTATGTTTCTTCATACTTCTTTTGTTAAAGATTTATATTTCTCTTTGTTGTTATTTGTCACTTTCCATTGCGTCTTCATTTCTCTACATTGTTTTATCAGTTCTAGTGTGCCTGCTGTAATCTATCCATTCTTTTGTGTTTTCTTTACTGGAACCACATCTTTTGCTGTTTTTATTAAGTTATCTCTGGCTTGCATAGCTAATTCAACTTGTGTCATCTCCTCCTGTACAGCCATCAGGATTTTGAAATGGTTCTTCACTTCTATACCATATTGTTCTGGTATTTTTGTAAGGTCAAAGCGGAGTGATCTTGATCCCATAACTGTCTTTTTTTTTATCTTTATCTTCATGTCTGCTATTAATAACTCATGGTCCATGTCACAATCAGCACCTGGTAAAGTTTTTGCTGATATTATACTTGATCTCCACCTTCTTTGCACTAAAATGTAATCTATTTGATTTTTGGTTTTCCCATCAGGTGATGTCCATGTGTAAAGTCTTCTTGGATGTTGTTTAAAAAATGTGTTAGCGATCATTAGCTCATTTTTTATGCAAAACGCCATTAGAATGTCACCTGCCTCATTTCTGTGTCCTGTGCTAATTTTCCCTGCATGTCCTTCATCTTCTGCTCTTTCTGTACTAATCTTTGCATTAAAATCCCCCATTATTAAACAAAATCATTTTTTCCAACCTGGTCTGTCATCATTTGCAGTGTGTTATAAAAGTCTTCCTCTTCTTTTGCTGCTGATGTAGGTACATATATCTGGATAATTGTTACATTTCTAGGAGTGCTCTTAAGTCTGATTGTGAGGATTCTATCACTTACTGGATTGTAGCCTAGTAATGCTTGTGATGTTAATTTGTCCATGTAAAAAGCCACTCCATTCTTTCCTCCTAATTCTTCACCAGAGTATATAAAGTTATTATCATTCTTGCTCCTGAAATGTCCTGATCCTTTCCATTGATGTTCGCAGATTCCAGAATTGTGTATAGCCATTCTTTTCATCTCGTCACTTATTAATTGATACTTTCCCTCATACATACTTTTCACATTCCATGTTCCTGCTCTTATTTTTCTTTTTAGTTTGATGCAGGGGTTTTCCTTAGTAACACCATCAGGATTTTGTCCATCATCACAATTACTAGTACTGACCTCTTTCTCACACTCTTCCCCCAGTGTTAAAATTAGATCTATCTGGCATAGGGGACTCGCCACCAGATCTTTTTCCTATCTGACCTTCCATGTTGCTGTTGGGTTTCTTAGTATATTTCCAGAAGGTAGTTTACCAATAAGAAGTTAGAATTAGAATTGCAAAAGCAGCATCGATCTTCAAGAATCTTGAGAATATATGGAATTCAAAAGTTATAAGCACAAAACCAAGTTAAGACTATTCAAATCAAATGTAATATCCACCCTCATTTATGCATGCAAAAGCTGCAAAACAACTAAAGAAATAGACAACAAATTAGACTCTTTTGAAAACAAATGCCTAAGGAAAATACTCTGCATCAAGTAGAACGAATTCAAGAACAATGCAGAGATAAGACAGATGACTGAACAACAACCAGTCTCATGGGTGATCAGGAAAAGAAGATGGACATATGTTGGTCACATGATGAGAAGAAACGATCAGATAATCCCAAAACAAGCTATCAAGTGGAACACAACAGGCCAAAGAAAAAGAGGCAGACCGCATGAAATTCTGAAGAGGACATTGTTAAGAGAGGCCAAATTAATAGGCATAAAATCCCTTGATGAGTTTGAAAGACTCGCTGAAGACAGGAAAAATTGGCAAACTACCTTGCAAGCCCTATGTGACGTTTAACGGCACAGGAAGGATATAAGAAGTTTACCAATGCTTTCCTTCCAGACAGTGACTGTACCAGTCAGTGATCATAGCCTTTGTCCCTACATTGAGATCATCTGCCTACCATCATAGAATGGTGACCATAACCAACATTATCTGTTGGCTGCTCTCCCATTCCATCCACCACCTGCTCCCATGGCTTCACGTCACCCTGATCGCTGGGGGGGGGGAGTTATCTGGGTAATCCACCTTGCCCAAGGGTATCCTGTAGAATGATAGAAGTAAAGAGGCATCATACTTCGCCTTTGATATGGGATACCCCTACCCCACTAACCGATATCTTGGATCACTACTAACTAATAATGGAGATACAATGAGGGAAATGGAAAGGAGGACATATATTGCTCTTCAAAAAGTAAAACAACTAAAGAATCTGTGGAGAGGAGCAGACAGAACTACAAAAATAAGTTTTTTAAGGGCATGGATTTTTCCCATTGCAATATATGCCTGTGAGACCTGGACACTTAACAAAACAGCAAAGAAACAAATTAATGCCTTTGAATGTAAATGCCACAGAAGAGTTCTTCAAATATCATGGACACAAAGAATAAATATATTTATACTACAAGAACATAATATTGAAGAAGGCTGGCTAGTAAAGAGGATTAAAGAGAGAAAACTTAAATATTTTGGACACATTAAACGTCATGATAATTTAGAAAAGACCATCTTGGAAGGGTACATAATGGGAAAAAGAAAGAGAGGAAGACCAAGGCAAAGATGGGTTCAAGACATCATTGATGATCTGCAGATGGAAGCAGCAGCAGCAGGGCATCTTGTTTTCAACCGAGAGGCCTACAGAGAACTGTTAGGGAGGCAACGTTCCGCAAGGAATATGCAAATGTCTGACTGACTGAGTCCATGCCCTCTGTCCACAGCAGTCAAGATTTGTCAATAAATTGCTACAGTCCATTCTCTCATCACACAACTGTGTCAAGATTTGTCAACAAACTGTTAAGTCCATTCTCTCATCACACAAGTGTGTCAAGATTTGTCAATAAAGTGTTACAATCCAGTTACATTAACTCATCCTTCACTCAGGCGGTCATTGATAGATCCTCAAAGTTATGTATCTATAGATCCTCAAAGTTATGTATCTTTTCATTATTCATGTTCTTATAGAGTTAGGTTTGACAGTTTGGCTGAAATGCCTGTCAAGTGAAAAGTTAAGTACTGAAACTAACAGAGTACTGAGACAAGATAAATGGGGCCTTTGAGTGAGAAGTCACACTTATAGTTAACTTTCATGGGTGCAGAAAAGTGTTATAAACTCCAAAGCACACAGTGCATGATATTTTTTAAGAAATCATTACTTACTGCAAATTTTACAAACCTGCCAGGTAATTTTGATACATCATATTTTTCATGTAATATTTTAACTCTTTGTCTATTTTGGCATGCGTCCTGCGTGGCTGTATCCCTGTTACTATACACTTATAGACGCGCAGTGCGATGATGAAATTTGTAGCTCTTTAATTTTGAAAATAATCAAAGTATCTTAAAACCAGCAGTTGACTTCCTTCTGGGCGCGTGGAACTTGAACAAAGAGAGCATTGAGAGAGAGATTCTGTCTTTATTTAAAGCGAGAATTTCAAAGTTTATCGTTGCTAGGCCTTTGTTTATCAACAAATATGGCTTCCATTGCTAGTTTCTTTCGTCCAGAGCAGCATATTTTCTGCATTACAAGCTCAGAATTTAATTTTAAAATGCCTAGACCGTGGTGTAGAGAATGCAGTAGTAGAGATTGTGAATTTTCACCTACGTGGCGCGGATTGAAAGGATCTATTGTTTTATTTTTGCTCCAGCAGCAAAATGTGTTAGAAGGGTAGCTGGTAATACTACTTCTCAGCTTTTTGCTAGTACTAGCTGTAATATCACAATAAGTAATGCTGGAGATTGTGTAATTTAAATAATTAAATGTTGTAGAATGCTTCAAATTAAAAAAAAAAACAAAAACGCAAACACAATGGCCTGTTTTCTGGTAAATATTAGTCAACGACCGCCCACTTGTTTTCATATAAATATTACCTATCCACTTGGTGTTTTTAGTTTGCTGTGAATGCATAACTAGTGCATATTTTCATGTAAATTTTGAAAGATATTTGAAGACAAGATGTTTGTGTACATTTTTATTCATTATGGAATTATATGACCAACTACAGTGGATTAACTTGATGGGTAAGTGACAAAAAAATTTATTTTATTACTTCATTTTCCATTCTTTCTTCTCAGTTCTTAGCTCTTTTTTTTTTGTTGTATACTAACAAAATGTTAAAAATTTTATTTGAAAAACAAAATACATTTTTTATTCTTCAAAATAAGGTATAATACTTCATACTACATATCAGATTATGCCTTTGTCATTCTTTTAAATGTGACAACCATCCCATTTCACATTGTGAAATTTACCCCCCCTTGGTCTTTTGAGGGAAACACCCCCAGGAGACAAAGAGTTAATATATGATTTCAACATAATGTAATGTTTTGTTTTTTGTACAGTATGGAGGAGTGTGATGCCCTCTGTACCCGCATTGCAATAATGGTCAGTGGAAGATTTATGTGTCTTGGCAGTCCTCAGCTCTTGAAAAATAAGTTTGCTCAAGGCTATACTTTGGTTATCCAGCTCAAGCTACTAGAAGATGGCACTGTTGCTCCCAACAAGCCAGTTATTGATTACATCAGTTCACATTTTTCTGGAGCAAAGGTAAAAAAAAACATTGTTTGGTTCATATTGTTTCTTTCTTATCTGAAATTTTGTGCACTCATGAGAATTTCCTGACTGCAGTAATATGACTTCCTTGGATCAGATGAGATGATCAACATTCATTATAGGAGAAAGCAGTAACAGCAAATGCTATATAAAATGCTATATTGAACCTATCTTGTTATATGGAAGTGAATCATGGACAATAGGCAAGTCTGCACAAAAATCATTGGAAGCAGCAGAAATGTGGTTTATTAGAAGAATGTTGCGAATCCCCTGGACAGCAAAAATAACTAATGAAGAATGTATGAGAAGAGCTGGAGAGACAAAAAACCTTGTCAAAAAGATAAGAGAGAGACAATGTACTTTCATAGGACATGCAATGAGAAGAGGGGGCATTGAAAATATTATAACAACAGGAAAAATAGAAGAAAGAAGATCAAGAGGACGGCCAAGAGAAATGATACTGGACAGTCTGACGGGATGGTGTGAGAGGAGATCACCAACTGAACTGATGGCCTGCATGAAGGATCGTGTACTCTGGAGAAGCATAATAGCCAACGCCAGTCGGCATGGCACCTGATGATGATGATGAGTAACAGCAAGATCTGGTCTCCTTTCATCTGCATCTTTTTTTTTTTCAAATTTGGTCCTCATCTCCTTTCACCTGCATCTTTTGTTTCAAATTTGGTCCTCATCTCCTTTCACCTACATTTTTCATTTCAGAGTTGGTCCTCATCTCCTTTCACCTGCATCTTTTGTTTCAAAGTTAGCACTCATCTCCTTTCACCTGCATCTTTTATTTCAAAGTTAGTCCTCATCTCCTTTCACCTGCATCTTTTGTTTCAAAGTTAGTCCTCATCTCCTTTCACTTGCATCTTTCATTTCAAAGTTAGTCCTCATCTCCTTTCACCTGCATCTTTTTGTTTCAAACTTGGTCCTCATCTCCTTTCACCTGCATCTTTTGTTTCAAAGCTGGTCCTCATTTCCTACTCAGATACTGCTGTTTCCTTACACAGAGTCAGTCTCCATACAACTAGATTTTTCTTCAGTTCTTCACAAACCTCATTGCTGATTGAAAAAATCTCTTACAGATATCTTTGTATCTTAGTCCTAGTCCACCACATGGCCTCTTTCCAAGTTTACCATATAAAATTTGCTTGGTTATATGGCTGAGATCTGTTTCTATATAGGCCAGACCGTCTTGTTCTTCTGCTTCTGGTGTCATCATAGATGGAAGCTTAGGATTCTGCAGAACCTCAGCATTGAATGTTTTGGCTTACCAAATGTTTATCCTTTTGCAGAGGCAGCAAATATCAAATCTGTTTTTTTTCTTTGCCTTAAATATACTGTCCATGTTTCAGAGTTATGCAAGAGAATGCTAAGCACACAGAACCTTTGTGTTCATGCCCATCCATAGTTTGCCAAATGTAGCACTGCCTTTTCTGTTTGTACATTGATTAAGATAGTTAGACCATTTCACTGATTAAGATGATTTTTATAATGTTTTTATTTCAGCACTAATGCTTGTAAATATTATGTAGAAATCCACCCTTTCTCATCTTCATCAAGTCACTTGTTCCACTTACAGATCCTGCTCTAACATATATTTTCTACCTGTACTTCCTTATTCATCACAGAAATCTATAGAAGTATATACATTCTTCAGTATGTGTACTATTAATAAGCATCCAATTATCACTACTCCATGGTACTTCATACTTGTGGGCCATTCGCACATAACTCTTCCTCTGATTCTCAACTTGTAACCCAAGATTCTTCCAACCATAACGCTAATTCAGACGACTCAAAGCATCATTTGCCGATCACACAGATACATTTATTTAACGCCACATCAAGCTAATCATTATGTTGCATCCATGGTGTAATTTCACATACCAAAGACAACATTTGACTATTATTGCCAGAGCAGTCGCTTTGACTTATGTCTCATATATTTGGACATATTCTGCTATAAATCCACAAGCTGTGAACTGTGTATTCTTTTTTTATATAACTAAATGCCTTCAAATATTGCTTAATATTTTGTTTTTGCATAAATAAGACGTAAGTTGTGTGCTTCATTGCTAAATTAAAACTGCTTTTTTTAAAAATTAACTTCTCATTATCAAGCTTTAATGCATTACCTATATTTGTATATATGAGAGAGAGAGGGGCACGTGCACACGTGCACATACACACACACACACACACATGTATGTATTATATGGAACTGTTCAAGGTTTATTGCTACTGTTTATTATTACTGCTATTACTGAAGTTGGGATGCCTAAATATCTGCTTATTAAACTCATGCTCTATCTTCTCCCATATTCTCATCTTTGATCACCATGTGTTCAGAAAAACTCCAAATTATTTTTGTCTTAGTGCAAATGTTATTTTGAAGAAATTCACTTTATGGAAAAGTATGAATAGGCCTGATTGGCACATGTTTAAGCAAAGTCCAGTTTACTGATTAAAATTTGGGTTAAAATTAAAATTTAACTTTAAATCCGACCCACCCACACCATTTAACTGATTGCCCTGTATCTTAGAAAATATGATAAATTTAAATACCAGTCAAGTACATGCAAAAGTCATTTGACATAACTCTCTGGTTTCCAGTTTATTTAATTTTAACCAGCTTCCATTTTCTTCATTTATTTCTTAGTATTTTTTTAATTTCCTTTAGACCAAGCTTCCCTTTAGCTCTTTTGCGTCCATGAGTTTAAGTTGTAATTATGTTGGTTTTTTTTTTTAAAATTATGGTGAGTCAAAAATTCATCACATTTTTTTTTTACACTCTAACCCAGTCAAGGTTCCCATCTTACACACTGTATTGGCATTTGTAAAATCATGCTGATGTCATGAGATGTCATTCTTGAAACATTCACACCAATTTTTAGCCAGTGAATCATGAGATAAGTGATCAGTAGAAAGAAATATAAAAAGCAACAAACAACCCACAGACAAACCTACTGGAAATCGCAACAGAACTGAAATGCCTTACACTAGCAACAGCTATGGCCCTACAATGAGTACCTTCCCACTGCGGAATTGCTGGCAATGAAACAGAGGACACCTTGTCCAAAGCTGGCAGCAATCAAGATCAAACAAATCATTCAGTAAACTACCAAGAGGCAAAAATTATAATCTGTAACCAGTGCAGATCTGAATGGAAGAAACAACTGAAATCCAACAACAAACCAGATCCAATACACCAGCTACAAAGACATCAGCAAGCCATTTTCTGTCACCTAAGGATAGGCCACTGCAGACTTCTAAGCCACCTACATCAGCTCAAAATATCTCACACAGGCGAGTGACCATGTGGCAGTGGAGTCAAGACTCCAGAACATATCCTTCATGAGTGCCCAAACCTTGTGGACCTGAAGCATGAGACATGGCCAGAGGACACAAGCTTGCAACAAAAGCTTTGGGGCTTCTATCTGGATCAGGAGAGGACTGCAGGGTTTGCCATGTCGACAGGGATCAGGATCTAGAGAGGACTGCGGGCTTTGCCATGCTGACAGGGATCAGGATCTGATGTGACCAATAACCACAAATAAAGAAGAAGAAGAAAGGAACAGTTGATGACAACACTGCAAGGAAGTAGTTCCAAAGGTTCAGGTCTGGAGACACCGACATCAAAGACAAGCCCTGGTCAGGGCGCCCATCAACCATCAGTGATGAAGCCCTGTGCCAAGGTGTTGAAGACAATCCCATACCAGTTCTCAGTGCTTATCAGCCCAGCTTAGCCCTTCTCAAAGCACCATAGTCTGGCATTTGCATAAACTCTGCTTCATCTGCAGGCAGCCATTGCATGTTCCCCCATGATCTCACTCCCAAGCAAGCACAGAGATGTGCTGATATCTATCACCAACTGTTGGCAAACTCAAATGACAAAATGTTTTTCCACCATATCATCACTGGGGATGAGAAGTGGTTTCCCTGCTGTACCACAATACAGGTACCTAATGGCTGCAGCCAGGCCAGGTGGCAGAAGAGGTTGTCTGATGAGCCTGGTTCCAAAAGAAAGTATGCTTTGCATCTGGTGGAACTTTGAGGGCCCCTTACACTGAGAATTGGTTCCATTTGGTCACTTTGTGAAGGGGACAGCTGCATGATGTTCTCTGCACCTAATACCCAGCACTCATCAACATGAAGAGGGTACTTCTCCAGCACAACAGTGCACCAATGCACACTTCCAACATGGTCCATGGACAGTTTACAGAATCTGACGAAACAGAGACCCTGCCTCTGGACTACCATCTATTCTGCACAATGGCACACTTCCTTCAAGGCTGAAAAATTCAGTTCATTGGAAGAACTTGAAGCCAGTGTGAAAGATTTCTTACTCTCAAAGCCTTTGCATTGGCTCAGTGATGGCAAAAGAGCATCGAAAGTTATGGACTGTATTTTGAAGAGTGAAGTTACATCATTATTAACATTATGTACCACCAGGAACACTGCTAAGTATGTATTATGTTGCTTGGTTTTGTGTACCAGTGAAACACTGCAAAAATGTGACAAACTTTTGACTCACTCTAGTAATCTATTTGAAACAGTTTTCAATTCCTGAAATATCTCCTAGTTCTAAATTGTAGTAATTTTTTTTATTCCATCAAACACAGTCTATCATTTATTTACATCTTTGTCATCTCCAGGTGTTTGATGACCATGAAGGTTATATTCATTTCCAAGTGCCTGAGTCCTCTGCCAGTCTTGCAGACATCTTCTCCTCAATGGAAGAAACTAAAACAACCTTAAATGTAAAGGATTATTCTGTGCATCAAACTACACTGGAACAAGTGTTCTTAGCATTTGTAAAGTCACAACGTCCCACAAAAGAATAGCAACCAAATCCAGATTTGTTCTTTATTACTTTGATTCATCTAAAAAAAACCTGCAGTTTTGCTCTGAAAAAACTCCCCATGACACAAAAGTCGGAATTTCTGTAGTGAGAATTACACACTTAGATTTCACTGTACCCCTCTCATATTTATGGGTCTATGGGCAAAGAGAGTATCAAATGGGTAGTGAATTAATTAATTACAGTTACAGATAAGTTTATTTTCATTCTATTTGTTTTGAATTTTATTTTATTTGTTTTGTTTAAATAAAAGGTTGAACGTTTTTTTTAAAGTTTTTTTTAACATAAAAAAGGGTACATTTAAAATTGACACAAAATGTTCATAATGGCCAGTTTAACACTTACCATGCCTTTAGGCACTTTAGTGACACTTCTGATTTGTATGTATGGTCGATATAGCGATGCTTGGTTTGTTTTATTAAAACAACCGGTGTAACATTTAGATTGTACATATTTCGTCCGCGTTTCCGGTGACGGAGTCCTTAGTTACGAGCGGTGCCGAGTGAGAAAAAGGAAGTGAAATATCAAAAATTGAAAATTTTGATGTAGATAGGGGTATGGACATGGCCTGTGACCACCCCACTGCTCTTGAATGTATCTCAAGTAGATCTAGACATATTAGACGACTGAAGAAGTAGTTAGGAGGTTATTTCAGACATTAATTTAGCGAGAATGCAACATAGAATCACAATACGAGATCGACAAGTAGATCTAGACATCTCAGATGGTAAGTAGTGTAGATCCAGACCTAGCCTATGGTGAGCTGGGCACAATCATTGTCTAAAAACATCGCATTGCTTCTTTTTTTCTAAAAAACTCTGCATTTATGAAATTTTCACACATTTAGTTATATTTTGAAACATAATAAGTACACGGAAGTACACGGAAATACTGTTTTCCATTCCATTTTACAACTATACCCCCTATACAGATCAAGACCCACACTTTTATTCCAGTTCCAACTGAACGTCTGCATTTTTTCCTGCGGCACGGGAAGAGTTTAGAAGGTTTCATATCTTCTTACCTGCAGGACAGTGTTGTTTTATGGCTTGTCAACAATAAAGATATTGTTTCATGTTATCGACATGACATGAGAGTTTAATGTATCATCAAAGGTTAAACAGCACAATGTCATTTATTACCAACATTAACGACAGCATTTTTCATGTACTGTCAACAGTAGGACAGCATTGTTTCAGGTCTTATCATTATGCACTGTCTTCATATTTCTACTTAGAGATAAGAAACATGGTGGCTGTGGTAAAACTGGTTACAGTAATAAAAGTAGACAGAGGTATATGGTTCAGTTAACAAAAAGACAGAGTGGACAGAAATAAGAATGGCAAAAAGTAAGATAAGCAGTAAAAATGAAGAACATACAACAAAATTAGGGATCACATACAAAAATACAAAAGATTAAAACACAAAAAATATATGAAAAATGAAATAAGTTAGTTATATTTGTATCCTCCTTGTAAGAAAGATATTGTTGTAAAAATGACTGTTTACCTTTACCACATTTCTAGTTAGAACCCTTAGACATTTTACGGTGAGATTTGCTTTCAAATACAGGGAATAAATCATATTTCATATAAAGTGAATGTGAGCAATGGCTGAGAAGTTGAAAATAATTGTCTCATTGATATTAAAGTTTTTCCTGAAGCTGCCTCCAAGTTTTATATTTTATCAGCACTTTTGTTCTTGTATTTTTTAATGCATGTAGTTTTATTCTGTTTGGTAATTTAACATTTTGAAGTCAAAAGGACATTCATTTCTGATCTATTGCTAATGTAGGTCTCAATACTTCCAGTATGTCAGTCTTGTATATATACTGTCCAAAAAAAAAGAAACGCATAACTACTGATGACCCAATTTTAGCCATAAATTTGACATTCTATGGCTTTTTAAATTGAATGAATACAATTTTCAAATTGCACATAATAATACCTAAGAGTTTAAACACTCACTTGACAGTTTCTTGCATCTGTGTGACGAGAATTTGTTAGTCCCAGGGGTTCTCAAGTTAGTATGGTATGTGGCCTCCGCTTGCATCGATATGCAACTGGCATCTACTGGGCATAGATGCAATCAGATGTCTGATGTGTGCCTGTGGGATGGCTGCCCACTCTTCCTGAAATGCCTGCCACAGATCACGATGATTGGCTGGAGAAACTTTTGGGCAACAAACACATCTTTGCAGCTCATCCCATAGGTGCTCGATCGGATTCATGTCTGGAGACAGAGATGGCCAAGGAAGGGTGAGAATGTTGTTGGCAGACAGAAGCTGTGAGGTGAACCATGTAGAATGAGGTCTGGCATTTTCCTTTTGAAACACAGACCTTTGTGCTGCCAAAAATGGAAGGACATGGGGTCGAAGAATTTCATTGCACATTCAAGACTCCTTCAATCTGCACCAATGAACTCCTTCTGTTGAAACTGATCATTCCCCATACCATTACACCTCCACCACCATGCTGAGGAGCTTCATCAACGCAATTTTGGGCAAAATGTTTATTTGGCCTATGGTAGACCCTTCTCAGCATATCACGATGGTACAACAAAAAGGAAGATTCATTATGAAACCAAACATGTCTCCATTGATTGTCGGTTGTCCAGGGCCGATACTAGTTGGTCTAAACAAGTCGATTTTGGCGATGCCATCTTGTTAAGACAGAACCTTGGTAAGGTCATTGTGCCACCAGTCCAGCTTCATGTAATCTATTCCAGATAGTTTGATCAGACACACGACATCCTGCAAGCAATGACTGGGCACTTGAGGAAGCTGTTGTAAACCGTTTTCTGAGGTGATTAACCAGAATAAAGCGATCATCAGCTGCTGTTGTCATCCTGAGTCATCCACTGTAGTGCCGGTCTTCAACTGAACCAGTGGCTTGAAAACAGTGCCAAAGTTGACTGATGGTACTCTGCTGCACATTTAAATGCCACAACCAATACCAGTCCTCCATAGCTAAATCGCTAAAGACGCGTGGCAGCTGGAAGATCATGGGTTCGATCCCGGGACCGGGAAAAAAAAAAAAGCAACAACTCACAAGACCTCTGGGAGTCATGACCCAGAGGGGCCCACCCCCCTTAGAGTGTCAGGAGTTTAAAGGGCCGAAACACTTGTCTGAGGGGGGGTACTTCCTCTGATGATCTGAAGGAGTTGTGTTGTTGTTCTGCTCTCTACGGTAGAGAGTTTCCTGCATATGGAATGAGTTTAAGAACAATGCAGAGATAAGACAAATGAGCAGACAATAACTTGTCTCATGGGTGATCAGAAAAAGAAGATGGACATGCATCGGTCATGTGATGAGAAGAAACAGTCAGAGAATCCCAAAACACACTACCAAGTAGAGCACAATAGGCTGAAGAAAAAGAGGTTGACCACGTGAAACTCTAAAGAGGACATTGTTAAGAGAGGCCAGTTTAGTGGGCATAACATCCCTTGAAGAGGTTGAAAAACTTGCTGAGCACAGGAAAACCTGGCAAACTACTATGCAAGCCCTATGTGATTGTTTAACAGCACCCTCACACTCCCCATGGAAGCTTTGGAATATTATTTTATCCCTGTGGAACCCATGGATTCAAATAGTTACTGCTGATGTTTTTCATTTCATATGTACCCCCTCCTTCCTCCTCCTCCTCCCAGCTAACACTACCATGACCTTCTACACCATAAAATTATGCATTTTAATAGTCACTTGTGTAGGTGGGAAAAAAAATGTCCTTTTAGTTTATCTCATCACCAAAAATAAGAATAATAAAAGTATAGTTTACATCTTACATCTTGCCCATGCTGTTTATGTCATATAGGGCCACTTGGTTGTTTGCCAAGTTTTCCTGTTTCCAGCAAGCTTTTCAACCTCATCAATGGATTTTATGCCTTCTAATTTGGCCTCTCTTAACAATGTATTCTTTAGAGTTTCACATGGTCAACCTCTGTTTTTTTGGCCTGCTGTGTTTCATTTGATAGCCTCTTTTAGGATTCTCTGATTGTTTCTTCTCATCACGTGATCGATATATGTCCATCTATTTTTTTCTGATCACCTGTGAGACAGATTGTTGTTGTTCGCTCATCTGCCTTATCTCTGTGTTGTTCTTGAATCTGTTCTACTTTATGCCAAGTATTTAGGCATTTGTTTCCAAAGGAGCCAAATTTGTTGTCTATTTCTTTAGTTGGTTTCCAGCTTTTGAATGCATAAATGAGTGTGGACATAACATTTGAATTGAATAATCATAGCTTGGTTTTTATATAGTATAGATGTAAACATGACTTCTTAACCAACCTGTCCTGGGCAAAAACTAAACTTACATTTGTAGAAATTAATTTCTTTCTTTTAATCCATAAATGTAGAAAATTCAAATGCAAATTTTTAAAATGTATGTAAATAACTGGCTTAAAGCTAAAATGGGACTTATTTTTTTCAGCAGTTGCAAAGTTTAGAAAATAGGCTAGCATCATGGTTTTTCAAGTCAAGTGGGCATTACTAGGTTACAATCCAGTAAGTGATAGAATCCTCACTATCAAACTTAAGGGCACTCATAGATATGTAACAATCATCCAGATATATGCACCTACATCAGCAGCCGAAGAAGAGGAAGTAGAAGACTTATATTACACACTGCAAATGACATTAGACCAGGTACGAAAAAATGATATTGTATGCAAAGATTGCTCCAGAAAGAGCAGAATATGAAGAACATGTTGTAGGGAAATTTAGCATAGGACATAGAAATGAGGCAGGTGACAATCTAATGGCTTTTTGCATGGAAAATAAGCTAATGATTGCTAACACACTTTTTAAACAACACCCAAGAAGACTTTACACATATACATCACCTGATGGGAAAATCAAATAGATTACATTTTAGTGCAAAGAAGGTGGAGATCAAGTATAATATCAGCAAAAACTTTACCAGGTGCTGATTGTGACATGGACCATGAGTTATTAATAGCAGACATGAAGATAAAGATAAAAAAGACAGTTGCAGGATCAAGACCACTCTGCTTTGATCTTACAAAAATACTAGAACAATATGGTATAGAAGTGAAGAACTGTTTTGAAATCCTGATGGCTGTGCAGGAGGAGATGACACCAGATGATTTGGCTACACAGGCCAGAGATATCTTAATAACAACAACTAAAGACATGGTTCCAGTAAAGAAAACACAAAAGAATGGATGGATTACGGCAGGCACACTAGAACTGATAAAACAATGTAGAGAAATGAAGACGCTATGGAAAGTGACAAACAACAACAAAGAGAAATATAAAACTTTAACAAAAGAAGTACAAAGAAACATAAGAAAAGACAAAAAACAATATAAAAGATTGTTGTGAAAGAATAGAAGGACATCAGAAGTGTGGAAGAGATAGTGAAATGTTTAAAGAAATGAAGACATTGACGAGAAATGTCACACCTAAGCTAAATGTAATTTGTGACGAGATGGGTAATACTTTGACAGAGACAGAGGAAATTCTAGAAAGATGGAAGGAATATTGCAGAAGAATGTATGAAACAACCGACTGTGAACGCAGAAATCAACAGCGTGAAGTATTATTGGAGGAGAAAGAACCAGAACTGACAATAGAAGAAGTTTTATGGGCAATAAAGAATCTGAAAAATGGTAAATCACCAGGATGTGATGAGATACCAGTTGAACTTATTAAAGCAGGAGGAAAGGAATTTGCAACAATCTATCATGCACTATGTAAAAAGATATAGCATTCAGGTATTTGGCCAAAAGAGTGGAAAGGAACTATATTCATACCACTGCCAAAAAAGGGTAACCTAAAATTATGCACAAACTACAGAACTGCTGCCCTAATTAGTCATGCCAGTAAAATTCTATTAAAAATCATAATGGCTAGACTTCGTAAGAAAATAGAAATCAATATCATCTAAGCTGGTTTCAGGCAAGAAAGAGGATCAAGAGATCATATAATCAATATAAGATTAATAATAGAGAAATGCAGGGAGTTTAATGTGAATCTATATTTAGCCTTTATAGACTATTCAAAGGCATTTGATTGTGTACAACACCAGAAACTTTGGGAAATAATGGAAAAAATGGGATTTCCAACACATTTGATACAATTAACATCACTGCTGTATCTAGACCAACAAGCAGCAGTAAGAATAAATGTTGAAACAACAACATGGTTTGACATAAAACAGGGGTCCGTCAGGGGTGCATATTGCTGCCTTACTTATTTAACTTGTATACTGAAAATACAATGAGGAATGTTAGAGAAGATGTTGACAAAGAATATTACGATGCCATAACAATTGGAGGTTATGAAACACCAGAGATTAGATATGCTTATGACACAGTATTACTGTCTACAACACAAAAAGGAATGGAAAAAATAATTATGTCATTCTGTAAGAATAGTGAAGAGCAAAACCTCTAAATTAATGCGAAGAAAACTAAATTAATGACAACTGACAAAACAAACAAGGTAGCTGATATATGTATCAACAAGGAAAAACTGGAAGAAGTGGAGAGTTTTTAATATCTTGGATCACTGCTAACTAATAATGGAAATACAATGAGAGAAATTAAAAGGATGGCATCTGTCGCTCGTCAGAAAGTAAAACAACTAAAGAATCTGTAGAGAGGAACAGACAGAACTACAAAAATAAGATTTTTAAGGGCATGCATCTTTCCCATTGCAGTGTATGCCTGTGAGACCTGGACACTTAACAAAACAGCTGAGAAACACATAAATGCCTTTGAATGTAAATGCTACAGAAGATTTCTTCAAATATCATAGAAACAAAAAAGAACAAATATATCCATACTACAAGAACTTAATATTGAAGAAGGCTGGCTAGTAAAGGAGGATTAAAGAGAGAAAACTCAAATATGATCCAGAGAAAACTGTCTTGGAAGGGTACATAATGGGAAAAAGAAAGAAAGGAATACCAAGGTGAAGATGGCTGCATGATATCGCTGATGATCTGCAAATGGATGCATCAGCAGCAAGCCATCTTGCTCACAACCGAGAGGCCTACAGGAGTGCTGTTAGGGAGGCAAAGTTCCACAAAGGACATGCAAATGAATGAATGAATTCCATATAGTCTTAAAATTCTCCACAGTGAATCTCTGTGTATGCTATCAAATGCTTTTTTAAAGTCTATGAAGTTCAGGATTAATGGGTTCTGCTTTTCAATAAGTTCTTCAAGTATTATTCTTGGAGTAAAGATCTATTCGAGACAGCCTCTCCCTTTTTGAAATCTAAGTTCCACAAGGGACTTGGAAATGAATGAATGAGCTAGGTTTTTAATAGGACTGTTGTTTGATTACATAATTTAATGACATGATTCAAATTTTTAATACAAATTAGCTGCATATTAAAGTTTTACGGATTTTTTTTCAACCATTCTGTAATACAGAAATAGTTCAGTGATACTTTCTAAAAGAAGACAGAAAACTGGTTGCCCACACATATTAAATTATTCTACCTAAGAACAGTTTTTGTGTAATATAAATAAGTGAACAAACAGTGAAATACTAATCGGTCAACAGCTAACAGAAACCAGGTCACAGTATAATAATGCTGTCATTTAAAGGTTATGAAGATGAAAAAGAATTGATTACCTGTCTGTTAGATTATTTATTCAGCCAATTGTTTAAATAGATCAGTTTTATTTACATTGCTCGTTTCAAGGGATTTTTTTTCATTTGATGACTTATCCAGATAGAGAAGATAATGTTCACAACGGGACAGCAGTGCCTGGGGGTGCTAAATATGTTCTAGCTATCTTAGCCAGAACTTGATATTTGTCCATAAGATACTTGTACAGTGCATAAAAACCTAACAGTATTTTTCAAAAAGTCTTTTCAATCAGTCTTTACGTTGCAGGGAGTTTTTTTTAACGCAGCACATAAATTATAGAAGATGTGAGCGATGAACCTTGAAAAATAAACAAAATACTGGGGCGAAAGCCTGTGTTTGCCAGACGAAAATCTCATTACATAGGAAATTTGATGAAGGCCAAATGTCTCAAAAGACGCCGATGAGTCTGTAGACTGATTAGAATCTTGTGAAATATACACACATCTCACCTTCGCATGAACTCAGACACAGGACAATGCCGTGGCAGATTCTGGGGGATGCCCTGTGACGCCCAAATGTCTGCAGATACATGTCAAACAAGTACATCATAGGTATGAGCTAATCTAAATTCTGTCTCTCAAGAAAAGGTCGCGTATGACCATGCTGATAAACAAGTGGAAACGGTCATTACAGGATGTGAGAGAAAGGAAAGGAGCAGATGTAGGAAGTGATCACAACCTTCTGGTATCGAAAAATAAGGCTAAAATTAGGAAAGCCAAAATCGGAGAACAAAGAAAGGCACGCTTTGATACACCAAAACTGAAAGATCAGCAAACAAGAAATGAATTCTCTATAGTGCTTAAGAACGCTTCTGTGTCCTACTAAAAAAAACCCAGAAATGTCCATACTAGAGTTCAATGAAACACTACAGGAAAGAGCAAAAGAGGTGCTTGATATCGGAATAGGAGAAAAGAGGAATGGATAAGCAAGACCACATGGGAGAAGATAAAGCAAAGAAAGGAAATCAAGAAAAAATTACTGAGCACCAAATCACAAAGGCTGAAAGAACAAATTATGCACAAAAAGACAAAGAAGTGAAGAAACGGTGCCGTCTAGATAAACGTCAATACTGCGACGACATCGTAGAAAAAGCAGCATATGCAAATGATATGAAAATCATCTACAAAATCACAAAGCAGATGACAGGTAACTTCAGCACAAGATGTGAGAGTGCAATAAGGACACGTAATAAATAAAAAAAAATTGAAAGACAGAGGGAACACTTCAACACCCTACTAAACAGAACACAAGCAGCTCAAACAAAAGAAGCTAAAATTAGACAGGGCACCAAGTGAAGATGAAGTGAATGCTGAGATGTTGAAAGCAGAAGAAACAGAAACACCAAAACAACTTTGCCGGATATTACAACAAATTTGGGATCTAGAAAAAGCTCCAGAGGAGTGGAAAACTGGTCTTATAGTAAAACTACCAAAGAAGGGTGACCTCAGAGATTGCAGGAACTGGGTAATTACAACATAATAACAACATACGCAATATTTATTGATTTTGAGAAAGCCTTTGACAGTGTCAATAGAGATGCACTGTGCGAAATTCTAAGATGACGTGGCCTTTCTCATAAGATAGTGAATGTCATCAAAGCCCTATAAGAGGGTTTTCAATGCAAAGTGATCTGCGAAGAACACACATGCAATAGCTTTAGGGTACAAAAAGGAATAAAGTATGGATCAAAGTTCAAAATTCAGACTCCTGCTTCACTGCATTCAGGACAACCCTATATGTGGTGCGCCACATGCCGCAGCATCCACCCAAGAAGTAAAGCAGGGATGTGCACTATCACCAACATGATTTATTTTATCAGTAGACTGGTTAATTAAGGAGGCAACTGCAGGGGATTACATAATACCCTCGACACAGTGCCAAGGTGGCTTTGCCGACATTTCAAGCAGGCACAAAGATATGCCAGATAAAATAAACAAGCTCATTCAGAATGCTAACGATCAGTGTTGGAAACATAAAGTTAACGAAGCAAAATTTGAACAACAGAAATGTACTGAGAGTAGAAAACAAGTTATTGGAGGAGGTCGACGAATTTGTATATCTTGGTAGTAGAGTAGTAGAAGATGGAGACAACACAGAGGACATCAACAACATATGCAGGAAACTCTCTACTGTAGAGAGCGGAATTACAACACAACTCCCTCAGATCATCAGAGGAAGTACCCCCCCCCCTCCTTCCTCCTCAGACAAGTGTTTCGGCCCTGTTAAACTCCTGACACTCAGTATCATGGGCACAAAAAAGAACAAAATAGGAGGGGCGTTCAGAGAGTATTGCACCACATCGTTTTTCTTTTTTCAGCTAATAATGAAGATAGAAACAAGAAGTTTTGCACACTTTAAATATGGCATGTGCCGATTGTGTGAACCAAATTGCACCGCAACTGGCCAAAGAATGTGGCTGCCCTAACCGTTGAAAGTGGGCGTGTTAGCAATTTGCAGTATAAGCAGCAAATTGTGATAGAATTTCTCGTTGTAGAGAAGGAAACTGTTGCGAATATTGACAAGAGTCTATTTGACGTGTATGGAAGTTCTGCAGTCAACAGGAGTACAGCCAGTCGCTGGGTTCAGAGAATCAAAGAATCAATAAGTGGAGATAAGGAGTTGCATGATCGGCCGTGATGTGGACGTCCTGCCACAGCCACCAAGGCAGAAATGTTGAAATGCGCTGATGGCATTATTCTTACTCAACAATTAGCCTTAAAGCTGTCAGTCAGCAATGGTAGTGCAAATGCAGTTATAAAAGCTCTCAGATTTTCTAAGGTTTCCTCGAAGATGGGTTCCTCGAAGTCTCACAAATGAGCATCGATTGGAAAGGAAAGCAGTTTCTGAACATCTATTGCAAAAGAAAGGAATTTCTTCTTAATTGTTGGAGCGTTTCAATGCTGAGGGAGAGCACTTTTTGGCTAAGATCGTAACAGGTGACGAAACCTGGGCACATCATTTTGAACCTGAGACAAAAAGACAGTCAATAGAGTGGCATCATCCGCAATCACCACAAAGAAATAAATTAAAGACAACTCCCTCAGCTGGAAAGGTTATGATCACTGTCTTTTGGGACATTGAAGGTGTGATTCTTGTGGATGTTATGCCAAGAGGAGAGGCAATCAGTTGGCAAGCTTACATTAAAACATTGAAAAAACTCAATCAACGTTTTCGCAAAGTTCGGCCGCACAAGAATCCAGCGGACCTGCTTCTCCTTCACGACAATGCGCGCCCTCACACAAGTCTGGCAACACGGGAAGCAGTCATCAAATTGGGTTGGACTATACTACCCCATCCACCCTATAGTCCCGATTTGGCACCCTCTGATTTCCATCTGTTTAGTCCACTTAAAGATGTACTCCGAGGAGTAAGATTTGAGGATGATTCATGCAGCGAAGAAATGGCTACATAATCAAGAGAAAATCTGATACGGGTAAGGATTACATGCACTTGTTTCGCGCTGGCGTAAGGCTGTACAAGTTGAAGGGAATTATGTTGAATAATACTGATGTTTATATGACATATCCATGTATATTGTGTATACATTTCATGCTTTTTAAATAAATAGTTCCTGAGAAAAACGATGTGGTGCATTACTTTCTGAACGACCCTCGTATATCCATACTCATTCATTCATTAATTTGCATGTCCCTTGCGGAACTTTAGCTCCCTAACAGCACTCCTGTAGGCCTCTCGGTTGTGAGCAAGATGGCCTGCTGCTGATGCATCCATTTGCAGATCATCAACGATGTCTTGCAGCCATCTTCGCCTTGGTCTTCCTCTCTTTCTTTTTCCCATTATGTACCCTTCCAAGACGGTGTTCTTTAGATTATCATGACGTTTAATGTGTCAAAAATATTTAAGTTTTCTCTCTTTAATCCTCTTTACTAGCCATCATCATCATCATGTGCCGTGCCGACTGGCGTTGGCTATTATGCTTCTCCAGAGTACATGATCCTTCATGCAGGCCATCAATTCAGTTGGTGATCTCCTCTCACACCATCCCATCAGACTGTCCAGTATCGTTTCTCTTGGTCTTCCTCTTGATCTTCTTCCTTCTATTTTTCCTGTTGTTATAATATTTTCAATGCCCCCTCTTCTCATTGCATGTCCTATGAAAGTACATTGTCTCTCTCTTATCTTTTTGACAAGGTTTTTTGTCTCTCCAGCTCTTCTCATACATTCTTCATTAGTTATTTTTGCTGTCCAGGGGATTCGCAACATTCTTCTAATAAACCACATTTCTGCTGCTTCCAATGATTTTTGTGCAGACTTGCCTATTGTCCATGATTCACTTCCATATAACAAGATAGGTTCAATATAGCATTTTAGGACTCGTTTTCTAACATTCATTGATAAAGATGTGTTAGCTGATATGTTTCTCATTCTCTGAAATGCAGTCTTTGCTTGGCCTATTCTGTTCCTAATTTCTGTTCTGCATTTCCCATCTGAAGTTATTACTGCTCCAAGGTATTTGAATTTCTGTACCTGCTTTAGAATAGTTCCGTTTAATTTAATACTGCATGCTAGTGGATTCTGTTTCTTAGATATAACCATAGTCTCTGTCTTTTTGATGTTCAAAGTAAGGCCTTTCTGTTCACTTTCTTTGGCCACTTTATCCAAGAGATTTTGCAGGTCTTGTTGGTTCTCAGCTATCAGTACTGTGTCGTCAGCATACCGAAGGTTGTTAATATTGTATCCTCCAATCTTTATGCCTGGTTCTGTGATGATTGTTCTTAGAATATTCTCGCTATACAGAGAAAAAAGGTCTGGAGATAGTACACATCTTTGTCGCACCCCTTGTTTTATAGGTTGATATTTTCCAATTCTATTTTCAACTCGAACTGCTGCTTCTTGCTGCCAGTATAGATGTTTTACAATCCTCAGGTCTTTGCTGTCTATATTGATGTCTTCAACCATTTTAATAATTTCATTATGTTTCACTTTGTCGAATGCCTTGGTGTAATCAATGAAGCATAAGTAAAGATCTTTCTGTACTTCTAAAGCTCTTTCTGTTAGTGTTCGTAAAGCATAAATGGCATTGTGTGTTCCCTTTCCTTCAACAAATCCAAACTGTTCATCTGCTATTTCCATTTTTATCTTTTTCCTTGTTCTTCTCATAATTATTCTCAGAAGTAGCTTCGTTATGTGACATGAGAGGCTGATAGTCCGGTGATCGTCACATTCCTTTGCACCTGGTTTCTGTGGTAGTGCTATAAAAGTGGATTTAATCACGTCACTGGGAATATAACCACCATTGTAAATGTCATTCAGTAACTTGGTTATTTTATTCCTGTCTCCTCTAGTGCCTCTATTTCTTCTATTGTTATATTATCAGGCCCAGTCGCTTTTCCTTTCTTCATGTGTTTGATGGCATCTATGATTTCATCTTCAAGTATTGGTGGTCCCTCACAGTTTTCAGTATCTGGTGTTAATTCTGGTCTTTCTCCTCCATATACCTCACCGATATACTCTGTCCACCTGTCCACAATGTCTTCTTTTCCCATTAACATTTTACCTTCTTTCGATTTCAGGAATCCTGTGGTATATTTTGTTTTCCTGCCTGTGAGTTCACTAATTCGTTTGTGCATGTTTTTGCTGTCTTTAATATGAGAGTCCTCTATCTGTCTGCACTGCTCATTTAACCACACTTCTTTTGCTTCTCTGCATTTGCGTCTTATTTCTTTATTTATCCTGCTATATTTTTCCTCGTTATTTTTACTCCTCCTCCTCTTGTCCATCAGTCCTAAGATGTCGTCTGTCATCCATTTATTTTTAGGGGCTTCTTTTTTTTTTGGTGGTATTATCTCCTTAACAGTTTGGTGGATAGAATCTCTTAACATTTCCCATTGTTCATCTATACTATTTATCTTTGCTATTGCATTGTATCTATTTGTTATAATAACTTTATACTGTTCTCGCAGTTCTTGTTCATTTTTAAAAAGTTCTGTATTCAGTTTGATGTTTCTCACTTTTCTGCCTGCTTTCTTTAGTTTTATTCTAACTTTTCCACAGAGTGGATCATGGCACTATTGCAGTCAGCTCCTAACATGGTTTTTGTTGTCAGTAATGCATTGCGGAATCGTTTGTTGATTAATATGTAGTCTATCTGGTTAAAAGTCTTTTTGTCTGGGCTGCACCTCGTTGCCAGTCTTCGAGGATGTTATTTAAACCAGGTGTTTCCTACAACCATGCTGTGTATTCTTTCCCATTCAATTAATTTATAACCTCTATCATTCCTATCATTCCTCTCCCCCAGTCCATAGTCACCAATGATGTCTGAAGTTCTTCCTTTACCAACTTTGGCATTAAAATCTCCCATGACTATAGTAACTTCATGTGACTTTGTGTGTTTTAGTGCTGTCTCTATGTCATTATAAAATAGCTGTACATCTTCTTCAGAGCTTTCAGATGTTGGAGCGTACGCTTGTATAATATTTATGTTTATTGGTTGTCCTTTCAGTTGGGCTAGCAGGACTCGGTCTGAGATGTTCAAATATCCTACAATTGTCCTTACCGTTTGTTCATCAAATATAATTCCTACTCCTCGTTCATGTTTCTCACTTCCTGAATATATTATTGTATATTTATCTGATTTTATCTTCCCTGCACCTTTCCATCTAACTTCACTCATTCCTAATATGTTGATCTTCATCCTTTCCATTTCCATCTTTACATTTTCTAATTTTCCAGCCTGGAATAAAGTTCTAACATTCCATGTTGCTATTTTGAACTTGTTAGTTTTGCCACCAGTAGCTTGATGACGATCTGGCCTCACCTGTGGCTCGTGAGCTGCCCTACCGGACAAGACTGTTCCAGAGGAACATCCGTTAACGTCGTCCATGATGAATCGATTATTCTGTTCAAGCATAACTATTCTTGGGAACTATAACAGTGGTTTCCCGTTGCCTTCTGTCGGTTTGTGTACGGACTCTTCGCTAGCCTTTGGACTCCTGTCCTACCCGCAAGGCAGCGGGAGCGAGAGGTTTTAAGGCGCCTCTGACCCGCCTGGTATTCCCTTCACTAAGCACCTGAGGCACTTTATAGGAGTAGTAGAGCCACCTACTACCCCACCTCGCTCTCCGAGTCTACTGCCAGTTGGTCCGCGCCTGCTTATTTGGACAATTCCTTATTCACAGGGATCCTCCATATCTGGAGGACTTTCACCATCCGCCACCTTTGACGCGCTGGGTTGGGGATGGTCGCCCCATCTTTACCAAGTTTACTAGACAGCCTTCTTCAATATTAAGTTCTTGTAGTATGGATATATTTGTTCTTTTTTGTGTCCATGATATTTGAAGAACTCTTCTGTAGCATTTACATTCAAAGCCGTTTATATATCCATACTACAAGAACTTAATATTGAAGAAGCAACCTAAAGAAGATTAGACAGAAAACTTCAATACTTTGGACACATTAAACGTCATGACATTTAAGACAGTCTTGGAAGGGTACATAATGGGATAAAGAAAGAGAGGAAGATCAAGGTGAAGATGCCGATAAATCGTTGATGATCTGCGAATTGATGCATCAGCAGCATAGCATCTTGCTTACAACAGAGAGGCCTACATGAGTGCTGTTAGGGAGGCAAAGTTCCACAAGGGACATACAAATGACTGACTGACTGACTGGTAGTAAATCTTGTGTGAGGAAAGCGAAAAGGAGAAAGAGGGATATAATGGTAATCAAGTCGAGAAAAGAGTTGATGGATCAGATTAATGTGGCTGAGTTTGTAATCTTACAGTGGTGGTTCTGTGATATAAGCTACAGGTGAGGATAGAGTAGAACTTAGAAGAATATAAATTAGTCTTATCTTATATCTTATATCCTTCTCGTGCCGTTAAACGTCACATAGGGCTCGCAAATTAGTTCGCCAATTTTTCCTGTCTTCGGCGAGTCTTTCAATCTCATCAAGGAATTTTATGCCTGTTTATTTGGCCTCTCTTAAAAATGTCTTCTTCAGATTTTCACGCGGTCTGCCTCTTTTTCTT
Organism: Achatina immaculata; assembly: GCA_009760885.1. Lineage (NCBI taxonomy): Eukaryota > Metazoa > Mollusca > Gastropoda > Stylommatophora > Achatinidae > Lissachatina > Lissachatina immaculata. The sequence continues at coordinate 3,832,572 of CM019699.1, forward strand.
TGGCCTGTTGTGTTCCAGTTGATAGCTTGTTTTGGGATTCTCTGATCATTTCTTCCCATCAAGTGACCAACATATGTCCATCTCCTTTTCCTGATCACCCATGAGACTGGTTGTTGTTCAGTCATCTGTCTTATCTCTGCATTGTTCTGGAAAAACTTCGTAGAGAAAGGAAATAACCACTGTGCAGAAAGGGAATGTTAAGTGAAGCTGAATTTCAAATTATCTCGTTAACTAATAAAGCTGTTTCTACTTTTGTTTGAAATAATGTTTAAATTCTGTTATCACGGATTTACTGCAGTGGCTTTATGTGCATTTATATGGTTTATCTCATATACTTATACCCAAACTATTCATGTGTTGGTACATGTGAATGATGATTTGCAAATAGGACAAATGACAATTTCGCCCTGTCTTACACACAAAACTGCTATAAGATCTTATAGCCATTATTTACACACAATGTTCACAGTAAAACACACCGAACCGTGGTGAATGACGTAATATATAAAGGGTGATTTAAGGGGGGAAAAGCGTGCTTATAATTTTTGAGAAGACACCAATGTGTTCAACGCTAACAAATAAATCCGGATATTTAATAACTGCATAGTACAGGAATATATGGCCACTGTGGTTTAAATGGTTCATCAATTAACACTGAAAGAATGAAGGCTCCAATGTGTATTGTAATAGAAAGGAGAGTGAAAAGGGGGGGGGGAGCTGTGGAGTGAAAGCGCGATGACGGTTTCTTTTGATGAAGGGACTTTTAGACCATCCCACTATCACAGGCCAGCCCGTCTATGCTGTTAACGTCAACAAACAGTTCCACAAAACGATTCTACTCACATTTGGAACTGATTTGGATTATGTTTTATAAATTGGTTCCAGTTCGATACTACTTGCTATAGGAACCGGTTTGTAAGTACCCGATTTTACCGAAATAACTGGTTCCTAATTCGGTTCCTTGTCAGCTCTACCTCACACTTCCTAAGTCCAGCGACCTAATGGTACGAAAAGAGAAACATGATGAACAAGTTAATCTCAGACTATGTGGCCAATAGAATGTATACAAGCCAATCTCAAAACATTTTAACGACCAGAAAGTCAGAGTTCAAGGTGATTGCTATCAGACAATGTCTCACACGACAGAAATGGCATAACGAACGAAGAGTTTTATATTGATCTGGCACTTTAGGACGCGCTGATTACATTTTAAATTTAGCGAGCGAACGAGAGAGAGAGCAACTGCTGTACTTCACGGAAGAGTTAATGAATAGAGCTCTTTAATGGAAATGGAGGTGGATATGATGGATATGTGAGCTAGTACAAGGGAAACTGGGGTTGGGGTGGGGGTGTAAGGCAGAGTGTGCTCCAAAGATTAAAGATCTACTATAGTGACATAAAATTGTTGCACTCAAGTTTTATTTCAATTTTCAAATTAGAACGATTTCAGTCATGATAGACAATCTGCGGGAACAAACAGATGCAAAAATGCCTACTGAAATCAGTTGTTTTGACTTGAGACAGTATAATCATATTTAGAATAGTCGCTGAGACTTACATAGTAGAAATGGAACAGTCTTGGATTTTGACCTTGTTTTTATTATCTTCTGTAGGTAAGTCTATCACAGGTCTGTGCTATTCTTTGGAGCGGATGTACGGCTCCTGTATCATGAACTCTAGATTTTTAATTCATGATTTATTAGCTGATGATTAAGCTACTGTATTTATAGAGTTAGTGCAACAGCGTTTGCTTTTCTGTTTCTTGCTTGTGCTTATATTGTGTAGCAGTCTAGGTTAAACTTTGTCGTGTTTATTTTAAATGTTTAAAAGTTCAGGACAGGTATTAGCTCATATGTCATGAAAATAAGTGGTCCAATATTAATAAATTATTACATTCAAACTGTGACGCATTTTAAAGTTTCCATCTTTACTTGGTGAACAAAAATTTGAGACAAAGAGTTATATTTACCATCAAAGTAAAATCCAAACTTATGTATCATCCACTCACAGAAACATTTAGCATTAAAGCTCAACTTCTTGGAGCAGTTCGGAGATATCTGAATCTTTATTTTTAAAATGCTGCCAAGCGTGTTTTTTTTTCTGTCAGATTAAGATATGTTTGCTGTGCATTTTCAAATATTGTCAGATTTTTAATGTTTTCAAAACTGGCCTACAAATTCATCAATCTTTTGTATAATCAATTTATATTTTAAAATACTGTACCATCCTCCAGCCCGGGAATTACAGATGGCGGGTGATGAATTTCCTCCAGATATGGATGATCCCTGTAAATAAGGGCTTGCTCAGATAAGCAGGCGCGGACCAACTAGTTCATTCAAAGAGAGTGAGGTAAAATAGTGAATAGCATCATTATCCCTATAAAATACGTCACATGCTCAGAGAAGTGACTGTTGGGAAAGTAAAGGACTTCTAAGCTCCTGTTTGGATTAGAACAAATCCAAAGGATGGCGGAAAGACCGTACACAAAAATCCAGAAAGCAACAGGAAACCACTGTCGTAACTGCCAAGAATCGTCATGCAGACCTATGCTCTATAGAAATAAAACTGAGATGAATAACGATAATGGTGCTTAGACAGAGCAGTCTCGACCCATAGGGGTTTTTTAAAACCACCGTCAAACGAATTCAAACTTGCAAGATGGAATGCGAGATCATCATCGTTTGCTGTCTTCAGTTAGAAGGTTGGGAATAATAAATTTCCAGTTTCCTCGCTCTTTCGCCGTCATGATACACTTAGCCAGGTTGCATCCTGTCCACTGTTGTATGTATTGCTTCCACCTTATCTCTTATACCTCTGTATACCTCTTGCTGCTTTTCCTTCCATCTTTCTTGTTAGTATTGTCTTCAGTATATTGTTATGGCTTTTGATCCCGAAGTATTTTGTTTTCTTGATCCTTATTTTCTTTAGATGTTCACGTTGCACTTGTAGTTGTTCTGATAATTGTCCATTTGTCCAAATAATATTCTACGTGACATTGACCTTCTTTCGTGTAGATTCATATTTCTTTTGCACTTATCCTTCTCTCCGACTTTTTACTGAGGACATTCCAGACAGGAAAATTGGAAAGTGTAATAAGAAATTAAAAGTATAATAAGAAATTAAAAGTATAATAAGAAATTAAAAGTATAATAAGAAATTAAAAGTATAATAAGAAATTAAAAGTGTAATAAGAAATTAAAAGTGTAATAAGAAATTAAAAGAGTAATAAGAAATTAAAAGTGTAATAAGAAATTAAAAGTATAATAAGAAATTAAAAGTAATAAGAAATTAAAAGTGTAATAAGAAATTAAAAGTGTAATAAGAAATTAAAAGTGTAATAAGAAATTTAAAGTGTAATAAGAAATTAAAAGTGTAATAAGAAATTAAAAGTATAATAAGAAATTAAAAGTGTAATAAGAAATTAAAAGTATAATAAGAAATTAAAAGTATAATAAGAAATTAAAAGTGTAATAAGAAATTAAAAGTATAATAAGAAATTAAAAGTGTAATAAGAAATTAAAAGTGTAATAAGAAATTTAAAGCGTAATAAGAAATTTAAAGTGTAATAAGAAATTAAAAGTATAATAAGAGATTAAAAGTGTAAGAAGAATTTAAAAGAACTGAAACTTAATATCTGGGAAATAAATGAGGTGAATGAGTGCAGGCAGAACTGATTCAGGACAGCCATACATTCAGGAGGCTGGACCATCTTGGCAGCAAAACCAACCTACGGGGATCCCTAACCACTCATTTACGATAAGAAATATGTATACTTTCAGTAAAATTAAACCTTTATATTTATTATTACTTTCAACAAAACCTATCTTTGAACATAAAAAGGCGATAAACATTCAAACGAGTTAGGTATAATCTTTGATGACAAAGCGGCAAAAACAATTAAATCATTTTGGAATATTTCAGATAAGGGGTATTAGTTTAGTTCAAAGAAAGTTTACAGTGTAAACATTGTACAATCACATGCTCCAACAGCGGGCAGTTCTGACGAGATATAAAAACATTTCACAATGACTTAGAACAAGTTATGAGTCAGACCAGATCACAAATTCAAAGTCATAACGAGAAAGGAGGACAACGTAGAGAGGTTGACATAATATAGTTAATATCCTACTTTGTGATTTTCGTGGCTTAGTCAGAAATCTGAAAGATGCAGTAGGGGATTATTTTCTGAGAGTGAGAAATTAGCAAGGAAATAAACTAATAGAGTGGACACAAACTCACGATATGATTACACTGGCCAACACACAATTTGGTGCCTGTTAGACCTCTTTCTGAGTATATCTGGCCTGCTATTTCCAAAAATGGCACACGTTTTTCCCAGTCAGCTCCAGTTTTTTTTTACATACAGAACATATGCCATATGTACAAGTACTGTATTTAGGAGAGCAAGAGGTTCTAAGAACTGTAGTAGCCGGATAACCTCAATTAAATGCCTCCATGGCGTGCGTCTTAAATAGCCTCTGACATTCCAAGTCCAGCTCCTAGTCTTCTCGTGGCGGAACTGTTTAAACTGACAGGAGAAGGGGCGAAAAGCGAATATCTGGCGCCTGAAAACCAGACGCTTTCTGGTAGATGAGACTCGTTATTCTTGGTTTGTAGCTCATCTAAGAGAAGAAAAGCTCCTGCTCGCTGCTGGCAAGATTCTTCAGCTGCCGTGCGTGGGATGAAACTCCTCCCGGTCAAAGAAGAAAAATGCAATTAGGGTTGCCGCGCGGCGCCGTCGTGGAAAAGGTGATGGAAAGAATTAATTGAAGTAGCCAGTAGTCTCACGGTCAGGGCTATTCATATCAGGCACTTCTGCTCTAGAGGCCAGCCACGTCTTATATACACACATACTGGCTCAAATGCCTAAACCAGCTTAACCCAGATGTTAAACTAATACTCTACTGGCGAGATTCTTCGGCTGCCGCGCGTGGGGTGAAATTCCTCCTGGCCAATTTTAAAAAATGCGATTAGGGTTGCCCCGCGGTGCCGCAGTGAAAAAGGTGATGGAAAGGATTAAGTGAAGTTTAATCGGTATGGCCAGCAGACTCGCGGTGACGGCTATTCATACCACGGCACTTCTGCTCTAGAGGCCGGCCACGTCCTATAAACACCCATACTAGAGCAATATGCCTAAACCACCTTAATCCAGGGGTGAAACTTGATGGCTACGCATATCACGGTACCTCCGCTCTAGAGGTTGCAAGCAAGATGGCCTGCTGCGGATGCATCCACTTGCAGATCCTCAATGATGTCTTGCAGCCATCTTCGCCTTGGTCTTCCTCTCTATCTTTTCCCATTATGTACCCTTCCAAGACGGCCTTCTCTAGATTATCATGGCGTGATTTTTGTGTCCAAAATATTTAAGTTTTCTCTGTTTAATCCTCTTTACTAGCCAGCCTTCTTCAATATTAAGTTCTTGTAGTACAGATATATTTGTTCTTTTTTGTGTCCATGAGATTTGAAGAATTCTTCTGTAGCATTTACATTCAAAGCCATTTATGTGTTTCTCAGCTGTTTTGTTAAATGTCCAGGTCTTATAGGCATATGTTGCGATGGGAAAGATTCATGCCCTTAAAAATCTTATTTTTGTAGTTCTGTCTGTTCCTCTCCATAGATTCTTTAGTTGTTTTACTTTCTGAAGAGCAATAGATGTCCTCCTTTTAATTTCCCTCATTGTATCTCCATTATTAGTTAGTAGTGATGCAAGATATTCAAAACTCTCCACTTCTTCCAATTTTTACTCATTGATACATATATCAGTTGCCTGTTTGTTTTGTCAGTTGTCATCAGTTTAGTTTTCTTCACATTAAGATGGAGGTTTTTCTCTTCGCTGTTCTTATGGACTGACATAATTAGTTTTTCCATCCCTTTTTTGTGTTATGAACAGTAATACTGTGTCATCAGCATATCTAATCTCTGGTATTTCATAATCTCCAGTTGTTATGGCATCGTAATATTCTTTGTCTACATCTTCTCTAACATTCCTCATTGTATTTTCAGTATACAAGTTAAATAAGTAAGGCCAAAGATGGACCCCTTGTTTTATGTCAAACCAAGTTGTTGATTCACCATTTATTCTCATTGCTTCCTGTTGGTCTAGATACAGCAATGACGTTAATTCTATCAAATATGTTGGAAATCCCATTTTTTCCATTATTTCCCAAAGTTTCTGGTGTTGTACACAATTAATTGCCTTTGAGTAGTCTATAAAGGATAAATATAGATTTACATTAAACTCTCTGCATTTCTCTGTTATTAATCTCATATTGAATATATGATCTCTTGATCCTCTTCCTTGCCTGAAACTAGCTTGAACGATATTGACTTATTCTTCTAATTACTTATGGAGTCTACCCATTATGACTTTTACCAGAATTTTACTGGCATGACTAATCAGGGCAACAGTTCTGTAGTTTGTGCATATTTCAGGTTATTCTTTTTTTTTTGGCACTTGTATGAATACAGTTCTTTTCCATTCTGTTGGCCAAATACTTGAATGCCATATCTTTTTAACATAGTGCATGATATATTGTAGCATATTCCTTTCCTCCTCCTTTAATATGTTCAGCTGTTATCTAATCACATCCTGGTGATTTACCATTTTTCAGATTCTTTATTGCCCATAAAACTTCTGTTGTCGGTTCTGGTTCTTTCTCCTCCAATAATAATTCACACTGTTCATTTCTGCTTTCACATTCATTTGTTTCATTCATTACTCTGCAATATTCCTTCCAACTTTCTAGAATGCCCTCTGTCTCTGTCAATGTATTACCCATCTCGTCACAAATTACATTTAGCTTAGGTGTGACATTTCTCGTCAATGTCTTCATTTTTTTAAACATTTCACTGTCTCTTCCAAACTTCTGATGTCCTTCTATTCTTTCACAACAATCTTGTATATATTATTGGTTTTTTTTTTGGTCTTTTCTTATGTTTCTTCGTGCTTCTTTTTTTAAAAGATTTATATTCCTGTTTGTTATTGTTTGTCATTTTCCATTGCGTCTTCATTTTTCTACGTTGTTTTATCAGTTCTAGTGCGCCTGCTGAAATCCATCCATTCTTTTGTGTTTTCTTTACTGGAACCATGTCTTTAGCTGTTGTTATTAAGATAACTCTGGCCAGTGTAGCCAAATTATTTGTTGTCATCTCCTCCTGTACAGCCATCAGGATTTCGAAACGGTTCTTCATTTCGTATTGTTCTGGTATTTTTGTAAGATCAAAGCGGAGTGGTCTTGATCCCGTAACTATTTTTTTTTATCTTTATCTTCATGTCTGCTATTAATAACTCATGGTCCATGTCACAATCAGCACCTGGTAAAGTTTTTGCTGATGTTATACTTGATCTCCACCTTATTTGCACTAAAATTTAATCTATTTGACTCTTTGTTTTCCCATCATGTGATGTCCATATGTAAAGTCTTCTTGGATGTTGTTTAAAAAGTGTGTTAGCAGTCATTAGCTGATTTTCCATGCAAAACGCCATTAGATTGTCTCTTGCATCATTTCTATCTCCTATGCTAAATTTACCTACAACATGTCCATCGTCTTCTGCTCTTTCTGGAGCAATCTTTGCATTAAAATCCCCCATTATTAATACAATATTATTTTTCCGTACCAGATCTATCGTTATTTGCAGTGTGTTATAAAAGTATTCTACTTCCTCTTCTTCTGCTACTGGTGTAGGTGCATATATCTGGATAACTGTCACATTTCTAGAAGTGGCCTTAAGTCTGATTGTGAGGATTCTATCACTTACTGGATTGTAACCTAGTAATGCTATTGATGTTGATTTGTCCAAGTAAAAAGCCACTCTATTCTTTCCTCCTAATTCTCCACCAGAGTATATAAAGATATTATCATTATCACTCTTGATGTGTCCTGATCCTTTCCATCGATGCTCGCAGATTCCTAAAATGTGTCCCCCCGTTCTTTTCATCACGTCACTTATTATTTGATACCTTCCCTCATACAAACTTCTCACATTTCATATTCCTACTCTTATTTTTCTTTTTTAGTTTGATGCAGGAGTTTTCCTTAGTAACACCGTCATCACATTTACTAGTACTGATCTCTGTCTCAAACTTTTCCCCAGTGTTAAAATTAGATCTATCTATCAATTCAGTAGGATCACGGGGCGATCTTGGTGGCAGAAGCGAACAAAGAAGAAGAATGAGAGCAAGACAGTGTCTGACTTTTCGTTAGCCTAAGGGGGACAATCTTGTCAAAAATTAGTTAAGCAAGAGTTAATTCCTTGGTCAGGCTAATTTATGACGGTCAAACAAAAAAATGAATAATCGGAAGATCAGGTTGGCAGACAACTTGTTATGACGGGGAGAAGGAGAAAATGGAAAATTGAAAGTAGTTTGTTACTGTAGTAGAAAGTTAAATATGGTCACAAGAAGTCTAACTTTGGGTACAGAGTTTATTGTTTAAAAACTAGGTTTTTTTTATAGAAGTCTGAAGGTTAGAGAAACATTTGTCACTTGAAGTGAAATTTCACTGACAGAAAGTTCGGAAAAAGAGTTAATCACAGTTATATAAAAGCAGTAGAGCATTGTCAATGATTCTCAGAATGATTTTTTTGGATTGTAATGTTTGAATTATGAACATTAGGAGACTAGATTTTTCGTAGGAAAACATGCCAGTCATTCTGAACATGAGTGGATTTTTGTGATTTTGGATTTTTTATAGTTTCTTCTAGATGTAGCCATGACTTTTGGCCATTGTCCGCTTTGGACAATTACGTGTCTTGTATCTTGTGTTATCAGTGTAATGATTGTAGTATTTGTCCTTGTTAGGACAAAATTTTGTTTAGTTTCCAGTTGTTGGTGGTTGTGTATTGCGTGAGTAAGGAGTTTTCTTTGGCATTTCAGTATTTTATGTAAATATGTAATTTTTGTAGTCATTCTTTTGTTTAGTCTCCAACTTCCTCATGGCAAACGAGGAAGACGTGTTCTATATGTTGCTGTTGCTGCCGTGTGGCAGTAGTTTTCATCATCCGCACCAGTCATTCTCCATCTTTTCGTAAGTAAACAGTTGTCTTAGTTTTGAATTACATTCTTGGTTGATTGCTAACACCGTGGCTATGTGGGTTTCGTTGAGCACTTGATTGCTTAGTCCTGCTGTGCTGTGGTTGACTAGTGTTGAAGCTGCATACCGAGGTGTGTTGTGTTTCAATAAGCATATCTAAGAAACAGGTATCCATGGATAACACTTACTGTCATGATCCTTGTAGAACTTCAAAAATTCTTACAAGTCATTACACTAGACTTCTGACTTTGTTAGCAGCACAGAGACTTCATCACATGAATTAGGTGCCAACTTTAGACACGACTTCAGCAGTTATAATATTGAATTAATAGATAAAGTTTACCTATATTGCAATACTGCTTTGACTTGTAGCGTATCACTACAATGGTACGTCTTTGACGGGTGCCTGTTCCAAAAGGCATCGTGCATTACATATACCACTCTTCATTCTGCTCGCTTATAACAAATCGAGCTATTTTAATATAGTGCTTAAATGAATATCTTTTATGCGTGAAATAAGCATATATACAATTAAAAGAAATGTATACTACATGAAAATCAACTTATTTCATACCAAAAGCACAAGTTTATGATACAAACTTTCCACCCATTCGACACATAAGAAGCTCATTTTCTAAGACTTCCAAGAGTGAGATTTGCCAGGACAATCCAGCATAAGATTCTAACAATAGTCTTGTCATCATGTGTGCATCCCATCGTCCTTGCTATCTGGCTTCCATTGTTTCTATGTCTTGGTGAAATCTTTCACCTTCCTCTTCGCTTAAGTCACAAAGGTTCTTTGGAAAGCCTCCTAAGTGACTGTGTGGATTTTAACACTCATGTTACAGCCAGATCTGTTGAAATTAAAGAGGTTATCCACGACTAATTATGTGTAGTTGTCTGCCTTCTTGTTGGCAAGAAAGCTTTTCACAACAAGAACAAATAAAGACCAAGCACATGATTAAATTTCATTCATTGACGCTATGAAATGTGAATCTTTTATAAGTTGTCTGATCTGTGGACCATCGAAAATTGTTGCTTTCAGTTTTTCCATGCTAGGTCCAGGTAACTTATGCACTATGTATTAAATGCACAAACCGTCTTTATTCAAAGTCTTTACAAATTTTTTCATCAGACCTAACTTTATATGTAGTGATGGCAGTATGATTCTATCTCGTGCTACCAATGGTTCATTGCGCACATTTTGTCCAACCACCGTATATTCCCTCGGATGATAGTCACTTTGTTGATCAAGAAGAAAATCAACTATCTTCAAGTCTACACAAATCACCTATTGATGTTCTTGGTAACTTATCTTTTTGAAGACTAAAGAGATGGTCGTGTACTCTTATTTCGTCTTGGTGGAATGACCGACTGGAATAGAACCATATTTGTTGCCGTTATTTAAAAGAACACAATTCAAACTACGTTTTGAACTATCGGTGAAAATACGCCACTCACTTGGGTTATATTCTGAAAGACTGGTTTTCTTCACAAGGTTTCCGATGTCATTGCAGAATACTACGTTGTTGTCTTCGGTAAAGAATGGCAGCAAATCCTTTTCACTCTTTCGATAAAATGTAATTTTCGTTCTAGGCTGAAGTACACTCTTTTCCTTCAGTTTAGAGGCAAGCAATTAAGAAGATTCCTAGGAAAGAGTTAAGTCCTTGATCAGATCACTCAATTCATTCTGATCAGAACAGTCGCTGTGTGAAGTTGATTGGAATTCACTGTCACTACCCTCACTTTCTTTACCTTGTGCGATATCAGACATTCAAGATTCATCCTCTGAGAGCTGTAGAAGTTCAAGGAAGTGTGGAACGGGTACAAGATCCAAGTGCGGAATAGGTCTTCTGGTTGGAGGTAGATTAGGGTAAGATCACTTGTAATGATTATATCGATTAATGCCTATGATATTAAGAGTACAAAAATAACAGTCATCGAAGTGATTTTTTCGGTTCCCTCCACACCACTGGTACTCCAAATTTCAGGCAGCTTCTCCTTCCATTTTTTCCACTGGCGCAAAATACTTCGTGCAAGTTTTGCATACATTATGAGAAGCCTGTGGCTTATCTTCATCTCCAAGCTTGACATCGAAATAGCCTATATATGCTCTTTCTCCAAACTCAGAAATAGGTTTCCTACTTGCTTTCATTGTGTACTCCCCACAAATATAGCAAAATACGTCGGGATTTTCAAGCAGCTCTGTCTTGAAGTAGCCATAACCTCTACGGTGTTTGATTTTGCAAAACTGAAATGATATGGGAATATGCACACATCTCCTATACAGTCATAACTGTTATACAGCGCAAATGTTTTAAACAGATCTGGTTGAGAAATCTGTGAGATACAAATTTATGTAGTTTACGAAAATCGTGATTTGCCATATTAATTTTTTTGCACATAATTATGTAATAAAATAGAACTAAAGTGATTTTGCCAGAAAAAAATGTGGTAAATTAAATACATAAATTTCCCAGTGAAATAAGACAACCTGTTATGACATCCCAATTCTGCAGAAAGAATGAACTACAATTTTATAAATTCAACCATATCTAAGAAACTAGAGCTGGTGCCAACCATATCTAAGAAACTAGAGCTGATGCCAACCATATCTAAGATAAGAAACTAGAGGCAGTTTTCTAAATGAGTGCCCCAAATAACCCCAGGAACATGCCTAAAACGAAGGGACAAAGACAACACATTTTTTTCTGTGTTATTGATTTAAGCAAGAAGATTAGCTACATGGCGCAGCCCAAACAAAAAAGATCTTTAATCAGATTGACTACATTTTCATTAATAAAATATTACAAATTGCATAATAACAAAAATCATGGAAAGGGCTGATTGAAACAGTGACCACGATCCATTGTGTGGCAAAATGAGAGTAAAATTAAAGAAAACATACAGAAGGATGAGAAACATCAAACGAGGTATGGACCCATTTAAACCAGTAAATTACTAGAGAAAAAGACAGAGTTGTGGTTATGAACAGGTACAACGCATTAGCGAAAATACAATGTATTGATGAACAGTGGGAAATGCTGCGTTGTTCAGTCTTTCAAACATGCGTGCAAAAAAAAAAAAGAAATCAGTGACACAAGAAATACTGTATATCATAGATAAGACATTATAAAAGGATAAAGAACAGTATGACACAACTGACAATGAGATACGAGGAAAATGCAAACAAACTAAGGAAGACTGGGTAGATGAGCAGTGCAGACAAATTGAAGACCATCATCAAAAAGATTCCAAAAGTATGCATAAACAAATAAGTGAACTAAGAGGCAGAAAAACAGAATACAACGCAGGTTGCTTGGAGTCAGAGGAAGGCAAAATGATAGTGGGGAAGGACAGCGTAGAGAGGTGGACAGAATACATTAATTTTGTGTATAAATAGGAAACAACGGAGCAGCGAAGCTGTCTTACGGTAAAGCACACAGTTTTGTAGTATTAGACCTCGAAAACCTAGTAGGCGTAGTTTGTTAGTACGCTGTTCTCTCGTGGCTAGACGGCTGCTCATCCTACTGGAGTCCGTGTTCGAATCCCAGGTAATTCTCTTGTGGTTTTTCTTTCTCTCACGTCTCACTAAAGTGCTTTGTCTATGTTTTTTTTTTCGAGATCTAACCCTGCAAAACTGTGTTCTCTTAGAATACATTAATGAAATGTATGGTAGAGAAAGACCAGACCTAATGTCAAATATAAACAACTATGATTTTTCACCGGTACGTGTAAAGGAAGTCTTAGATGTCGTTAAACATAACATATGAAAAGTGGGAAAGCAGCAGGACCTGATCAAATATCTATAGAAGAATGAGGAAATGTTGGTGAATGTGATGTAAAGGTAATAACAAAATTGTAATTATGGACAATGAACTGATTAGTCCCATAATTCTAATCTTTCTCTTATACATCGTTTCGACCAAGTCCTCTGGTTTGTTGTTTGCTCCACATATGTTGATGGTACCTATTTTGTCCTTGTTCCTATTGCACTTCATATTATATCTATGAGCACTGTACACCTCGCCGATTTGCTAGATCTATCGCAAAAAGGGGGGGGGGGGGAGGGGCTGATCATATTGCCCGACTTCCCTTTGTCGCTGTGTATTGACGCTGTAAACTCACTGACCCCTACACACTGGTTTTATCGCCATGGCCTCCCCTTTAGTAGAAACATAACACACATAATAAAGTTCACCACTTCGGCGTGCCAGGGCCACGTGAACCAGGTCTAATCCATGTCAGGAACATTAATAACCACCAATTTAACATCACGTAATACGATCGCGACTTGGCGATCTTCATACCAGTTTTGTGCTACCAGTGCCAGGCATGGACATTGACAACAAAAGACGAAAGGAGATTACAACAACTGAAATGAGATTCTTGAGAAGAATTCTTGGAATATCAAGAATGGACAGAATCAGAAATGATGTCATTAGAAATAAAGTAGGAGTTGAACCTGTTCTGAACTAAATTCAAAAACAGCAAATAAAATGGTTCGATCATGAATCACGACTACCAACAGAACGTGTACCACAGAGAGCAAATTTTTACAGACCACACAAAGGCAGAAGAAGGGGCCGCCCATGCAAACGATGGACCGATGGTATAGCAGAGTCCCTGAACATCTCAATGCACGAAGCCAACAAGTGAGCCATTTGGAGACAACTGCACTTCACCACTACACCTAACAGTAAATGATGAAGGAAAGACAAGAGACAAGAACAGATTAATGCAAAGATCACCAGAGGTAACATAAATGTAGTTTATTTGAGGACAGACCGAGAAAGTCTAAGAAATGCGGATAAAAAAGAAAACTAACGAAATCCATAATAAAACGACGGTCATCATTCATTGCACATATAAAGAAAACAAGAGAACTTGAAAACATACCAACAGGAAAGATAAACGGTAAGGGAAGTAAAGAAAGGTCAAGAGAAGAAAAAATTATGGACAGTCAAACGTGATGGCACAATTTTTTTAAAAAATCACCTGAGCTGATAGAAAATATGAGGAGGTGAGGAGAAGCATGACCACCAACGCCTGCCCGCACTGTGTTTAATGATGGCGAGTATTTTTAAACAGTAACTTACCTGCATTGTTCTCGCTGCCGTGCGTTTTGTTGTGTGTCTGTTTGTAAGTCTGAGTGTGGAACTGTTACACTGTGTCGTAGGCTTTAAAATGATACAGAAATACAAGTACACTTTTGAACACAATATATAAGTAATATTATTTATCTTCGCAGCGGCAACATATCTCTCTGATGTCAAGGGATCATTAGATGGTCAAACAAACAGGTGCCTTGCTTCCGATGATAACACTGTTCTGACAAGACTGCCACAAGCCGATATTGGCAGTGATCTTCCTGGGTTTAAGTACATCTTTGTCAATGTGACTGGTCACTTGTCCAACATTCGAGGAGCACCTGGAACTCAGGTATAATGAAGAAATAGATGAAGGCGGAGATATTTATGTCACTGATGGTTCCATCAAGACCAGTGAAGCCCATTCGACACTAATTTATGTCTGCTAAAAAGCTGATGCTTGATACAGTGGAGTGGGGGTCCATATGTTCATGTGTAGGAGAGTTTGCTAAGAAATCTGGTTCTTATGTCCACTACGTAAGTGAAATCACATGCATTCGTTCATTTTTAAAAATCGTAAGATTACAGTTTACGCTTTCAGCTATCGATATTTCTTACACTGTGCTAAATTTTGTTCTCTTGTACCCCGTCTGCGTGAGCAGCGAAGGATACCAATACTAATCTTCCATATTTATCTCTTTCCATGCGTTAGAAGAAACACGGACGTGTCGTGGTGTGCGGGAGTAAAAACGCGGGTCTTGGTCTGTTAGGGGGTATAGTTTTAAAATGGAATGGAAAACAGTATTTCCATGTTCTTCCGTATACTTAATATGTTTCAAAGTATAGCTAAATGAATGAAAATTTCATAAATGCAGAGTTTTTTAAGGAAAAAAAGAAGTAACGTGATGTTTTTAGACACTGATTGTGGCCAGCTCACCATCGGGGAGGTCTAGATCTGCCCTACTTACCACTACTTACCATCTGAGATGTGTAGATCTACTTGTCGATCTCGTATTGTGACTCCGTATTGCATTCTCGCTGAATGAATGTCTGAAATAACCTCCTAACTACTCCTAACTACTTCTCCAGTCGTCTAAATATGTCTAGATCTACTTAGAAAACATTCAAGAGCAGAGGGGTGGCCATAGGCTATGTCCATACCCCTATCTACATCGTCAAAAATTGAAAAATTTCCATGCTTCTCGTCCTTTTTCTCGCTCGGCATTGCCCGTAACTAGGCACGCATTCGCCATTTTGAAAGTGTCACCGGAATCTCGGACGAAATATGTACAATCGAAATGTTACACCGCTTGTTTTATTGAAACAAACATTTGCCACTATATCGACCATACGCACGGAAAGAAGAGAAGGCACATCTCTGTACCATACGGTAGTTTAGGGACACTTCCGGTGTCACTATATCGACCATACGCACGGAAAGAAGAGAAGGCACATCTCTGTACCAATACTAATCTTTTATCTTAAGGAGAAAGCACATCTTTGTATCAATCTCTTTGTATCAATATCTCTCTCTCTCTCTCTCTCTCTCTCTCTCTCTCTCTTCTCTCTCTCTCTCGCTCGCTCGCTCGCTCGCTCGCTCTGAACTTTAAATGTCCAGAGCACATGGGGCTTCCGCAAGGGTTTTCCACAAATGCCTGTCCTTTGCCTTTTTCGCTCTTGCCCAAGTGAGCCCTCTATTGCTCAGCATCCTCTCTGTTGTTCTTCTCCATATCTTTTTGGTCTACCCTTTCTTC
Source organism: Achatina immaculata (assembly GCA_009760885.1). Taxonomy (NCBI): domain Eukaryota; kingdom Metazoa; phylum Mollusca; class Gastropoda; order Stylommatophora; family Achatinidae; genus Lissachatina; species Lissachatina immaculata. The sequence goes on from CM019699.1 coordinate 3,848,449, forward strand.
TGTTTCCCTGTGGTGTCCATCTTAGTGCTATTTATGGTAGCTGTCAGTCATTCGGAGCATATCCCAACTATCGCCAGCGCCCCTTCCACTTGCATTTGTTTTTTCCTTTGCTTCTGTTTCTATAGCAGTCTGATTTAATAAAAAAGAAAAAAACCAGATAGGGTTGCTGGCCCTATGGCGAACCTTCTTCAGTCACCTTTTACGATCATGCGTGGTAGGGTACAGTGGTCCTATTCTTTGTAGATCCCGGGTACCACACGGTATCAATACTAATCTTTAATCTTAGGACAAGACATATCTCTGTTGATTGTAGCGATCTTTGGTTTGATCTTTTTATTGTTCATGATTCACGTTTACTATAGAGCAAAATATACGCAATCTAGCATTTTGGAACTTCTTTACAACGTTCAGTGTATAGATTACACAGAAAATCTTTTTTTTTTTTGGGGGGGGGGGGGGGAGGGGGGTTTCGTCAATATGTTCACTTTCTTTCGCTCTGATAATTTCCGAGGAATCTTCATTTTCATTTCTTAGAACTATACTGTCCAAATATAAAATATGGTTGCACTTCTCTCTCTCTCTCTCTTTTTCTCACACACACATATATATATCTTTTATACTTGACCATCACTAATCACTAATCGGGACTGTTGCATGCCGCATAAGTGATTTTGCCGGATTACTGACGGTTACGTTAGAACGCACTTAACCAAACAGCTAACTGCGTCATCCTACCTTTAAATACATTCTAAGTCAGCATATGCAGGTTCATACAGAAACAAAGAAAAAAAATGTAATTGAATTCAAATAAAATTTTAATGAAACACGAGCGAAATACTGTGAAACCGCCTCACAGCACGAGAAGCGCTGTTTTCATTAGAGCCATGACCGGAACTAAATGTCAACAGGTTATGATAAAAATGCACAAAAGATAATTAGAAATGCTTTACTATCGTCTGTAAATGCTCAAAAGATGCAGCAGCGAACGCCACCAAACCCCAAGGGCAGGTCAGTGCGGCGACACAAGAAATCTGAAATGTCTCATCTCAATTGTGCGTGCGTGCGTGCATGCATGCGTGCGTGTATGCGTGCGTGCGTGTGTGTGTGCGTGCGTGTGTGGACCGCTTTTCAAATTCCTTGTTTTTTTAAACCCCCATCAAAGTTGAAATCGCTGGATCGCCACTCACATCTCATTCTGCACTGAGGGCTGCAGCAGACGTTGTATCAAAGATGACTAAACACATGCCAAACAGTATCTTCCAGAACCTCACGGCCGTAACTGGCATCGGTGTCTTCACAGCTGCCGAGAAACTCATCGTTTTTCCAGAATTTTCAAACCTATCAAACAGAGAATGTGGCACAAGTTGTTCTAGGTGTTGTTCAAACACTTGTGCCTTTGATAAAAGCAAATATGAAGATTTACCTGGGATAGGAGGTCAAAGGGCTGTTGCTCTTGACGAAAATTTGCTTTGCACAGCAGATGATCCTTTTCGTCATGAGCATAACATTTTGTCTTATGAATTCACCCATACAATCCATAACCATGCTTTGCCAACTTCGGTGACACAAAAGATCGTGGCAGCTTTTAATGATGCCAGATCACACTCCACTTGGGCTTCAAGCTCCTATGCTATGGTCAATGATCAGGAGTACTTCGCTCAGGGCGTTTCTGTGTTCTTTGGAATCAACAAGGACCGTTATTATTCTGGTAAGCTGACTTGTGTGCTATCCTAGCAGACAAGCTTCAAAGTCTTTTATGATAGATCTCAAATTGAATCTGAAATCACTAAAAGTAGCTTTAAGTCAAGTCTCAAGTCTTTAAATCAAACTCTCAAAAAAAAAATAACCAGATCAGCACTACTAAAAATTATTTATTGTTTTACATAAAGGCTTATGCAGAGTAACCAACAGTCCCGTATTACACGAGAATAGTCCTATAGTATTTCAAGACTTTCTCTCGGGAATCGTATTACCTGGGTCGGAACGGATAAAAGTTCCCTGTGTGTTCTTTACTGTCCTGTATTCCACTGCTGATGTTCGGAAATATCAAGAACTCCTAGTAGGAAACGTTGCTGTTGTGAAGAAAACTGTGTACAACAACTATGTCTGATGGACAAATTTGTAAGTAAATTATAAAACTAGGCCTATTGATTCAAATTTGGGATAAAACATTTTTATTACACCCCCCCCCCCCCCCCCCCGCCGCTTTCCCTGTCCTATTGATTGGGTGTCCTTAATTTGAATGTAGAAAAGATGATCCGGCTAGTTTACGAGTTGTGAAAGTGAAGAAAGCAAAGTAAAATAAATGACACACAATATATAATTATTTACCACTAAATCAATTGATTGATTGATTGATCTTTATTTCAAAAGGGTTAAGAATTGGGCACGCAGGCCCGTCTGACACGCATAAAACAGTATGCTATTCACTTTGATTTAACACTGTATATCATTATATTATTATAGGCCTAATTATTGCATATCAATTACGAATACAGACAACAAAGGCTGATAATAGCTCTTCATACATAAGCACCACGGAATAATTTATAAAACTAGAAATACCTAGTTATAGTTTTTAGCTAAGTTGTCTGACTTCTAGATGAAGAAGGATAGTAGTTCACTTTCAGGCACAACATCATATCGGCGTGGGAGTGGGTTATGGCAGTTACGTTTTCAGTCCCGGAGTACGGCTAAAAAGCATGGGGTGTGCAATGCTTCTATAATAGACTCCACCACCATGGGGACTATGGCGATCCTTGCCCCGTTAGCTAGGCTAGGCCTGTTACTGGGGGTATCACGAAGAAGTGGGACAAGGTCTTGGTCAGCTATGGTTTGCTAACCATGACGCTAGCATACCAGCTATGGGTTGCTGATTGCCTCATCGAACAGACGTCTTTACCCTCCGTTAGAGAGCTAAACAACTGACTGAAAGATCTCTGGTTAAATACACACACAAAAAAAAGGACTATCCGTTCTCAAGATTCACAACTCGCCCATATATAGCTGGCAATTTCTAGAAGTAGACCTCACACTAAGTTAACTATTCAATATTGTAACGCCGAATAGAAGCATGTGGGCACTTCTTCTATGTCTTGGAAATTTTTTGCATAAATGCAGGCCTAAATTATCTCTTTTGAACCTCACATTTTTCTCTGTCTCTCAAGACAGATGTGATAATACGGATATAATATATTTTACTTTTATGGTCCCCGATTGTTTCATATTACACTTAGCTGTACACGCTAAGCGTTTTTACTCTGTCTAGACCAAGTGAATTATTATATGACAATTAGACATGTACCAGATAAAACTATACAGATCGTAGATTCAAATCAGTTATGTCCATCACATCAGTGAAGCATAAATTATCTTACTAATACTAGAGATTAGTAAAATGTCCGAGTCACTGCTCTTTATCTTCAAACTTAATTTAAGTCAAGTCTTTAAAGCGACTGAAGACTATATTCCTATATCTCAGTAATCTTTACTCATTTAATGTAAAAGTTATCTTGTCACATCTACTTACATTTACTTATCACTGATGTGGAAAACAGCAATCTTATCTAATCACTCATATAAACATACACATGGTGTTTTGCCCAAACATAATCAGTTCAACTGCCAACCAGTCTCCTCAATTGCCCTGAAAAAAATATTCATACATTCAAACATTTTATTTCTATGACACATCGTGTGGATATACAGTATATTTCCTGCTGTTTTTTTTCCTCTCTACCAGGTGGAATGAACCTATGTGGTGCTGACGTCTGCTCTACAGAACTAGATGCCAGAGCTCATTTACAATTAAAAGATTCTGCCCTTTTCAACCTTCTTGTTCACATTTTCACCGACGGTCGGCCACATTTGATATCCGACCTAACTGTATGTCCGAACAACAGTTAAATAAACGTTCATTCTCAGTTAGACAAATGTTGTTCGAAATCTGGTCGTTGGTCAAGTAAATAAATATGTCTGAAATCTGGTCGTTTGTTGAGTAAATAAATATGTCTGAAATCTGGTCGTTTTTCAAGTAAATAAATATGTCTGAAATCTGGTCGTTTGTTGTGTAAATAAATATGTCTGAAATCTGGTCGTTTGTCGAGTAAATATATATGTCAGAAATCTGGTAAGTTTGTCAAACTTACTGAAAAAAAAACGTATTCGGTTTTTTTCTCTTTCGAATCAGACTTTCCCAATCCAGGTTCCGCGACTGACCTGCAGGGGTTAAATCAGAGATTATGACTGAAAAATCTATCCTAAGCACTTCTCATGGAACCCTAGGGAATAGCTAAATGCTTTTGTTTTTGCCCAAGACAGGTCGGTTTTTTTAAAGTCATTTTAGTTCTACACAAGGGAAAAAACAAAGACTACTCTGGCATATGCCATATATCGCATTCCATTGCTGATTAATATTTCTATTATTATTCTTTTCGAAGGAGGCGGTCTGCACTGGATAAACTTAAAGGAAAAAACATTTTTTCCTACCTACACTACTGACTATCACACTTGGTATGTTGTATGGTGCGGGTAGCTATGGTGGTGATAGATGAGAGAAAACAGGGTTGAAAAGGGGGGACATGTGCTCAGAATGACTGACAACTCACTACCAAAAATAGCACTAAGATGGACACCACAGGGGAACAGAAGTAAGGGTAGACCAAAAGAGACATGGAGAAGAACAACAGAAAGGATGTTGAGCAATAGAGGGCTCACCTGGGCAAGAGCAGAAAAAAGGCGAAAGACAGGCATTTGTGGAAAACCCTTGCGGAAGCCCCATGTGCCCTGGGCACTTAAGGTTCAGAGAGAGAGAGAGAGCTATGGTGGTGATAGATGAGAGAAAACAGGGTTGAAAGGGGGGGGGTGTAGCTATGGTGGTGATAGATGAGAGAAAACAGGGTTGAAAAGGAGGGGTGTAGTTATGGTGGTGATATATGAGAGGAAACAGGGTTGAAAAGGGGGGGGGGTGGTGTGTAGCTATGGTGGTGATAGATGAGAGAAAACAGGGTTGAAAAGGGGGGGGTGTAGCTATGGTGGTGATAGATGAGAGAACACAGGGTTGAAAAGGGGGGTGTAGCTATGGTGGTGATAGATGAGAGAAAACAGGGTTGAAAAGGGGGGGGGGTGTAGCTATGGTGGTGATAGATGAGAGAAAACAGAGTTGAAAAGGGGGGGGGGGTAGTTATGGTGGTGATAGATGAGAGAACACAGGGTTGAAAAGGGGGGTGTAGCTATGGTGGTGATAGATGAGAGAAAACAGGGTTAAAAGGGGTGGGGGTGTAGCTATGGTGGTCATAGATGAGAGAAAACAGGGTTAAAAGGGGGAGGTGTAGCTATGGTGGTGATAGATGAGAGAAAACAGGGTTGAAAAGGGGGGGGGATGTAGCTATGATGGTGATAGATGAGAGAAAACAGGGTTGAAAAGGGGGGGGTGTAGCTATGGTGGTGATAGATGAGAGAAAATAGGGTTGAAAAGGGGGGGGTGTAGCTATGGTGGTGATAGATGAGAGAAAACAGGGTTGAAAAAGGGGTGTGTAGCTATGGTGGTGATAGATGAGAGAAAACCGGGTTGAAAAGGGTAAATGAAGCGAAAAATGAGAAATTGTGAATGCAAGGACTCTGCGGGGTAAAAAAAAAATCAAAGAATTTTGTGGATTACCAAAAAAAAAAAACAAACTCCAAGGGTTCTGTGTATTATAAAAAACTCCAAGGGTTCTGTGTATTATAAAAAACTCCAAGGCTTCTGTGGATTATAAAAAACTCCAAGGCTTCTGTGGATTATAAAAAACTCCAAGGGTTCTGTGTATTATAAAAAACTCCAGGGGTTCTGTGTATTATAAAAAACTCCAAGGGTTCTGTGTATTATAAAAAACTCCAAGGCTTCTGTGGATTATAAAAAACTCCAAGGGTTTTGTGGATTATTAAAAAAACTCCAAGGGTTCTGTGTATTATAAAAAAACTCCAAGGGTTCTGTGTATTATAAAAAACTCCAGGGGTTCTGTGTATTATAAAAAAACTCCAAGGGTTCTGTGTATTATAAAAAAACTCCAAGGGTTCTGTGTATTATAAAAAACTCCAAGGGTTCTGTGTATTATAAAAAACTCCAGGGGTTCTGTGTATTATAAAAAAACTCCAAGGGTTCTGTGTATTATAAAAAACTCCAAGGGTTCTGTGGATTATAAAAAACTCCAAGGGTTATATGGATTATAAAAAACTCCAAGGGTTTTGTGAATTATAAAAAAAGTCGAGAAACACTCATAAATTCTTATATCTTGGCAGAAAAATCTCACATATAGCAGACGTTACAAATAAATAATAAAAATTTAAACAAAAATAACAAGCGCATAAGAGTGGGATATATATAGTGAGAAATTGTACATCTATATTAGATAGCTTTCCAAACTGGGCTCCTGATGCACGTACAGTATATTTATCATCGGCTACCCTAAATTTGGGCACTCCTGTGGAGTAGACAACAGATGCATTTAGACTAAATAGTTACTGTGTTGCATACAGCATCATGTGGAAATGCATCCTGAACAAAGGTCCATCACTATTTAATATTTCTGGACATATTGGGGGGGGGGGGGAGTGGCCATGACCACTGTCGTATTTCTCCCAAGTACTCTCTGATATGATAAAGTAAAACAGCTAAAGAATCTGTGGAGAGGAACTACAAAAATAAGATTTTAAAGGGCATGAATCTTTCCCATCGCAACATATGCCTGTGAGACCTGGACACTTAATAAAACAGCTGAGAAACACATAAATGCCTTTGAATGTAAATGCTACAGAAGAGTTCTCCAAATATCATGAACACAAAAAAGAACAAATATATCCATACTACAAAAACTTAATATTGAAGAAGGCTGGCTAGTAAAGGAGGATTAAAGAGAGAAAACTCAAATATTTTAAACACATTAAACGTCATTATAATCTAGAGAAAACCGTCTTGAAAGGGTACATAATGGGAAAAAGAAAGAGAGGAAGACCAAGGCGAAGATGGCTGCAAGACATCGTTGATAATCTGCAAATGGATGCATCAGCAGCAGACCATCTTGCTCACAACCGAGAGGCATACAGGAGTACTGTTTGGGAGGCAAAGTTCCGCAAGGGACATGCAAATGAATGAATGGTAGCAGACGTAGGAAAACTATCAACGAACTCTCCTGGTGTGAAGTTCGTTAAGTTTTGTTGCCAAGAAGAACAACTCCAAAGCACAACAAGAACTGAAATAAGAGATTTACAATAAAACGGAGCCATGCAAACCTAAGGGACATCTTCAACAGTCATAATAATAAAAAAAACCTTAAGATTTGGCTTTTCATCACGCCAATATGTATGCTTCGGTAATTAAAGAAGCATTCTTACACTAGTATATAATTCCCGTTTTGTAATAACAGTTAGATGTCTGCAGATAATGTTCATAATCAAAATGTTCAAACATTGATGGTCAGAAATTGCATGTTATGTACAGAAATAAACCATAAGCCTGATATTTGTATATACTGAAGAGAGAAGAAATTTTGCTTTGCTTTTGGTCCTTCACTGCTTATTCTGAACAAGATTACTGAACTCATCATACGTATTTCAAATAAGCAGAATATGAGATTGGTGTGTAGTATCCAACCCTGCTCTTGTTATATTTAGCCACTACTGAGAACCCACATAACCACCAGCTAGACCATCGATACAGTGACAGAGGACATAGAAATGGAGAAACAGCATTTCCAACTACATGTTCAGTCTGATTGGCATCCACAAGTTTTAATTTTTTCCCCCTAAACTCTAGTACAGTGTGAGAAGGAAGGTACATAGCTAAAAAAAGTTTTTGGTTTTGATAAAATTTACCATTAAATTATTATCTTACATCATTCCCGTGCTGCTAAACATCACACAGTTGGTAGTTCAACAAGATTTCCTGTCTTCGGCGATTTTTCAATCTCATCAAGGGATGTTATGGCCACTGAACTGGCCTTTCTTAACAATGTCCTCTTTAGAGTTTCACTCTTTTTCTTCGGCCTGTTGTGTTCCACTTTATAGCTTGTTTTGCTATTCTCTGATTGTTTCTTCTCATCACATGGCCTACATATGTCCATCTTCTTTTTCTGATCACCCATGAGACAGGTTGTTTGCTCATCTGTCTATGTCTGCATTGTTCTTGAATTCCTCCACTTTATACTGCGTATTTTCCTTAGGCATTTGTTTTTGAAAGTGTTTCATTTCTTGTCTATTTCTTTAGTTGTTTTCCAGCTTTCATATGCATAAATGAGGGTGGATATTACATTTGACTTGAATAATCTTAACTTGGTTTTTGTGCTTATAACTTTTGAATTCCATATGTTCTTAAGATTCTTGAAGGTCAATGCTACTTTTGCAATTCAAATTCTAACTTCCTTTCTGGTGTTACCATCCTGGTCTATGTAGCTGCTGAGATATGCAAAATGGTTTACTTCTTCAAAAGCTGTTCCTTCTACGTATGTTTTTCCTTCATGGTTAATGAGAAGTTTCATTATTTTTGTTTTGTCCTTGTTAATTTCAAGTCCTATTTTACTAGCCATTGAAGACAGGGTATCTGTTTTTTCTTGCATGGACTTCACATTATTACTGACAAGAGTTATGTCATCAGCAAACTATTTTAGTTTCTGCAAACTGCTTTCAGTTTTTTCCTTCAACATGATGTCATTCAGTTTGTTGATATTATGGCATCTATTTTTATTCCTTCCAGTTTTTTTGTGTGCTTCATTATGTTTTCACTGTATAATATGAATAGATCAAGAGACAGGTTAGCCTTGTCTTATGTTTCATTTTATATCTTGATACTCCTATGTCATTGTTCACTCTTATTGCTGCTCCTTGATTTCATTATGTATTTCTAATCATCATCATCATCATTGCCTTTCACCCCCTTGAGAGCATAGGCCACAGATAAAGGCTCTCCAGTCATCCCTGTTCTTGGAATTATTCTCCGCTTCCTTCTATGTGTATCCCTTGTCACTAAACACTGTCATAATTTCTCATCTCCAAGTAAGTCTAGGTCTTCCTCGTTTTCTATTTCCTTGAGGATTCCATGTCAGTACCTGTCTTGCTATGCTGGTGTTGGGTTTACTCAGAGTGGCCATTCCACCTCCATTTCCTAGACATGATCTGTATATTCATAGGTTCTTGTCCTGCCCTTTCCCAGACCTCCTCGTTCCCAATCTTGTCCTGCCATTTAATGTTTAAAATCCTCCTCAACCAGTAGTTCATGAGTGTTTGTATCCTCTGTTGTATTGTCTTGGTCATAACCCATGTCTCTGAACCATATAGTAGGACAGTCTTTACGTTTCTATTAAATAGCCTAAGTTTGGTTCTTGTTTTGATGTTCTTAGATGACCATATTTTGTTAAGTTAGATAAACCATCTGTCTTACATCTTTCATCTTTCCCATGCTGTTAAACATCACATAGGGCTCGCATGGTAGTTTGCCAAGTTTTCCTGTTATCGGTGAGCTTTTCAACCTCATCAAGTGATTTAATGCCCACTAAACTGGTCTCTTAGGATTTTCCACAGTGCATCTCTGCTGACACTGTCAATAGTTAATGTAATCAAAGCCCTATACGAGGGTTTTCAGTGCAAAGTTATCTGTGGAGAACATACCTCCAGCAGCTTTAGGGTACAAACAGGAGTGAAACAGGGATGTGTACTATCACCAACTTATTTATCTTGGCAGTAGACTGGTTAATGAAGGAGGCAACATCAGACAAACGCAGAGGATTACAATGGACCCTTGACACAGTGCTGGAGGACCTTGACTTTGCGGACGACATTTGTCTATTATCAAGCAGTCACAAAGATATGCAAGATAAAATAAACAAGCTAACTCAGAATGCAAACAACATAGGACTAAAGATCAACGTAGGAAAGACAAAGTTAATGAAGCAAAATGTGAACAACAGAAATGTACTCAGAGTAGATAACAAGTTAGTGGAGGAGGTCAACGAATTTGTATACCTTGGCAGCAGAGTAGTAGAAAATGGAGACAGCACAGAGGACATCAACAGCAGACTTACTAGAGCAAACCAGGCTTTTGCAATGCTGCAGAATATATGGAAATCAAAAAAACTAAGCATAAATATGAAAATCAGGATATTTAAGAGTAATGTTCTAAGTGTACTACTCTATGGAAGTGAATGCTGGAAAATCACCAAAACCATAGAAAACAAGTTGAATTCTTTCCAGACTAAATGTTTACGAAGAATTAAACAAATATTTTGGCCAAACACCATAAGAAATAACATTTTATTAGCAGAAACGCAGATGAAACCACTGACAACAATTATTGAGGAAAGACGCTGGCGATGGTTGGGACATGTGCTCCGAATGACTGACAACTCACTACCAAAAATAGCACTAAGATGGACACCACAGGGGAGCAGAAGTAAGGGTAGACCAAAAGAGACATGGAGAAGAACAACAGAAAGGATGTTGAGCAATAGAGGGCTCACCTGGGCAAGAGCAGAAAAAAAGGCGAAGGACAGGCATTTGTGGAAAACCCTTGTGGAAGCCCCATGTGCCCTGGGCACTTAAGGTTCAGAGAGAGAGAGAAACTGGTCTCTCCTAACAATGTCCTCTTTTTCACATGGTTGATGTCTTCCTCTTCAGCTAGTTGTGTTGCATTTGATAACTTGTTTTGGGATTCTCTAATTGTTTCTTCTCATCATATGACTAACATACGCCCATCTCCTTTTTTCTGATCATCGATGAGACAGGTTGATGTTTGTTTATCTGCCATATCTCTGCATTGTTCTTTAATTCATTCTACTTTATACCAAGTATTTTCCTTAGGCATTTGTTTTTAAAAGAGTCTAATCTGTTGTTTATTTCTTTAGTTGTTTTCCAGCATTTGCATTCATAAATGAGGGTGGATATTACATCTGAACTCAGTAATCTTAACTTGGTTTTTGTGCTTATAACTTTTGAATTCCATATGTTCTCAAGATTCTTGAAGGTCAGTGCTGCTTTTGAAATTCTAATATAACTTCCTTCCTGGTGTCACCACCCTGGTCACAAGATTAAAGAACATGTTAAGATAGTTTTTCACTCGGAAGAAAACAAATTTGTTCTTAATTGAACTTAGCGTAGTGAAAGGTAGGAAATCTCCAGAATGCCCAACATTTGCTTTTTTTTTTTCTTCTAAATGAAATAAATTTTATTTGTAGTTATGTAGATTAGTGAACTGTACTGGCTTACAATTTGTTTGATGACAGCGTTGTTCTGATAGGTGTTGCTTTATAGTTTGATTTATTTGGAAATATTAACCTAGCATTCATATCAGTGAGAGAGTTCCAACCAGAGAGAAAATGGCAACCACACCAGTAAAATGCAGAAAAAAATGCCCCAACATCTTTGAAAGTATTTTTTTTTTCTACTAAATCAGTTCTTTATTAGCTTAATTGCTTGAGAATTACTTGAAAGTGTGATTTGTTGAGTTTTTGCAGACATTATGAGGCACCTAGCATCCATGTAAAGATTTGATTTATCTGTAACTTTTTTATTATTAATTCATCTATTGTAATTTATGTGCTCATATTTTCAGAATGATCCCTTCCTGGAGAAGCATTTCCGAGGTCACAAGAACACTGTTACATCTGTGGACTTCAGTCCAAATATGACCCAGCTTGGTAAGCAGCTTTACATGGGGAAAGATGGTTGCAGATGTATTGAATTTATTGGCAGTACAAAAATACACTCATGATTTATACTACTTTTATTTACATGTAATATACTCATTTTATATACATGGCTCTTACAACTTTTATGTACATGGCTCATACTACTTTTATACACATGAGTATAAAAGTACTCCATGAATGTGCTACAAAAATTTAAATAGGCTCAGAACAGAAGGAATGACCTGTGTCAGTAGCATGGCAACCAGTTCTGCTGTCATTTCCAGAAATGCCCATATACTGTGAGACAAAGATGAAAGAGATTTGACAGAGTTTTGAAGCTGCATCCACATTAGCTGGACCTGGCACACATCATTAACAACCTCATGGAGATATTAAAATAACAGAAGATTTTGGCACTCACAGTGGCAGGACATTTCAGCTAGGACATAGGAAAATGTGCTGACTGCAGGCATGAACATCTTGCCAGAGGCACAGCACGAACTGTAAAGAAACATAGAATTGGTATGGTCAGTTTCTGCAACCTGTAGGATACACTGCAGACACGATTGTGGTACTCATGGCTTTGTGCTGAGGGCAAGAAAGTCCTGCTAGCATTATGTTTTCCACATTTCACTAGCCTGATAGTATTATAGTTCTTGCTCTTGCCTTATATTACAATGCTATAACAATTGGAGGTTATGAAATACCAGAGATTAGATATGCTGATGACACATTATTACTGTCCACAACACAAAAAGGAATTTAAAAACTAATTATGTCAGTCCGCAAGAACAGTGAAGAGCAGAACCTCTATCTTAATGCAAAGAAAACTAAAGTGATGACAACTGACAAAACAAACAAGGCAACTGAAATATGTATCAATGAGGAAAAACTGGAAGAAGTGGAGAGTTTTGAATATCTTGTATCACTACTAACTAATAATGGAGATACAATGAGGGAAATTAAAAGGAGGACATCTATCGCTCTTCAGAAAGTAAAACAAATAAAGAATCTGTGGAGAGGAGCAGACAGAACCACAAAAATAAGATTTTTAAGGGCATCCATCTTTCCCATCGCAACATATGCCTGTGAGACCTGGACACTTAACAAAACAGCTGAGAAACACATAAATGCCTTTGAATGTAAATGCTACAGAAGAGTTCTCCAAATATCGTGGACACAAAAAAGAACAAATATATCCATACTACAAGAGCTTAATATTTAAGAAGGCTGGCTAGTAAAGAGGATTAAACAGAGAAAACTTAAATATTTTGGACACATTAAACGTCATGATAATTTAGAGAAGACCATATTGGAAGGATACATAATGGGAAAAAGAAAAAGAGGAAGACCAAAACGAAGATGGCTGCAAGACATTGTTGACGATCTGAAAATGGATGCAACAGTAGCAGGCCATCTTGCTCACAACCGAGAGGCCTACAGGAGAGCTGTTTGGGAGGCAAAGTTCCGCAAGGGACATGCAAATGAATGAATGAATGAATGCTCTTGCCTAGTTTATCATCTTTTGTTGTTACAAGTACTGTGGAAACATCTATATTTGATTATTCTCTATCATCTTTATCTGCTTACACTAGATACATTTAATTAGTGTCCACATTATAATATCTCTCATCATTAGTGCCCACTAATTGTTGTCTCATCTTTATCTGCCTACGCTAGATATGTTCAGTTAAGTGTCCTTTATGGAATCTTCATTATTATCTGTGTACTCTAGATAACATTCATTTTAAGATATACCTCATTATAATCTTCTTAAAAAAAGCACTTTTTTCCTTTCTGTTCTGGTAACTCTACATTCTTGTTATACAATGTGAATGTAGAATGTGTTTAATATAAAAATGATAATAATGGGAGAAAGCTAAGAAAAACAACAAAGAAGTCTTAAGAGAGGCTGGAGTTAAAAGGCAAATTACAGCAAAGATCAGAGGCAGACAAACGAGACATTTTCTGAGAAGAGGAAAATTGGAACACATTGTGGCAACTGGAAAATTGAGGAAGAAGAGACAGGAAGACAGAGAGAGAAGTTACTGGATGGGCTGTCAGTGTGACTAGGAAGAAAGTCACCAACGGATCTCATAATCAAGTCTAAAGACAGGGAATTGTGAAGAGAAATGATAGCCTATGCCACGCTGCACGGCACTTGATTGATTGATTGATTAATAATGGAGAAGCTTAGACAAAAAATGTTTTATATTTGTGTATAATCACAGTAAAACTATTCCCTTGAAATTATAGTTATGAATTTTTTTTTCATGTTTGAAAAATTGCAGATTATCATTTAATTCTAACACAATCAAACAACACTTGAAACCCTACAAAATATATATAAACTAGGAAAAAAGTAGGAGTAGCTTTATTAATTAACGAGCACACATTTGTGACATTTCAGTGTGAACCTTAATCATACAAAAACACACAGGATGAAGAAATAGAGAAAGAAGATAAAATATGAATTCACATGAATGCTATGTAAAAAGTCGGAAGGGAAAAGTAGAATAAATAAAATAAATTGGGCATTAGCTGTGGCCTGGAAGAGACTGTCTAGAAATGCACATTGTGGAGTGTTAAGAATGTTTAAATGGAGACTTGAAATTGTGATAGGAGGGCTGTAAAGGGGGAGAGGGGGAAACTGCAGAAAGAGGAGAGAGTGATATAATGGTAATCTAGCCGGGAGAAGGTGGAATAGGTGATTGCAGTTGGGATAGAGGGGTTGTAATCTGACGTTGTGATGAGGTTTTGAAATATGTGTAGCAAGTAAGAAAGGAGTAGAACCTGGTGGAGAGGAAATATGCTTGTGAGAGAGAGGAATGTTGGATGTAACTGAATTGTGAGTTCAAACCATGTGGTTCCAGCATCCCATATTACTGAATGTAGAATGTAGTGTATGTATACTTATACACTAATTATTCATCTGAAACCCTACAAATGTTTTCACAATGAAACATTACTGCTGCCATGCTTTACTAATAAGTGATATGATGCCTAGTTTTAGCATTTATGGCAGTTAAAATTGTGAACCAGTGAAAACCATGTGATTGCAGAATTTTGGGTTTTTAAAAATTTTTAATAAAGCCACTGAAACAGCCTGTGGTAGGATAAGATTAAAGTTATGTGGTTGGATACTATGGTTATATCTAAGAAACAGAATCCATCAGCAAAAAAGTATAAAATTAAACGGAACTATTCTAAAGCAGGTGCAGAAATTCAAATACCTTGGAGCAATAATAACTTCAGATGGGAAATGCAGAACAGAAATTAGGAACAGAATAGGCCAAGCAAAGACTGCATTTCAGAGAATGAGAAACATATTATCTAACACATCCTTATCAATGAATGTTAGAAAATGAGTCCTAAAATGCTTTATTGAACCTATCTTGTTATATGGAAGTGAATTGTGGACAATAAGCAGGTCTGCACAAAAATCATTGGAAGCAGCAGAAATATGGTTTATTAGAAGAATGTTGCGAATCCCCTGGACAGCAAAAATAACTAATGAAGAATGTATGAGAAGAGCTGGAGAGACAAAAAAATCTTGTCAAAAAAATAAGAGAGAGACAATGTACTTTCATAGGACATGCAATGAGAAGAGGGGGCATTGAAAATATTATAACAACAGGAAAAATAGAAGAAAGAAGATCAAGAGGAAGACCAAGAGAAATGATACTGGACAGCCTGGTGGGATGTTAGAGGAGATCACCAACTGAGCTGATGGCCTGCATGAAGGATCATCTACTCTGGAGAAGCATAATAGCCAGTGCCAGTTGGCACAGCATCTGATGATGATGATGTTGATTGATGGCGGGATAAAAGTTATGTTATATGGTGGGGTAAGAGTTAAATTATGTGGTGGTATAAGAGTTAAGCTATGTTATGGGTAATCAGGGTAATCTTATAAAGTCAAGAAACACAATATCATGCCTTGTACAAACAGAAATCCTGGAAAGCCCAGTAGAAGTGGAGGTGGTAAGACAGATAATTAAGTCTGCCAAAAATTGTGCACCCATTCCTGATAATGTCCAGTGTGGACATCTCAGAGAAGCTGATGACAAGGTAGTAAAGCAGATGACAGAAGATTACAGCCATAGTTTGAAGACTGGTGTAATATCTGAGTAATGGCTGCACAATTACTTGATTCCCTTGCCAAAAAATAGGTAAAGTCAATACAAAACTGAATGGTTATTGAATTATAACATTACAAAATTTATATGGCAAAGTGATTGAGAGGATTATAGCTGGGCGACTATCAGTCTTTCTAGAGACCAGTGGGCTACTACCGAATACAGTAGGGAGTTATAGTCCAGGAAGAGATACAACTAATAACGCGGTAATCCTGACATATGATGTTTATGAGGGATTCCAGAGAAGAGAGGAAACTGTAGTTGTGGCACTTGATCTTGAGGATGCATACAACAATGTTACTGACACTTCTGATGGAGTTTGGGGTAGATGCAAGATTATTGTGATGGATAGCTTCAATGCTGTTAAGGCGATCCATTGCCTTGAGATACAGATCATGGATCTCAGACCCCAGAACCATTACAATGAGGCTGCCTCAGGAGTCTCCCTTGTCTCCTTTGCTTTTAAATGTATATTCTGCTGGCATTGTGCTGTTATTTTGGAACAGTGTGAGGAGAACACTGACCTACGGTGATAACATATTAACATAAGAGCATGGGAGGTGTAGAGAGGAACTAGCCCAAGCGGTACAGAATAGGGTGGGTCAGATGACAGGCTGGTGTGAGGATAGCAATGCGTGATAAACCCAGAAAAAGTCAGCATCCTGCAGTGCTTATTAAATAACAGAGTTGTAAGATCTGAAGTTACAGTTGTGAAGTGTCCGTGACAAGATATTGAGAACATTTTCATGTGGTATCTAGGGATCACATTTGATTGATCCTCATCCTTTGCACAACATGTGGACAATGTAATACAAAACCCCAGGAAAGTGTTGGAAGCAGTAAGGTTAATAGCTGCAGCAAACTTTTCACAGACACTCTATTCTTGCTGATGCAGATGCTGGTGCTGTCACCATTGGAATATGGTCAAGTTCAAATGCACTGCTGAACAAACTAGAGTGTGTACAGAATGAGTCTGTGAGAGCAGTCTTGAGTTGCACCAAGGATACTCCTTTAGCAGCTGTATATACTTTCTGCTTTATGCTGAGTGTGAGGTCAAAACACAAGTATGATCAGGTAAAGGCATACATCAGCATTGTTGGCATGAAGGACCATCTCTCCATAAGGAGCTGGGGTTGATAAAAGGCAGGTGCATCAAATGAGGCAGATCCTGGATAGCTGAGGCTGAGGATACAATGTCAGTCTGTCTAGATGAGGCACCTAAAGGTGATGACTGGTTATGGGTACAGGACCAACGTCATGTAACAAAAGTTATTATACAGAAGGGTCGTGAATGTTGAGACTAAGCACAGGAGCAGTTGAACTTTGGGTTCATGATCTCATCCAGCATCACTGTGGGTCTTCTAATATGGTAATACTGTATATACAGATGGCTCAGTGTCTCAGAACAGCAGAAGTGCTTGGGGTTTTGTTGTCCACCAAAGTAGAAGAGTAATGGCACTGGGTTCGGGAGCCTTTGAAGTCACCACATCAAGCATGCAAATGGAAATTGAGGCTGTGTTGGTGGCATTGGAATGACTAGTTTGCCCATGATGTCCTAGCGTCATTGTGATACATCCACAGAGTATGCTTTGAAAGATTGAGAAGAAATTGCTTTGAAAAGAACGGGTTAATCTATTAAGCCAGTCAGCTGTGATGAGCTTAATGTGGCTTTGTTGTCTAGGGCATGTGGGATTACATGGCAACGAAGTGGTAGACAGACTTTATAGACAAGCTAAACTTAATGGCAGGGTGAGAATGGACAAGGGTGATATTGGTAAAGGCACATTAAGCAGACTGCAGGAAAATTAATAGTGGAAATGGAAGACAATGTAATTGTGAAGCTATTGCTGGAGCTAGGACAAATTAAGGGCGCTGGTAGGAAATCTGAACTGTGTGGCAGAAAATGCATAGCAAAGAACCAACACTTGATGGGAACTATTAGCAAGCATACACTTGGATGGATGCTGCAACATATGGAGGACCATATTTGGGGCCGTCCTGAATGCAATCATGCCAGAGTCTGATTTTGAACCTTTATGTGATGAGATAAGAGATAAGTTATGCTGTGGGTTTAGAGTTAAGTTATGTGGTGGGTTTAGAGTTAAGTTATGTGGTGGGTTTAGAGTTATGTGGTGGGTTTAGAGTTGAGTTATGTGATGGGATAAGAAATAAGTCATGTGGTGGAATCAGGGTTAAGTTATTTTAGTTGTAATTTATTTTTCTTTTTAATTCAAACTAGCTTCTGGTTCTTTGGACAATAACTTGATGATATGGAACTTTAAGGGAAAGATGAAGGCATACAGATTTGTAGGGCACAAGGTAAACCATGAGCGTGTGTATATCTGACATAAATCATTTCCTTTTAGTACATTATTATAGGAAAATAATGATGATACATACCATAGTATATTAAGTGAAAATGCTAGTGATACGTACAACAATTATATTTCCTTGATCATGTGATTCTCTATACTTGATATAAATCTTATATTTAGGTTATAAACTAATTCTGCTGACACAACTATGTTAATCCTTTTAGTTAATGGAAACACATACAACATGTTTCCAGCATATTTTTCTTACATCTGATGACTGCCTCATCATGTGTTACATAAGTTTACACACCAGTCTTATCATATGCTACATAATTAGACACACTAGGCATGTGTTTGCACATGTAGGCATGTGTAAAAAAAGTGAAATTGGGAAAAATTATTCACATTTTATACATATCATTTCAGGGTGCTGTGACCTGTGTAAGATTTTCACCCTCTGGGCATTTGGTGGCATCATCATCAAGTGACAGATCTGTCAGAATGTGGATTCCTGGCATGTCAGTTTTCTAAAATTATTCATCTCTAATATCCCAGCATGTTAGTTTTCTAAAATTATTTATCTCTAATATCCCAGCATGTCAGTTTTCTAAAATTATTAATCTCTAATATCCCAGCATGTCAGCTTTCTAAAATTATTAATCTCTAATATCCCAGCATGTCAGTTTTCTAAAATTATTAATCTCTAATATCCCAGCATGTCAGTTTTCTAAAATTATTAGTCTCTAATATCCCAGCATGTCAGCTTCCTGGCATTACTAATCTCTCATGTTTCTTTTTATGTGTTTGTACTCAAGCTATTTAGTTTTCTTGATATATCAAAGTTTTATGGGCTTATCTTTGATGATCTGTTTATTTTGTGTGTTTTTTTTCATTCACAGCATAGTCCTAATTTTTTTATTTAAATGGATGGCAAGATAAGCAAAAATGTTGAATAATGTGGAAATGACCATGAACAGATTGTAAGGAGCCTGAAATATATTAGACTTAATATAAATAAAACTGCATGTGCTGGAAATTAGATTTCATTACTATATTTAGTTATTACTTAGCAATGTAAACAGTGAATTTACTTAGCAGAGTAAACAATGAATTGTATTAAAATACAAAGGAAGAAATTCTCTATGAAAACTTTCTTACAAAATGAGACCTTAAAATAATTCTGAAATACAACTCAATCAAGTGCCATGCCGCGTGGTGTAGGCGACCATTTCTCTCCACAATTCCCTGTCTTTAGACTTGATTATGAGATCCGTTGGTGACTTTCTTCCTAGCCACACTGACAGCCCATCCAGTAACTTCTCTCTCTGTTTTCCTCTGTCTCTTCTTCCCTCAGTTTTTCCAGTTGCCACATTGTCTTCCAATTTTCCTCTTCTCAGAAAATGTCCTACAAATCTCGTTTGTCTGCCTCTGATCTTTACTGTAATTTGCCTTTTAACTCCAGCCTCTCTTAAGACTTCTTCATTGGTTTTCTTAGCTGTCCATGGTACCTTCAACATCTTTCTTATGAAACACATTTCCATGGCCTCCATTTCTTCCTGTACTCTCTTATACATGGACCATGCTTCACATCCATAAAACAAAATTGGCTCGATGTAACATTTAAGTACTCAGAATCTTGTTTCCATTGATATGGATCTGTTGCACAAGATGTTTATCATTTTCTGGATTGCTGACTTGGCCTGAGCATGTCTGCTTTTTATTTCGTTGTGACATTTTCCATCAGCTGTTATAATTGTTCCTAAGTACTTGTTTCAGATTTGTGCCATCGATGGTAACGGTACATTTTGGTGGTATTCTTTTCTTTGAGATGACCATCACTTCAGTCTTCTTTTTATTCAGGCTGAGACCTTTAATTTTACTGTAATGCAGCTACAAATAATTAAAGCGGGTTTAGCTTTTGTACTGCTTATTGTAAATTGCCAAGGTGAGACAGGATGATAACATCAGGTGAAACTTTGTTGACTGGATTCACACTCAAGTATCTCACATTTAGGACACACATCATCTTTGACATATACACTGACAGTAAACATCAGGCTCAGCAAACCATAGCAGTACTACATGTAGGTGGCGCAACAGATCTTGGACAATTTCAAAATGCAGTTTTAATGGTGAAACATGATGATGATGCATCCATACAGTTACATATGATGACAGTAATAACATCCCATATCTCAAATTACTGGTGGAAGACTAAAGAACATGAAAACACTGACAGCAAACAGCAATGGCCAGTTTTTCCATCACACACAGACAAGAAAAACGAGAGACATTTTCTTTCTGTCTCTCATTTTAACAGTTAAAGTCATGATGAACACGAAATACTGCTCTCCTTTTGAGAGCCAATCAAGCCTCATACTAACTTAATACTTTCACATGAATCAACAACCCAAAAATTTTCTACCACAATTCTTCTGACCCTGAGATCATACTCAAGGCTCATGCAAAATGTGTATAACTAGAATGTAACTAGAATATAACTAAATGTGTATAACTACAAATTTATCAGTTCAGAGGATGGTCAGCTGAATAACATTAAACATGAAAAATAAAGGAATCAGCCCTTGTAAAACTATGAAAAAACACACAAAAATTTTATTATTACATAACTTGAATGGACTTATGCAAGTGAACAGTCCACAGCTGCATGAAAATAAAGGAAAATAAAAAGCAAACTAGTTAGCAATTTCAAGTGGTCAGATCCATCAGTTTAGAATAGTGAAATTATGTAACATCCATGGCTATGCCAGATAACCTGAGATGCAGATAATCAGACTGCTGTTGCTTCTTCAGCATAAACTAGCCAGGAAACAGTGTAGAAATGAGAAATATTGTTCTTTTGAAAGTGATTTATATAATTCCTACACACATTTGGATGAATTTATTTCTGATAATCCCCTTTTTAGATCCTTTGCAGGGTCTACAACTTGAATCACCAAGAAGACAAAATCAAACTTAGTATATAAATTGTTACACTCAGTTTAAAACAACATGCCATCCATTTCCCAGAATGCACAGATTTGACTGAAATATGGTTCTTAGGCTCATAATGTGAAATCATACTTTTTCTCTAATTTTTCAGACAAACTTAGAAAAAAAGAAAAAAAAATGCTAATACTTTTAAGTAAATTTTTTAATAAATCAGTTTGCACTTTCAGAAAAGGTGAATCAACAACTTTCCGAGCTCATACAGCAGCAGTTCGATGTTTGGACTTCTCTGCAGATGGGCAGACCCTGGTCACAGCTTCAGATGATAAGACTGTGAAAGTAAGTTGTTGAAAATACCATGCTGTTGCTTGAATAAACTCTAGCAGTGTAGCAATGATGCCTTGAACATTTGAACACTATCACATATTTTCTTGTCTGTGTATAAATGTATGTGTGATTTTCTGCAATTTTCTGGTGTTTGGAAATTATCATTGAGACAACATCTGGAACAATGGCTGAAATTCAAGCAAAATAGAAGAATTTTTAGAATAGCTTTACCTTGTTACTTTACCAGCTCACCAGACAAATGACCTGGCTAGCCTAAAAGAGAAATTTTATGGTGATGTTGAATACCTGAGATGAATTGCAGCATTTGTGAGAGAGATTGGTCCTAATGTCTAAGTGAACAACAAAGAAGAAGAGGAAGAGCAAGTAAAAAAGTAACAGCATTTTTCCTAAAAAAAAAAAAATTGTAAATCAAGTAGTAGACAGTTGTGGTACAGCTGGTTAGCTGAGTGGTTAAGTGCTCAGTTTACTAATCCGGTGGTACAGAGTTCAGTCAGAACAGTTGAATTTTTTTCTGGTACACAGCAAAAATGCCCCAGGGTTCACCCAGCCTCTAAAAATAGGTACCAGAGAAATCTGGGAAGGCAAATGCAACCAGGCATGATACTGACCACATCACACTTTCATGTGCCGAAGGTCATGGAAAATATGGCCTAACACTGTATCCCCAATATGCCTTAATGGCATGGAAATCGGAATTTTACCTTACCTTACCTCTTTAGATACATATAAAATGTATAAACTGGGAAAAAGTGGGAACAGCTTTATTACTTAATGACTACAAAATTGTGATATTTCGGCATGAGCCTTAATCATACAAAAACATACAGGATGAAGAAATAGAGAGAGGAGATTAAAGTATAGATTCACATGAATACTGTGTTTAAAAAAAAAAGGAAATAAAATGAAAAGAGCACATAGCTGTAACTTGTAAGAAGATGTGTCTTGTCTGATGCTTGTTCAGCAATGGGCATGGTGGAGTGTAGAGAATGTTTAAATGGAGACTTGTGATGTGTGATAGGTGGGTCATAACTAAGATGGTGGTTGGGGAAACCATGGAGGGGAGAGAGAGTGATACAGTGTTAAACTAGCCAGGAGAAGGTGAAATAGATGATTATAGTTAGGGTAGAGGGGTTGTAATGCAATGATATGAGGAGGTTCTGAACTATGTGTAACAAGTGAGAAGGGAGTGGAACTTAGTGGAGAGGGATTATGATTGTTGAAGAAGAGAATGTTAGGTGTAACTGAATAATGAGTTCAAACCACGTGGTTCCAACATCCAATTATCCTGAATGTAGCAGTTCTCAAGCACTAGGTTGCTTCTGTCATCTGCGTGACATTGTTTGATGGTTGTTACCAGAAAATCAGATTGTTGAAGAAGAGAATGTTAGGTGTAACTGAATAATGAGTTCAAACCATGTGGTTCCAACATCCCATTATCCTGAATGTAGCAGTTCTCAAGCACTAGGTTGCTTCTGTCATCTGCGTGACATTGTTTGATGGTTGTTACCAGAAAATCAGATTTGCCTCTGTGGTAGGGGCCATTGAAATGAACTGGGACTGGTTTCGAAGCATGCTGGGTGATATCGTACAGATGTTTCTGCATGGGGTCCTTTAATCTGAGCCCAGTCTCACCAATATATGTTATCCTGCATCTTTCGCATACTTTGACATATATCACATTATGGGACTCACATGTGAATCCCTCATGAAGAGTGAAGATAGTTTTGGGAAAGATGATCGTTTTCATTTCCCAGACTACAGGACAGGTAACGCGGCAGGGGTGGTTACATTTTCTGGTGCTAACATATGCAAAGGTTCTGCTTCAAGTGGCTGTGGATGAGGATGTCCTTAAGATTTGGCTCATGCTTGTATGCTAATAGGGGTGGATCAGAGAAAATGTCGCGAGTGTCGGGGACGAGTTGGATTAGTAGCAGATGATGATAAAGAATTTTCTGGTGTTAGATACATGTACACAGAGACACTTGGTCATTTAGGAAATATGGCATCAACAGACCATATCCAAGATGGCAGCACCCATGGAAGCATGCACAGAAGAGTAACAGTGCACATTTATTTGTTTCTTGGATAGGGAGAGTGAGAAACTTGCAGATATTCGTGGCAGAATGAAGAGGCAGTATGGGAACATGTATGTGCTGCTTCAGCAGGCATATGAGTGGCACAAGAAGTTTAAAAGTGGGATGCTATTTGGCTGATGCTACTCACTCTGACTGGTCTCACACAGTGAATATGCATATGAAATGAATGATATGGGGAAAACCAGTGAGCAGCAGTCAGTAAAGTGGCTGGAGTCATGGCTCGATGCATCACATCATTCACAACATGCTGCAGTTTCTAAAAGTCTCTGTCAGGTGGGTACCAAAACATCTCACTCCCAGTCTGAAAGAACATTGTGAGGATGTCTGTGAAAGTTTTCTATGATGTTATGAACCTGAAGAATGGCTTTCAGTGGCATATAGTCACAGGAGATGAATGTTTGGTACATTACTTCCAGCCAAAGTAAGCAAGCAAGGATCAGCAGCATTCTTCCTCTCTTACAACTCAGTCAGGCAGAAAATTAATGCTCACGCACTTCTGGGACTGGAAAGACCCAATCCTGGAACATTACATGCCCAGAGGAACCACTATCAATAGGGAAGCATAGTGTGATCTTTGTGAGGACCACTTGAAAACTGCAGTGAGGTGAAAACTTTGTGATTTGCTCAGTTCTGGCATATTGTGACAGCATGAAAACATATAGCCTCCCAAAGTACACACAGCAACTCAACAAATTCTGAATTTGCATTTGGAGTGTCTTCCACAGTCTGTGTTGACCTCACACCTTGTCATTATCATGTTTTTTTGAGCCTTGAAGGAGATGCTAGGTGGGAAGAAGTTCAGTACAGATGATGAGGTAAAAGAGGCAGTGCATAGGTGCTGACACAGTCTGTCAGAAAATTATTTTCTTGAGGAATCCAAGCATTAGCACAAGCAGTGGCAGACCTGCACTGAACATGATGGGGACTGTGTTGCAAAGTGATAAAAAGTTTTCAACTGTATCTTTACATTTTATGTTACTAAATATTGGGGCTACTATATTTTGTTTCATCTTCACGTCTTGTGGTCAACTCTGTTGTATTATTGTCATTCTTCTACATTTGAACCCTGAACATTTCCTTCCAGGATTGATCTTTATCTTACTGTCATGTCTGGAGTTGTTGAAATATGTGACAATGTTTTCAGTTTAATCACATCTTTATTTATATTTAATTGTATAAATAATAATATAATATTTAATTTTGTCTATAATGTGTCTGCTCATTTTCTGTACATTCACATTGTAACCCTTTTTTAAAAACTTTTTTTCATTTGGTACTTTTGATGTCTGTATTTTTTTGTAGTAAGAATCAGCTTAAAGGAGCAGGTGTGATCTAATCTGTACATCATAAATATCCACCATTTGCAACACTGAAATCTACCACCTTAACTATAACTTTTATTGCTTGATGTTTTGATCATTGTTCATCAGATTATTTCTTCTCTGGTCCATATTTTCTTGTCCACATTGTTTAGAGTTTATTGCTCATCATTCTGCAGGCCTGTCTCTCAAAACTGTTAAGAATTATGAAATGAAGTGAAATAACTTTGTGTGAAGACTGTCAATAGAGCTAAAGAGAAGAGTAGGTAAGCTTGAACTTGAGTCACTTTGAAAAGAAGTATTCAGGAAAAAGCCTGTTACTCCATCTGACAGAGTTAAGTTAGTACTGCCTTTCCACCCGCACGGTCAGATGGTTAAGAAAATTCTTTATCGTCATCTGCCGATAATCTAACTCAACTCCGACACTCGCGACATTTATTCTGATCCACCCCTATTGGCATACAAATGTGAGCCAAACCTTAAGGACATCCTCATCCACAGCCACTTGAAGCAGAGCCTTACATATGTTGGCACCAGAAAATGTAACCGTCCCCGCTGCGTTAACTGCCCGGTAGTCTGGGAAACGAAAACAATCACCTTTCCCAAAACTATCCTCATTCTTCATGAGGGATTCACATGCGAGTCCCGTAATGTGATATATGTCATCGTTTGCAAAAGATGCAGGATAACATATATTGGTGAGACTGGCCTCAGATTAAGGGACCGCATGCAAAAACATCTGTACAACATCGCCCAGCATGCTTCGAAACCAGTCCCAGTTCATTTCAATGGCCCCAACCACAGAGGCAAATCTTATTTTCTGGTAACAACCATCAAACAATGTCACGCAGATGACACAAGCCGCCTGGCACTTGAGAACCGCCGCATTCAAAATTATGGGACGCTGGAGCCACATGGGTTAAACTCGTTGTTTAGCTACACGTAACATTCTCTTCAATCATTATAGTACCTCTCCACTAAGTCCACCCCTTCTTACTTTTCAAACTTCCTCACAGCATCACTCTGCAACCCCTCTACCCAAATCATCTGTTTCAACTTCTCCTAGCTAGGTCAATATTGTATCACTCTCTCTCCCCTCCCTGGTTCCCTATCTACTACCCCCAATTACAACCCACTGACCACATGTCACAGGTCTCTATTTAAACAGTCTCCACATTCTACTAAATCCATTCCTGACACACACTGCCTGACAAGTCACACCTTACAATTTACAGCTAAGTACTCTTTTTAAACAAATTTTTTTTTAAAAATTCTTATTTATTTATTTTTTTTAAAAATAGTATTCAAGTGAATCTATCTCCTCTCTCTACTTCTTCATCCTGTATGTTTTTGTATGATTAAGGCTTACGCCGAAACGTCACAACTTTGTAATCGTTAAGTAATAAAGTTGCTCCTACTTTTTCCTATTTTATACATTCTTGTGCCAGTAGAAAGTGGTCTACAGCATGAATCATCATCTGAAGCAAATTTGCGACCACTGAGCTCCTTTTTGAGTTTAGTAAACAGGTAATAGTTCGAAGCGGCCAAATCTGGGGAATAAGGAGGATGTTCAAGAAGCTAGAAGCCGCATTCTTGAATGGCAGCCATTGCCACCGTCAACTTGTGAACTGGATCATTGTCTTGCTGAAAGATGACTCCTCTCGTCAATTTCCCTCGATGCTTTTCCTTCAGTTTGACCCGCAGTTGCTTCACAAGATTAGCGTAATAGGCCCTGGTGGCCGTTCTGACCTTTCGAAGATAGTCTACCATGAAGATAGTCTACCAATAGCACACCTTCTGAATCCCAAAAGATGGAAGTCATCACTTTGCCTGCAGACAGAGCCACCCATGCTTTCCTTGGAGGTGGGGATCCATGATGTTTCCACTGCTTTGACTGTTCTTTGGTTTCTGGTTGAAAATAATGAACCCAAGTCTCATCCATAGTTGTCACAAACTGCTGAAGAAACTTTTCAGGATCTGCAGAAAAATGGCCAAGATTGTCTCTTGACATGTTGAGATGCTGTCGTTTTTGATCAGCTCCAAGAAGTTTCGGGACCCATCGAGCAGAGACCTTTGTCATTTAAAGATCATTGTGAATAATGGCATGAACACATTCCTGGGAGATGCCCAACTCAGTAGCAATGTACCCCTCAGTTAGTCGTTCATCATCCATTATCATGCCTTGGATTCTGCTGGTGGTTTCATTGGTGGTTACCATTTTGGTCTTCCTGGATGGAGATCATCTTCTAGACTCACCCTTCCATGTTTGAATTGAGCTGCCCATTTCTTCACTGTGCCATAAGAAGGGGCACTCTTCCTTAAAGTCTCTACCATATCCTCATGGATCTCCTTCGATGACAAGCCCTTGATGCAGAGGTAGCGAATGACTGCTCGATGAGAAATTTTATCCATTTTCTCAATTTCTGCCACCCCTTACCACTTCAGTAGCCTGTAAAAAAAAATTGGTTGCAGTTAATTTCTTGAAACTTGATGTTTAATCTTACATTAACCTGATCGAATGCACCTAATATCAACTGTGTGTTTCAAGTATTTGTACCTTAGGCCATGAACTTATCAATCACCCCTTGTAGCTTGTGACTTGAAATAAGACTAGAAGACAGTGACTTCAGATTTGAAGATAGTGACATGAAACTTGAAGATAATGATTTAAGACTTGTACTAAGGATTTTCAAATGCAGCACTGACCACTGGAAATTGTTAAAACTTATTTGCTGCTTGTTTTTCTTTACCATTTTTTTCCATGCAGCTGTGGACTGTTCACCGACAGAAGTTCATTTTTTCCTTGATCCATCACAACAGCTGTGTGAGAACAGCAAAGTATGTATGAGCATTGTTGTTGACTACAATTAGCAAGCTGTGATGGTGATGAGTGGTTTGTTTTGAAGTGAAAAAACAGTTCATTATTTTTTTCATTGTTAATAATGTTGTTATTGTCTCTTCCCATATCTTGTTATTGTACCTCTCTGTATCTTGTTATTGTGTCTATCTTGTCACTGTTTTTTTGTTATTATACTCATATATCCCTGTATCTATCTCCATATTTATTACTATTATATCTCCTTGCATCTTACTATTGTATCTTCCCATATCATGTTATTATTGTATCTCTCTGTATGGTGTTAGTGATCTCCCTGTGTCAAGTTGCTCTTTTATTTCCCTGTATTCTGTTTTTGTAAACCCTATATCATTGTATATCTCTGTATCATTTTATCTCCTTCTGTATTGTAATTGTATCTCTTTATATCATGTTGTTATTGTATTGGCCTAGATCATGTTGTTATTTTATGTTTTTTGTACCTTATTATTTTATTCTGCTGTATATTACTATATCATCCTATATGTTAGTATTATTGTATCTCTTTATATCTTGTTATCTTCCAGCTGTGGACCCTTCATTAAAAAAAAAAGCAATAATTAGAACTCAGATGATGCTAAGATTTCTTTTTATTTGAGCCAATCCATTTGCTGCTTTATAGACCCCAAGTAAAGAATCACCGCATGAAATTATCTTTCACATATTTCACACAGTTATCAAACATAGGTATCACAAAGAAAAGTTTTTAAAAAATCAAATGTCATCTAAATGAAAAACAAGACCAGATAAAGCACTGTAGTCTGTAGCAGGTCTTTACTTTTTAAAACCAAAGTAAAATGGGTAAGCAGTGGCAGGACACTGGAGGAATGGTTGAAACAGTGTGGAGTATTTTGTTGACAGGTTTTCTCCCGATAGTCACTTGGTTGTGTCTGGAGGAGATGATAAAAATGTCCTACTCTGGGACCTCAGCACCAAACGATGTATTCACACATTCCAAGAAAATGGAGGGTAAATGATTTTATTTTTATGCAATTTTTATTTGTTACAGTTGATGTGATTTAATGACAAAAAAATATGACTTGTGTGGGAAAAGAGATTTTGTGTGGGTTTGAAATGGAAGAAATGAAAAGAAGTAAATCAAAAAGGCAGCATGTATATAATCCTGTGATTTAGGTACTTCAGATTTCATGTTCCTATATGCACATAAATTGGGTCGTTGTTTCACTGTAATGTCCGTTCACAATTTTGTCAATCTTTGTAAATGTACATGTATGAAACATTTCAGGCCTGATTACAGATTTCATTAGTTATCAATTGTCTCATTGTTCTGTTTATAGATTTTTTAAAAACCTTTCAGTCCTACTGAAGACTTAATTAGTAATCAGTTATTTCACTGTTATATTTATAGTTTTTCTTAAACCTTTCACTCTTGCTTTCAGGCTTAATTCACAGATATATAAACACATATCCACTATATACTCATTGTGATGACAGACAAAATCTTGACAGTGTTACTAAGGAAAACCCCTGCATCAAACTAAAAAGAAAAATAAGAGTAGGAACATGGAATGTAAGAAGTATGTATGAGGGGAAGTATCAAATAATAAGTGATGAGATGAAAAGAATGGGAATACACATTTTGGGAATCTGTGAACATCGATGGAAAGTATGAGGACACTTCAAGAGCGAGAATGATAATATTTTATATACTCTGGTGGAGAATTAGGAGGAAAGAATGGAGTGGCTTTTTACATGGCAAATCAACATCAAAAGCATTACTATGTTACAATCCAGTAAGTGATAGAATCCTCACAATCAGATTTAAGGGTGCTCCTAGAAATGTAACAGTCACCCAGATATATGCACCTACATCAGCAGCAGAAGAAGAGGAAGTAGAAGACTTTTATAACACACTGCAAAAGACAATAGACCAGGTACGGAAAAATGATATTGTATTAATAATGGGGGATTTTATTGCAAAAAATTGGTACAGAAAGAGCAGAAGATGAAGGACATGTTGTAGGGAAGTTTAGCATAGGACATAGAAATGAGGCAGGTGACAATCTAATGGCTTTTTGCATGGAAAATGAGCTAATGATTGCTAACACACTTTTTAAACAACATTCAAGAAGACTTTACACATGGACATCACCTGATGGTAAAACCAACAATCAAACAGATTACATTTTAGTGCAAATAAGGTGGAGATCAAGTCTAACATCAGCAAAAACTTTACTAAGTGCTGATTGTGACACAGACCATGAGTTATTAATAGCAGACATGAAGATAAAGATAAAAAATACAGTTGCCGGATCAAGACCACTCTGCTTTGATCTTACAAAAATAACAGAACAATATGGTATAGAAGTGAAGAACCATTTCAAATTTCCTGATGGCTGTACAGGAGGAGATGACATCAGATGATTTGGCTACACAGCCCAGGGATATCTTAATAACAACAGCTAAAGACATGGTTCCAGTAAAGAAAACACAAAAGAATGGATAGATTACAGCAGGCACACTAGAACTGACAAAACAACATAGAGAAATCAAGACACAATGGAAAGTGACAAACAGCAACAAAGAGTAATATAAATCTTTAACAAAAGAAGTACGAAGAAACATAAGAAAAGACAAAAAACAATATATACAAGATTGTTGTGAAAGAATAGAAGGACATCAGAAGTGTAGAAGAGATAGTGAAATGTTTAAAGAAATGAAGACATTGATGAGAAATGTCACACCTAAGCTAAATATAATTTGTGACAAAATGGGGAATACCTTGACAGAGGCAGAGGAAATTCTAGAAAGATGGAAGGAATATTGCGCAGAATGTATGAAACAACTGACTGTGAAAGCAGAAATCAATAGTATGAATTATTACTGGAGGAAAAATAACCTGAACCGACAGTAGAAGAAGTTTTATGGGCAATAAAGAATCTGAAAAATGGTATATCATCAGGATGTGATGAGATAACAGCTGAATTTATTAAATCAGGAGGAAAGGAATGTGCAACAATCTATCATGCACTATGTAAAAAAATATGGCATTCAGGTATTTGGCCAAAAGAATGGAAAAGAACTAAATTCATACCACTGCCAAAAAAGTGTAACCTGAAGTTATGCACAAACTACAGAACTGTTGCCCTGATCAGTCATGCCAGTAAAATTCTGTTAAAAATCATAATGGTAGACTTCATAAGCAGTTAGAAGAGTAAGTCAATATCATTCAAGCTGGTTTCAGGCAAGGAAGAGGATCAATAGATAATATATTTAATATGAGATTAATAATAGAGAAATGCAGAGAGGTTAATGTGAATCTATATTTAGCCTTTAAAGACTACTCAGAGGCATTTGATTGTGTACAACACCAGAAACTTTGGGAAATAATGGAAAAAATGGGATTTCCAACACATTTGATACAGTTAACATCACTGCTGTATCTAGACCAACAAGCAGCAGTAAGAATAAATGGTGAAACAACAACTTGGTTTGACATAAAACAAGGGGTCCGTCAGGAGTGCATATTGTCACCTACTTATTTAACTTGTATACTGAAAATATAATGAGGAATGTTAGAGAAGATGCAGACAAAGAATATTACAATGCCATAACAATTGGAGGTTATGAAATACCAGAGATTAGATATGCTGATGACACAGTATTACTGTCCACAACACAAAAAAGGATTGGAAAAACTAATTATGTCAGTCCGTAAGAATAATGAAGAGCAAAACCTCTATCATAGTGGGAAGAAAACTAAATTGATGACAACTGACAAACAAAAAAGGTGGATGATATATGTATCAATGAGGAAAAACTGGAAGAAGTAGAGAGTTTGGAATATCTGGGATCACTACTAACTAATAATGGAGATACAATGAGGGAAATTAACTCTTTGTATACTGGGGGTGTTTCCCTCAAAAGACCAAGGGGGGTAAATTTCACAATGTGAAATGGGATGGTTGTCACATTTAAAAGAATGACAAAGGCATAATCTGATCTGTAGTATGAAGTATTCTACCTTATTTTGAAGAAGAAAAAATGTATTTTGTTTTTCAAATAAAATTTTTAACATTTTGTTAGTATACAACAAAAAAAAGAGCTAAGAACTGAGAAGAAAGAATGGAAAATGAAGTAATAAAATAAATTTTTTGTCACTTACCCATCAAGTTAATCCACTGTAGTTGGTTATATAATTCCATAATGAATAAAAATGTACACAAACACCTGTTCTTTAACATATCTTCCAAAATTTACATGAAAATATGCACTAGTTATGCATTCACAGCAAACTAAAAACACCAAGTGGGTAGGTAATATTTACATGAAAACAAGTGGGCGGTCGTTGACTAATATTTACCAGAAAACAGGCCATTGTGTTTTGGTTTTTGTTTTTTTTTAAATTTGAAGCATTCTACAACATTTAATTTTTTTAATTACACGATCTCCAGCATTACTTATTGTGATATTACAGCTAGTACTAGCAAAAAGCTGAGAAGTAGTATCACCAGCTACCCTTCTAACACATTTTGCTACTGGACCAAAAAAAAACACAAAAGATCCTTTCAATCACTGCCACGTGTGCCGAAAATTCACAATTTCTACTACTACATTCTCTACACCACAGTCTAGACAATTTTAAATTAAATTCTGAGCTTGTAATGCAGAAATATGCTGCTCTGGACGAAAGAAACTAGCACTGGAAGCCATATTTGTTGATAAACAAAGGCCTAGCGACGATAAACTTTGAAAAACTCGCTTTAAATGAACAAAGAATCGCTCTGTTTTCTGCTCAAACCACGCACTTAATGTGGACAACTGAATTCCGAAAGGAAGTCAACTGCTGGTTTTAAGATACTTTGATTATTTTCAAAATTAGAGAGCTACAAACCATCATCGCGCCTCGCGTCTATAAGTATATCGTAACAGGGATACAACCACGCAGGACGCGTGTCCAAATACCCAAAGAGTTAAAAGGAGGTCATCTGTCACTCTTCAGAAAGTAAAACAACTAAAGAATTTGTAGAGAGGAGCAGACAGAACTATAAAAATAAAATTTTTAAGAGCATGCATTTTTCTCATTGCAACATATGCTTGTGAGACCTGGACACTTAACAAAACAGCTGAGAAACACATAAATGCCTTTGAATGTAAATGCTACAGAAGAGTTCTTCAAATATCATGGACACAAAAAAGAACATATATTTATACTACAAGAACTTAATATTGAAGAAGGCTGGCTAGTAAAGAGGATTAAACAGAGAAAACTTAAATATTTTGGACACATTAAACGTCATGATAATCTAGAGAAGACCGTCTTGGAAGGGTACATAATAGGAAAAAGAAAGAGAGAAAGATGAAAGCAAAGATAGCTGCAAGACATTGTCGATGATATGCAAATGGATGCATCAGCAGCAGGCCATCTTGCTCACAACCGAGAGGCCTACAGGAGTGCTTTTAGGGAGGCAGAGTTCCACAAGGGACATGCAAATGAATGAATGAATGAATGAGTGAATCCACTATGTTATATTCAGAGACACCAGTTTTATAGTCCCATTCTGTATTATGCCAGTTAAAAAAAGTAAAGGTAAAATTCCCATTTCCATGCCATTAAGGCATATTGGGAAACATGGTGTTAGGCCTGTATTTTCCATGACCTTCAGCACATGAAAGTGTGATGTGGTCAGTATCACCCCTGGCTGCTTTACCTTCCTAGATTTCTCTGGTACTCATTTTCTGGGATAACCCCATGGCCTTTTTGTTGTATACCAGAAAAAAAAATCCAACTGCTGGGATTGAACCCAGTATCACCGGATCAAAGAACCAACTGCCTAACCACTCAGCTAGCCAGGCACCCTTGATGGACCCCTTGTTTTATGTCAAACCAAGTTGTTGTTTCACCATTTATTCTTATTGCTACCTGTTAGTCTAGATCTAATCTAAGTGCTATGGTGTGTGGCATAGGCGATCATTTCTCTGCACAGTTCCCTGTCTTTTGCATTGATTATGAGATCCACCGGTGACTTTCTTCCTAGCCAAAGTGACAGCCCATCCAGTAACTTCTGTCTTCCTCTGTCTCTTCTTTCCTCAATTTTTCCATTTGCCACAGTGTGTTGCAATTTTCCTCTTCTCAGGAAATGTGCTATAAATCTCGCTTGTCTGCCTCTGATCTTTGCTATAATTTACTAGTGCCTGTCTTAGGACTTCTTCATTAGTTTTCATGGCTGTCCATGGAACTTTCAACATCCTTTTTATAAACCACATTTCCATGAGCTCCATTTCTTGCTGTACTCTCTTATTCATAGACTATGGTTCACACTCATAAAACAAAATTGGCTCGATGTAACATTTAAGTACTCAGAATCTTGTTTCCATTGATATGGATCTGTTGCACAAGATGTGTCTCATTGTCTGGATTGCTGACTTGGCCTGAGCATGTCTGCTTTTTATTTAATTGTGACATTTCCCATTTGTTATAATCGTTCCTAAGTACTTTAATCTATCAGCTTGTTTCAGATTTGTGCCATCGATTGTAATGCTACATTTTGGGGGTATTCTTTTCTTTTAGATAACCATCACTTCAGTCTTATTTTTATTCAGGCTGAGACCTTTACTTTCATGAACCATGATGTCCAGAAGAGCCTGTAGCTCCCCTTCACTTTTAGCAGTTGTCTGCATATCTTAAGTTGTTAAGGTTGTACCCACCAGTTGATATTCCTGGTATGTTCTCTATATTTCTCATTATGTTTTTGCTGTACAAGGAGAAGAGGTCAGGAGATAGAGCACATCCTTGTCTCACTCCCAATTTTATGTCTTGGAATGCTTCTCTTTGGTTCTCAACTTTCAATGCTGCTGATTGCTGCCAGTATATGTTTTTGATGAGTTTCAGATCTTTCCCATCTGTGTTGATGTCTTCCAGCATTCTTATAATTTCTGTGTCTCACTTTATCTAATGCTTTACAGTAGTCAATGAAGCATAAGCATAGATCCGCCTTTATTTCTGTTTATCTCTCCATCAATGTTCTCATTAGTTTGTCTAGATACAGCAGTGATTTTAATTGTCTCACATGTGTTGGAAATCCAATTTTTCCATTATTTCCAGAATTTTCTTGTGTTGTACACAATGAAATGCTTTTGAATAGTCTATAAAAGATAAATATAGTAGCCAATTCATCTGGTTTCATCTCCTCCTGTACAGCCATCAGTATCTTGAAAAGTTTCTTCACTTCTATACCATATTGTTCTGGTATTTTTGTAAGATCAAAGTGGAGTGGTCTTGGTCCCCTGTCTTTGTTATCTTTATCTTCATGTCTGCTATTAATAACTCATGGTCCATGTCACAATCAGCACCTGGTAAAGTTTTTGCTGATATTATACTTGATGTCCACCTTCTTTGCACTAAAATGTAATCTATTTGATTGTTGGTTTTACCATCCGGTGATTTCCATGTGTAAAGTTTTCTTGGATGTTGTCTAAAAAGTGTGTTAGTGACCATTAGCTCATTTTCCATGCAAAAAGCCATTAGATTGTCACCTGCCTCATTTCTATATCCTATACTAAATTTCCTCAAAACATATCCTTCATCTTCTGTTCTTTCTGTACCTTTCTTTGCTTTAAAATCGCCCATTTTTCCGTACCTGGTCTATTGTCATTTGCAGTGTGTTATAAAAGTCTTCTACTTCCTCTTCTTCTGCTACTGATGTAGGTGCATATATCTGGATAGTTGTTACATTTCTAGGAGTGACCTTAAGTCTGACTGTGATGATTCTATCACTTACTGATTGTAACCTAGTAATGGTTTTGATGTTGATTTGTCCAAATAAAAAGCCACTCCATTCTTTCCTCCTAATTCTCCACCAGAGTATATAAAGATACCATCATTTTCGCTCTTGAAATGTCCTGATCCTTTCCATTGATGTTCGCAGATTCCCAAAATGTGTATCCCCATTCTTTTCATCTTGTCACTTATTATTTGATACTTTCCCTCATACATACTTCTCACATTCCATGTTCCTACTCATATTTTTTCTTTTTTAGTTTGATGCAGGGCTTTTCTTTTGTAACACCATCAGGATTTTGTCCATCATCACAATTACCAGTACTGACCTCTGTCTCACTTTTCCTCAGTTTTAAAATTAGATCTATCTGGGCAGGGGGACTCGCCACCATATCTTTTTTCTATCTGACCTTCCATTTTGCTATTAGAGTTTCTTGATATGTTTACAGAAGGTAGTTTGCCATTGCTTTCCTTCCAGGCAGTGACTGTACTAGTCAGTGATTGTAGCCATTGTCCTTATATTGAGATCATCTGCCTACCATCATAGAATGGTTACCATAACCAACATTATCTGTCAGCTGCTCTCCCATTCCATCCACCACCTGCTCCCGTGGCTTCAAGTCACCCTGATCAGGGGGCTATATGGGTACTCCACCTTGCCCAAGGGTGCCCCGTAAACTAACAGGTCAACCCAGCCAAAAAAAAATGAATACCTGGGGTTTCCCGGGGATAACAAACGCATCCCCACCTCGAGAAGTAGTGGCCTAGAAATGTAAAAGGCATTAACACTTCACACCCCAGCAGCATGCAAATGCTGTGGGACTTAGATTTCTGTATTATTCTACAGATCTATAACCTGTGTAGACTTCCACCCTGGTGGAGCCTGTGTAGCATCATCATCTACTGATGGAAATGTTAAACTTTGGGATGTTCGCATGAACAAAGTATTACAGAACCACAGAGGTCAGAGCATAAATGTTGTACTACATTTTAATTTGAAGAAAACAACAAGATAAATTTGTAGGACATTGTAATTTGAAGAAAGTTGAAGAAGTAGAATTAAACATAACTAGAAAGATAATGTTATGGCATGTCCTTACAATCTGCTCTTTGCTGTGTTTGATTTCTCAAAATTTCTGACTACTTTTCTCCCAAGTATGTGAGTAGTGTCTGTTCATTGACTTTGTGCGTTTATACATTCACTTAGAAATATATTTCCTCCCTGAACGTGGTCATCTTATGAGAAAAAAAATATATAGAAGCTGCTCCTCAGAAAAATAATTTACAGGAAGAAAAAAAAACAGCTGTAAGAAAGATAATATTTTTATGAGTTAACATATCAGTCCTCATTTACTTCTGCATGTGAGAAATAAAATGTGGGTCTCCTTTATGACATGATGCAGTTTAAATGGAGTACATGGCATAACATGATGGCTCCTATATCTGCTGTTTCTAAATCATGCAGCAGATACTACATTTTCAGGTAGAAGAAGAAATTTGAAAGAGAAATCAAAATTATTTTTTTTAATCAAAGGCTTTGAAAGAAAAGTTGTTTAACTCTTTTTCACTAAAATAAAACTGATCTTATTCACCCATCCAAATCAATTCTCAGACTGACATTTAGGCAAAGTCTAAATAAAATGAAAAGTAGTACATTTCCAAAACATTCTGTATTTTTAAATTATAGTGTAACTTTCAGTTTCTATCTACCAAAATTTCTCATCTTAATTTATTCTGGCAGAGCATGGAAATTAACTGAGGTGTTAAAGAGTGAAAATGTATGTCTTATTAGAAAAATTGTTGTCACTAAAATTAGTGAAGTTCTTTTACACAAAGTTTAAGCTATGAAAACATTTAAAAATTTAGATAAACATAAACATCATCATCATCAGGTGCTGTGCAGACAGGCGTTGACTATTATGCTTCTCCAGAGTACACGATCCTTCATGCAGGCCATCAGCTCAGTTGATGATCTCCTCTCACACCATCCCGTCAGACTGTCCAGTATCATTTCTCTTGGTCTTCCTCTTGATCTTCTTCCTTCTATTTTTCCTATTGTTATAATATTTTCAGTGCCCTCTCTTCTCATTGCATGTCCTATGAAAATACATTGTCTCTCTCTTATTTTTTGACAAGATCTTTCTCCAGCTCTTCTCATACATTCTTCATTAGTTATTTTTGCTGTCCAGGAGATTCGAATATTCTTCTAATAAACCACATTTCTGCTCCTTCCAATGATTTTTGTGCAGACCTGCTTATTGTCCATGATTCACTTCCATATAACAAAGTTTAAGGTTGGTACTACTAATCTATGTACATGTGCCCAGGTGCCCCAAACTGTGGAACATATTCTCCAAAACTGAACCAATTATGAGACACGAGAAATAATTACTGGCCCAGTGAAACCACTAAAGAAGATAAGCTCTATGTTTCCATACATGAATTACAAAAAATAGTGAAATTTGTCCAAGAGACAGGACTGCAGATATAGACAGACAGTGCGAACGAAAAAGACTTCCATATAACAAGATAGGTTCAATAAAGCATTTTAGGACTCATTTTCTAACATTCATTGATAAAGATGTGTTGCATAATATGTTTCTAATT
This sequence comes from Achatina immaculata, assembly GCA_009760885.1. Classification (NCBI taxonomy): domain Eukaryota; kingdom Metazoa; phylum Mollusca; class Gastropoda; order Stylommatophora; family Achatinidae; genus Lissachatina; species Lissachatina immaculata. Next base: position 3,886,492 of record CM019699.1, read on the forward strand.
CTCTGAAATGCAAGTCTTTGCTTTGCCTATTCTGTTCCTAATTTGAAGTAGTTATTATTGCTCCAAGGTATTTGAATTTCTACACCTGCTTTAGAATAGTTCCATTTAATTTTATACTGCATGTTGGTGGATTCTGTTTCTTAGATATAACCATAGTCTCTGTCTTTTTGATGTTCAAAGTAAGGCCTTTCTGTTCACTTTCTTTGGCCACTTTATCCAAGAGATTTTGCAGGTCTTGTTGGTTCTCAGCTATCACTACTGTGTCGTCAGCATACCGAAAGTTGTTAATATTGCATCTTCCAATTTTTATGCCTGGTTCTGTGGTGATCATTCTTAGAATATTCTCGCTTTACAGAGAAAAAAGGTCTGGAGATAGTACACATCCTTGTCGCACCCTTTGTTTTATAGGTTGATATTTTCCAGTTTTATTTTCAACTTGAATTTCTGCTTCTTGCTGCCAGTATAGATGTTTTACAGTCCTCAGGTCTTTGCTGTCTATATTGATGTCTTCAAGCATTTTAATAATTTCATTATGTTTCACCTTGTCAAATGCCTTGGTGTAATCAATGGTGCATATATAGAGATCTTTCTGTACTTCTAAAGCTCTTTCTGACAGCGTTCGTAAAGCATAAATGGCATTGTGTGTTCCCTTTCCTTCAACAAATCCAAATTGTTCGTCTGCTATTTCTATTTTTATCTTCTTCCTTGTTCTTCTCATAGTGATTCTCAGAAGTAGCTTCGTTATGTGACATGAGAGGCTTATAGTCCAGTGGTCATCACATTCCTTTGCACCTGGTTTCTTTGGTAGTGCTATAAATGTGGAATTAATCAGGTTACTGGGCATGTAACCACTGTTGTAAATATCATTCAGTAACTTGGTTATTATTTTTATTCCTGTCTCCTCTGGCGCCTCTTATTTCTTCTATTGTTATATTATCAGACCCAGTCGCTTTTCTTTTCTTCATGTGTTTGATGGCATCTATGATTTCATCTTCAAGTATTGGTGGTCCATCACAGTTTTCAGTATCTGGTGTTAATTCTGGTCTTTCTCTTCTATATAGCTCACTGATGTACTCTGTCCACCTGTCCACAATGTCTTTTTTTCCATTAACATTTTACCTTCTTTTGATTTCAGGCATCCTGTGGTATATTTTGTTTTCTTGCTTGTGAGTTCACTAATTTGTTTGTGCATGTTTTGCTGTCTTTATTATGGGAGTCATATATTTATCTGCACTGTTCATTTAACCACACTTCCTTTGCTTATATGCATTTGCGTCTTATTTCTTTATTTATCCTGCTATATTTTTCTTGGTTAGTTTTACTCCTCCTCCTCTTGTCCATCAGTCCTAAGATGACATTTGACATCCATTTGTTTTTAGGGGCTTCTTTTTTTGGTGGTATAATCTCCTTAACAGTTTGTTGGATAAAGTCTCTTAACATTTCCCATTGTTCATCTATACAATTTTTCTTTGCTATTGCATTGTATCTATTTGTTATAATAACTCTATATTGTTCTCGCAGATATTGGTCATTTTTAAGGAGTTCTGTATTCAGTTTGATGTTTCTCACTTTTCTGCATGCTTTCTTTAGCTTTATTCTAATTTTTTCACAGAGTGGTTGTGGTCACTTTTGCAGTCAGCTCCTGGCATGGATTTTTTTGTCAGTAATGCATTGCTGAATCGTTTGTTGATTAATATGTAGTCTGTCTAGTTAAAAGTCTTTTTGTCTGGGCTGCACCATGTTGCCAGTGTTCGGGGGTGTTGTATAAACCAGGTATTTCCTACAACCATGCTATGTATTCTTGCCCATTCAATTAATTTACTACCTCTGTTATTCCTCTTCCCCAAGTCCATAGTCGCCAGTGATATCTGAAGCTCTTCCTTTACCAACTTTGGCATTAAAATCTCCCATGACTATAGTAACTTCATGTGACTGTGTGTGTCATAGTACCATGCATCATTGCCAGTGTACGTACGAAGAATAATATCTAAGGAGATGATTTTGAAGCTGGCAGATATCAACTGTTGGGGGTTTTACCAAGCATCATTTTGCTGAGCAGCTAATTTTATGATTGACTGTTCATTAAACTCACTCAGGAATAATTTATTTTATCCTTGCAATTACAGCTCATTCAGGATTATTTTGTCCTTGTATTTACAGCTCACACAGGGTGTGTTAACAAGCTGTCCTTTCATGCATCTGGCAACTATTTGTTGACTGGCTCAGATGATGCCACACTTAAAATATTTGATCTGCTCGAGGGCAGGATATTTTACACTCTGCATGGACACCAGGTGTGAATGTCACAATTAAGCCACAAACATATGTGCACACATGCACAATACACACACATATATATGTATATGCATTAAAATTATATATTATGTTAGATATAGTAGTGAAAGAAAGTGAGAAGAAAGGGCTCACTCTAAATAGTAAGAAAACAGAAACAGTGATCATATTATGAATAAAAAAATCCATGTAATTGCAATATTACATTTACAGTGCAAGGAAAAACCTTTAGACAAGTGTATACATTTAAATACCTGGATGCTCAAGTAACATCAGGTGGGAAATGCACCTTTGAAGTCAAGATAGAATATCTCTCTCTGTCTCTGAACCTTAAGTGCCCAGGGCACATGGGGCTTCTGCAAGGGTTTTCCACAAATGCCTGTCTTTTGCCTTTTTTTCTGCTCTTGCCCAGGTAAGCCCTCTATTGCTCAACATCCTTTCTGTTGTTCTTCTCCATGTCTCTTTTGGTCTACCCTTACTTCTGTTCCCCTGTGGTGTCCATCCTAGTGCTGTTTTTGGTAGTGAGTTGTCAGTCATTCGGAACACATGTCCCAACCATCGCCAGCGTCTTTCCTCAATAATTGTTGTCAGTGGCTTCATCTGCATTTCTGCCAATAAGATGTTATTTCTTATGGTGTTTGGCCAAAATATTTTTCTAATTCTTCGTAAACATTTAGTCTGGAAAGAATTCAACTTGTTTTCTATGGTTTTGGTGATTTTCCAGCATTCACTTCCATAGAGTAGTACACTTAGAACATTACTCTTAAATATCCTGATTTTCATATTTATGCTTAGTTTTTTTGATTTCCATATATTCTGCAGCATTGCAAAAGCCTGGTTTGCTCTAGTAAGTCTGCTGTTGATGTCCTCTGTGCTATCTCCATTTTCTACTACTCTGCTACCAAGGTATACAAATTCATTGACCTCCTCCACTAACTTGCTATCTACTCTGAGTACATTTCTGTTGTTCACATTTTGCTTCATTAACTTTGTCTTTCCTACGTTGATCTTTAGTCCTATGTTGTTTGCATTCTGAGTTAGCTTGTTTATTTTTTCTTGCATATCTTTGTGACTGCCTTTAATAGACAAATGTCGTCCACAAAGTCAAGGTCCTCCAGCACTGTGTCAAGGGTCCATTGTAATCCTCTGCGTTTGTCTGATGTTGCCTCCTTCATTAACCAGTCTACTGCCAAGATAAATAATGTTGGTGATAGTACACATCCCTGTTTCACTCCTGTTTGTACCCTAAAGCTGCTGGAGGTATGTTCTCCACAGATCACTTTGCACTGAAAACCCTCGTATAGGGCTTTGATTACATTCACTATCTTATGGGGGAGGCCATGCCCTCTTAGGATTTTCCACATTGCATCTCTGTTGACACTGTCAAAGGCTTTCTCAAAATCTATGAATAATGCATATGTTGTGCTATGCCACTCATTTGCCTGTTCTAATATTTGTCTAAGTACAAATATGGGGTCTATGCATGATCTTCCTTTCCTAAATCCTGCCTGCTCTTTCCAGAGTTTTTCCTCAAGTGTTGGTACAATTCTGTTGATGATTATTCTGCAAAATACTTTACTGGTGAGTGGCAGTAGGGTAATGCCTCTCCAGTTCCCACAATCTCTGAGGTCACCCTTCTTTGGTAGTTTTACTATAAGCCCAGTTTTCCACTCATCTGGGGCTTTTTCTAGATCCCAAATTTGTTGTAATATCCGGCAAAGTTGTTTTGGTGTTTCTGTTTCTTCTGCTTTCAACATCTCAGCAGTCACTTCATCTTCACCTGGTGCCCTGTCTAATTTTAGCTTATTTATCGCCTCCTTTACTTCACTTATTGTTATTGGTCCTGCATTGATGTTTAGTTCCATTTTTGCTTCAGGTATATCTATTGTTTGTGCTGCTTGTGTTCTGTTTAGTAGGGTGTTAAAGTGTTCCCTCCATCTTTCAATTTTTTCTCTTTCTCCACTGACCAGTTGTCCATTTTGTGTCCTTACTGCACTTTCACATCTTGTGTTGAAGTTACCTGTCATCTGCTTTGTGATTTTATATATGGTTTTCATGTCATTTGTATATGCTGCTGTTTCTGCTAAGTTGTCATAGTATTGACGTTTATCTTGACAGCATGATTCCTTCACTTCTTTGTCTTTTTGCGCATAATTACTTAGAACTTGTTCTTTAAGCCGTTGTGATTTGGTGTTCAGTAATTTTTTCTTGATTTCTTTTCTTTGCTCTATCTTTTCCCATGTGGTCTTGCTTATCCATTCCTCTTTTCTCTTTTTCCGATATCCCAGCACCTCTTTTGCTGTTTCCTGTAGTGTTTTATTGAACTCTAATATGGACATTTCTGCTTCGTCTTGTAGGACACTGAAGCGGTTCTTAAGTACTATTGAGAATTCATTTCTTGTTTGCTGGTCTTTCAGTTTTCTTGTATCAAAATGTATCTTTCTGTGTTCTCTGATTTTGGCTTTCCTTAATTTTAGTTTTATTTTTGCTACCAGAAGGTTGTGATCACTTCCTACATCTGCTCTTTTCCTTGCTCACACATCTTGTAGTGACCGTTTCCACTTGTTGTTTATTAGTATGTGATCGATTTGGTTTTCTGTGGTTTTATCTGGTGACCTCCAAGTCACCTTATGGATGTTTTTGTGTTGGAAAATTGTCCCTCCGATGGTCATCATGTTTTCTTCACAGAAACTGCACAGTCTTTCTCCATTTTCATTTATTTCTCCAATTCCTTCTCTTTCCATAATTATTCTTCTATCTTCATTTCCTTCACCTACTTTTGCATTGAAGTCGCCCAAGATGAGTAGCATATCATGCTTGGGTATTGTTTCTACTGTGGCTTGGAGGCTGTTGTAAAAATCTTCTTTTAATTCCTCTTCAGCTGCTTCTGTTGGTGCATAACAAACTATAATAGACAGCTTCGTGAGTCTTGAGTTGAACCGTGCATATAATAATCTCTCATTTATTGGGGTCCATTTCAGTAATGCTCTTGATGCTTCTTTTGTTATAATTAATGCTACTCCTCCTTCATGAAGATCTTCTTTACCTGACCATATTATTGTATCTTCTGTGTGCTATGTTGTTAATTTCCTTCTGCCTTGTCCTGTCCATCTTGCTTCTTGTATTCCTAGTATGTCTAGTTTGTATCTGTGCATTTCCTTGATGGTTTGTGCTAGTTTTCCAGTCTGGTTAAGTGTTCTTACATTCCAGCTGCCTATTTGCATCTTGTGTTTAGGTTCCAGGAGGTCTGCAGTCGGGCTGGGGACTTCCAGTGGCTGGCTTTCATCCACAACCTTCATGGGCTCAGTTTCCTGATAAGCATTTCTCCTTCCATCTGCATTTGTTTTTTCCCTTGCTTCCGTTTCTGTAGCAGTCTGATAGTTTTTTTACCAGGTAAGGTTGCTGGCCCTATGCCGAACCCTCCTTAGTCGCCTTTTACGATCATGCGTGGTAGGGTACAGTGGTCCTATTCTTTGCAGATCCCGGGTACCACACGGGGGAAGATAGAATATACCAAGCCAAAACAGTTTTCCAACAAATGAGAAACATCTTGTACAATGCATCTCTATCACTGAACTTCAAAAAAGAGAATTTTAAAATGCTACATTGACCCTTTCCTACCTTACAGAAGTGAGTCATAAACAATGAACAGATTAATGCAAAGATCAGTAGAAGCAACAGAGACGTGATTTCGTAGAAGAATTTTGAGAGTACTAAGGACAGCTAAAAAGACAACCAGGAAATGTCTAACAAAAAGCAAATGAAGGAAAGAACCTAATTAATTCCATAAGAATTATAATGAGAAGGGGAGCATGTGAAAAGATCATAACAACAACAACAAAATTAATGGACAGTCCAGTGCAAAAGCACAGTAGAAAGTCATCAGCCAAGCTGAAGGATAATATCAGGGCTGAGATCTGTGAAGAAGTGTGGCTGCCAGTGTCTTCTGGTGTGGCAGTGACGATGATAATTTTTAAAATAACATTCATGTTTAAACTTATCTTCTATAATAATGATACAAGTTTTTTGTACTTATATTTACAATTTTGATGTCATTTTTATCTTTACAAAATAATGAAACTTATTTCACCCAAACACCAGAAATCTTTGTCACTTTTCTAATCTTGTGTTTAATTACATATAATGTATATCCTAGGAAATGTTTATTTAGATTACACAGCCGAACAAAAAAAATTTTTTTATTGGTGCCTTGGTTTTTAGGCCTGTTCCTGGGGTTATTTGGGGCGCTAATTCAGAAAATTGCATCAGCTCTAGTTTTTTAGATATGGTTGAATTTATAAAATTTTAGTCCACTCTTTAACAAATCTCTTCTGCAGAACTGGGATGTCATAAAAAGCTGTCCTGTTTGAATGGAAATTTATGTATTTAATTTATCCACATTTTTTTTCTGTACAATAACCTTTGTTTCACAACTATTCTCTACTTCCTTTCCTATAATGCACACTGGCATAAAAATGTATAGCTCATATGACAAAATCAATTACATAATTATGTGCAAAAAAGTAAGATGGTAAATCATGGTGTTTGTAGGCTACAAAAAGGTTTCTCAACAGTTGTACTGTATAATAGTTATGATCGTATAGGAGTAAGGCGTATATTCCCACTCATATAATTTAATTTTTGCAAATTGAAGACCGTATATGTTTTGGCTACTTCAAGACGGAGCTGTTTGAATCAGCTCTGTGTATTTTGCTATATATGTGGAGAGTACACACTGAAAGCAAGTAGGAAACCTTTTTCTGAGTTTGTGAAAAGAGTATATGTAGGTTATTTTGGTGTAAAGCTTGGAGGTCAAGATAATCCATGGGCTCCTCATATTTGTATGCAAAACTTGTACGGACCATTTGCGCCAGTGGATAAAAATGAAAAGAAAAGCTGCCTGAAATTTGGAATACCAGTGGTGTGGAGGGAACCGAAAAATCACTTCGATGACTGTTATTTTTCTATTGTTAATATCATAGTCATCAGTCGAAATAATCATGACAAGTGGTTTTACCCTGATCTACCTTCAACCAGGAGACCTGTTCCATACTTGGATCTTGTACTCATTCCACACTTCCTTGAACTTCTACAGCTCTCAGAAGATGAGTCTTGAATGTCTGATATCGCACAAGGTAAAGAAAGTAGGGCAGTGACAGTGAATTCCAAACAACTTCACACAGTGATCATTTTGATCAGAATGAATTGAATGATCTGATTAGGGACTTAAATCTTTCCAAGGAATCTTCTTAATTGCCTGCCTCTAGACTGAAGGAAAAGAATGTACTTCAGCCTGGAACCAAAATTACATTTTACTGAAGGAAAGAAAAGGATTTGCTGCCATTCTTTACTGAAGACAACTTAGTATTCTGCAATGACATGAGAAACCTTGTGAAGAAAATTGGTCTTTCAGAATATAACCCAAGTGAGTGGCTTCTTTTAATCAACAGTTCAAAACATAGTTTGAAATGTTTTCTTTTAAATAATGGCAACAAATATGGTTCTGTTCCAATCAGTCATTCTGCCATGATGAAAGATGAATACAAAGCTATTAAGGAAAAGATAAAATACCAAGAACATCATTGGGTGGTTTGTGTAGACTTAAAGATGGTTAATTTTCTTCTTGGTCAACAAAGTGGCTGCAGAACGTATCTTTGCTTTTTATGCCTTTGAGATAGTAGAGTCAAACATGAACATTTGGCAAGAAAAGATTGGCCTCTGAGGGAATATATGGTGGTTGGAGAACAAAATGTAATCAGTGAACCTTTGGACAGTTGAATACATAGTGCATAAGTTACCTGAACTTCTTACTTACATCTTACATCCTTCCCATGCCATTAAACATCATATAGTGCTTGCATAGTTATTTGCCAAGTTTTCCTGTTCTCTGCGAGTCTTTCAGCTTCATCAAGGGATGTTATGACCATTAAACTGGCTTCTCTTAACAATGTCCCCTTTACAGTTTCATGTGATCAACCTCTTTTTCTTCAGCCTGTTGTGTCCCACTTGACAGCTTGTTTTGGTATTCTCTGATTGTTTTTTCTCATCACATGCCTACATATGTCCATCTTCTTTTTCTGATCACCCATGAGACAGGTTATTGTTTGCTCATCTGTCTTATCTCTGCGTTGTTCTTGAATTCATTCCACTTTATTTTCCATAGGCATTTGTTTTCAAAAGAGTCTAATTTCTTGTCTATTTCTTCAGTTGATTTCCAGTTTTCGCATGCATAAATGAGGGTGGATATCATATTTGAATTGAATAATCTTAACTTGGTTTTTGTGCTTATAACTTTTGAACTACATATGTTCTCAAGATTTTTGAAGGATGATGCTGCATTTGCAATTCTAATTCTAACTTCCTTCCTGGTGTCACCATACTGGTCTATGTAGCTGCCAAGGTATGCAAATTGGTTTACTTCATCAACAACTGTTCCTTCTATGTATAATTTTCCTTCTTGATTAACGAGAAGTTTCATTATTTTTGTTTTGTCTTTGTTAATTTCAAGACCTATTTTGCTAGCCAAGGAAGACAGGGAATCTGTTTTTTTATTTCACATTGTCACAGATAAGAGTTATGTCATCAGCAAAATCAAGATCTTCTATTGGGTCCCATGTACCCAATCAGTGCCGGTTTTGCCTGTACAGCATCTTTTCATTATAAAGTCTATGGCAGTTCCAAAAAACAAGGGAAATAATATATATCCTTGTTTCACACCTGTTTCAGTCTGAAACCATTCGCTCATTCTTGACTGCACAAACATATCCGTTGTAGAGATCTCTAATGATTTTGACAATTTTAGATGGAACTTACCATGGAAAAACTGAAGACAGGAATTTTTGATGGTCCACAGATCAGACAACTATAAATGACCACATTTCATAACATCAATGAGTGAAATGGAATCATGTGCTTTGTATTCATTTATTCTTGTTGTGAAAAGCTTTCTTGGCAACAAGAAGACAGACAACTACACACAATTAGTAGAGGATATGCTCTTTCATTTCAACAGGCTTGGCTGTAACATGAGTGTTAAAATCCATTATCTGCACAGTCACTTAGATCACTTTCCAGAGAACCTTGGTGACTTAAGTGAAGAGCAAGGTGAAAGATTTCACCAAGACATAAAACAATGGAAGCCAGATAGCAAGGAAGATGGGATGCACACATAATGGCAGACCATTGTTAGAATTTTATGTGGGATTGTCCTGGCAGATCTCACTCTCTGAAGTCTTACAAAAGGAGCTTCTTGTGTGTTGAGTGAGTGGAAAGTTTGTGTCATAAACTTGTGCATTTGGTATGAAATAAGTAGATTTTTATGTAGTACAATTTTCTTTTAATTTTTAATATGTTTTCTTCATGCTTAAAAGATATTAATTTAAACACTGCATTAAAATATCCTGATTTGTTATGGGCGAGCAGAGTGAAGAGTGGTATATAGCATATGTATCTCAAAAACTAGAGCTGATAGGGGAAAACTTGTGCCATTTTTTAGAATCAGCAGATCAAATATACACAGAAACAGGTCTAACATTTGAGGCACCAAAATGTGTGTTGGCCAGTGATTGGAGCACACTGAGTCCACACAAATACAGTTGTAGCACATTGTTCCATACACACACACATAGTTGTAGCACATTGTTCCATACACACACACATAGTTGTAGCACATTGTTCCATACACGCACACATAGTTGTAGCACATTGTTCCATACACGCACACATAGTTGTAGCACATTGTTCTATACACGCACACATAGTTGTAGCACATTGTTCCATACACGCACACATAGTTGTAGCACATTGTTCCATACACGCACACATAGTTGTAGCACATTGTTCCATACACGCACACATAGTTGTAGCACATTGTTCCATACACGCACACATAGTTGTAGCACATTGTTCCATACACGCACACATAGTTGTAGCACATTGTTCTATACATATATAATATCACAGAATTTCTCACACTCACACACACAGAGTTGGAGCACATAGTTTGACACAAACACCACACAGTTGGAGCACATGGTTTCACACAAACACATACACACATATAGTTGGAGCACATGGTTTCACATACCTTTGGAGCACATGGTTCACATATACAGTTGGAGCACATGGGTTCACACAGACACACACAAACACAGTTGACGTACATGGTTCCATGCAAACACACATAGTTGTAGCACATTGTTCCACACATATATAATTGGAACATAAGATTTCTCACACACACACACACACACACAAACACCCACACAGTTGGAGCACATGGTTTTACACACATACATATAGTTGGAGCACATGATTTCACCCAAACACATACACACATATAGTTGGAGCACATGATTTCACTCAAACACCAACACAGTTGGAGCACATAGTTTCACACAAACACCCACAAACTTGGAGCACATGGTTTTACACACACACATATAGTTGGAGCACATGATTTCACACACCCTTGGAGTACATGGTTCACATATATAGTTGGAGCACATGGGTTCACTCAGACACACCCACACACAGTTGAAGCACATGATTTCACACATATACATACAGTTGGAGAACACAGTTTCACACAAACACCTACACAGTTGGAGCACATAGTTTCACACAACACCCACACAGTTGGAACACATAGTTTCATACAAACACCCACACAGTAGGAGCACATGATTCCACACAAACACACATATTTACAGCACATAGTTTCACACATCTTGCTTACATCTGAGAGGCCCACAGAAGAGCTGTTAAGGAGGCAAAGTTCCACAAGGGACATGCAGATGGCTGAGTTTCACACAGACACACACACATTTGAAGCACATTGCTATCTTCTTCCACTGCTTGTGGTATACAAGATAATATAGATATTGTTATCAGTTTTTAATTTTTCACCAAATACAATACTAAGAATGTTGTCATGTTGTGCTTTTTAACCTGTTTAGAAGGCTAAACTGATCTTCCATTATGGTATCTTTTTTCTTACTTCTGTTATTCTGAAGCTTTTTCAGATTTTATATTCACAGTGTACCCATCCTATCTTGATTAATGAGTTTTCAGCTGGGTATTTCAGTTTCACTTTTGTCAACTCCTGTTAGCTTTGTGTCTTAGCTGTCAGGTTTGTTGAGACAAGTTATGCACTTGAGAACTCTTCTTCGTAGTATCCTGGTTTGATTCTGTGAGCAGAATGCTGTAACGAATACTGTGTTGATTACTTTTTATATGGGGATTAAATTCAGATTAAGATTATAGTAGTTCACTAAATGTACTACACTTCAGTCTATGTTTTGTCATTTTTCTGCAGAAAACACTTTACCTGTTTTTATTGTTGGTTTTTATGGTTGGTGTTTGTTGTTGGTGTTTATAGTTGGTGTTTGTTGTTGATATTTATGGTTGGTGTTTGTTGTTGGTTTTTATGGTTGGTGTTTGTTGTTGGTCTTTGTTATTGATTGTGTAGCTTATAAAGTGTGTCTTGTTAAAAACAATTTTCTAGGGTCCTGTTACTGCAGCCATATTCTCCAGAGATGGAGATTACTTTGCCTCTGGTGGACGTGATGAGCAGGTAAACCCTCGCTGTGATTATGCAAATACTGATTTCTTTTAATAGGATATACTAACTGAGTTGTTGAATATTTATGACAAGCAGATATTAGCAGAAACAGTGTTTAGCTTCAGCATTTAGGCATAGTGTGAGAGAATTTTTATTTTTAATATTTCAGTAGATAGCTCAATTGTTCCTAGTACATGGCACGGATGCCAGCAAGCAGTAATACCAGGGACTAGTTTTTATATGCAGTATTTGCAGTAGCTTGCTTGAATCATGTCATAAATATTTACTGCAGTCACCACAAACCCTGATGAAGATCATCAAACTGCACTTCAATCACTTCAAACCTTACAGAAGATCATCAAAATGTATTACAGTCACAGAAAATCATCAAAATGTATTGCATTCAAAGCAAACCTATGGTAATTCTGATATAGTTAATCTTCTTTATGAGTATTTTAGAAGTTACATAATTTATACCACACTCAGCTTGAAGTAGTTGTGTAATGTGTACTATATCCACTACTATGTAATAAAGCCTTAAAGTAGGTTGAATTTTGTGAAGCAGTTCCATAAATTACCGAAATTAAATCACTTTCAACATTGTCCTCCAGAAATCCTATAACTGGATCCAGAAAATGAGCTACCAAGAAGCTTTCAGGAACAAAACCAGCTGTCACATTTCTTCTTCTCCTTCTTCTCTTTCAGCTTTCTACATCCCCCAACCAGCTGCCACATTTAACCAAATTAATGTTCCCTTTTCCACCTTCATAGCTGAGTAGGCAAGGTAAATTTCTTTCACCTTTTACCACTGCAACAGTTCCATTCTAATACAGAATCTTCTCTTAACCCCCTGTTTAGCCTACAATCAAGAACCAAACCTGAAAGACATTCTCATCTACAGCTCCCTTGAGTCCATCTATTTTGGAACCAGAAAATGAAACCATCCATACCTTGGGAAATGAAGCTTAATTTCTTCCCCACAGCTATCCTCAGCACTGCATGAGAAATTCATATGTGAAAGCTATAATATAATATACTCATATACCATCATGTAAAAAAAGATAACATACTGTGGGGAGGCAGGTCTCATACATCCAGAAATATATTTGTGACATCTCTTCGAATGCTTCCTAACAAGAGATCCCCACCATCTCAGTGGCCTCACACAAAATATGTGTTTGTGTGTGTGGCCCCAGAAGTATGTCAAACTGGAAGTGACAGTCATCAAAGAATGTCATTCTGATGACAGAAGTCATCTAGTTCTTGAAATTGGTTTTTATATATGAATTTAGAACTCAAGAACCACATGGATTAAATTTCAAATTCAGCTTCCACCCCACCCCCCACCGAACTCCACTCCCCCCAAACACTCCCTCTTCATCCAGCACTCTCCTCTGTGCTTTCCTTGTTTGATACTTGCACACTAGATTCTTTGATCAAACTATGCTCATTTAATGCCTGTCTGAATCTCTGCTTAAAACCTGTGCCCCCTCTCTACTTTGACCTGTTCCTCCACCCTTCTTTTTGACTACCAGCCAGTTACACTGGTGTCACAGTTTACATGTATACACACTTTCTGATACAGTATCATACATGTTACAAGACAAGTAATGCTTTTTTTTCTCTCAGTTATATTTATTACTGTATTTGGGTGTCTGAGTGGCAAAGTGGTTAGTGCACATAGCAAAGGTCAGGGTTTGAATCCTGACAGAGGCACCCCAGTCACCCAGCTGTAGAAATAGGTACTTGATTTCTTCTGGAGTTCTGGAAGGAAAGGCAGCCAGGCATGATACTGACCATATCACCCTCTAGTGTGCTGACAGGTCAAGGAAAATATAAACACTAACACCATATCCTTATGTGCCTCTAAGACATGACAGAATTACCTTTACCTTTACCTTTTTTATATATCATAAATGTAAATTTGGCCTTTCTTTCATCTCTTCTTTTTTTTTTTCATCCTATATATTTTAGAATATCTTGGATCACTACTAACTAATAATGGAGATATAATGAGGGAAATTAAAAGGAGGACATCTATCACTCTTCAGAAAGTAAAACAACTAAAGAAGCTGTGGAGAGGAACAGACAGACCAACAAAAATAAGATTTTTAAGGGCATGCATCTTTCCCATTGCAACATATGCCTGTGAGACCTGGACACTTAACAAAACACCTGAGAAACACATAAATGCCTTTGAATGTAAATGCTACAGAAGTGTTCTTCAGATATCATGGACACAAAAAAGAACAAATATATCCATACTACAAGAACATAATATTGAAGAAGGCTGACTAGTAAAGAGGATTAAAGAGAGAAAACTTAAATATTTTGGACACATTAAATGTCATGATAATCTAGAGAAGACCATCTTAGAAGGGTACATAATGGGAAAAAAAAGAGGAAGACCAAGGTGAAGATGGCTGCAAGACATCATTGACAATCTGCAAATGGATGTATCAGCAGCAGGGCATCTTGCTCACAACTAAGAGGCCTACAGGAGTGCTGTTAGAGAGACAAAGTCCTACAAGGGACATGCAAATGAATATGTTTTAGTACAGATAAGATTAAAGCTGAAGTGTTAAACTGTCTAATTTATAAGTGGATAAGACTGTTCCTACTTTTTAAAAAATAAGTCAAATTGTAAAGTAAAACCAGGAGTTATTTTTCTTGTTCAGTTCCTGCATTGTTTCTTCAGCCTGGCTGTCATCAACTATCAGATATCTGACTGTTTTTATCTTATAATTGTGAGCATGCATGAGGAATTGCTTTCTGTGAGGAACATTAATGGTGGTGTTTAGGGGTGGAATTTGTTGTCATTAAGCCTTCTTAGTAATATCTCTGTAGATAACATTTCACTTATACAAGTTTTTTGCATTGATTAAACTAATCTTTTCAGGTGTCTCTCATCATTTTTCTCCGAACTAAGTTTGCTTCATACTGTGGTATTTGTGTGCCAGTTTGACCATTATATCACTATACAGATCTTATTTTATAATTTCAGCCAGACTTGAAATTTAATTGCCTGTGTATATTCTGAGATTGTCAGCTCAGATCTCATTAAGTCATCTGCATTTGTGTACTCTAGAGAAGCATAATAGCCAACGCCAGTTGGCACGGCACCTGATGATGATGATGATGATGATAAATTCAGATATCAACATTTCTGATTTCTTTGATGTTGTCTTTAAGTGGTCATTTAGCTGAACTGGGTTTTCTTACCTGCCCAAAAAATTATTTCATTTATTTTTCCAAACTTTAGGTTTTGGTCTGGAAAACGAATTTTGATGTGATCAGGGAACAAGGTATGGACAGAACACTCAAACGAAGTCGGGCACATAATGATGATGAGCAAAGTATAGGGAACACCTCATCACGGCAGGGGAGAAAAAGGTCAAGATCACTGTCACGCAGAAACATGGTTAGCTTGTACTATGTATTATTTCATCGATCATGTAATAACACATACTATGATGATCCAAGTTTGGAAATACATACTTGTCGATTTAAATGTTAGTGATGGGAAACAAATTGTTGAGCCCTATCAAGATGTCTGTTTGTCCCCTCAACACCAAAAGGTATATGAGGAAGGAAACAAGAAAAGACAAGACAAGATGAGAAACTGATGTTTATTATCTTTGGCTTACAGAGTCAAGAAATAATGAACGGTGTAGTGGCAGATTGACCTGTTTTTCATTTTTTGTATGTTATCAAATCCATTTTAATTTCTGATGGTGCATTTTAATTATTTTTTAAAAGAAATGTTGAATACATTATAGGTTACATTTACTGAACTTGTCTATAAAAGTGAAAAGAATTATGCAAATGAAGTAAGTGCTGTACCAGAACATGTCCTGAACTTACCTGCAGCAGAAAAAAAATGTATCTGGATATTTTATAAGTTTGTCTGCATTTGTACTAAGAATTTAACTTGGACATTTTTCTAAACTTACTTAAAATTGTAATATGAGCTGTACCTGGACATTTACTGAACTTGTCTACAGTTTTAATGATTGCTGCACCTGGGCATTTACTGAACTTGTCTACAGTTTTAATGATTGTTATACCTGGACATGTGTATGTGTGCATGCGTGCGTGTGTTTATGTCTTCAGAATTTTTTCCTCGATTCCTCATTATGACACATACTATCAGTAAAGTTTTGTTTGCCTGCTTATATTACTATTTCGTGTGCTACAGTTTATCTGCTTACATGTCTGTTTCATGTGCTACAGTTTATCTGCTTACATGTCTGTTTCATGCACTACAGTTTATCTGCTTACATTCATGAACACACGAATAATTAGTGTATGAGTATATAACTATACATGAAACCACTGCAGTAAAGCTGTTATAACAAAATGTATGAATAAAGCTGTTCCTACTTTTTTCCTTAAAAATTGTGAACAGTTTTATTAATTAATGTTCATTAATTAATAAAACTGTTCATTAATTAATAAAGCTGTTCCTACTTTTTTTATCAAACATTTTGTAATTTTGTACACTTCTTTTCACAGATAGTATCAAGCAAGGAGAATCTGTCATCAAACAGAAGTAATGATCCTGATTTGCAATCAACACAGCCTGCCAAGCTACCTCATGAGTTGAACAGCTTCATGAAACACATCACTGTTCAGTTGGATATCCTCTCACAGGTAAACACAAACATCCTGGCCTAAGGTCAGGTATCTCAAGATTATTTGTCACTTTCTTTTAACTGGTACATGTCTTTTTATATATTTGGTCAGATACTGTCACTTCTTTTTTGTAAGAAGTATAATAGAAGTGAATGTGACAGGATCTATCTATCCATCTGTCTGCCTGCCTGCCTGCCTGCCGTCTGGCATTGGCAATCATACTTTTCCACAATTCCCTGCTCCGAGTGCTGATAAGCTGTGCTGGTGTTCTTTGTCCATGCCATCTAGTTAGTCCATCCAGCGTTTTCTTTCTCTGTCTACCTTGGTCTCTTTTGCCTTCTGTATTTCTTGTTGTCACTATTTATTCTAGCTTGCCTCATTGTAGAATGTATCCTAAGAATCTGGATTATCTTTTTCTGACTTTTGTTATTGCTTGTCTCATCTTTTCACCCTCTCTCATAACCTCATCATTTGGTATCTTTGCTGTCCATGGTATACACAGCATCCTTCTAAGGAACCACATTTCAGTGGCTTCCTTTTGCCACTGTACTTCATTACATCCATGACAGGATCAGTTGACAAAATTTGGTTCCTGGTCAAAGGAAAAGTTAATTAGCAATTTCTGTGCTGCCTTCTTTTAGCCTGTGCATTCTTGTTTCTCTTCTAACTGTTTGGCACCAGTTCTTTGCTCTCTTTGTCATGCACCTTTTCTTGTCACAGTCTGTCTTCATTCTGAATTTTGAAAATAGTCTTTGGTTAATATTTATCTGTCAGTGGCAGCTGCACCATGTAGAATAGTGTGTATAACATCATAATTAATGTTTATCTGTCAGTGGCAGCTACACCATGTAGAACAATGTGTATAACATCATAATTAATGTTTATCTGTCAGTGGCAGCTACACCATGTAGAACAATGTGTATAACATCATAATTAATGTTTATCTGTCAGTGGCAGCTACACCATGTAGAACAATGTGTATAACATCATAATTAATGTTTATCTGTCAGTGGCAGCTACACCATGTAGAATAGTGTGTATAACATCATAATTAATGTTTATCTGCCAGTGGTAGCTACACCATGTTGAACAATGTGTATAACATCATAATGAATGTTTATCTGTCAGTGGCAGCTACACCATGTAGAACAATGTGTATAACATCATAATTAATGTTTATCTGTCAGTGGCAGCTACACCATGTAGAATAGTGTGTATAACATCATAATTAATGTTTATCTGCCAGTGGTAGCTACACCATGTAGAACAATGTGTATAACATCATAATTAATGTTTATCTGTGTTTCTGGTAACTAAGCCATTCAAAGCAGAGTAAGTAATTTTTATCAACTAGTGGTGTTTAATCCTGAAGTTTATAGATGTTAAAAAGGGCATTTGATTCATTGAGATTCATTGTGGAGAATTTTAAGACTATATGGAATACCATCTAAAATTGTCAACATCATTAGAGATCTCTACAATGGATATATTTGTGCAGTCAAGACAAAGAAGGGATGAGTGAATTGTTTCAGATTGAAACAGGCGTGAAGCAAGGATGTATATTTCTCCATTGCTTTTTGGAGTTGCCATAGACTTTATAATGAAAAGATGCTGTAAAGATAAAACCAGCATTGACTGGGTACATGGGACCCAAATAGAAGATCTTGATTTTACAGATGACACAGCTCTTATCAGTGACAATGTAAAATCAGTGCAGGAAAAAATAGATTGCCTGTCTTCCTTGGCTACCAAAATAGGTCTTGAAATTAACAAGGACAAAACAAAAATTATGAAATTTCTCATTAACTCTTAGATGATGAGAGATCCCTAAAAGGATCTTTGTGTGCCGGGCCAGTCCCAACCGAGAGCCCTATAAGGCTTCAGACTTTCTTTTGTTGAAAACGAGATGTTACTTTTCATTTAACCAATTAGAACTTTTCTGAATCCAAAGTTAAACTAGTGTTTTAAGTGTGGGGGATAAAGAAGCCATATTAGATACATAGATAGGGGGGTAAAATTCAAGTTTATTGAGTGGTAGAATGGTCACACCGACTGACTAGACCTTTACGTGTATTAGTAGCTGTAGATCTGTTAGATTTATCGAATGTCACAAACATCCATAAATATTGATTTTTCTGTGTTGAAATTTGACTATGTATTCTATACTGGATTATGACACAGTTAAGGTAAGTATAAAGTAGATTTTATTGCTCAGCCCTAAAATTTTTTTTAATTTAAAAAACTTTTTTTTAAATTTAAAAAAAAATTTTTTTAGCGGCAAAAAACCGATCCATTGTTTCACACCAGTTTTTTCTTTTCTTTGTTTTTTTTTAATGACAAATAACTTCATTTATGGAATCTTCATTCATTTATGCTTATTTTAGTGTGTGATACACACGTGGTTGGTGATCATGGAATTAAGTCGGTACAGTAATTTTTACACAAGGAGCCCCATTCTCCAAAATGTCCGCGTCATCAGAAGCTAAGGAACGGTTTGGAAGTAACTCATATCGAAAGAGTTAATCAAGAATGAAAAATATACATACAAGGAACAGCTGTTGATGAAGTAAACCAATTTGCATACCTTGGCAGCTACATAGACCAGGATGGTGACACCAGGAAGGAAGTTAGAATTAGAATTGCTAAGGCAGCATTGTCCTTCAAAAATCTTGAGAATATATGGAGTTCAAAAGTTATAAGCACAAAAACCAAGTTAAGATTATTCAATTCAAATATGATGTCCACCCTCATTTATGCATGCAAAAGCTGGAAAACAACTAAAGAAATAGACAAGAAATTAGACTCTTTTGAAAGCAGATGCCTAAGGAAAATACTTGATATGAAGTTGAATGAATTTAAGATCAACACAGAAATAAGACAGATGAGCAAACAACAACCTGTCTCATGGGTGATCAGAAAAAAAAGATGGACATATATGTAGGCCATGTAATGAGAATAAACAATCGGAGAATACCAAAACAAGCTATCAAGTGGAGCACAACAGGCCAAAGAAAAAGAGGTCGACCACATGAAACTGTAAAGGGGACATTGTTAAGAGAAGCCAGCTTAGTGGGCATAACATCCTTTGATGAAATTTAAAAACTTGCTGAAAACAGGAAAACTTGGCAAATAACTATGCAAGCCCTATGTGACGTTTAAAGGCATTGGAAGGATGTAAGATATAAGCGGTGTTTAAGCCACTGAAATTCATCAGAACACTCAGGCCAGGAAATTTCACTGTTTTCATTGACAAACATGGTCAGACAAAGAATGTGGCATCATTTTCCATGTGTTTTCATCATCTGTGACAGATACAATGAGTACAGCTTTGGAGTCATAAACAGTCAGTCTGACAGTCTGTCTTCATTCTGAATTTTGAAAATAGTCTTTGGTTAATGTTTATCTGTCAGTGGCAGCTACTGAATGTGGGTAAGTGATTTTCAGTGGAATCCATGGTGCTGCTGTTTAATTTTTACATGTATTTTTCAGACAATGTCCATATTGGAGGAGAGACTGACGGCGACTGAGAACAAGTTGGCCAGGTACTTGGGTCAGACATAACCAGTGTCTTGAATCTCCCTCATAATGAGACAGTAGATAATAAATAGTGTGATTTGGGGGTTGTAATACAAGGAGAAGTCACTAAGTAACTCGCAAATGCCTGTTAAAAAAAACTAAATGTGACAGTAATTTGAAAACTTTAAATTTTTTAACCTACCTTATTCCTTTATTTCTCAACGTAATCGCCACCAACGTTGATACATTTGTCCCATCATGTAATCAGTGATACAATACCCGTGGCGTAAAAATCGAGAGTCCGATTTCTGAACCATTTTTTTGCTTCTGTTTCCACCTCTTCATCACTCGAGAATCTTCTCCCACCAAGGTGGTTTTTAAATGGACCAAACAGGTGAAAATCACCTGGAGCTAAGTCAGGACTATAGGGTGGATGTTCAAGAACTTCCCAACCCAACTGGCTAATTTTCTCTTGGGTTAACCGAGTCATATGTAGTCTGGCATTGTCATGAAGGAGAAGCACTAGTCAACAGACTAGGATGTTTTCTTTGAATTGCATCCTGTAGCATCAACAGAACTTCACAGTACAATACAGAATTCACACTGTCACCATACTTCTGGAATTTGGTTAACAACACTCCTTGATAATCCCAGAATGCTGTCAGCATAGCCTTCCCTGCAGAAGGTGTAATCTTGAATTTTTTTGCGCATGGCGATGACAAGTGTTTCCATTGCATTAAGGCACTTTTTTGATTCAGGTTGGTAGTGGTGCACCCAAGATTCATCTCCAGTAATAATCTTTTGGAGCATGTCTTCACTTTCATATACGTAATGACAGAGATGCTGCAATGACAAACCAAATTGGTTCATTTTGTGTTTATCATTCAGATCTCTTGGTACCCAATGTGAGCTAACTTTCTGAAAATTCAATTGCTCATGCATTATTCTGTAGGCTAAGCCATGTAAACATCCGATTGCACTTGCTACACTGTCTATCGTTACTCGTCTATCAGCTCTTATAATCTCATTCACATGTTGCACAGCTGCTTCTTTGCATTCTGAACAGGACAGCCAAGTCGGACTTTGTCAACAATTTCAGTACGTACCTGAGAAAATTCTTTTACCCAGTTATAGACCGCTTTATGTGATAAACACTTTTCAGCATAAAATGTAATCATTTCCTTATGAATGTCCTCAACTAAATGTCCTTTAGCCCACAAAAATCGCACTACACTTCTCTGTTCTTCTTTGGTACACACTAACAGTTGGGTAGCCATTTTGTTATTGCTTTGCGCGTGCACACGTAACTCTCAGCACCACCTACATACAACTGTTATAAAGTTGGATGATGGTACTATCTAAGGATATATTTTAATACTACCTGATAACTGCCACTGATATAATATTTCAGTTTGCAAGTTACTTAGTGACTTCCCCTCATATTTACCACATTGTCATATCTATAGTTAAATCAGTAATATCAGGTGCTGAATGATATCATTTGTCGGATTGATGCGGATTTTTTTATAGTTTTAAAATGAAATGCAATCATCAGAGTTTCAGAAACATGTCACAGAATTAACCAGTTTTATAGCATAGCACCAATGAATGTTATTTAAACTCAATTTGACTGTTCTGTTGTATAGTAAATTAATTTGGCTGTTATAGTCAAGAGAAGCAGAAAAGTAAACAATTGAATACGTAACATCTTGTTCACTGTCACTATAAATGCATAAATTACTTTCATTAAGATTTTTTTTCTTTATATCTTCATGTTTAATCTCAAATGTTACTTATTGACAAAGCACAACAAAGATAAACTAATCATAAACTAGCAAAACTTTTCATGAAGCTAACAGTTTTGTTCACTATTAGAAAAGCTCAAGAAGTGGTTATTTACTCCTACATGTGATCATTTGAGAAACTAAATGTGAGTATATTTTATGAAGTGATGAAGTTTAGATGGGGTTCATTCATTCATTTGCATGTCCCTTGCGGAACTTTGCCTCCCAAACAGCACTCCTGTAGGCCTCTCGGTTGTGAGCAAGATGGCCTGCTGCTGTTGCATCCATTTCCAGATCGTCAACGATGTCTTGCAGCCATCTTCGTCTTGGTCTTCCTCTTTTTCTTTTTCCCATTATGTATCCTTCCAATACGGTCCTCTCCAAACTATCATGACGTTTAATGTGTCCAAAATATTTCAGTTTTCTCTCTTTAATCCTCTTCACTAGCCAGCCTTCTTCAATATTAAGCTCTTGTAGTATAGATATATTTGTTCTTTTTTGTGTCCACGATATTTGGAGAACTCTTCTGTAGCATTTACATTCAAAGGCATTTATGTGTTTCTCAGCTGTTTTGTTAAGTGTCCAGGTCTCACAGGCATATGTTGCTATGGGAAAGATGCATGCCCTTAAAAATCTTATTTTTGTGGTTCTGTCTGCTCCTCTCCACAGATTCTTTATTTGTTTTACTTTCTGAAGAGCGATAGATGGGGTACATGACATAATATAATGGTTCCTGTATCAGTTGTTTCTGAATCATTCAGCAGACACTACATTTTCTGATGGAGGAGTAAATTTGAAGGAGAAATAAAAATGAACATATTAATTTTTTTTATCAGTAGTGAAAAATTGTTTTTTAAAATGTGTCTTATTAGAAAAATTGTTATCACTGAAAGTAGTGGAGCTCATTTACTTGTCTTGTCTTGCCTTGTCACCTTCCTCATATACTTTTTGGTGTCAAAAGGACAAATAAACATCTTGATAGAGCTCGGCAATTTACTTCATATAATGGAATATATAATGCTTCTGTAATTTCCTCTCTCCATCTCCTGCATGGGCAGCCTCTTCTTCTGTTACCTACAAATCTTTGTGTGAATGTTTTCTGCGATATACAGTCTGGTGGTAACTGTGTAACATGGCCAATTATTTGACTTGCTGTTTCTGGATACAGTGTCATGCTTGTGTAACACCTTTGCCCTGATGGTTTCATTTCTTATTTGGTCTCTTCTTGCCACATTTAGTATTTAGTTAATTTACACAAAGTTTAAGAAGTGAAGCATAAAACAATTTATATAAACATGCTCGTGACTAATTTTGACTTCTGTCCAAGTTCATGAATGTTTGGCCAGTCTGAGTAACAGGATTACTCATATATTCTGATTTGAAAGAAAATTAGCACATGTTTATTTCTCCTTCTGATTTGTTTGGCTCTTGACCATTTTATGTTGATCCAGCTGTAGTATATTTGTTGTATTTCTCCAGTTCTTCTTCAGATTTTTCTTGTTCAGCCTGTCTTGTTTTCTCTCGGGTTTTATGTATGAAAAACAAAATAACTGTTGTGATGACATGCTCTCAGTTTTACTCCAAGATGTAAAAATTCATTTCCAACATTTACTAATAATGAGACATGTCTGAAAATTTAGATAGAATGCAGACAATAACACACCCCTTCAACAAAGACAGGTATCAGTACAGTTTAGTCAGTGATATGATATTCTAGAAAGTTTTCTTCAGTGAGTAAGATATTGCTCCAGGTGGTTTTAAAAATGTAAGAGGAAGTGCTGCTCTAAATAAGTCAGTGAGGATTTCATGTGGAAATACAGGCAGTGTGCATTTCCTTCACTGTAATAATGTGCACTTTCTCTGTCATTACAACAGTGTATTTATTTCTGGTTTGAAAATTATAGGCCACAGAAACCCTAACAGTAATTTTTAACCACTCTGTGTATTAAGAAACTGAACAGAACATGGCAAAACCTGGAGCAAAGACTGGAGTTTTTTTTTTTTCAATCATTGGCTTAAAGACTCTGGAGCCAAACCTTAAAAACAGAGAAATGATAGCACCAAAAAATATCAGAAAACAGAAAATTGGAAATAAATAAGAAACAGAAGAGCAACATCAGAAATGTGTAAGAAACAAATAAGAGACAAGCTGAAATTCATCACAATGCCTTTACAATGCAGAAAAAATAAGAGCAGAAAAGAAATAAACCAGATATGCAAGAGATCTCTGATGTGATCCATGAATAATTTGGATGTAAATACATAAAATACTAAATACAGTGATCACGTTAACTGGCAATTGCTGGTAAATTGCCAGTTTACAAAGAAGGAAAAAATACAACTTTCAGAGTAATTGGTTAATATTATAAAAAAACTGAATAAAAAGCGATCAACAAAATCAGTTAAAGGATACTTGGGTCAGAAGGCTGATGATGCAGAATTTGCATGAAAGAGAATCAGCCAGTTTTGCCTTTGGTTCAGCGTGTGAGCATTTTGTCAAGTTTAAATGTCGCCGCAAATATGAAAAACAATTCACAGGAACTGTTACTTTTAACTGTAAAGTGTTTAATTTACATAAAAAAGTATAAAATACCAAATGCTGTATTGAGAAAGTACTTCATGCAAAGTGAAAGACACGTACGACTGTACCAGTTTTTAAAAAATCCTTGCGCAGCCACTGTATATAAAATACATGAAGTCACTGCAGTAAAACTGTAATAACAGACTGTTAAAATTATTTAAAACATTTATTTTATTTCATGCTGCTTTGCTAGAGGATTATTAGAACAAAGATGGCCTGCTGCTGATGCATCCATTTGCAGATCATCAACAATGTCTTGCAGCCATCTTCAACTTGGTCTTCCTCTCTTTCTTTTTCTCATTATGTACCCTTCCAAGATGGTCTTCTCTAGATCATCATTACATTTAATATATCCAAAATATTTAAGTTTGCTTTGTTTAATCCTCTTTACTAGAAAGCCTTCTTCAATATTAAGTTCTTGTACTATGGATATATTTGTTCTTTTTTGTGTCCATGATATTTAAAGAACTCTTCTGTAGCATTTACATTCAAAGGCATTTATGTATTTCTCAGCTGTTTTGTTAAATGTCCAGGTCTCACAGGTATATATTGCGATGGGAAAGATGCATGCCCTTTAAAATCTTATTTTTGTAGTTCTGTCTGTTCCTTCCACAGAATCTTTAGTTGCTTTACTTTTTGAAGAGTGATAGATGTCCTCCTTTTCAATTTCTCTCATTTTATCTCCATTATTAGTTAGTATCCAAGGTATTCAAAACTCTCTACTTCTTCCAGTGTTTCCCCATTGATACATATTCCAGCTGCCTTGTTTGTTTTGTCATTTGTCATCAATTTAGTTTTCTTTGCATTAAGATAGAGGTTTTGCTCCTCACTGTTCTTACAGACTGACATAATTAGTTTTTCCATTCCTTTTTGTGTTGTGGACAGTAATACTGTGTCATCAGTTTATGTTGACATAAGTTTATCAAAATGAACAACCATGTTTAGTTATTTACACTAACCATTCTTGAAAATCAAACTGTGCTTTCACAAATACCACACCCATTGGCAGAGACTTCCGACCATCAGTGCGTGAACGATAATTGATCTATCAGAGATAATACTGTTATAGGCTACCATAATTAACTACAGTCATCATCATCATCAGGTGCCATGCCGACTGGCGTTGGCTATTATGCTTCTCCAGAGTACATGTTCCTTCATGCAGACCATCAGCTCAGTTGGTGATCTCCTCTCACACCATCCCATCAGACTGTCCAGTATCATTTCTCTTGGTCTTCCTCTTGATCTTCTTCCTTCTATTTTTCCTGTTGTTATAATATTTATTTTCAATGCCCCCTCTTCTCATTGCATGTCCTATGAAAG
The DNA here is from genome assembly GCA_009760885.1 of Achatina immaculata. NCBI lineage: Eukaryota > Metazoa > Mollusca > Gastropoda > Stylommatophora > Achatinidae > Lissachatina > Lissachatina immaculata. The sequence continues at coordinate 3,912,185 of CM019699.1, forward strand.
TACATTGTCTCTTTCTCTTATTTATTTGACAAGATTTTTTTGTCTCTCCAGCTCTTCTCATACATTCTTCATTAGTTATTTTTGCTGTCCAGGGGATTCGCAATATTCTTCTAATAAACCACATTTCTGCTGCTTCCAATGATTTTTGTGCAGACTTGCCTATTGTTCATGATTCACTTCCATATAACAAGATAGGTTCACTATAGCATTTTAAGACTCATTTTCTAACAATCATGGATAAGGATGTGTTGCATAATGTTTCTAATTCTCTGAAATGCAGTCTTTGCTTTGCCTATTCTGTTCCTAATTTCTGTTCTGCATTTCCCATCTGAAGTTATTACTGTTTCAAGTTATTTGAATTTCTGCACCTTCTTTAGAATAGTTCCATTTAATTTTATACTGCATGCTAGTGGATTTTGTTTCTTAGATATAATCATAGTCTCTGTCTTTTTGATGTTCAAAGTAAGGCCTTTCTGTTCACTTTCTTTGACAACTTTATCCAAGAGATTTTGCAGGTCTTGTTGGTAAATTATGTCAGTCCGTAAGAACAGCGAAGAGCAGAACCTCTATCTTAATGCAAAGAAAACTAAACTGATGACAACTGACAAAACAAACAAGGCAGCTGAAATATATATCAATGAGGAAAAATTGGAAGAAGTGGAGAGTTTTGAATATCTTGGATCACTACTAACTAATAATGGAGATACAATGAGGAAAATTAAAAGGAGGACATCTATGACTCTTCAGAAAGTAAAACAAATAAAGAATCTGTGGAGAGGAACAGACAGAACTACAAAAATAAAATTTTTAAGGGCATGCATCTTTCCTGTCGCAACATATGCCTGTGAGACCTGGACACTTAACAAAACAGCTGAGAAACACATAAATGCCTTTGAATATAAATGCTACAGAAAAGTTCTCCACATATCGTGCACACAAAAAAGAACAAATATATCCATACTAGAAGAACTTAATATTGAAGAAGGCTGGCTAGTAAAGAGGATTAAAGAGAGAAAACTGAAATATTTTGGACACATTAAACGTCATGATAATTTAGAGAAGACCATTTTGGAAGGTTACATAATGGGAAAAAGAAAAAGAGGAAGACCAAAACGAAGATGGCTGCAAGAAATCGTTGATGATCTGCAGATGAACGCAGCAGCAGCAGGCCATCTTGCTCAAAACCGAGAGGCCTACAGGAGTGCTGTTTGGGAGGCAAAGTTCCACAAGGGACATGCAAATGAATGAATGAATGAATGTTGGTTCTAAGCTATCAGTACTGTGTCGTCAGCATACTGAAGGTTGTTGATATTGTATCCTCCAATTTTTATACCTGGTTCTGTGATGATCGTTCTTAGAATATTCTCACTGTACAGAGAAAACAGGTCTGGAGATAGTACACATCCTTGTCGCACGCCTTGTTTTATAGGTTGATATTTTCCAGTTTTATTTTTAACTCAAATTGCTGCTTCTTGCTGCCAATATAGATGTTTTACAATCCTCAGGTCTTTGCTGTCTATATTGATGTCTTCAACCATTTTAATAATTTCATTATGTTTCACCTTGTCGAATGCCTTGGTGTAATCAATGAAGCATAAGTAGAGATCTTTCTGTACTTCTAAAGCTCTTTCTGTTAGTGTTCGTAAAGCATAAATGGTATTGTGTGTTCCCTTTCCTTCAACAAATCCAAAATGTTCATCTGCTATTTCCATTTTTATCTTTTTCCTTGTTCTTCTCATAATAATTCTCAGAAGTAGCTTTGTTATATGACATGAGAGGCTGATAGTCCTGTGGTCATCACATTCCTTTGCACCTGGTTTCTTTAGTAGTGCTATAAACATGGATAAGCAAGTCACTGAGAATATAACCACAGTTGTAAATGTTGTTCAGTAACTTGGTTATTATTTTTATTCCTGTCTCGTCTAGTGTCTCTGTATCTTCTGTTGTTATATTATCAGGCCCAGTTGCTTTTCCTTTCTTCATGTGTTTGATGGTATTTATGATTTCATCTTCAAGTATTGGTAGTCCATCATAGTTTTCAGTATCTGGTGTTAATTCTGGTCTTTCTCCTCCTCTTCTTGTCCATCAGTCCTAAGATGTCATCTCTCATCCATTTATTTTTGGAGGCTTCTTTTTTTGATGATATTATCTCCTTAACAGTTTGGTGGATAGAATCTCTTAACATTGCCCATTGTTCATCTATAGTATTTATCTTTGCTATTGCATTGTATCTATTTGTTATAATAACTTTGTATTGTTCTCTCATTTCTTGGTCATTTTTAAGTTCTGTATTCAGTTTGATGTTTCTCACTTTTCTGCATGTTTTCTTTAGCTTTATTCTAATTTTTCCACAGACTGGGTAATGGTCACTATTGCAGTCATCTCCTGGCATGGTTTTTATTGTCAGTAATGCATTCCTGAATTGTTTGTTGATTAATACGTAGTCTATCTGGTTAAAAGTCTTTTTGTCTGGGCTGCACCATGTTGCTAGTCTTCAAGGATGTTGTTTAAACCAGGTGTTTCCTACAACCATGCTATGTATTCTTGCATAGAGACTACAGTCATTCATACAGCAAAATATGTAATAAAAACATAGAAGAAAAAACACAAATAATTATAAACGTATGAGGCAGTTCAGTACACAAATGTGTTCATCTCTTCACTGAAGCAACGATGATGATGATGATGTAGCTAATGTAAAACAGAAAGAAATATTTAGTCAGCAATAAAACAACACAGTGTATGCCACAGGTTAATCAGCAAAGACATCTTACCAGGTTCCAGGGACAAAATGAGAGACCTCGAAGATTTTCATATCATCTCAAACAATACAACAGAGAGATTAGCCAAGGAGAAATGAAGAAACAGAGTGGGTTCACTTTCTCCATTCAAGCTTCAGATAAATTACCATATCTCCCCCCACCCACTTGTTATTTGTTATGGATCACAGATGTAAGTCTAGCCTTCACCTGACTTTCCACTTTATTCATCCTGTATGTTATTGTATGAATAAAACAAAGTCAAAATGTTACAATTTTTTTGTCTCGTTAATGTTGTTGATATAATTTTTGTTGTTATCGTAGCTTTACAACACCCGCTTAGTGTGTATCTGTAATTAGCATATCTGCAGTTGGCATTTTCATTCACGCGTCATAGAGTTGTATGCACGCCAAGCAAAGCTATGATAACATGTATTTATTTCAGAGACAGACTGGAATAATTAAGAATTGGCTGGATCCAAACAGTGTTCCCTCATCATCTCTAAGTTTTCTGCATTTCTCTAATTGCTAAGACATTTACATTGTCCACATTGTCCATTTCTGTTAAATCTATTTTCTTCACTAAAAAAACCCCAGTATTATCCTGTTTTTTTTCTCATTTTCTCATTTGTTTCATTCCATCTTCCTCCTCCCCTCATTTATGTTTCTTCTGTCTCTTATTCCATCATTATCTCTCCTTCTCTGTTCTTTTATTATATATATCTTTATCTCCTTCCCTGTTCTTTTATTATATCTCTTTATCTCCTTCTCTGTTCATTTATTACATCTCTATCTCTTTCTCTGTTCTATCTCTTTATTTCTTTCCCTGTTCTATCTCTTTATCTCTTTCCCTGTTCTATCTTTTTATTTCTTTCCCTGTTCTATCTCTTTATTTCTTTCCCTGTTCTATCATTATATCTCTTTATTTCTTTCTCTGTTCTTTCATTATATCTCTATCTCTTTCCCTGTTCTTTCATTATGTGTCTTTATCTCTTTGACTGTTCTTTCATTATATCTCTTTCCCTGTTATATCTCCATCACTTTTCCTGTTCTTTCTTTATTTCTCTTTATCTCTTCCTTGTTATTTCATTGTATCTTTTTATCTCTTTCCCTGTTCTTTCATTATATCTCTTTATATCTTTCCTTGTTCTTTCATTGTATCTATTTATCTCTTTGTATGTTATTTCATTATATCTCTTTCCATGTTCTTTCATTATATCTCGCTATCTCTTTCCATGTTCTTTCATTATATCTCTTTATCTCCTTCCTTGTTCTTTCAACATATCTCTTTATCTCTTTCCTTGTTCTTTCATTGTCTCTCTTTATCACTTTCTCTGTTCTTTTATTATATATCAATCTCCTCCTCTGTTGTTTTATTATATTATTTATCTCCTTCCCTGTTCTTTTATTATGTATCAATCTCCTTCCCTGTTCTTTTATTATATATCAGTCTCCTTCCTTGCTCTTTTCTTATATCTCAGTCCCCTTCCCTGTTCTTTTACTATATAATTGTATCTCCTTCCTTGTTCTTTATTTATATCTGTTTATCTCCTTCCTTCTATTTTTCCTGCTGTTATAATATTTTCAATGCCCCCTCTTCTCATTGCATGTCCTATGAAAGTACATTGTCTCTCTCTTATCTTTTTGACAAGATTTTTTATCTCTCGTTCTCTTCTCATACATTTTTCATTACTTATTTTTGCTGTCTGGGGAATTCGCAACATTCTTCTAATAAACCACATTTCTGCTGCTTCCAATGATTTTTGTGCAGATCTGCCTATTGTCCATGATTCACTTCCATATAACAAGATAGGTTCAATAAAGCATTTTAGGATTCGTTTTCTAACAATCATGGATAAGGATGTGTTGCATAATATGTTTCTAATTCTCTGAAATGCAGTCTTTGCTTGGGCTATTCTGTTCCTAATTTCTGTTCTGCATTTCCCATCTGGAGGTATTACTACTCCAAAGTATTTGAATTTCTGCACCTTCTGTAGAATAGTTCCATTTAATTTAATACTGTATGTTGGTGGATTCTGTTTCTTAGATATAACCATAGTCTCTGTCTTTTTTGATGTTCAAAGTAAGGCCTTTCTGTTCATTTTCTTTGGCGACTTTATCCAATAGATTTTGCAGGTCTTGTTGGCTTCAGTAACTTGGTTATTATTTTTATTCCTGTCTCCTCTAGTGCCTCTATTTCTTCTATTGTTAAATTATCACGCCCATTCACTTTCCTTTCTTCCTGTGTTTGATGGTATCTATGATTTCATCTTCAGGTATTGGTGGTCCATCACAGTTTTCAGTATCTGGTGTTAATTCTGGTCTTTCTCCTCCATATAGCTCACCGATGTTATCTGTCCAACTGTTCACAATGTCTTCTTTTCCCATTAACATTTTACCTTCTTTTGATTTCAGGCATTCTGTGGTATATTTTTTCTAGCTCACTAATTCGTTTGTGCATGTTTTTGCCGTCTTTATTATGATAGTCCTCTATCTGTCTGCACTGTTCATTTAACCATACATCCTTTTCTTCTATCCAGCTGCGTCTTATTTTTTTATTTATCTTGCTATATTTTTATCGGTTAGTTTTACTCCTCTTGTCCATCAGTCCTAAGATGTCGTCTGTCATCCATTTATTTTTAGGGGCTTCTTTTTTCTGTGGTATTATCTCTTTAACAGTTTGGTGGATAGAATCTCTTAACTTTGCCCATTGTTCATCTATATCTTTTATCTTTGGTATTGCATTGTATCTATTTGTTATAATAACTCTGTATTTTTCTCACTATTCTTGGTCATTTTTAAAGAGTTCTGTATTCAGTTTGACGGTTCTCACTTTTCTTCATGCTTTCTTTAGCTTTATTCTAATTTTTCCACAGAATGGATCATGGTCACTATTGCAGTCAGCTCCTGGCATGGATTTTGTTGTCAGTAATGTATTGCGGAATCGTTTGTTGATTAATATGTAGTCTATCTGGTTAAAAATCTTTTTGTCTGGGCTGCACCATGTTGCCAGTCTTCGAGGATGTTGTTTTAAACCAGGTGTTTCCTACAACCATTCTGTGTATTCTTGCCCATTCAATTAATTTATAACCTCTGTCATTCCTCTCCCCCAGTCCATAGTCACCAACGGTGTCTGAAGTTCTTCCTTTACCAACTTTGGCATTAAAATCTCCCCTGACTATGATAACTTCATGTGACTTTGTGTGTTTTAGGGCTGTCTCTATGTCATTATAAAATAGCTGTACATCTTCTTCAGAACTTTCAAATGTTGGAGCGTACACTTGTATAATATTTATGTTTATTGGTCGTCCTTTCAGTCGGTCCGAGATGTTCAGATATCCTACAGTTGTCCTTGCTGTTTATTCGTCAAATATTATTCCTACTCCTCGTTCATGTTTCTCACTTCCTGAATATATTATTGTATATTCATCAGAGTTTATCTTCCCTGCACCTGTCCTTCGCTCATTCCTGATATGTTGATCTTCATCCTTTCCATTTCCCTCTTTATATTTTTTAAATTTTCCAGCCTGGAGTAAAGTTCTAAAATTCCATGTTGCTATTTTGAACTTGTTAGTTTTGCCACCAGTAGCTTGATGACGATCTGGCTTCACCCGTGGCTCGTGAGCTGCCCTACCGGACGAGGCTGTTCCAGAGAAACATCCATTAACGTCGTTCAAGACAAATCTGTTACTCTGAATAAGCATAATTGTTCTTGGGAGCTACAACAGTGGTTTCCCGTTGTCTTCTGTCGGTTTGTGTACGGACTCTCCGCTAGCTTTTGGACTCCCTGTCCTACCCGCAAGGCAGTGGGAGTGAGAGGTTTTAAGGCTGTAACAGAATGTTATTCTGTACAGATTGTTGTGAGAAACCCTGTTGTTGTGGTCAAAATAGACCACAACTCATTCTGTTTATGTGAAGCACGGTGAAAGTATCACGTGTTTCCGTGGCACAACTGAGTCACGTGATTTATGTTAGGCGGAATGTGTGAACGAGTTGAGAGAGGAGTTTGTGTCAGAATGTTGTAGTGATAGGTCGTGATGTTCAATTCCAGTAGGAATGTGGTTATTCTTGGGTTCAGTATGTAAGTTTGTTGGATTGTCCTTATTAGGACAATTTGTTGTAGTTGATGTATTGTTCTTTTTAGGAAAAAAGGTCATAGTAGCATGTAGATGGTGTGTTGATTGTCCCGTTATGGACAAGATTTGAATATCTGACTTGTCCCATGGCAATGTTAGTCGCCCGGCCATATTTCTTGTAATCATTTGTATTATTCTGATCAAGTTTACACTTCACATCATTGCAACACACATCTAACAAATGGGCTTTCATCATTAAACATTTTTGAACTGTGTCTGATGAATCCTGTGATGTTTGGATTCATGTTAAGTGTCAACTGTGGTGTAGAGTTTGTTGATTTACATGTAACTGGTCATGTCGTGTATTAATGTGTAATTGAGGTCATTGTTATATGGGTTGTCTTGTTACACAGTGTATACCAGTGTAACATCTGTTGAGTCTCTGAGACTATTGCTCATGTAAATGTAATAGTACACAGTACACGAAGGAAGAATCTTGTAATAGTGTTACAGTGTCACTACTTTAGTGGTACCGTGACTCTATTTTAAGACGCCTCTAACCTGCCTGGTATTCCCTTCACTGACCACATGATGACTTAATAGGAGTAATAGTGCCGCCAGTTGGTCCGCACCTGCTTATTTTGGGTAAATCCTTATTCACAGGAATCGTACATATCGGGAGGGCTTTATCTGGGTTGGAGATGGTCGCCCCAGCTTTACCCAGAAATAATATATAACAAATGAGAATGAAAAAAATTATTCTTTATTTATTATATGTCATTGACGTGAATTATATTTTATCTTCTTCCTCTATTTTTTTGTCCTGTATTTTTGGTATGATTAAGGTGTAAAACAAAACGTTACAACGGTGTCATCTTTAAATAATAAAGCTGTTCCCCTTCATTCATTCATTCACTTGCATGTCCCTTGTGGAACTTTGCTTCCCTAACAGCACTCCTGTAGGCATCTCGGTAGTGAGCAAGATGGCCTGCTGCTGATGCATCCGTTTGCAGATCATCAACGATGTCTTACAGCCATCCTCTCTTTCTTTTTCCTATTATGTATCCTTCCAAAATGATCTTCTCTAGATTGTCATGATGTTTAATGTGTCCAAAGTTTTCTCTCTTTAATCCTCTTTACTAGCCAGCCTTCTTCAATATTAAGTTCTTGTAGTATGGATATATTTATTCTTTTTTGTGTCCATGATATTTGAAGAACTCTTCTGTAGCAATTACATTCAAAGGCATTTATGTGTATCTCAGCTGTTTTGTTAAGTGTCCAGGTCTCACAGGCATATGTTGCGATGGGAAAAATGCATGCCATTTAAAATATTATTTTTGTAGTTCTGTCTGTTCCTCTCCACAGATTCTTTAGATAGAAGTTTTGCTTTTCGCTGTTCTTACGGACTGACATAATTTGTTTTTCCATTCCTTTTTGTGTTGTGGACAGTAATACTGTGTCATCGGCATATCTAATCTCTGGTATTTCATAACCTCCTATTGTTATGGCATCATAATATTCTTTGTCTGCATCTTCTCTAACATTTCTCATTATATTTTCAGTATACAATTTAAATAAATAAGGCGACAATATGCTGTTCCCCTTTTATTTAAATAATTAAATAGTTAAATATTTTGTTTGTTTTGGTGGAGCAAATCTGTGGCCAAGTTTTGATGTCTCGCATACACAAAAAAGAAAGTTGTGTTTTGTATTACGTGTAAATGTTCTGGTGACGTGCCCCACGAACAAGAAATAAATGAAGTGATGTGAAACAAGCATAGATGAGTTAAAAATTACGAGGAATGATTGATAAGTTCTCGGCATAAGATACAACTGACAGCTTTTTTTGGGTTATTTCTCAACATAGTTCCATTGCAAGTTTATGCACTTTGCCCAGCGATCCTGGAGCATACGGATCTATTCTTTGTAAAAGTCAGCATCTTGTGCCAGTAGAAAGTAGCTTACAGCATGAATTACGTCATCATCTGAAGCAAATTTGCGACTACTGAGCTTCTTTTTGAGTTTGGTAAACAGGTAATAGTCCGAAGGGGCCAAATCTGGGGAATAAGGAGGATATTCAAGAAGCTGGAAGCCGCATTCATGAATGGCAGCCATTGCCACGGCCGACTTGTGAACTGGAGTATTATCTTACTGAAAGATGACTCCTCTCGTCAATTTCTCTCGACGCTGTTCCTTCAATCTGACCCGCAGTTGCTTCACAAGATTAGCGTAATAGGCCCCGGTTACCGTTCTGCCTTTTTGAAGATGGTCTACCAATAGCACAACCTTCTAAATCCTAAAAGATGGAAGCCATCACTTTGCCTGCAGACAGAACCACCCTTGCTTTCTTTGGAGGTGGGGATCCATGATGTTTCCACTGCTTTGACTGTTCTTTGGTTTCTGGTTGAAAATGATGAACCCAAGTCTCATCCATAGGCAATAATTGCTGAAGAAGCTTTTCAGGATCAGCAGAAAAATGGCCAAGATTGTCTCTTGACATGTTGAGATGCTGTCGTTTGTGACCAGCTCCGAGAAGTTTCGGGACCCATCGAACAGAGACCTTTGTCATTTTAAGATCATTGTGAATAATGGCATGAACACGTTCCTGGGAGATGCCCAACTCAGTAGCAATGTACCGCTCAGTTAGTCGTCGATCCTCAATTATTATGTCATGGATTCTGCCGGTGGTTTCTTCGGTGGTTACCGTTTTTGATCTTCCTGGACGGGGATCATCTACCAGACTCTCCCTTCCATGTTTGAATTGTGCTACCGATTTCTTCACTGTGCTTTAAGAAGGGGCACTCTCTCCTAGAGTCTCTGCCATATCATAATGGATCTCCTTCGATGCCCTTGATGTAGAGGTAGCGAATGACTGCTCGATGAGAAATTTTATCCATTTTCTCAGTTTCTGCCACCCTTTACCATTTCAGTAGCTTGTAAAAAAAAAAATTTGGCTGCAGTTAATTTCTTGAAACTTGGTGTTTAAACTTACTACAAATGCACCTAATATCAACTGTGTGTTTCAAGTATTTGTACCTTAGGCCAAGAACTTATCAATCACCTTTCGTATTTTGAGAGAACTACCATAGTGGACAGTAAAGTTAGAATAACGAAGTTATCTTGACATGAAATCAGTCATGCCTGTTATTAATTAAAACATGAATGAGCTGTTTAAATTGTAAGCTTTCATCACACTGTGGAAATATCGTGCTCACGAGTTACCTATTTTTAGATGAATACCGACAGTTTTGTGTGTGTGTGTGTGTGTGCGTGCGTGCGTGCGTGCGTGCGTGCGTGCGTGTGTGTGTGTGTGTGTGTAAAAAAAAAGTAAGTAAGTAAGTATATCAAACTACGCATGGGGCACCCAGTAGAGTCACACAAATTTATTGCATGACTTATATATAGTTTATACGTATATGAATTAGGGTTCTCTTAGTTTTCGCTCTACCCTCATGGCCATAGTTGCCTGGTGCATATTATAGTAGCTGGAAACTCGTGCTGAGTAACGACAAGCGAGATGTTGCTAAAAGAATAACAATGGACTACTAACAAATAAAGTATTACCGAGTTACACCGAAGTATCACAAATTAATGATATACGAACCCCACACTAGATGCAGCTATATGGAAATATACGATGTTGTACTTAAAAGGAATTAATTAAATAAACTATAGATGTACAGCTATTTTATAATGACATAGAGACAGCCCTAAAACACACAAAGTCACATGAAGTTATCAAAGTCATGGGAGATTTTAATGCCAAAGTTGGTAAAGGAAGAACTTCAGACATCGTTGATAACTATGGACTGGGGGAGAGGAATGACAGAGGTTGTAAATTAATTGAATGGGCAAGAATACACAGAATGGTTGTAGGAAACACCTGGTTTAAAACAACATCCTCGAAGACTGGCAACATGGTGCAGCCCAGACAAAAAGGCTTTTAACCAGATAGACTACATATTGATCAACAAATGATTCCGCAATGCATTACTGACAACAAAATACATGCCAGGAGCTGACTGCAATAGTGACCATGGTCCACTCTGTGGAAAAATTAGAATAAAGCTAAAGAAAGCAGACAGAAAAGTGATAAACATCAAACTGAATACAGAACTTCTTAAAAATGACCAAGAACTGCGAGAACAATACAAAGTTATTATAACAAATATATACAATGCAATAGCAAAGATAAATAGTATAGATGAACAATGGGCAAAGTTAAAAGATTCTATCCACCAAACTGTTAAGGAGATAATACCACCCAAAAAATAAGCCTCTAAAAATAAATGGATGACAGACGACATCTTAGGACTGATGGACAAGAGGAGGAGGAGTAAAAATAACGGGGAAAAATACAGCAAGATAAATAAAGAAATAAGACGGAAATGCAGAGAAGCAAAGGAAGTGTGGTTAAATGAACAGTGCAGACAGATAGAGGACTCTCATAATAAAGACAGCAAAAACATGCACAAACGAATTAATGAACTCACAGGCAGGAAAACAAAATATACCACAGGATGCCTGAAATCGAAAGAAGGTAAAATGTTAATGGGAAAAGAAGACATTGTGGACAGGTGGACAGAGTATATCGGTGAGCTATATGGAGGAGAAAGACCAGACTTAACACCAGATACTGAAAACTGTGATGGACCACCAGTACTTGAAGATGAAATCATAGATGCCATCAAACACATGAAGAAAGGAAAAGCAACTGGGCCTGATGATATAACAATAGAAGAAATAGAGGCACTAGAGGAGACAGGAATAAAAATAATAACCAAGTTACTGAAAGACATTTACAACGGTGGTTATATTCTCAGTGACCTGCTTAAATCCACGTTTATAGCACTACCAAAGAAACTAGGTGCAAAGGAATGTAATGACCATTGGACTATCAGCCTCTCACGTCACATAACGAAGCTACTTCTGAGAATAATTATGAGAAGAACAAGGAAAAAGATAAAAATGGAAATAGCAGATGAACAGTTTGGATTTGTTGAAGGAAAGGGAACATACAATACAATTTATGCTTTACAACACTAACAGAAAGAGCTTTAGAAGTACAGAAAGATCTCAACTTATGCTTCATTGATTACACCAAGGCATTCGACAAGGTGAAACATAATGAAATTATTAAAATGCTTGAAGACATCAATATAGATGGCAAAGACCTGAGGATTGTAAAACATCTATATTGGCACCAAGAAGCAGCAATTCGAGTTGAAAATAGAACTGGAAAATATCAGCCTATAAAACAAAGGGTGCGACAAGGATGTGTACTATCTCCAGACCTTTTTTCTCTGTACAACGAGAATATTCTAAGAACTATCATCACAGAACCTGGCATACAAATTGGAGGATACAATATTAACAACTTTCGCTATGCGGACGACACAGTACTGATAGCTAAGAACCAACAAGACCTGCAAAATCTCTTGGATAAAGTCGCCAAAGAAAGTGAACAGAAAGGCCTTACTTTGAACATCAAAAAGACAGAGACTATGGCTATATCTAAGAAACAGAATCCACCAACATGCGTATAAAATTAAACAGAACTATTCTAAAGAAGGTGCAGAAATTCAAATACCATGGAGCAGTAATTACTTCAGATGGGAAATGCAGAACAGAAATTAGGAACAGAATAGCCCAAGCAAAGACTGCATTTCAGAGAATTAGAAACATATTAACCAACTCATCCTTATCAATGAATGTTAGAAAACGAGTCCTAAAATGCTATATTGAACCTATCTTGTTATATGGAAGTGAATCATGGATAATAGGCAAGTCTGCACAAAAATCATTGCAAGCAGCAGAAATGTGGTTTATTAGAAGAATGTTGTGAATCACCTGGACAGCAAAAATAACTAATGAAGAATGTATGAGAAGAGCTGGAGAGACAAAAAAAAAACCTTGTCAAAAAGATAAGAGAGAAACAATGTACTTTCATAGGACATGCAATGAGAAGAGGGGGCATTGAAAATATTATAACAGCAGGAAAAACAGAAGGAAGAAGACCAAGAGGAAGACCAAGAGAAATGATACTGGACAGTCTAATTGGATGGTGTGAGAGAAGATCACCAACTGAGCTGATGGCCTGCATGAAGGAACGTGTACTCTGGAGAAGCATAATAGCCAACGCCAGTCGGCACGGCACCTGATAATGATGATAATGATGATGATGATGATATTGGTTTTGTTGAGGTACTGTCGGTTATGTGTGGCAGAGAGCACTGGGCGGCCAAGAAAAGTAGTCTCGATATCAATAACAACACGACGGCCATCCCTGGCCTTTCATGCGTTCTGTATACCATTATTCTGTGTTCTAGATGGAAGAGAGCACAGCCTAGTCACGACTGTATCACGAAGCTCACGCACTACTACCCATCATCAATTAAAACGTCAGTTCTGTGGGACATGAACTGCATTCCTGTCACTATCTTCTCAACGTCTGTGCTTAATTTAGACAGCATCTAGCAAACTGAAAATGTACTCACCCCCCCCCCACACACACACACACACACAAACTTAAAATACAGAAATTCTCAACAACTGAAAATACCGTGTTTCTTTCCGCGCCAAGTGATGCGAGGGGCAGGTAACAATAAATAAAATCCATGCAGATTTATAGATCCTGGTGGAGCTCGTTATTCTCCATGCAAGAAAATGTAACCGTTAACTGTAAGAACAACAACAAAGACTCAGCCATGCTACAGCTATTACTGACACAGACAATATCCTACACATCAAACATAAACTGATAACATGCTCAAAGAGCAGCATTCATGTCAGCTACAGTTTTATTTTTAAGAAAAGAAAAAAGTAGCTTTGTACAAGCAACAGTTTCGCAGAAACAAAATGTGACATTACAAACAAAAATATTATCTTTGTGGAGGTTGATTAGTTGAAAGTTGCTGGGTGAATAATTGATTTGTGTTTTCTTTTGAACAGAAGTTCAGAGCCCTTAACCGGGAGAACTCGTGCATAATTTGATTTTTTGTTTACAAAGCGTTAGTGCTCTCTCGTTACTTTTGTTCCATTTGTTTAGTTTCTCCATCTCCACAACTAATAAGTCATGCTGAGTTCGCTTGCTACCGTATGACACTACTCTCTGCGGTTAATAAACTGACTGCCTTCTTGCTGTTTTTGAAATAGTCGTAGACATGTGGTGTAAATTCTTACACAAAATTCTGAAAGGAGACACTCAGAGGCATTTGATAGCAACATTATTTCCTACCTTTTTGTGACAAGACCTTAAGTTCTGCTAGATTTTCATGTGTACGGATCTGGTTCTTCATTTGAAGCTGACATCGTGAACAGAGCACTTTCTACAGTCAGTTGTTCATACCAAGCAAAATGTGGACTCAGTGGAGAAACCCAGCTCCATTCTTGCTCACACCTCATTTTGAAATATTTTCTTGCTATGTTTATGTTATAATAAATTTTTAGTAGAATCAGCCATGCTCAACCAAACGATAATCACCAGCATCCATTGTTAACATTTACAAGCTTCAAAGTCGTCTTTGAAACACATTTGTGTAAAAATAATAGGGATTCTCTGATCTCATTTGATCATGTTCCACCACCCCCCCCTTTATTTTTTCTCTCTCAATCCTCCAACCCTTCTTGCTTTATCCTTCCTGCATTTTGCCTCGGATTTTCGACAGATTTGTTAAATATTGCACTGTTTAAACTTATACTTCTCTTAACCCGCGTAGCGTAAAAAATACTAGAAAAAAAACATCGGCATCATTGTAAACAGCAGTTTTAATACATTTTCATTTAACATGGTCGAACAACAAAATTTTTTTTAAATTGTGTAAAAAAAAAAAAATTAATCGGGACTGAATATCATCACCTGGTAATTTGATAAATCATTCTGAAGGAATAATTTTCAGTTTATTGATCTTCGGTCTGAATGGCCTCCAGAAGTTTAGTTCAACAACGTCCACGCTGAATATGCAAGTGAGGTGCACTGATTCTAAACAAAGTTACATCGAAGATTAAAATCTGTGTACTACAGACATTTAAGAGGTACTCGTAACTTGTAATAGCACTGGTGATTATAATTCTGACGCTGAAATGTTTCTTTCATCAAACGAAGACACTCGATTACAAGATAACAACTGCTTGATGTGTAAAACTTGCCAAACCCCCTTTTTTTACAGTTCGAGAGTCAAACTGACCAATCAACAAACCAAGCTTTTTTTTAACCATCCGTTAAACAAAGGTTATGAAATAATCAGAAGTAAAACTGCAGTTTGCCTAGCATACATGAACCGTCTAAGACTGATATCACAAACACTTTAATTTCTGTCCTATTTACTTGTTACTGGAGCAGCTAAGTACCCATGTCCGCACGCAGCAAAAGACCATTCAGAATCTTTGCAACCTTTTTTTTTTGGTCCCTGTGGCCCTCTTTATCAGGCCATAGTTTTTAAGGAACAATTTTTTTTTTTTAAATAGGAAGCTACGAGGTTTTGGTACGGTAAAGTAAGAGAACAAATATTGTAGGATTAAACCTCGAAAAAATCGTAGACAAAGCACTTTAGTGAGACGTGAGAGAAAGAAAAATCACAAGAGAATTACCTGGGATTCGAACACGGACTCCGGTAGGACGAGCAGCCGTCTAGCCACGAGAGAACAGCGTACTATCGACTTAGCCAACTAGGTGCTAGTTGGCTAAGTCGATAGTACGCTGTTAGTTGCCTAAGTTCTCTCGTGGCTAGACGGCTGCTCGTCCTACCGGAGTCCGTGTTCGAATCCCAGGTAACTCTCTTGTGATTTTTCTTTCTCTCACGTCTCACTAAAGTGCTTTGTCTACGATTTTTTCGAGGTTTAATCCTACAATATTTGTTCTCTTTCTTTATCAGGCCAAGTTTTTTACTTATTGAATGAAGAACCCACAATGAAGCCAACATCGACCGATACACAGAATGTTTTAGACGCAGATGGAGACTGAACATCGTCGCAGTCTTGAACTGACTCTGATGATAAAGCATCAGCTGTGAAGCAAGCGAAAGAATCATCTGAATCAGAACATCGACGAATTTGATGATCTGCATTACTGGTCAGTAATTATCAATGACATTATAAGGACGTAGTTGATTGTATAAGGAACTGTGTAAATAAAGACTAAGAATTTCCAGTCAGCGAAAATTGAAGAAAATTTTCAAGTGCTTACTATGAAGAATATTGAAGAATGGTGAAACAACAGACAGAAGTCGGCTGGTGTATTCACTGCACAGAAATTGTGCTTACAGCTTTTATTTAGTAATAACAATGAAACAACCATCGCATCATAGACAGGATACATAGATTGGAAAAACCTTTCTTGTCTGCTGCATTACACGAGAAATCAAAAACGTACATTGTGTATTTTTCTGCCTGGTAAGAGATGGAGCTCAGATTAAAACTTAGTAAAATTATCGACTCTCTTCAGCCGCGGCTTTTTTTTATATATATAGTTCAACTTTGGAGATATGAGCTAGTTTGGTTAAGTGCAATAATTCGATGCTCAAATCTTGCTTTTCGAAGGAAATCGTCTGCAGTAAATATATTTGACAAAGGTAACTTCCAGAAAATAGTAGAATTATTCACGTTGTTTGATAGTGTTTATAAAAAATAATTTATCCAAGGTTGCAAGTAGCCAACAAAGAGTTCATTACCCTGGTCCTCGAATACAAATCTCTGCTGATGTCAACGAAAATCAAAATGGATCATTTTTCTGAATTCGACGAAGTTAATAATACAACTGGTATAGGATTAAGTAGTCAAATAATACAGAACTTACAGATCTCAACGTTAAAGTCGCTGATATGTGTGGATAAAGCTTGAACCATAACCATAGCATGAAAAAATAGCACAACGGAGTGCAAAAACATACACCAGCTGGCGTTTTATACTCCATGTAGTTCTCAATACTTTGAATATAGTCTTTACTGATATTATAAAATGTAACGTTGACGCAATTTAATTTTTCGGATATATATATATATATATATATATATATATATATATATGACATCATCCAACTGCCAGGTCTTATGAAATTTATACCTTAATCTGTCATTGAAGGAGGTTTGTGACACACGCTGGGAGTCTAGAGTTGATGCAGTAAGACCCATTCGACACTAGCTGGACAAGTTGTACGACGCTTTAGTGTACATCAAAGAAGATGGAAGTCTGAAAGAATCACATGATCTGCAAACCAAAAATGGTGCAGTCGCTCTTGCCAAATATACTTCTGACTATTTGTTGTGTGACAGTTTGGTATGATATGCACAGTGCAGTAAAATCTAGTTAGCAAGTAATTACAGTCTGAAAAAATGTCACTATATAATTTGCTGTCAAGTATTTTCGGCAGGTATAGACTTTATGAAGTAATGTCGGCAAAATTGGTCAACAATGTGAAAACTACCGCCCCAGAACTTGCAGCTGTTGTTAAAGATGCCACGGCAATTCGCAGCAGAAAGATTGATTTAGAATTGAAAGGAAACCAGATAATTTGATGATTATGAACGAAAAGACGACACAATGTCAGTAGTGAAGGCAACAACTGGTTCAGTAGAAGAACTGACAACTACAGAATAACATTTCATAATTTTACATTTTTGTATGACATCGGTGGTCTAGTTAACCAGATAACCGAGTCGATGTTATAGTACTTCTTACATCTTACATCCTTCCCGTGCAGTTAAACGTCACATAGAGCTCGCATGGTATAGTAGTGCAAAGATTTAAATTGTTCTGATGTTCAACAATTCATCCCACACTGACGCACTTGAGGTTTATGAAGAGCTGAACCTGCTGAGTAGAGTTGTAGAAACTGGACCGCAATCTGCAATCTGTAATCAGAGACTGGCATCTCCGCAGTCTGGGCATTCCCACATGTGCTCCGCCTTCCGTTCCAACACTCACACACACTACTTGTGGATAATGAGGGCTTAACCATTTCAATCAGAAAAGCGTCCATTTCCCAATTTGATCATCCTTCTGGTGTAACTGTTGTCATTCAACCCAATATTGTCATCCATACTCACCCTATTCAAGGTGGCTCTTGTAATTTCCTCCCTGTCTATTTTTAGGGTGCCCTGAATTGATGCCATACCTGCCAGCTCTCTCAGTGCCTGACTTCCGCATGATATGAGCAGTAGATCCACGTCATACTGGATAACCGAGCGTCCATTAGAAACTAG
Organism: Achatina immaculata; assembly: GCA_009760885.1. Classification (NCBI taxonomy): domain Eukaryota; kingdom Metazoa; phylum Mollusca; class Gastropoda; order Stylommatophora; family Achatinidae; genus Lissachatina; species Lissachatina immaculata. Next base: position 3,930,218 of record CM019699.1, read on the forward strand.
ACCCACTTTCTACGGAAGAAATGTCTCTCGATTCTCAGTAACATGTTTTGGGAGTCCGTTACAATGACCTCGTGCGAGTGGTCCTACTCCACCAACCAGGAAATTGCTTCTGATGCAGCCTGCACTTCCGTTCTCACGCTCGAGGTGGTGGCTGCGTAGGCTGCTGATTTACTGGCAACTAATGTGCAGTTGGGTAGACAACAAAACCTCAATTACTTTTTAGGCCTCGTGCCACTGACCCATCTGTGAAGATCACTGAGTCACGTGGTTTGGAGTGATGCTGAATCTGTTCCTGTATCTGTGCTTCTGTTTTACCCCTAGCCCAGCCTCGGCATTCACGGCCAAGCTGAATGACAACCTTGATTATATTCTGCGTATTTGACACTTTAGTCCACCCTGGCTCTATGGGGATCTGCTTGGACTGCAAGGTGTGCCGAAGCTTATTTATGAAGACATTTATCTTAATGCTGTGGCTGCTTTGCCTACTTTACTGATGATATCTGTACGCGTGGTCAGCACCGAAAGAAGTTTCTCTAACTGAAGCTTATGTTTTTTTAATCATCAGCGATCATCAGGCTATCACTCCTGTCGGTCGAATATGAGTTGGTGCACAGTTTAAATCTGGATGAAAGTATGCAGGGCTTTGCAATCAACACGGCCAGAAAAAAAATAACTTTTGAGTTACGGCGTGCCTGAATAATTGAAACAATTTGATAAGTTCTTCTTTTATGTTAAGCTCATTAGCTCATTTAGTTTACTAAATACAGTGCACAATTTTTTTATTAGAAAAAAAAACTTTAAATATATAGAAGTCTATTTTGTATAGATAATATGTACCAAATCTAGGTCACAGGCTGAAAGTTAGGGCCTAGAAATTGTAATTAAATTAAGGATGATCGCTTGAGCTGGCGAAATGCTAGTAAGAAAAGACAAATGGATAATTAGGAAACAAAATCTTTGCAGTGAGAAGTCGTTGTGGTAAAGGAATGCAGCTTTATTTACACTCATAGAATCTCTGTTTCACAAATGGGCGGTGCTACTGATCTTGTCTAAGGATGTCACAAGGCCTAGAGATGGGTGGGCAAGCAGCATCTTTCCTTAATGGTTAGGTTACTCATGTAGTGGGTGGATAGATGAACAAGACACAGACAGACAGACAGACAAATGTATCAGTATACACATGGACATTATACAAACTTCCTGTTGCGGCATACTTTATCTAACTATGCGAAGGCTGATGTTTTATACATTCGGTTACTACTGCTTATTATATTAAACGATGAGTATAGAAATATTACAAATGATAATCAGAAACAAATAAAAATAGTTTTTGTTTTGTCAGTTTCGTGCCGTATTTCGGCCTTTACGCCTCGAGGCTCTAGACATCCATTCTCAGTGATCCAGATGGATTACAAATTCAAGTTTAAACACCACTGTTATAGACTAATACATATGTTTGGATCGTATAAGCATATTTTGATATATAAATGAACTTGCATATTACCTGGCGCCAAAAAAACCCATCACCACCATCTGGTTATTGACACTAAGACAATTTTTTTGTGGTGTTACTCATAACTCTACAGCGCAAACTTCTTCTCTTTCAGCTACTCTGGCCATGAAACTAGACAAAATGTTGTGAAGGCGGGCACTGAGAATTCAGCACACAGCAGAGAATACCACCATTCACGTGATGTAGCCGGCGTACATCACTAGACCACAAACTGACAATGTTATAGTTCCATTTATAACCTCGAGCCGCATTCTGTCTGTTCAAGATCTAGCTAAGAAATTCTCTTCCAGCGTAAGCAATGCAAGGCACAGTGATTGCGTTGTTCGTATGTTTTCCTTTTTTCGCCAGTTCTTGCATGCACAAACGTTTCATATTTTATAAACGCATGAATATTTTCATTCACAAATGTTTATACTTTCTAAACGCATGAATATTTTCATTCACAAATGTTTCATATTTTTTTAACGCGTGAATATTTTCATGCACAAACGTTTCATATTTTGTAAACTCATGAATATTTTCATGCACAAACGTTTCATATTTTGTAAACGCATGAATATTTTCATGCACAAACGTTCACACGCTTTAGTACAAACAATTTATGTATTTTATCTATGTAAATCGTTCACTACTATGGGCCTACACACACACACACACACCCACACCGCACGCCTGAATCAACCTCTCTGAGCGCATGAATTCATATATAGCAGTGTTTCCCAAGCTTGTTTGATCTGTCGCCCCATTTTCTCCTAGGCCACATCCTAAACGCCCCCCCCCTCTCTTTCTACTCGTTCTATGACTTATTAAACTAGGATACCCATTCAATCAATCAAATACCGTGCCGCGTGGCGTTGGCAATCATTTCTTTCCACAATTCCCTGTCTTTATACTTGATTATGAGATCCGCCGGTGACTTTCTTCCTAAGCACACTGACAGCCCATCCAGTAACTTTTCTCTGTCTTCCTCTGTCTCTTCTTTCTTCAATTTTTCCAGTTGCCCCAATGTGTTCCAATTTTCTTCTTGGAAAGAGGAAAATTAGAAAAGCATTACACAACTAAAAACTTCAGCGAGCAAACCAATCTATTTAACAATTTGAAGGAGCACATTTGTGACTCACCTGCTGCACTATTTTCTTAAATTTTAATGCGATGGATGTTTCATGCAGGGACATGAGTTTCTCAATATCAGTTTGAGAAGTGCTATGAGGGAAGATATTACTACCCCCCGTTTGTTACTTAGTTTTCCCTCAACGCCCCCTACTACCCTTTACTGCCCCCCCCCCCCGTGAACCTTTTTCTTTCACAGCCCCCTGGTCCTTTCCAATGCCCACCGGGAGGGGGGGGGGGGAGCGCGTTATCACTCACTTTAGGGATACCCTGATATACGGTGAAAGTCTAAAAAAAAGCTCTTTAAAAAGTACTAACGAGATTTTTTTTTCTTTAACTTTGTCGCTTTATTCAGTAGATTTTCCTGAATAATTCTCTTGTGTCTTATCAAGAATTGCAGTATAAAGCTCTGAATAGCTTCTTGTCAGTGATAGTGGCTACAGCTTCAATGCTTTACATGTCATTTGCATTAAATTTGCAAACAGGGTTGTTTTTCACGGAGAAATTAAGTTTCCCTCATTTCTTACAGGTCAGATGCTCATTCATATGTGCGCATGCGTGCACACATACACACACACACACACAGAGCTTGCAAAACCTGTTTTTAATAAGTTTGTCAGTTTTCGAAAAGTCAGAATTCTCATGTTCTCCAGGTTTCTGCCACTCGGATTTTCGCTGTGATCTTAGAAACGTGCACTTTTATTGACAAAACAAATGCTGACTTGTAAATCTACACCTAAAAAAAGAATGTTTTGGAATAATGGAGTTGTGAACCCGCCACAAGCACTTCCTACGTGCTAGAATTGCACACCAACCATGTTTACTGCATGCTCTTCGATTTCAGGAATTTATTTGTTTCAGCTTGTAACCAGGACACCATTTCACAAGAAATGTGCAAGTATTGCATTACGGGGTTGCTGTAGATAGATGTACCAGCTAGCGGTGGTGGGGGTTTTTCGATTAAAATCTTAACCTTTCACAGGGAAGGATCACCTTGTTGATCATGTGACCTTCCGTAACATTCATTCACTTTTATTACCAATTCGCTACAGATGGTGATTAGTGGCCGAGTTGTCCAGTACTGTATCAGTTTCATATACGTAAAAGATGAAATACACAGAATGTACAGGAAATAATTTTTAAAATGTTTAAAGAAAACACTTAGACCGATGTTACATAAATTCAGTTAAATGTTCAGAAACAAAAGAAAATAATATCTCAAAAATGAACATTTCTTTCATCTTTCCTGTGTCGGTTTCACTTTAGGTTCCTTTTTAATGCCTGTAAGTAAGCTATTTATCATTAACTCTCTTTATTCACACATTGGCTGTATTGTCTTCTTCACCGAATGTGCTTCTTCATGCTTATGTGTTTGCAAAATATGAACTGTCACTTTGTGGACCTGTTATATAAGAAAACCCTACTATATTTTGTGTTTAATTTTTCATAACTTTAGAACAGTGGCTGCCTATTTTTGTTGAAAGTTGTGGATGTGCGCACTGTACAGTACACGACAGTAGTTTATGCTCTAAATGGTTGTAGGTGCATTTGTCTTTATACTGTATTATCTATCAGCTGGAGGAAGAAAGCCACTAACGTGGCTGAAATAAAGCTTGTAACCTGGGGTTCCGACAATAGGTCATAGAGTTCAGCTTGCCTGGGAGAAGAACAATAGCTTCTGAAAGATTATGCACAGTTTCATTTTACAGTGTCGTGTTCAAGCACTCAGATGCTGCAGGCAATTTTCTTTGTTCACGTTCCAGTCTTGTCATAACTGCCGATTCTTGTCTTTAGCAAATCAGTAAACTTTATTCTTGTTTTTGACAAAAGAGCTAACTTTATTCTTGTCTTAGACAAATGAGCAAATTTTATTCTTGTTTTTGACAAATGAGCAAACTTTATTCTTGTCTTTGACAAATGAGCAAACTTTATTCTTGTCTTTGATAAATGAGCAAACTTTACTCTTGTCTTTGACAAATGAGCAAACGTTATTCTTGTCTTTAACAAATGAGCAAACTTTATTCTTGTCTTTGACAAATGAACAAACTTTATTCTTGTCTTTGACAAATGAGCAGACTAAACTTCTGTGCGCTATAAAAAGCAACAACGTAATAAAAATAATAATAATATAATAAAACTAGTCAATTATTATCGCTGATAATCATTATAAAATCATTTTACTGCCTACATAATTGTCACAGATTTCTCATTTACCAGCTCTGAAAGCTTAAAGCTTTCTTAATTGGATACATTTGCCTTTGTTTTTCATATTCGCTGCCTCAGTAAAGAATGAAGAAGTCGTATAAAGTAATCAGTTCTCAGACGATTCAGCGAGCTAAGCTTAGTTCATCACAGCAGCTTTCAGCAGCCAAAGATGCAAATGGCTGGGGACGTGAAGTAATAATCGATGTCAACAGTATACTCAAGAAAAAATGTTGTATAACGAAGTTGTACAGGGAAAGAGACTATGATTTTGACCAAAACTAAAATAAAAGGATATCTGCAAGTTTCCCGTGACAGATATATTCGGTCAGCAACGAAGACTGGTGACAACAACAACAACAAAATCCGTTACCACTGGTTTAACGGCTCTTCGTTGTGGAAACTGCATCTTCTGAGGAAACGAGAGTCAAAGTCGAAGACAAAAGACACTCAGAAATTGGATCTTGAGATCAATTATGTAACAAACATAGAATCAGTCAAATGTTTATTCAAGTACGTCATGCAAAGTCTTAAGAAGAAACTAATTCAAGTCTTAACTACAAGCAGGCAGTTTCAAGTCGAGCGTCGGAAAATTCTTACATATTTAATTATTGCTATTTCAAGATAATTTATGCCTTGTAGATCGCATAAAAACCAAAGAGAACATGTGTGTATGTTATATATACATACGTACATACATATACAGTATAAATATATATATATGTACATATATATGGGTGTCTGAGTGGCGAAGTGGTTAGTGCACTGGTCTCTCATGGCGTAGGTCGGGGGTTCGAATCCGGCCGGAGGCATCCCAGTCACCCAGCTGTAGAAATGGGTACCCGACTTCTTCTGGAGTTGGAGAAGGAAGGGCAGCCAGGCGCGATACTGACCATATCACCCTCTAGTGTGCTGGCAGGTCACGGAAAATATGGCCACTAACACCACATCCCTATGTGCCTCTAAGGCATGACAGGGTTACCTTTACCTTCTTATATATATATTAGACAGAAAAAACAACTATTAATTGAAGTTACAGTATGGACTGTTGTGACCAGTTTTACAAACATGAGATACATTACTGGGTGTTTGTTACTGTAACCCCAGACTGAACCTGTTTCTTAAGTTTTGAAAGAAACCCAGCCTTAAATATTTCTCCTTTAAAATGTGATAATGAGAGCATAGTCGCAACATGGCGCCGTGCGACGAAATAATTGCTACGTATGCCGGTCTTGCCCATTACTCTGTCAGAAGTAAACATAATGTGGCGATACTACAAAGCAAAGCTAAACAGAGCGTGGATTTAAAATCAAAATACGTTCGATGACGTCTGTGAAATATGCATTGTCTTTAAAATGTTCCTAGTATTCGTGTACAGTATTACTGTCCACGACACAAAAAAGAATGGAAAAACTAATTATGTCAGTTCGTTCGTAAGAACAGCGAAGACCAAAACCTCTTAGAAAACTAAATTGATGACAACTGACAAAACAAACAAGGCAGCTAATATATGTATCAATGAGGAAAAACTGGAAGAAGTGAAGAGTTTTGAATATATGCAGGAAACTCTCTACCGTAGAGAGCGGAACAACAACACAACTCCTTCAGATCATCAGAGGAAGTACCCCCCCCCCCCCTCAGACAAGTGTTTCGGCCCTTGGATCACTGCTAACTAATAATGGAGATACAATGAGGGAAATTAAAACGGAGGACATCTATTGCTCTTCAGAAAGTAAAACAAATAAAGAAACTGTGGAGAGGAACAGATAGAACTACAAAAATGCGAGACCTGTACATTTAACAGCTGAGAAACATAAATGCCTTTGAATGTAAATGCTACAGTAGAGTTCTTCATATATTATGGACACAAAAAGAACAAACGGAAGCAAGGGAAATATATCAATACTACAATAAAATTGAAGAAGGTTGACTAGTAAAGAGTACTAAAGAGAGAAGACTTAAATATTGTAGACACTTTAAACTTCATGATAATCTAGAGAATGGTATATAATGAGAAAAAAGAAAGAGAGGAAGACCAAGGCGAAGATGGCTGCAAGACATCGTTGATGATCTGCAAATGGATGCATCAGCAGCAGGTCATCTTGCTCACAACCGAGAGGCCTACAGGAGTGATGTTAGGGAGCCAAAGTTCCGCAAAGGACATGCAAATGAATGAATGAATGAGTATTCGTGTTCGCATTGTGTGACAAAATTCGAAATATTCATATTCCCAAAAAAATCGAATATTTAAATTTCGAATACTCCATACATATCTTTTTGGGAGTGGTGAAAAAATGGCATTCAGGATATTTCCTTATGTGAAAGTGCCAGTAATTAATTCTAGATGTCATAAAATTAAACACCACTTTAAATTTGTAACGGCTGAGAAGTGCTAGCTTGATACGATGTTCACATTTCTGAAAGCTTATGTTCTACTTAATATTTATGCATCTCATATATCCTTCCTGTAGTTAAACGCCACATAGTAGTCACATGGTAGTTCGCCAATTTGTCCTGTTTTCGGCGAGCTTTTCAACCTCATCAAGGGATGATTTGGCCTCTCTTAACAATGTCCTCTTAAGAGCTTCACGTGGTCTGCCTCTTTTTCTTCGGTCTGTTGTGCTCCATTTGATAACTTGTTTTGGAATTCTCTGATCATTTCTTCTCATCACGTGACCAACACATGTCCATCTCCATTTCCTGATCACACATGAGACTGGTTGTTCGCTCATCTGTCTTATCTCTGCATTGTTCTTGAATTCGTTCCACTTTATACTGAGTATTTTCCTTAGGTATTTGTTTTCAAAAGATTCTAATTTCTTGTCTATTTCTGTAGTTGTTTTCCAGCTTTCGCATGAATAAATGAGGGTGGGTGTTACATTGGAAATGAATAATCTTAACTTTGCTTTTTGTGCTTATAACTTTTTAATGTCATATGTTCTCAAGATTCCAATTGCTGCTTTTGCAATTCTAATTCTAACTTCCTTTCTTTATTTTTATACTTATGCATACTGATAAGATAATCTCTCTTTATATTCTCATGCACTATAGCCAGGTCCTGTTGCTGTTGTAACTAATGACAACACTATTCTTTCTGTCCAGCGTCCACCTATGCTTGGCTGTTATGCTCAGCTATAAAGATACAACCCAAAGCTCATGTATAGCCAATCGCCCAGGTAAAATCAAACAAGAAAACTTGGATTGGCTGGTACCTTTCCTTTCTCGTCTAGCCTATAATTAAGAACGGCAAAGTAGCTGATGATGACTTTGTTTAAATAATTAAGACATGGAGAAAACAACTAGGTCAAAAATAGGGAGGGGGAGGTAAACAGCTAGTCCAGTCCGGAACGATTGCATATACTGAGACAACTGTCATACGTTACTGACAATGGCGAAGTTTGGTCGTCAAGACAGTTTATTGTGATGTTTGCTATCACCATTCCTATGTCTTCTAGCAATTGATTGGATCACGGAAACTACCACACAAAGGAAAAGAAATGGGATACAGCGGACATTGTGGAACCAGTTGGAAGATCTTGACCTATCAGATGATGTGGCTCATCTGGCACACAGCCACACACAAAAGCAAGAGAAACTTCAGATCTTAAGCACAAATTCAGTTAAACTGAGACTATATATTAACCGACGAAAAACAAAGATAATGAAAGGTAATAGTGCAAGCGATAGCCTCATGGTAGTTTAAGGAGTGCCAATTGAGGGAGTAGAGTGTTTCACATATTTAGGCACCATAATGGATAAATACAGATGAACGCAAACGGATGTTAAAGCTAGATTAAAATCAAAATATGTCTGATGGTACCCATCACTAAGCCAGGACAGCATTTATGCAACTTAACAAATATATCTAAGAACATCTAAACAAGAACCAAACTTAGGCTTTTCAATACAAAGGTAAAGACTGTCCTACTATATGGTTCGGAGACATGAGTTATGATCAAAACAGTGCAACAGAGGATACAAACATTCGTGAACTACTGCTTGAGGAGGGTTTTAAACATTAAATAGCAGGACAAGATCAGGAACGAGGAGGTCTGAGAAAGGGCAGGACAAGAACCTATGAACCTACAAATCATGTCTAGGAAGTGGAGGTGGATTGGCCACTCTGAGAAAACCCAGCACCAGCATAGGAAGACAGGCGCTGACATGGAATCCTCAAGGAAATAAAAAACAAGGAAGATCTAGACTTACTTGGAGAAGAGAAATTATGACAGTGCTCAGAAACAAGGGATGCACATGGAAGGAAGCAGAAAATAATTCCAAGAACAGTGATGACTGAAGAGCCTTTATCCGTGCCCTATGCTCTCAAGGGAGTAAAAGACGATGAAGATGAAGACAGTTTATTAATTCCCTTAAATAAGTATTGAAGCTTTCAAAGTGTTCGGACCTTTAATTTTGAAGTATTATCAGACAAATTTATAATGACTCTATCTCAGGAAAATTATATGACCTATAAAGCTATATAAAGCAAATGTAAACGAAATATTTAAGGTAAATTTGGGTTAGATACATTTAGTCGTAATGTTATACATAAATAGATGTGTAATCTTAGCCTTGTTTCACCTAATGTGCTGTTTGCATTTGCATTCATATTCGGCCGTCCAAAAACTCGAATAATCGTATTCGAACGATTATTAAAATATTGTTTTATATATTTTGTGCATCCTTAGTTGTCTTAGATGTCTTGTTATTACTTTCTGTAGTAAACCAGTCGAATCGATCAGTCAAAAAATATGAAGTGATAAGTTGAGTACGAATAGCAACTACTCGTCTCAGAATTCAGTCTTCTAAGTGAGCATGTGGTACGAGTTTGAGCAGATGTCTAGAGTCTACAGTTATGGAATCAACCATCATCAGCCTGCTGAAAACCATCTTAGAAGAGAAAAAAAAACGTTACGGTTTGCGCATGCGTGTGAGCCATGTTAACAGTGTGATCATAATGCAGTAGTGTGTTGCATATCATTACTAAGAACTCTCCCAAAGTCTAGAGATGGTCGATATGAGCAATTAGCAATGCCTGTAAGACTATCATTAGAATCATGAATACTGGAGTTTATATCGGAGGCGTGAGCCAGCCGGGCAAAATTAAGAACGTTAAGGTTATGATTCATTACCAGCCGATTATGCTCCATCTCTCTTGTGACCTGGATTTGGTACTCACAGACAGGATTACTGAAAGATATTGCAGGCAGTTCGTCATCTTTGCGTAGGCACATCTTTTCGCAAATATAACCTCTCAGATACGTCAAGACGGAGGTGTTGAAACTGAATTTTTTCATAACAGCGTGTAAGCGATGTGTTCTGGCAGCTTGCGAGATAGAGCTAAGTAGAGATTTGAGCACAAACAGGGGAATAAAACAGATGATGGTTGAGTCTCGGCTGGAGTATTCAGACAGGAGGCACTGTGTACATGTGAGAGCGATGTACACAAAAAACGGCACATAGCAACACAGCCACATGACCGACTCAATTACTATTGTCCGGTGAATGTTTTTATACTTGCAAAACTTGAGAGCCCCAGAAGAAAAGCAGTCTGGGCTAAACTGAGAAAGTGTGTTGAGCCTTCTTAGTGTAACCATGGAGGCGACGCAAACAAGCACGCAGACGGCGATGATGCAGCCATTGAAGAGCAAGTAGTGCCATGGAAAAAAGTTGAAAAAGTTGACGGTATCCTCTCCTTGGTTCCAGCCCATGAGAGGCAGAAAACCAACAATGAATGCAGCATTCCAGACTAAAAGCATGGATGTGATCACATTGTCTTTGTCTACCTGTAGATTTCAAGCAAAAAAATCACATCATTAGCTTAGAGTATTCAGTGCCAAACAAAATGATTTAGATGTGTCTATGATTTTGATATAAATGCGAATATTTCGTAGCCATGTTTAACCACGTAAAAAAAAGAAGCTTATCGTTGGTCATGGAAACTAAACAAACATAACTTGTTGATGCCATATTTTATTATCATTGAAAGCGTGGATAAATCTGAACGCCAGAAACAGAATACAACATAAATCTGGGCAATAAAAGAAAAATTCTACATATGTCGGCGATACAAAAACATTTTGTGGCTTTATTGGCTGATATCGATACAATTACAGATGGTCTTAACACAAACATATATAACGTCATGAAGATAAGTGGTTTGTAACGCTGCATGTAATATTACTGTGAAAGAGATGATCTGTAACAATAACATATGTAATTTCATTTGGGAGATGTTTTGTAACAAAAGTATACGTAGCGTTTCTGATAAAAAGATGGTTTGTAATACAAACATATGTAACGTTTTGTAATACAAACATATGTAACGTTTTGTAATACAAACATATGTAACGTTACTGAAAGAGAGATGGTTTGTAACATAAAAATCGATAATGTCAGTGAGAGAAGATAGCACTGGAAATTCCTCAGCTTTTGGGCCAGTCAACAGCTACCAGATGAATCATCAGACATTTTAAAAGTGAAGAGAAAACTCCAGGAACCTCAAAATAAAAGTAAGAGAAACATCAAGTACCTCGAAATAAAAGTGAAGAGAAACATCAGGTACCTCGAAATAAAAATGAAGAGAAACGTCAGTTACCTCGAAATAAAAGTGAAGAGAAACGTCAGGTACCTCGAAATAAAAGTGAAGATAAATGCCAAGTATATCGAAATAAAAGTGAAGATAAATGCCAAGTATATCGAAATAAAAGTGATTTAGCCTATGTATACTTAAACTCATTTGTTATTTATGTTGGTAACAGGCTGCGTGACCGTACTTCTAGTGGTACGGACATGCTGCAGAGACAGATCTGTCTGCAAATAGTTTGGTGTAATATTCTTCTATGTGATAGAATGAGTTCTTGTAACATTGCCTTACCCCAGGAAGACGTGTCCAAAAGAGGTGGAACGATGAACTTGTCTATCTCTCTAACTGACGGACTGGATAATCAGTGATTTGAACAAATGCTAATTAATGTCTTTTGTTCTGAGACCAAACGTTCACACTTAGGGCATTTGATCTAAGTACGCTGGTCCACGATTAGAGGTTGTTAGAAGAGGCACTCTAATTCACAATTAGAGGCACTTGAGTAGTAGCCGATTAGGCGGCGTGGTCAGTCTACACTTTGTCATTATCTTAAAAATAAAATATATGAAAGTAACAAATTTAGATAAAAATCTCTTTCAGCCAGAAAGTCAACTTAGTGTCTTCACTCAGTGTTCTCATGATGTCTTCACTTACTGTTCTAGTCAGCGTGTCGTTGCTCAGCCAGTCAACTTAGAATCTTCACTCAGAGTTCTCATAATGTCTTCACTCACTGTTATAGTCAGTTGCTTAGCCAGTCAATAGTGTCTTCAGAGTTCTAGTCAGTGTGTCCTTGTTTTGATCTACAACCATCTGATAAAAGTATGGATTAACTTAGTACCTCTTTTGCATGCTAGGCTTAGTGTTAAATAAACGTTTATGATGTACACTGTGATCCTAACTAATGTCTAACCCTTTGCCACTGCATTGCACTGACTATCTGAGCAAGAGAAGTGTAATCAGTGGATGTGGACACAACAAGGACAGTAAATATAAAGATGAAATTCCTACTTGTAAATAAAAACTAATGAACGATCAAATATGTAAACTGGACCAATAAATACACAAATTAAATTACATATACAATCATTAGCTGCTTCGGGACACAGTTTTCTCCAAACACCATTTCTCATCTAGAGAGCCTTTCGAGAGCGTTACTTTCATCAATATCATCCAGTGTTTTCTGTTTCAGCTTATTAAAAGATTGATTTCTCCTTAGCCATAAGATAACTTAATGGAATACCACACTTTGTACACCCATCAGTTCACTCAACCAATAGACTTTCCATTTTATCTTTTAGTGAATGCCAAAAGAGACAATTTTGCTACTAGCAGTAACTTCGGCAGCTTCCAATACTATTCTCTGCGTGTAAACATTAAGAATGACCGACGCATGCAAATTCAGTGCACACAAAATAGCTTTATTGTGTTTACCATGATTGAAAATCTTAAATTAAATTACGTTCAATTTTAAATTCTAGCATAACACCTTTACAAACTTTCGCAGATTTTTCTGATATTTAGAACACTATTTACTAACGAATGCACAAAATAAATGGAGATAAGACACAGTTGCTCACAGACACAGTTCAAAGCTGTGGCATCCTAATGCTGTGTAGTTTAAGCGGAAGACATGTGGTGCCACTACTTGATGCCCCTGTAACGGTTGCTGCAACACAAACGCTGAACGCTTGTTTTCGTTTTTCGCATTTTTTCATAAAAACGAAAATCATCGTTGGATTTCTTTCCGTTAGCTAACGTATGGGCTTTCGTGTGCGCGAGCGCGTGCGCACACACTGGTGCGTGGTCAGACGTGAAATTTCATTCATGATTACGCGGCAACACTCATTTTTTTAAATCTTGAAAAAAAAAAAAGAAAAGAAAAGAAAACCGTTGAATGGTTAAGAAAATTTGCTGAAGTGTAGAGATCGTTAAAAACAAAACAAACATTTTTAAATTCAGTAGAAAATGAATTTTTAATCGTCAATTTAGCATACATAAAGATGGAAAATACTGCTACACGTAATGTGCAGAAATGTCGAGTAATAAATACTGTTATTACGTTGACTGATTTTGTCTTCAAGTAGATGTGATGGTTCACATACCATATTTTACGAAACACTGCTCTCGAGGCTCTGCACCTTAAATTCTCAAGCAAAATATCCCTGGCGTCAAGGGTACTAAATCTTTGAACTGACTGCAACAATAACAACAAACAAACAGCAAACAAACAAACAACAACAAACAAACAAACAACAAACAAACAACAACAAACAACAAACAACAGTTTAGTTTAACCAGAAAATCTACCGACCTCATGGGTTATTTCTGATGGCCAGATTTTTACAAATATCTTTTTTATGCATAAAGATATTTTAGACAAGCTGCTCTTGACGAATAAATAGTAAAAGTCATAAACAGCTGCTGTTCCAAGTATTAAATTAATTTATAAAAAATAAAAACTGAAACAGAAAAAAAAATGAAATGATACCTGCGCGTATGCATGTGGTCTGTTGAACTTGATGAAGCAGTCTACATTCAGAGAAACAATGGATAACGTTGAAGCAAATGTTGCTGTAAAGAAAAGGCTTTCGGGCAAAAAGAAGTTTATCTTTAATCGGTCCAGAAACAGTAGCATGCTCATCTTCGACATAGCGTACAGGGACATAAGCAGATCAGATAAATACAAACTCCGAAGTAAGACTAGAGTTGCATTCTGGCCAGTGCTCGTCCACCGCGTAAGAAGTAGAACTAGACAGCCACAGATGAACACCAGGAAAGAGAAACACAGAATTGCAATAACAGCTCCTTCACTTGGCGCAGAATATAGCTCCTGGTTACGATTATGACCATCAGTTGCAGTAGTCAGGGAAGACGACTGCATAGTAACAGGTAAACTTCCATTGTTGTCACTAAAGCTGCTGTTACAACTATACTTGTTGTCTGACTCGAAAGCACTTGTGAGATTCAGTCTTAAACCATGAGATGGCATGATTCACACCGTTGACAAGTATTCCAGAAATGTTAACAGTTGTTTCTTTCACAGTCGTTTGGATCTAATCCAGCTGTTTTACGTCAGCTACCTTCAGTTTCTGTTCTAAAACTGAACCACACATCAGCGTTAGCTTCTACTATTTGAAGGCACTACAAATTCTAATAACAAAAGAGATAATCACACACAATACGCTATGCACGTGTAACCAACAGTCCAAGCACAAATCAGCTTGTTGTGTACAACACTCAGAACTACATTTGTCTGAAATAGTAATCTTGCTACAAGTTTATACCGCAGCATCGTGTCCTATTTTTACCTGCCAGTGCTGTAAACGAACCGCTAGCTTGAGCAGGCAGCAGCGAGGCATGTCAAGCTGCGGGTGTTAAAGAAGTGTTGGTTGGTCAGATCATGAAATTCCTGCAATGTATTTTCTGTCTTGTCTGAAATGTTTGGTCTTTGAAATCTTATTTCTTGAATTGTCTGTTTATTTCACCGCCTATTAGTGGTGGTATTATCAAGCTATGAAAGTGTTCCGTAGAGTGTATTTCTAAGTTTCCCACAGGATGGAGAGATGATGGGACCACAAGAGACGTAGTTGAAGAGAACAGCAGATAAAACACAGGACAGAGTAACACACAATTACAATAACAGCTACTTTACTGGGCGCAGCATACAAATTGGAATATTTCTATTCGAAAAAATCTAATCTCGTTTTGTCCTGTCTTGAGCTATCTCCCTGTAACTGTGAGCTGGTGTTCTTTGCAGCCTATGCTGTGAAGGTGTTGAAGCACAGCATCGTATTGGCGTGTGAGCAGGTTATGGCAACTATTTTTTCAGTCCCTGAGTGCAGGTAAAAAGCAGGGGGTATGCAATGCTTCTTTAGCATACTCCACCACCAAGGGGGACTATGGCGATCCTTGCCCTGTTAGCCAGGCTAGGCCTGCTACTGGGGGTACCAACGGAGAGGTGGGACAGGGTCTTGGTCAGCTATGGTTCTCTAACCCTGACGCTAGCATGTCAGCTATGGTTATTTAACCCTGACGCTAACATGTCAGCTATGGGTGGCTTATTGCCTAATCGGACAAGGTCTTCATCCCCAAAAATATTCTAATAAAACTGCCCTCACTTAACGCAGTCACATTTTACCAACACTTGATCATACATTCATAAATACGAATAGAAACGACCGCTTATGGTTTAGAGTTACTTGAAAGCAAATTAAACAAGACAAAGTATGACTTGTGTTTCCAAGCACTTTCGAATGCCAAAGCAAAAGACAGTCAGTATAAATAACTATTGAGAAGATAGGAAGAAAATGTCGCTGGATACATAGGCAGTCATACATAGACAAGTCACTCATGAAGAGAGGACATTTTATGTGACATGAAAGGTGTCAAAGATAGGTTACCCTTTTTTTTTGGCAGTGGTATGAATATAGCTCTTTTCCATTATTTTAACCAAATACCAGAATGCTACATCTTTTTACATAATGCATGATAGATTGTTGCACATTCCTTTCCTCCTGCTTTAATAAGTTCAGCTGTTATCTCATCACATCCTGATGATTTACCATTTTTCAGATTCTTTATTGCCCATAAACCTTCTTCTATTGTTGGTTCAGGTTCTTTCTCCTCCAGTAATAATTCACACTGTTCATTTCTGCCTTCACAGTCAGTTGTATCATACATTCCTCTGAAATATTTCTTCCATCTTTCTAGAATTCCCTCTGTCTCTGTCAACGTCTTTCCCATCTCGTCACAGATTGCATTTAGCTTAGGTGTGACATTTCTCGTCTTCATTTCTTTAAACCTTTCACTATCTCTTCCACACTTCTGATGTCCTTTTATTCTTTCACAACAATCTTGTATGTATTATTTTTTGTCTTTTCTTATGTTTCTTCGTACTTCTTTTGTTAAAGATTTATATTCCTCTTTGTTGTTGTTTGTCCCTTTACATTGCGTATTCATTTCTCTACGTTGTTTTATCAGTTCTAGTGTGCATGAAAGAGGGTAAAATATAATAAACCAGCCAAAAACAAAATAAACGATGAATAAAGTGATGCATAAAAAGGTTTATGAGGCTGTTGAAAATATTCTTTTCAGAATTTTAAATGTGAGCCTTAAGCCTAATGTCAAAAACCTCTTTTAGCCAGTCATTTATAATGTATGTAGTTACTTCTGTACTGAGTGAATGTTTAAGAGCGAAACGTAAATGTTATATTTTATTTTATGTCTCTCAGATTCAATGTTAGTTATGTTTGTTATATGAACAGCATATTTGTAGAATGTCTGGAATAGAGTGAAAGATGTATGATAAAGGGCAGAATGTCAGACGGGCCTGCGTGCCCAATTCTTAACCCTTTTGAAATAAAGATCAATCAATCAATCAATCATCTCTCATGTCAGTCTTTATGCAAAAATCCTTATAATACTGAGCGAAATTTACTCTTGCTATTTTGTCATTTTGATTAGTATTAGGTTTTCCTGGATTCCAACTTCAACATCGCACGTTTTTTTATGTCTGGTTTAAAACTGAGCAATAACAGTAGAAAATTCCTTCTCGCTGCAAAGCATAGGCTGTTTCTATATTTTGTTAGTGAAACCACGTTACTGAATCCACCTTGAATTAAGTGGAAAAAGTACTGAAAATGATCTGGATTATTTCCCAGTCTGAGACAGTACTGAGATCGATCAGTCTTTATCCAAAAAGCTTTTGAAGTTTATGCGCCCTAGTTTGTCAGATTATTAGGCTTTCCTGGGTGTACACTGCAACATCGCGGGGCTGTACGTGAAATGGATCTAGAATACAAATAAGGATTTCAGTATTAATTAGGTCATTAAACTTTTGTTCTATTTATTCCTTCATTTGTTTTAAATGATTTCTTCTTGTCCGTTCGCCCAGACATCGACACCATTTTCTCTCAGAAATGTGCCAGTTCATCTCAGCTTTTCAGCATCGGCGCAGGTCTTGTCCCTGCAGGGGGCTGGAGTCTTGCTAGGTCTTTGCCTGCTCGGGTTATGTAGCTGGGAACTTCAGGGGATGTGATGTGGTGTCAGCTGTTCTTTGCTACAGGCACATAGACCTAATGGTTCAGTTTTCAGATTCTAGTATAGATGGTGTCTCAGCCTGCAGTGTCCTGTTCTCAGTCGGGAGATTATCATTTCTTGAGGATCTATAGTTTTTCTTAAGGTTTATAGTTTTTGTCTGCAGTGTTCTATTCTCAGTCAGAAGATTATATTTCTTGAAGATTTATAGTTTTGTCGTCTGTTTTTGCTTTGGGGTGTTGTTTTGTCTATTCGTCTTTAGGCTTTTTTGCCTGTTTTTTTTTATCGTGTTGTGCTTCTGTTGCATTCTTCCTCCCTTTTCTGCCAATCTGTCTGTCATTTCATTTCCTTGGATGTTACTGTGGGCGGGTATCCATTATATTGAATATTGTGCTTACTAATGGCAAGGTTTTTGTCATGTCCAGATCTTTAGTCTTTTGGTGTTTCAATATTACGAACTGAATCTGTAAGGAATACTATTTGCCACTCAGCTTGGTGTTAGAGGACTGGCGTAGTACAACCGAAACAATCTCCTTCAGGTCCTCGACAACTGTAACAAGGACTGGGTATTGTGAAAATGTCCAACACCCGATGTTTTGTGAATACACTTCTAGCTTTTTAAGAAAAGTGACAATAGCTTCTTTGCTGGATGCGATTGTTCAACTTGCCCTGAATGGTTTTATTTAATAACTTGAGTTTTGAAAAATATCTTTCAGATAAGATTTAAGTGTTAAAAGTTTTCCATCATTATCGGTTCCAGAAAGGAAAGTGGTTATTGTGTGCAAAGAACAGTCAAACGGCTAAGCCTTGGAGAGTCACCTCTCATCTGTGTGTAGCAGAAAAATTTGAGTGTTCTCACTATTTTCCAGTTAACAAAACGGTGTTCAAGAGGGTGTGATTTGATACAGCAGACTACTCTTAGAAGAACTGGCAATGAACTATTTAAGCGTGCTCTCAAGTCCTTAGCCACCAGGTGATCCCATTGAATCACACAATGAATTGTATAATCTGTAAGAAGCACATTTTTAGATCATCTATGAACTCCTTAAATCTCTCAGCAGCCAGTACCATCATTTGCAAAATCAGCCGTGTTCTTTAATGAGATGTAGTTTTAAAATAGGTAGCCACCGACTACCTCGAATATAGATGACCTTTTGCATCAGTTTTATTTCTACTAGCAAATAACGTTAATTCGTTGTCTCTAAAAAATCAGACCTATGCCATGATGTAATAGAATATAGAATGACAGAAAGAAAGTTAGACATATCATCATAGAATTGGAAAGTTTGGATAAAAAAGGAGTATGTCCCATAGAAATCAGTAGGTTTGTGCTTAGAATTATTCCCCTTTAAGTCAGATTCTTGCATCTCACGTGCCAGGCATGGTTCACGTATAATTTATGAAAAAGAAATGTCGTGAGAAAAAGAGAGATCAGATGATTTTGAACAGTTGAAACTTGAGTTTCAGATAGAATAGGTCAGGTTAGCTTGTCTGTGACAAAATGTAGTTTTGTGTAGTGCGCTAGATTAGTAGAAGTTTAGAAATGTAGTTAGAATTTCTGTTGTCGACGAAGTCTGTGGGCGTCAGTAGTCGTCTGGAATTTACTCAACAGGTTGTCCGAGTAGAAATTTCGTCCTGTATTATGCCACTGTCGTACCCGTCACATCGTTCTTCGTCATCGTCACCCTGTGCACCAATAAAGTCTTTATAACTTAATATTACTGCTACTGTGCTGCTATTTGCCACATAGAGAATAAATGTTCATGGAAAGTAAGAGTCTGTAAAGCGGATAGTTAAGCAGACAAGAAAGAGATTTATCTCCACTGTAAGTGAAAGAGTATAATCTCGACTGTAAGTAAGTGTATAAACAGTATTAAACTAGTAGCAGAACAGAAGATCATATAACTTGAGAAAGTATAAGTATTATCCAATTTGTGAACAACATAACATGTTGATAGTTATAATAGTTACAACGACAGTAGTATAATAGTAGATATTCTGTTTTAATGAGAAAAGCGTCATTATAATGTAAAGTAGATTCATATACTTATAAAGTGGATTTCTTGGAACAGAGTAAAGCAGCCATTACTTTCAATTAATTTGCAGACCATGTTATGATCACTACTTGATTTGGTTCCCAGTGTCGCAGAACTTTAATATCTGAAACCACAGTTGCACACCTGAAGCCACAGTTGTACACCTGAAGCCACAGTTGCACGTATCGCAGGTTTTTATTCTGAGGCCCTCGTTTTTCCTACACTCCCACCCCCTTTTTTTAAAATTAATTTCACTCTATCCACCCTTCAGCCTTTCCGTGCCCTCCCCTTTTTGGTTTATTTCAGCCCATGCCTTTCCCACCCACCCCCTAGCTTGAGGATGATTGTGCTACAATGGTCGTTGTGACTATGCCAAAGAGCCCAAGATTTTGTTGATACTTAATGTCAGTTTTAAAAAAGTGTCACATGCTCTGGTCATACTGTTTATCAATTATTATTGGGAAGGCCTCATTGTGAGGCGCAAGAACTTCAGCGTCGCAAAAAGAATCTCCCTGACTAGGACTTCTTCAGTTGCCTTTGCCATGGCTTTAAGTCGTGCTAAGTTAATAATCGACCATTCATGAGAATTCTGATTTCCGCTACACGAAGTATATCATATGTGGCAGTGTGTAAGACTAATCGCTATATAAGACGCATTCATTTCACAGTGACATTTCTTCTTCTTCTTCTTCTTCTTCTATCGTACGAACATTGGCGATGATGCGTGGTACTCTTGATTTTTTGCGATGCGCCTTTTGGCTGGATACCCCCGACTTCAGCACCTTTCCTTGCTAAGGCGAAATGTGGTCTTGCTCGGACTGCCATGAAGACAGTGGTGTAGGCTGGTCTGGACAAAACTTTGTTTTCCAGCCTCTGGTGGCTATACTTAAGCTCCTTTTCCACGTCAGATTCAGCATGCAATGCTGGCTGGCCAGACGGCTTTGAGACAGTTCCACGGAGACACTCCGACTTTGGGATGAGGAATCCGATGAATGCCTCAGCGATATCCATTCCCCGCCACCTATAGTCTGCTGGCTCTGTTTTGTTACATCATTCTGATAGACATTGTTGTAAAGACCCATAGGCTTGTCACGTCCTGGATTCATTGATCTCACACCAGATTTTCCTCACCCCTGCCGGCGATCTCCATATCCCCATTCATTCACCAACCTGATATTACATTTTATAAAAATAACAATTACAATTGGTGTTGATTGCTACAGGTTTCTGGACTACAGAAGTAGGTCAGAGTTTTTAAGCAAATAGATCTATGTTCCCTGTCTCACATAGATTATGTTAAGATAAGTGCGTTCTTAACACAGTTGTTCCCAGGGGAACATTTTTTACAATAAAAACGTTCATCGTCGTAAGGTGCCATGCCGGATGGTAGACGCGTACGTTCAGTTGGGTGCCGGATTAAAAGCGCGGGTCTTGGATATGTTTAGGGGGTGTAGTTGTAAAATTTAATGAATTTCAATATACTTCCGTGTACTTATTGTGTTTCAAAATATAACTAAACGTATCAAGATTTCATAAATGCAGAGTTTTTTTCATAGGAAAAGAGAAGTAATGTGATGTTTTTTAGACAATGATTATGTCAAACTTACCATCAGCTAGGTCTAGATGTACAATACATGCCATCTGAGATGCCTAGAACTACCTGTTGATCTCGTATTGTGATTCTATTTTGCATTATCGCTAAAAAATGTCTGAAATAACCTTCTAACTACTTCTACAGTCGTCTAATATGTCTGGATCTACTTAGGATACATTCAGGAACAGTAGTCTGGTCACAAGCCATGTCCATACCCCTATCTACATCACCAAAAATTGAAATTTCTCGATGTTTCTCTTCGTTTTTCGCTAGTTACTAACCACGCATTCGGCAATGATGAAAAAGGTCACGGGGCATGCGCACTAAATGTTTACAATCTAAACGTTACACCAGTTTTTTTTTTTTTTTTAATGAAACAAACCAAACGTCACCTAAGTTATGAACGGGACCACGTCAGAAACCGGAAGCGTCATCTATATTACGATAAGCACGGAAAGAGCTAGCAGGCGTTGGCGGTCATGTATGGCCACACATCTCAATCTTTTATATTTTCCATAAGCTCAAGTTGGTGACTTTTTATTGTGCCATGGTGTTAGAACGTCCACGATATTTTATCCTCTGGCCTTCCAATTCGACCCATCTATCTCTTCTGTTGTTGTTTTAAAGCAACAATGAATTATAGCTTTCGTTTTCTTATCGATTTTAATTACGTTCCTTTCTTCATTTGCTTTTACTGAACGTGATAGTGTTCAGCGACCTATGATTGACACATTACATCCGGGCTGGTGTTACATAGTCGTCCAAGACCCTATTATAATTCCCAGTGGTGCCACTGGAAACATACAGTTGCCTGCCATGATAATAGGGATCACAGTGGGAAAATGAACCCCTTAACAATGAGAAGAGCAGAGGTCGGATGTGCTGGGGCGAAAGGGGGATAACTGCGACACAACACAACCAACTTCCGTTTGGCGGCGAATGAACAAGATTTGCTTTCGTTAGACATTTTCTCTTAGGTATCTTGATGGAAAAAGAGGTCGCCCACGGGAAAACTCTAAAGAGGACATTGTTAAGAGAAGACAGTTTAGTGGGCATAACATCCCTTGATGAAGTTGAAAGATTCGCTGAGAATAGGAAAACTTGGCAAACTATGCGAGCCCTATGTAACGTTTAACGGCACGGGAAGAATAAAATCTTAACTCTCCATGCTACTCTTATAATTCTCCTAAGAAACCTCTTTGCAGTGATCTGTTCATTGTTCATAACGCACTTCCACAGAGTAGTATAGGCGTAATATAGCAATTTATAACTTTTTTTCCTGTTCGGTGACAGAGTTACGCTCCACAAGGAATGTATCGGTTTTGGCTAATATTTGCCTGTCCTATTTTCTACCCTGATTACAGTATATGTTTTTTTTAACTGTTCGCAAATTTTTGCCATCAACATTTATGTCCTCTAATAATTTCACGATTTATTATATTTCACTTCATCAAATGCGTTGTTATAATTCAATGAATCATATAAGTATTTCCGTGCCCTAAAATTCTCTCTGCCAGAGTTCTTAGTGCAAATACGGGATTATGTGTTCCTTTTCCTTCATAAAGAAAATGCATATCTACTATTTCTATCTTTATCCTGTGTCCAGTTCTTCTCATAACAATTCTCAGTATCTGTGTGATATGACACAAAAGACTAATTGTTCTGAAGTCTTCACATTCTTTAGCCATCAATTTTCTTGTTTCTTTTCTTTTGCAAAGATATGAAGGTAGGGGGTTTGAATAGTTTATATATCCAGTGTTACAGGTGTTATTCAAACATTTGTTATTACTTTTACACCAAATTCACCAAGAACTTTTAATTCTTCTATACAAATTTTACCAGGTCCTGTCACTTCCATTCTTTTCATATGTTTAATGGCATCTACGACTTCCTCTTCAAGTACTTTTGGCCAATCACATTTGTTTATATTTGACATTAGGTCCGTTCTTTTGTCCACCATACAGCTCATTAATGTATTCTGTCCATTTCTCTAAAGTGTTCTTCTTCCTCGTGATCGTTTTCCCCCTCCTCTGACTTCAAACAACCTGTCCTGTATTTTCTCTTTTTCTGCCTGTTAGTTCACTTATTCATTTGTTTTTGGGGTCTTTGTTGGCAACAACGTTCAGTCTGCGTGCATTGCAAATGAGTACTGATAATATCTGTTATAGAAGGTCGTTCAGAAATTTCTTAACAAACAGAAAAAAAAACAACAACTATAAAGTACAATAATATGGAAAAAGGTTGGTGCTAGTCTAGGCTTAGTAAGTCAAATAACAGTTGCATCCATTTGTAAACAAGAGAAACATCGTTAGTTTGATGTTTCCGTGACTGCCCTGTTTGAATACTCCCTTTCCTGTAAATTAAAACAGCATATGCGAACACAAACTGAAAAAATAGCAAAAACCTACGTCTCTTGCAGCTTTGCTTGAGACATTATTATTATTATTATCCGACGCTGAAGCAACCAAGATTCCACTTTCTTATGCATTTACCAGTATCATGCACGCATGGTTTCTAACTAGGCTTGCTCTAGCTGAAGAATATCTAACGTGCTTAAAAGAACTGGGGAGTGCCATTAACCGTCAGCTGATGATGCATTAAATACAGTGAAATGTATACAATGTCGCTTGGTAGAAACCACTAGATCATAGATTTGTAGATGTATCTTTGTTAGTGACTTTCATCAACATTTAAATTTCATGGGACACTGGCTAATGTTCTGTGCATTTGTTAATCTGTTGACAAATTAAAGCTTTTATACATATATAATTTGTTTTGAAACAGATAGTCGTTCATTTCCTTTAAATAAAACTTCCCATAATAAATAATCAGTAACAATATCTTTCTCGTTGTTACAAAACTGTTTTTCCAGAAATCGTGAATGCTTTCGTGTATTTACGTCGATGAGATATAGCTTGTTGTTTCAGCCTATTACCTTGGCACCTTTCACACAAGTCCATTCTGTTCTGTACATCTGCGAAGGCACGATCCCCATTTTGTAAGTATGCCATCAGCAGATCAGATCAAAGATGGCACCTTGCTGTATTCTACAAAGGCAGTCTAAAGATTATCTTTTTTTTTTTTTAATTTGAAGGGGGAACAAAAATATTGAAAACTGCTCATCACTTTTCAACATGGTCCCAACCAAGCTCAATGCAGCTGTGCCACTGCTTCACTAATGTTTGGATTCCTGGAGGTTAAAAAAAAATTTTTCTGACCTATTCTGTAGTCATGGCGCCTTTAATATCTTCTTCCGGACTTCCCACCTAGAGCGTTCTTGTGTGTGTGTGTGTGGGGGGGGGGGGTCTAAACATTATAATCAAATGATGCAAAGTCGGGTGAATATGTGGGATGTGGAAGACATTCCAACTGCAGTTCGTAGTTTGTTGAGCTGCTGCACGTGCCGTGCGTCATCATGCTGTAACAACACACCAGAACTGAGCAAGCCGCGATGTTTGTGACCTGACTGCAGGTTTCAGACGGTTTTCATGCAGATCACAGTATGTTTCAGTTGTTTACAGTGGTTCCTCTGGGTATGTAATGATCCATGATTGGGCATCTACACTCCCAGAAGAGTGTGAGCATCAATTTTCAGACCGATGGAAAACCTTTGGTTTCAGCGAGGAAGGATGTCGCTACTCATTGATGACCCGTTTTGTTTCTAGCTGAAAGTAATATAACCAACATTCACAATCTACTTACATCTTTGAAACGAAATCTCCACCAGCTTCAAAACGCCAGACATCCAGGAAACGATTAATTGTCCATTTTTTTGGGTTTTTTTTTTTTACATACTCCCAAGGGAGCAGCCATCTTTGATCTGATCTGCTGATGTCATATTTACAAAATGGACATCGCGTCTTCGCAGACCAGCTATGCACCTAATACTCGATTTAGATTCTTTAGAGCAAAATGAGGGTTACTAGTCGACTCGCCTTCGTAAATTTACACACAGGAATTTCCATCAAACATGTTGATAATTTTGTGTTCAGTACGGGAGGGAAATTCCCCAACAGCAATCTAAAAATCCACGCTTGCAACACACACCGGCACCTGAAAACATATTATTGCCAGGCATATTGTGCAAGTGAGATTTGTTTATCATTTCAAAAAGATCTTTAACCACATTCATCCCCCACCACTTCTATTTTTTAATGCATGTTTGTTGCAAAGGCGGCGTGCAGGAAATACTGTGTAGAATGAACACAAGTTACATACTCCTACGCACTTAAATGCTTATACCGCACCTCGCTCTCATCCTGTTTGTACGACTATTTTATGCTAGAGAAACAGCGGCTTTCACATATCATTTATATTTTTTACTGTTTATTTTCCAGTCACTATCTCCTCCACGATCACTGTTATTTTTCAGATGTGCTTTCACAAATTTGTGAATGTTATGAATGTGGATGGACGACACAGATCGCCAGTCAATGTATCGGAACAAACACACAGGAGAAATCTGAAAGTCTGAGGATATTTATTTCATTAAAGATACACAGAAAATGACGGCATCAGAATGACCAGCATCTGTAAATCTAAACCACAGAAACCCCTTCAGTTTCTCAACATATTCCACAAACTCACGAGCTTTACTTCCAGGTTATCAAGGTAACGCTCCACTAAATACCAGATTCTGTTCACAGGAAAGATCTCTAAACCTACTGACAACTAAGCCACCCCCACCTCCTCCTGGTTCTTTGTGTGCCTCCAACTCGATATTTTAAAATCAATACATTCGAAGGTTTAATAAATTTTAAAAATGAAATGTTTCAAACAACGCATATTTTAATGACTCACGCCTGGCTGTACTGTGGAATACGGTTTAATTTTAATCTACAACCTGTGCACTTTTGCTTTTGGTGTCTAAACAATGTCTGTTTACTTTGGACAGAGTAAAAGAGCCAATGGGTTAGAATGCATGCACAGTGTCTAACAAAAAGCAAACGGGCCGAGCGAAACTGATGGTTAAATACTAGCACTCGATACCTTACAACCGCAACCTTATCATTAGAGGGAGAGAGAGAGAGAGAGAGAGAAGAAAGCTCTCTAGAAAACAATCATCAATCCGCACACGAAATGTTATGCGTCGGCAAAAAAAAAAAAATTGCATCTTTTATTTTCCAGTTCCAGATCTCAACAAAGATGGAACGAAGCAAAGTACAATGGCCTTTGAAGTGCACTAGATTGAAATATTTATACACTTAACTGAGAAAAGCAGAAGAGTGGATAAAGTGGACGAGACAGTGATAATCACACGTATTCTATAAGATCAGTAAATTATGTTTTTAGTTCATTCTACTTATTCAAGTACAACTGTATCAATGAAAAAAAAAGGCAGTGAAAAATATTGTGATAGAAGATTTTATTTTATCTTGTTAACTGTTGCCATCATTTGATGTTAACCTGTAGAGATTTTATGATAAAAATACAGCTCGGCTGCACAGAAAAGACATAATTCTATAATCTCTTGGTTAACAATTCCTTGAATATACCAAGACAATCTAAACCATGGTCAACAACTCCCATAATATAGTGACACATTAAAAAAGAAACAAATTTATGTGTACTCTAAATGAAATCCTTGCTACTATAAAGTGTTATATCACAAAATGATATGTTTAGATTTGAAGACAATGATATCACAAAAATGAACAAAGCATCAGAACAAAATTGTGATTTGACGGTATGTTGGAGTAGCTTATCTGGAACGCCAAGTTTTGAGCAAATTACTTTTAAAGTTTTGGACCATAATATTCACAAAGACTGCAAAAAATCTTTTAAAACATTCTAAATGCATGGAAGATCATTTCAGAATTATAAACCTTCATAATTTTCATGGCAGAAAAACTGAATATTTAATAACATCACAAAAAAAACCAAAAAAAACCCTGAATGTTTAAAAATGTCACAAACAAAAACATGAATGTTTAATAAACATCACAAACAAAAATGTGAATGT
This sequence comes from Achatina immaculata, assembly GCA_009760885.1. NCBI lineage: Eukaryota > Metazoa > Mollusca > Gastropoda > Stylommatophora > Achatinidae > Lissachatina > Lissachatina immaculata. Next base: position 3,957,257 of record CM019699.1, read on the forward strand.
TTAATAAACATTACAAACAAAAATGTGAATGTTTAATAGACATGAACAAAAAATGTAAATGTTTAATAAACATCACAAACACCAGTATTTCAAAATCAATTACAATTCTTGGGAGAAAAATTTGATCAGAACTTATTCCTGTAACAGAATACATGAAAAGATATGGCTATAAGTCTGCTGACTGCAAAAAATATTAAATCTATATGCAAATAATATAAATGGAATGTGTTTTGTAAAGGATTTTGCATAGTCAAAATAATATAATAATATATAAAATAATAGTTAAAATAAAAACAATGTCTTTATTGAAGCAATTCTGAAGTAACACACAGAAATCACACAGACAAAATGCTGACCCCCAAGAACTAGAAACAAATTCTATCCCTTCCAGCCAGGCATAATCTTCAACTATTTAGAAACACCAAACAAAGAGCAACAACCTGATGTTACAAATCTCTCACTGTTTCTCTCCTATAAACAGAATGTAAAAATGGCCTCAGCTAAAGATGTTAAACAAAACTGAGTTCTCTGACATGACTTAAGACAAATAAAATAATATTCTACATACACAGTATCTACTGTAAGCTTGTAATGTTTTATGATGCAGTTTGTTTACTTATAGAATGGAAGAGAACTATATTCACACTACTACCACCAAAAAAGGGTAATTTGAAACTATGCACAAACTACAGAACTGTTGTCATTATTAGCCATGCATGTAACATTATATTAAAAATCATAATGGGAAGACTTTTTAAGAAAACAGAAAAAGAAACCAATATGGTCCAAGCTGGTTTCAGACAAGGAAGAGAGCATATATTCAATATAAGATTAATAAAAGGACAATGCAGAGAATTTAATGTTAACCTGTATTTATCTTTCATACACTATTCAAAGGCATTTGATTATGTACAGCACCAGAAACTGGGAAACGATGGGACTTCCAAAACAAGTGGTACAGTCAATAGCAATGCTGTATATAGACTAACAGGCAGCAGTAAGAATAAATGGTGACACAACAGACTGGTCTGATATAAACATGGGGGTCCATCAGGGTTGTACACTGTTGTCATATTTATTTAACTTGTATACTGAAAACACAATGAGAAATGTCAGAGAAGATGCAGACAAAGAACATTCTTACATCTTACATCCTTCCTGTGCCATTAAATGTTACATAGGGCTCACATGGTAGTTCACCAAGTTTTCCCATTATCTGTGAGCTTCCATCAATGGATTTTATGCCTACTACTTTGTCCTCTCTTAACAATGTCCTCTTTAGAGTTTCAAGTGGTTGATCTTTTTTCTTCAGCCTGTTGTGTTCCACCTCACAGCTTGTTATGTGATTCTCTGACTGTTTCTTCTCATCATGTGACCGGTATATGTCGATCTCCTTTTTCTGATCATCATGAGACAGGCTGTTGTTCACTCATCTGCCTTATCTCTGCATTGTTCTTGAATTCACTCCACTTTATAATGAGTATTTTCCGTAGGCATTTATTTTTAAAACTGAGACAGGTTTTGGTGTCAAGAGAAAAGTATGGGACATTGTGATGGACTTCAGTGCTAACAATGAAAGAATCAGTAGACTCTGCATCAAGGGAACAAAGAAAACTATAAAAAATATAACAATGATTAATGTGCATGCACCAACAGAAGATACAGAGGATGAAGTCAAAGATAAATTTTACAACATGTTAGAGAAAGTAATAGAGAAGACCCAGAAACATGATATACTGATAATACTAGATGATTTCAATGCAAAGATAGGAAAGGAAGAGTCACACAGACACATCACAGGAAAAAAAAGTCTGTATGAAGCATCTAATGATAATAGATGGAGACAATAAATATGGCAGAAGTTTATGGAATGAGAATAAGCAGCACACAATTTCAAAGTAAGGACATCCGTAAAAAACCACGGAAATCACCTGCAACCAGATAGACCATGTTTTAACTGATCAATCAATCAAGTGCCGCGCCGCGTCTCATAGGCGATCATTTCTCTCCACAATTCCCTGTCTTTAGACTTGATTATGAGATCCACCGGTGACTTTCTTCCTAGCCATGCTAACAGCCCATCCAGTAACTTCTTTCTCTGTCTTCCTCTGTCTCTTCTTCTCTCAATTTTTCCACTTACCACAATGTGTTCCAATTTTCTTCTTCTCAGAAAATGTCCTACAAATCTCGCTTGTCTGCCTCTGATCTTTGCTGTAATTTGCCTCTTAACTCCAGCCTCTCTTAAGACTTCTTCGTTGGTTTTCTTAGCTGTCCATGGTACCTTCGATATCCTTCTTATGAACCACATTTCCATGGCCTCCATTTCTCACTGTACTCTCTTATTCATGGACCATGCTTCACATCCATAAAACAAAATTGGCTCGATGTAACATTTAAGTACTCGGAACATTGTTTCCACTGATATGGATCTGTTGCACAAAATGTTTCTCATTTTCTGGAATGCTGACTTGGCCTGAGCATGTCTGCTTTTTATTTCATTGTGACATTTCCCATCAGCTGTTATAATTGTTCCTAAGTACTTGAATCTATCAACTAAGATTCAGATTTGTGCCATCGATGGTAATGCTACATTTTGGTGTAATCTTTTCTTTGAGATGACCATCACTTCAGTCTTCTTTTTACTCAGGCTGAGATCTTTACTTTTACTTTCATGAACCACAATGTCCAGAAGAGCCTGTAGTTTCCCTTCAGTTTTAGCAATCAGAACTGTGTCGTCTGTATATCTTAAGTTGTTAAGGTTGTACCCGACAATTGATATTCCTGGCAAAGCTCTCTATATTTCTGACTATGTTTTCGCTGTACAAGGAAAAGAGGTCAGGAGATAGAACACATCCGTCTCACTCCCAATTTTATGTCTTGGAACTGATACCTAGCACACAACAAACATACTTCAGATCAGAAGTTATATAGAATGCAGCACCAACCATTATCTTGTGGGAGCTAGATTAAAATTCAGACTGAAGAACTTTTTTTTCGTAAATTAAATAAAAGTTCAATAATGAACAGAGATGCTTTGAAAAGAGAAGAAACTAAAGAAAAATTCAGAAAAGAGCTAAACCATAAGATAAACACAAAAAGTAATGAAGGAAATAAAAGCATTAATGACAGGTAGGAAGATATAAAAACCATTATAAAGAACACAGAGAAAAAATGCCTGGGAGTCAAGACCATAAATAAAAGAAAGAACTGGTTTGATGAAGTCTGCAGAGAGGCAGTTATAAAGAAAAGAACACTCAGACAGATATGGTTGAATGACATGAACAACAAAACAAAATGAGAAGTACCAGAAACAGTGTAAAGAAATTTTAAAAGTTATTGGCAACAAAAATGACAACATATGAAAGACATGATAGAAAAGCAGAGAATTCTATAAAGAAATGTGAACAGTAAAGCAAGGATAATAATAATAATAAAGAGAAATTCTATTATCAGACGGAAAGAATATTTTGAAAACTACTAAACTGTGAAGAGTCTAAAACACATTACCATACGAAAAAATACAGTCTTGTAAACCTGAAATAGAGGAATCAGACTTCGAAGAACTCATCTACAGTATCATGTTTCTATGAAACAACAAACAATGGGTTCAGATGGAATTGGTGCAGAACTGATTAAGGAAGGAGGTCTAAATCTACATGAACAGATCTGTGCACTAATACAACAAATACGGAGAGAAGAAAAAGTCCCTAGTGAATGGAGAGAATTGTTACTGACATTATTTTTTAAAAAAAGGCAATAAAAGCAAGTGTGTAACTACAGAGGAATATCAGAACTAAAAGAAAATTATGTATGCACAAAAGATGAGCAAGGGGTAGACCAAGACAGAGATGGAAAGACAACATAAAAAGGATATAAAAGAAACTGGTGTCACCAACTGGAGAAGGAAGATTAGAAATAGAGAGGAATGGCGGCGAACTTATCAGCAGCAGTAAGCCTTAATGGCTCGGAAAGCTGAAGAAGAATTCATTTCAAGAGTCTAATTTCTTGTCTACTTCTTTAGTTGTTTTCCAGCATTCACATGCATAAATGAGGGTGGGTGTTACATTTGAATTGAATAATCTTAGCTTGGTTTTTGTGCTTACAACTTTTTAGTGCCATATGTTCTCAAGATTCTTGAAGGTCAGTGCTGCTTGTGCAATTCCAACTTCCTTTCTGTGTCACCATTCTGGCCTATGTAGCTGCCAAGGTATGCAAATTGGTTTACTTCTTCAACAGCTGTTTCTTCTACATAAATTTTTTCTTCTTGATTAATGAGAATATTTTTTGTTCTTTTTCTTGTTAATTTCAAGTACTATTTTGCTAGCCAGTGAAGACAAGGTATTTGGTTTCTTCTTGCAGGGGATTCACATTGCCACTGATAAGAATTATGTCATCTGCAGAATCAAGATCTAGTTGGGTCTCATGTGCCAAATCAGTGCCCATTTTCTCATTATGAAGTCTTTTGCAATTCCAAAAAGGTAGGGAGGTAGTATACATCCTTATTTCACGCCTGTTTCAATCTGGAATCATTCACTCATTCCTTCGTGTTGAATGCACAAACATATCCGTCGTAGAGATCCTTAATGATATTGACAATTTTATATGTATTCTATATAGTCTTAAAATTCTCCACAATGAATCTCTGTGTATGCTGTCAGATGCTTTTTAAGCCTATGAAGTTCAGGATTAATTGTTTTTCTATATGTTCTTCAAGTAAAGATCTGGTCAAGACAGCTTCTACCTTTTTGAAATCCTGGTTTTCTCTCACTGTGATATCCACTAAATATTTAATTCTATTCTGAATTACTTTGCAAAGAACATTACAGTGCCAAAAAAAAAAACTGGAAGTTATGAAATACCTGAGATCAGATATGCTGATGACATAGTATTACTGTGTACCAACACAAAAAGGATAGGAGAAACTAATTATGTCAGTCTGTAAGAACAGTGAAGAGCAAAACCTTTATCTTAATGCAAATAAAATTAAACTGATGATGACTAACAAAACAAATACAGCAAATGAAATATATATCAATGAGGACAAACTGGAAATTGTAGAGTTTTGAATATCCTGGATCATCACTAACTAATAATGGTGATACAGTGAGGGAGATTAAAGGAGGACATCTAATGCTCTTCAGAAGTTAAACCAACTAATGAATCTGTGAAGAAGGGCATACAGAAGCACAAACATTAGATATTTAAGGACATGCATCTTTCCCATGGCAACATGTGCCTGGGAGACACTTAACAAACCAGTTATGAAACACATCAGCACCTTTAAATGTAAATGCTACAGAAGAGTTCTTCAAATAAGGACACAAAAAAAGAACAAATATATCCATACTACAAAGATTTAATATTGAAGAAGACTGGTTCATAATGAAGATTACGCAGAGGAAGACATTAAATGTCATGAAAGGAGAAGACAATCTTGGATGGATACACAACGGAAAGTGAGGAAGACCGAGACATTGCTGATGAATTGTGAATGAATACATCAGAAGCAGGGCATCTTGCTTACAACATGAGGCCTTCAAGAGAGCAGGTAGGGAGACAAGTTCCACAAGGGACATGAAAATGAATGAATGAATTGGTTACTTACCATATTCTATACATCATGCTCTGATTTTCTATATTCCTTTATTTTCCTATCACATGCCCAAAAATGTCATTTGGAGAATGTACTACACTGTATAGTGCAGGTCTTGGAATACTGTCTTCAAGTTTGTGTAACTGCACCCATTTTGTAGTATATACTGCTGTATAAAATAAACACCAGGTAGTCTTTCACCTTCCAGAATCAAAGAAAAGGTTGTGAATTTATGCGTGACAGACTTAGATACTGCTGATGAAGTAGGAATATTATATGGTCTTGACAGGACATTCTGACATGAATCTTGTTGTTGCAATTTGTTCCCCAGTCATAACAGCAGATATGAAAGAGAACAGAATGGCAATCACTGACGGAAACCCAGGCTCTTAGATAACGTCACAACAGATGAAGAAAGTGTTAAGAGCAGCATCAGTAACTGGAATGGAAAACACCAAATTCTCCAAGAAAAAAGAAATTTTCAGAAAGTAGAAAGCCATGATCATCAGATTTTGTAATTATCAAGGGACTGTTCATTGTGAATGAGTACCAACAAGTCAAAGAGTAAATATTGTTATCTTGAGGGATTCTGAAGCAATTATGTGGGTCAGTGAAAAAGAAAGTTGGGTCTTGGATGCTATGTCCTGACAACATGCAACTTCAACATTTTCACACTCTGGTTCCGCAATTTTTGGCAAAGAACAATGTCACACTCATCCCCCCAGCCACAATTCTCAACTGACTTAGTCCAGTATGATTTTTTTTTAAGTCAAAACTTTTTTTCAAATCATTAAAGGGATAAAATAATACCTGGAGACTGACTTAAATAGCAATTTCCAAAAATGCACAGATTACTTGAAAAAGTGGAAAAGATATTGGCATGGTATTTCACTGGTGCAGGGGACTTTTTTTTAAAAAAAAAGGACCTTTTTAAAGTAGAATAATTTTTTGTTGTTGTTTACTAACAATGCATTCAGAAAATAGTCCAAGGATTTTTTCAAATCTCACATATAATAAAATCAAAATTACAATATACGTATACAACAATTACAAAACATCTTTATAATCATCAAAAATTGTAAAAATAAGTAGAAATAGATCCCAGTAAATGGAACATTACAGACTTCAGAAACTCTCATCTTCATTAAAGGTTGTAATGTGTATATATTCAACAAGAAGCAAAATGTATAACATTTAAAATGCTGCTGTAATTGTGGATCAAGATGGTTGTTGGGTTCACACAGTATCATTCCCTGTGGTTTGAAATTTGATAACATAAAATGATATAATCAATAATTCTTAAATACATACTTAAGAATATATATATATCCCTCTTTTTCAGCTTTCCAAGGCATTAAGGCTCATTGCTGCAGATAAAGTTCGCCTCCATTTCTCTCTATTCCTAATCTTCTCTCTCCAGTTGATGACACCAATTTCTTTTATATTCTCTTCTATGCTGTCTTTCCATCTCTGTCTCAGTCTATCCCTTGGTCTTGTTTACCTCATCTTCTGTGCATATGTAATTTTCATTTGTCTGTTCTCTTCCATTCTTTCTACATGACCCAATAAGTGTAATCTGTTCAGTTTCAAGACATTTATAATTCATTGGTATTTAAATAAGCTGTTCAGCTCAGTGCTCTTTCTAGCTCTTCACTCTCCACTGTTGACATTCTCTAAGGGATCACAGATTCTTCTTAGGATATTGTATATCATTAACAGATCTTTCATAACAGTCTATTGCATATGCTTAAGATACACAATTGTCTCTGTTTGGGATGGTGAAATAACACAATTTACATTTGTTTTTTTACTATAACATAAGATTATGCTGGCCAAGTCAGCATTCCAGAAAATGAGAAACATCTTGTGCAACAGATCCATATCCATAGAAACAAGATTCCGTGTACTTAAATGTTACATCGAGCCAATTTTGTTTTATTAATGTGAAGCATAGTCCATGAATAAGAGAGTACAATGAGAAATGGAGGTCATGGAAATGTGGTTCATAAGAAGGATGTTGGAGGTACTATGGACAGCTAAGAAAATCAAAGAAGAAGTCTTAAGAGAGGCTGGAGGTAAAAGGCAAATTAGAACAAAAATCAGAGGCAGACAAGCAAGATTTGTATTCTCTGAGAAGAAAAAAATTGGAACACATTGTGGCAAGTGGAAAAATTGAGGGAAGAAGAGACAGAGGAAGAGAGAGAGAAGTTACTGGATGGGCTGTCAGTGTGGCTAGGAAGAAAGTCATCGGCGGATCTCATAATCAAGTCTAAAGACAGGGAATTGTGGAGAGAAATGATCGCCTATGCCACGCGGCATGGCACTTGATTGATAAGATTATTACTTTGTCTTGGCCATATCAACCTTCAGTCTAGCAATGAAAAATAAATAAAAGCCACAGGACAGATGCAGGCCACGCTTCTAAAGTCTGTGATATACTGAGGAAAAATATTTCATTGATACCAGTAACGGAAACTATGTAGGTAAACCAAGGGGAAGGCTGCAACTTGTTTTCTCTGGAGACAATTTGTGACCAAATGGCTGTTGCATTGTCCTCTTATAGCTATATAACTGCTTGTCTTACAGGGATATGGTGCTCAATTCTCAGTCATTCTCTTGTAAGTTTTTCTTGCCTTACGACTTTTTTAAAAACTTTATATTTTTTAAACTTTCTCTCCATTATTTACTTTCACATTTTATCGCAACCACTGTGTAAACAATATTTTCACATTTTATCCCAACTAATGTGTAACCAATATTTTCATACTTTATCACAACCAATGTATATCCAGTATCTTCACACTTTATCACAACTAATGTGTAACCAATATTATCACACTATCACAACCAATGTAAATCCAATATTTTCAGAAATACAGGGTTATTCATAGGTCCATGAAGTATTTAAAAAATTTGCAAAAAATAAACTGCATAACAGATCATGATTACTCTTACATCAAGACAGAGAAACTATTCACATTAAAAAAAAAAAAATAACCAGCATGCAGAGCTCTCATGGTTTGCTGCTAGGAGGCAGCAGTAGTTTCTTCTTCTTCTTCGTTCGCATTGTCTGTCTATACCTGCAGTCCTGTCTCTTGGATAAATTTCACTGTTTTTTGTAACTCATGTATGGAACCATAGAGCTTATCTTCTTTAGTGGTTTCACTGGGCCAGTAATTATTTCTCAGTGTTTCATAGTTAGTGCAGTTCTGGAGGATATGTTCCACAGTTTGGGGCACCTGGGCACATGTACACAGATTAGTAGTACCAACCTTAAACTTTGTATACATATGACTTTGGAGTCGGCTGTGTCCTGTTCGGAGACGGAAGATGGTGACTTGTTCCTTTCTGTTTAGCATGTGATAGTCATCATGTGGTAGTGTTTGTGGCTTCCTATAGGTTTTTATCATGCTTTTATTCTGATTATAGGTGATTAGTATGTCTGGTTGCTCCATTTCAGTGCCCTCTTTGGCCAGATGGTCAGCTTTCTCATTGCCTGGTATCCCACAGTGAGAGGGAATCCATTGCAAAGTGACTCCATGTTGTAAGCCAATTTTTTATAAGGCATCCTTGAGGTCTGGTAGTTTGTTGCACTGAAGAGCTTCCAGTACTGATCTTGCATCTGTGAGAATTACTACAGGACATGTATCAATTCTGGAGTCTGATAGTTTTTCAACTGCAGCAATAATTGCCCTAACTTCTGCATCAAAGTTGTTGCAGTATTTTCCAGTGGGTATGGAAATCTTGTCAGTGGTGTTGTTTGGATATTCAATATGTGCTCCTGCCCCTCCATTCTTTATGGCATTGTGTGCAGATCCATCTGTATACACACGTATCCAGGTGTCACATGGATATTTGTCATCTAGAACACTAAATGTGGCTGTTGATCTTACAAGGCTGCTTTGCATCTCACCATTCTGCACACCTTTCACTTCAGTCTGAATAGTTATTTGTGTATAATCTGCTTCTTTCCATGGTGTATGCTCTGGTACAGATGATAATGGAGCGACTACAGTTGGAAGGTCAGGTATCAGCTTACGCATACGCTTGGCCTGGTGAATGAAGCTGCTTCTTTTAAGCCGTCTTAATGCCAAGTTATTGAATCTCTCCTTCAGGGGATGGCTTACAGAGCTAAGGAATTTCTCTCTCATGGTCATGACCTTTGTGTCTCTACGTTCCTTTAGCGCTTGAACACCAACTGTTTTCTGCATTTCTACTATTGGTGTGGACCTCATGGCACCTGTGATAATCCATAGTGACTGATTTTGAACCTTGTCTAGATTATGCAGCTTAGTGTTTGTTGCTGTGCACCAAGATGTTGAGCCATATTCTAAATGTGGTAGAATACTTTGCTGATATACATTCTTGAGGATTCTTTCACTAGCTCCCCATGTGGTTCCACTTAATTTTCTTAATATGGCTAGTTTTCTTCTGGCTTTTGCTTCTGCACTGTTGATGTGTTGCTTCCAAGTCAGTTTTGAGTCAAGAGTCACTCCTAAGTAAGTGGGTTGGTTGTCCATCCTTAAGGATATTTCATTTACAAAGATCTTACCTGCTTTCTGTTTAGATGAGAGGGTGAACAGAGTGGTACTTGATTTCTCTGTGGTGATACTTACACACCATTTGTTTGTCCATGATGTCAAGATGTCTGCTGCTCTTTGGAGTCTCTGTGTAGCAACTGTCGCATATTCATCTGTACACCACATAACCAGATCATCTGCATACAGTGCCGCTTTGATTCCATACGGAAGCTCCTTGACCAGGTCATTAATGAATACAAGGAATAGTGTAGGCGAAAGGACTCCTCCTTGTGGTACACCGTGTTGCAGAAGTACTTTCTGGCTTTTGTGTCCATCCATTACTACTCTAGCTCTTCTATTGTGTAAATAGGACTTTATCCAGTTCTACAGTCTTCCATTCACATTGCAGTTTCTTAGTTTCCACAGCAGACCTTTTTTCCATACTTTATCAAAGGCAGCATATTTAGGTCTATCCACGCTGCTAGTACAAGGTTTTTCTCTTGGAATGCATCCTCAATCTCTTGAGAGAGATAGGTCACTTGATCTTCCGTACTGTAGTACTGCCTAAATCCTGCTTGTTGTGGAACGAGAAGGTTTTCACTTTCTAGGTACCATTTTAAGTCTCAGGTCAATGATGCATTCCATCGTTTTGCATAGGCAGCTAGTGAGACTGATTGGCCTGTAGCTGGAGGCAGTATCACTGTTTTTCCCTGGTTTTAGCAGTGGTACCATGCTTGCTTCTTTCCAGATTTGAGGTAACTTACCTGTGCTCCAGCACATATTGAAAATATCCAACAACTTTCCCATTGCTGCCATTCCCAGGTTCTTGATCATTTCATTGGACACTCCATCTGGTCCTGGTGATTTCCTTGGTTTCAGTTTACTGACTGCTAGGTCTAACTCGCTGCATGTGATTGGTGCATCCATGACCTCCACTTTTCTGACCTGTTCCTCCTCTTTCTGTGGGTCAATGCGCACTGCACCCTCTTTCTCTGGATGGATATCAATGTTGCAGTCCTGTGCAAACAAGTGAGCAAAGTGATCTGCTACCTGCTTACCTGTAAGAGTTTTCCCATCCTCTATTAGTATAATCTTTGTACTTCTTCCAGTACTCCCATCATTTAACTATTTGATTAGTTTCCAGTTTCCTTCCATCCTTTTCAAAGTTTAGGGACTCTTGTTTTCTCTCTCCAACTTTCCCGTCTGGCTTGCAGCTTTGCTCTCTGAAATTTGGCCTTAGAATGTTGGTAATTATTGTGGTTTTCTTGGCATGGTCTATTTTCTGCTTGCTTTCGAGCTTCTTCCACATCATCATGGAGTTTTCCCAGCTCACTAGACCAGTATGGTTTATAGTCCCTGCGAGCTCCTCTGGGAATGGTTTCACGAGTGGCTTGAAGGATATAAGCATTGAATTCCTTCACTATGCTGTTAATATCCTTACCTTCTATGGACAGCTGTTCCACCAGGATACCTGTAAGATGTCTGTACATTGTCCAGTTTGCTTTTTTATAGTTCCATCTTGGGAGAGGGCTACTGGTGTTAAGGAGTTCATTTTCTATTGCCAGGAAGACTGGTCGATGGTCGCTACCTCCAAGTTGTTTTCCAAGTGGAATGCCAGATCTGGTGTTGAGGTTGTACGCCAAGCCCTTGAGTAAAATGTTGGAGGATCCATTGGCTGGTTGATCAGGAGAAGTCCAGTATCATCCTGCCAGCTCTCAACTTCCTCTCCTCTCTTGTCTATGTGATCATAGCCCCAGCTCTGGGAATGGCTGTTAAAATTGCCACAGACCATTAGTCTCTCTTTGTGTGGGATTGTTTCTAAAGCAAGTGGGCGGTCATTAGGACAGTAATAGTTAAGGAGGTGGAAATCTGTATTACTACTTTTTAGATGGATCATCTGGTATTCGGCTCCTTCCATGTACACTCCCACCTGACATGCGCTGATGTTATTCTTAACAAGTGTGAGTACTCCTTTTCTTCTGTCCTGTCGGTCTGATCTAAAACACTGGTAGCCTCTGATTTTAAAGGCGGCATCTTTGGTTAGGTGTGTCTCCTGTATGCAGCATATACTTACCTGCTCTGCAAAAAGTATGTTCTCTAGTTCAAGCAAAAAGTATGTTCTCTAGTTCAACCTTTTTGCTATAGCCATCTCTAACACTGCTGACACCCTCAGCATTCCACGGCATTATTTTAAGCTCTTGCTTTTTGGCTGTTTTCTTCCGTTGTATTTTTTGGCCAGTAGCTCTACTCTCATGTCTCCTGACTCCACAAGACGAACTGAGAGGACCTCCAGTAGCATTGGGTGGACCCTTTCGAGGCAGGGGGCCTGGCACTGCACCTGCCTGGTTAGTCTTCACAGGGCGAGCACCATGTTTGAATAATGCAGATAGAGACATTCATTAGCGATAATGCGTGTTACCCTGATTTTTGCGATGCGCCTTTTGGCTGGGTAACTCCGACTTCAGCACCTTTCCTTGCTAGGGCAGACTGTGGTCTTGCTCGGACTGCCATGAAGACAGTGTGGCTGGCCTGGCCAAAACTTTGTTTTCCAGCCTCTGGTGGCTGTATGTAAGTCCCTTCTCCATGTCAGATGGTTTGGAGACAGTTCCACAAAGACACTCTGACTTTGAGATGAGGAATCTGATGAGTGCTTCAACGATATCCATTCCCCGCCACCTATAGTCTGCTGGCTGTTTTGTTTAAATCATTCTGATAGCAATTGTTGTAAAGACCTACAGGCTTGCCACGTCCTGGATTCATTGGTTTCACACCAGGCTTCCCTCATCTCTGCCAGAGATCTCCATGTCCCCATCCGTCCACCAACCTGATATTCTATCTATCTATCTATGCCTCTGACTCCTCGTGGAGCATAGGCCACCAACAAGAGCTCGCCAGGCAGTTTGGTCCTGGGCCACTCTTTCCAACTGTCTCCATGTCTGGTTCATTATTTTGATGTCCGTGTCCAGACTTCGGCGCCAGGAGTTCCTTGGTCTCCCTCTCCTCCTTTTACCCTGTGGGTTCCATGTTAGGGCTTGCCTTGTAGTGCTGGATGTGGATTTCCGTAGAGTGTGTCCGATCCATTCCCATCTTCTTCGTAGGATGTCGTCTTCCACTGGTTGCTGGCCTGTTCTCTGCTGCAGTTCTTGGTTACTTATGGTATCTGGCCATCGTATTTGTAGAATCCTTCCAAGGCATGTGTTAATAAATGTCTGGATTCGTTTCATGATCGTAACAGTAGTTCTCCAAGTTTCTGAACCGTATAGCAGAATGGGCTTTATCATGGTGTTAAATACTCTGATCTTCAATTTAATTGACAAGGCTGAAGTTCCCCATATTTTCTTCATCTGATGGAATTTTACTCTTGCCTTGCCCATTCTTGCTTTTACATCAGCTTCTGTTCCTCCCTGCTTGTCTATCACACTTCCCAGATAAGTAAACTTTTCAACCTCTTCCAGTTCCTCTCCTTCCAATATAATGGGCATTTCGTTGACCTCATTTACTCTAAGAAACCTGATATTACATTTTACAAAAATAACAATTACAATTAGTGTTGATTGCTACAAGTTTCTGGGCTACAGAAGTAGGTCAGAGTTTTTAAGCAAACTGATCTATGTTCCCTGTCTCACAAACACTATGTTAAGATAAGTGTGGTCTTAACACAGTTGTTCCCAGGGGTGGCAGCAGTAGCAAATATGGCGTTGAGTCATTTTGTGTTTTGGAATATGCAAGAATCTTGTCCATTGTGACTGTGCAACGATTTCAAGTGGAATTCCAGAAGGCAGTGCCTGTTTTAAACAGTATCAAGAAGTGGTATGTGAAATTCCAGGATAAAAGCAGTGGCTTCACTGGTAAGCTTCTCTAACATGATTCATAGTTTCTTCGCTTGGTCCTGGATGTCCCTGCCGAGGAGGTGTGCACAGACAGATTTCATCCAAGAATTTTGCATACCACTTCTTGATACTGTTGAAAACTGGTGCTGCCTTCTGGAATTCCACTCAACAGAAGAAGTTCTTGTGTATTCCAAACCATAAAATGACTACACATGTTCACTGAACACCATATTTGCTACTGCTGCCTCCTAGCAGCAAACCACAGGAGCTCTGCGCATGGGCTTTTTAAAAAGAAAAAAAACTTGAAGAGTTTCTGTCTCTCTTGGCATAAGAATAATCTTGATCCATTAGGTAGTTTATTTGTTGTGAATTTCTGAAATGTTTCATGCTCTTATGAATAACCCTGTATAACAGAAACTGTAGCTGTTTTTGTAGACTTCCAAGAGGCATATGACAGGATCTGGTGAAAAGGTCTAAGACACAGAACATAGGTACACCATGTAAAAATGTATTAATAGTTAAGAACTACCTAAGCAACAGAATTATACAAATAAATAGCAGACTGTCAAACAAGTGCACTCTGGAGAAAGGACTGCCACAGTGTTCTGCTTTTAGCAGCACCTTGTTCCTAATCTTTATAAATGCCTCCCCCATCCTCTGTTGAATACCCACAAAGCCATGTTTGGTGGCAACCTTGTCAGAGAGACCAGTAGAACAGACCTGCAGCTGGCTGTTGCAATCCCTCCTTACCACATCAGCCTATTGCAATTTCTGGACGTTGAAGATAAATGTTACCAAAACTACATATATATCATACAGTCTTCATTCACAGTAACAAACTAACAAAGACTGAACAGAAAATAACCCTTGATCATGAGAGAAAAAATCCAACATATCTCAGTGTGAAGCCAGACAGAAATTAAACAAGCAAATTTCTATGATTCTAAAGAAAATCTTGTTGATAAGTGCCTCATTCCTCAGGAGTTAATCTCATAAATAACATTAAAAAAAACTGGCAGGTGTAAAAACTTTTAAATAAAATAATTCTCACCAAATCTTGTAAGCTGCCTTGGTTACATGTCACATTTATCAAATTTGTTGTATATCTTTTGTATAAATATAGGCACTTTTCCACAAACTATAGAATTCTGTGTGAACTATAGAGGAGTTCATTTCACTAAAAAAAATTATATATATACAGTAATGAACAAAAAACACTGTTAAGAGAGGCCAGTTTAGTGGGCGTAACATCCCTTGATGAGGTTGAAAAGTTCGCAGAAAACAGGAAAACTTGGCCAACTACCATGCAGCACCTATGAGACATTTAGCAGCATAGGAAAGATGTAAGAATGAACAAAAAGCTGAAGTCAAATTCTAATTATCAGCCACTTTTACACTGAAAGTGACATAAAAGACAGATCTACTAAACAAATCATAAGACATTTCAACACTATTCCACTGTTCCAAGCAATGATCCTGTTAGTTTTAGTCACTAATGTGCTCCCTGGATGTTCTACATAATCTTTCTGTTTTGTTTTTATTTGTTAAAATAGTTTTAATGCAGACAGTGTTTTCTATACTTACTGAGTTTTAAAATTATCTTTGTGAATCATCCTCATATATAATAATTTGTAACAAACAGAACAACTGAATTTTGCGCCCTTAACTTTTCACATATATAATAGTGTCTGTTAAACAGAGAAAACTTAAATATTTAGGACACATTAACGTCATGATAAATTAGACAAGACCGTCTTGGAAGGATATATAATAGGAAAAAGAAAGAGAAGAAGATCAAGGCGAAGATGGCTGCAAGACATAATTGATAATCTTGCAGATGGATGCAACAGCAGCAGCAGGGCATCATGCTTACAACCAAGAGGCCTATAGGAGAGCTGTTAGGGTGGCAAAGTTCTGCAAGGGACATGCAGATGACTGAATAGTGTCTACATAGTGCACATAATTTCTGTGAGAACATACTCAAACATGTAGGATCAACCATAAACATTTAAATGCATTATTCTGGCTCATATCTTGAAGTCAGCTCTGACTTTATCAGATGTGTTTTACTGTCAGTTCAGAGCAAGAAAAAAAAAAACAACACATCTTCTTCTTACACATTGTCTGTCTATATCTGCAGTCCTGTCTCTTGGATAATTTCACTGTTTTTTTGTAGTTCACGTATGGAACCATAAAGCTTATCTTCTTTAGTGGTTTCACTGGGCCAGTAATTACTTCTCAGTGTCTCACAGTTGATGCAGTTTTGGAGAATATGTTCCACAGTTTGCAGCACCTTGGCACTTGTACAAAGAGTAGTAGTACCAACCTTATAATCTGACTCCAGAGTTGGCTGTGCCCTGTTCAGAGATGGAAAATGGTGACTTTTTCCTCTGTTTAGCATGTGATAGACATCATGTGGTTGTGTATGAGGTTTCCTGTAGGTTTTTATCATGTTTTTCTTCTAATTATAAGTGATCAATATGTCTGGTTGCTCTATTTCAGTGCCATCTTTGGCCAGACAGTTGGCGTTATCATTGACTGCTATACCACAGTGGGATGGAATCTACTGCAAGGTGACTCTGTGTTGTGAGCCAATTTTTGACAAGGCATCATTAAGGTCTGGTAGTTTGTTGCACTAAAGAGCTTCCAGCACCAATTTTGCATCCATGAGAACTATGGGGTGTCTATCAGTTCTGGAATTTGATAGTTTTTCAACTGCGGCAACAACTGCCCTAGCCTCAACTTCTGCATCACAGTTGTCATATTTTCCGGTGAGTGTGGAAATCCTGTATGGTGTTGTTTGGATATTTAATATATGCTCTGCCCCCCCCCCCCCCCATTCTTTATGGCATTGTGAGCAGATCCATCTGTACAGTATCCGGGTGTCACATGGATTCTTCTCATCTAGCAAACTAAGTGTGGCAGCTGATCTTACAGGACTGCTTTTGCATCTCACCATTCTGCACACCTTTCATTTCAGTTTGAATGGTTATTTGTGTACAACCTACTTCTTTCCACGGTTTATGCTCTGGTACAGATGATAATGGAGAAACTACAATTGGAAGGTCAAGTATCAGCTATGCAGACACTTGGTCTGATGAATTAAACTGCTTCTTTTAAGCTGTTTTAGTGCCAAGTTATTGAATCTCTCCTTCAGGGATTCAGCTCAATAGAGTTGAGGAATTTCTCTCTCAATGTCAGGACCCTTGTGTCTCTAAGTTCTTTTAGTGTTTGACCGCCAACTATTTTCTTCATTTCTACTGTTGGTGTGGACCTCATGGCACCTGTGATAATTAATCTATAGTGATTGATTTTGTACCTTGCCTAGATTATGCAGTGTAGTATTTGATGCTGTGCACGAAGCTGTTGAGCCATATTCTAAATGTGGTGGAATACTTTGCAGAGATACATTCTTGAAGATTATTTCACTGGCTCCCCATGTGGTTCCACTAAATTTTCTTAATATGGCTAGCTTTCTTCTGGCTTTTGCTTCTGCTTTGCTGATGTGTTGCTTCCAGGTCAGTTTTGAGTCAAGAGTCACTCCTAAGTAAGTGGGCTGGTCGTTCATCCTTAAGGATATTTCATTTACAAAGATCTTACCTGCTTTCTGTTTAGATGAGAGAGTGAACAGAGTGGTACTTGATTTTGTTGATACTTACATATTTGTTTGTCCTTAATGTCAAGATATTTGCTGCTCATCAGAGTCTCAGTGTAGCAACTGTCGTGTGTTCATCTGTACACCACACAACCAGATCATCTGCATACAGCGCCACTTTGATTCCATAGGGAAGCTCCTTGACCAGGTCATTAATAAAAACAAGGAATAGTGTAGGTGAAAGGACTCCTCCTTGTGATATCAGTACATTTTTGGCTTTTGTGTCCATCCATTACTACTCTTCTCTTCTACTGTGTAAACAGGACTTTATCCAGTTGTACAGTATTCCACTCACACTGGAGTTCATCAGTTTCCATAGTAGATCTTTCTTTCCATACTTTATCAAAGGCTTTCCTTAGGTTTATCCATGCTGTCAGTGCAAGGTTTTTGTCTTGGAATGTGTCCTCAGTCTCTTGAGAAAGATTTGATCTTCTGTACTGTAGTACTGTCTAAAACCTGCTTGTTGTTGTGCTATGTTTTCGCTTTCTAGGTACAATTTTAGCATCAGGTCAATGATCCATTGTTTTGCAGACAAAGCTGGTGAAACTCAACGGCCAGTAGCTGGAGGTGTATCACCATTTTTTACCTGGCTTTAGCAGTGGCATCATCCTTCCAGATCTGAAGCAACTTACCTGTGCTCCAACATATACTGAAAATATCCTATTTCTTTCCCATTGCTGCCACTCCCAGGTTCTTGATCATTTCATTGTACACATGTGGCCAGGAAAACAAACAAAAATATAAAAATGTTTTCTTTACAATAACTCACAGAATATGTACAAAAATAAAAAAAACAAGGTTGGACTTAGAAAACAAAAATTTCTGGCCACAACTTCTTCATCTACTCTATCTGTGACATACATGTTGCTTAAATAGAACAAACAGATATAAGCAAATGAATGTAAGCTTTTTCTTTTTTGCTATCACAGTGTAACATGAACAACAATTTCTTTATATTTAACAAAATTATCTAAACATTTATCGCCCAAGGAAATTCCAATATAAATTCATACTGTGTCAGGTCATTCTTCACTCTAAAACAAATGCCACAGACACCATGAAAATAATATTTTTCAGCACAGCAGGACAAACTGCCTTTTCATTTTTAATGTTTGCTGCTGTTATTGTTTTAACATAATGTATAGCAAGATACATCTCTTTCATATGGTAACAGCTCCTCACATCTCTTTCATATGGTAACAGCTCCTCACGTCTCTTTCATATGGTAACAGCTCCTCACAGGATACTCCTGAACTGTAAATAATAACCCTAACCCCCCCCCTCCCCCATTCTACTCTTCATAATTTTTTAATGGCTAAAATATGAAAAATCTTAACAGAATATATTACAATACTCTTTATGCTGCGGCTGGAAACTTACAATATCTGCTGTGGAGATCCCATCTGTGGTACAAATACAGTCAAAACCTGTTAGGAATTAACACAATCTGCTTATGAAAAAGACACCACCAGCATGTCTCCATATGCTCCCTTTATTAGCTCGGTCTGGAAGTTTCAACGACAAAAGAAGTTCTAAACACTGCAAAATATAATGTAAATGCTAGTGTGTATGTGACAATTCCAAGCACAACACCAGCTATAACAAACAACAGAGCTTTCTTGGCCTGTCTTCTTGCTTGCTCAACATCTCCCAGCTGCCAGGCATAGTTGGATTTCACTGAGAAGGAAAAAAAATTAAAAGAAAAAAGAAATGAATTAAGAGATAAATGTGCATAATATTATTTCAATCACAGACAGAGAGAACGAGACAGAACATTTATTTTATTCAGCATTCATGCAATACCTAGAGCACTGTTACCAAAATCAAGTTTGTAGAGCTCTGCACATTCAGATATAGCCCTGTAGTTCCTGTTCTAGAGCTAGATTCTCAGGCCAGGTCTGCCTGGTCAGATATGCATACTATCCATTCCTATGACCCACACAGTGTGTGTACACTCTCAGAATCTGCATACAGGTGGCTCTCAACATACATAAAAATGGCATACTTCTGCAAGAAATTTACAACAGGCATAAAGTTTGTGGAGAACACCTAACACCTACATCTGTGACTGCACTAAGGTTCTTTTAAAACCTGTACAACTGTACCTGTCTTTCAACTTACATAAAGTACTTTCTCAAATACCCATTTTCTCAATACAACATTCTGTGATTTACATCCTTTCCATGCCGTTAAACGTCACATAGGGCTAGCATAGTTGTTTGCCAAGTTTTCCTGTTTTCTGCGAGTTTTTCAACTTCATCAAGGAATGTTATGCCCACTAAACTGCCTTCTCTTAACATTGTCCTCTTTAGAGTTTCACGTGATCGACCTCTTTTTCTTCGACCTGTTGTTGTGCTCCACTTGGTAGCTTTGTTCTGATATTCTCTGATTGTTTCTTCTCATCACATGGCCATCTTCTTTTTCTGATCACCCATGGCTGGTAGTAAATGAATGGGCCCAGTAACATGTTTCAATCAATCTGAAGGTGAAATTTAGAATGATACAGAGGTATTAAGATGGATAAAGTTTATCTTCACTTGCATGTGAACTAGGTTTTGCTGCATCAATCATGAACTAGTGATCCTGTGAAGGATGCTGCTCACATATACTGATGTATGTAAAAACTGACTCACTAAAAGCTTTATTGAAACTGTCTGTATTATACACCCCTAGAATTTCTATTTTACCTTTTTTTAAAAAAAAATTCTATTTATGTAGTTGTGCTTACTTTCAGAAGTCAAGAGCAACATACTTCCGTAAAAAGTAGGGCTCTACCAAATATAAGATTTGAATACTCAGCCAGCTTTGATTATTCATATTTTCAGATGCCAAATACAAATAGCACATTTGTGAAACAAAGGTACTAAAATTAAAAGTACACAAGTATATGACGTTAATGCTGTGCATATAAAGAGAAATGTCTCTTATCTCATATACCTTTCAGTGTTGAGATATTTAAGATTTCTGTTGTTAGTGGAGGAGGTCAATGAATTTGTATACCTTGGCAGTAAAGTAGTAGAAAATGGAGACAGCACAGAGGACATCAATAACAGACTTACTAGAGCAAACCAGGCTTTTGCAGTGCTGTAGACTATATGGAAATCTAAAAAACTAAGCATAAATATGAAAATCAGGATACTTAAGAGTAATGTTCTAAGTGTACTACTCTATGGAAGTGAATGCTGGAAAATCACCAAAACAATAGAAAACAAGTTGAATTCTTTCCAGACTAAATTTTTACAAAGAATTAGAAAAATATTTTGGCCAATCACCATAAGAAATAACATCCTGTTGGCAGAAATGCAGATGAAGCCACTGATAGCAATTATTGAGGAAAGACACTGGCGATGGTTGGGACATGTGCTTCGAATGACTGACAACTTACTACCTTCTTCTTCTTCTTTTTCTTCTTCGTTCGCACTGTCTGTCTATATCTGCAGTCCTGTCTCTTGGATAAATTTCACTGTTTTTTGTAATTCATGTATGGAACCGTAGAGCTTATCTTCTTTAGTGGTTTCACTGGGCCAGTAATTATTTCTCAGTGACTCGTAGTTGATGCAGTTCTGGAGGATATGTTCCACAGTTTGGGGCACCTGGGCACATGTACACAGATTAGTAGTACCAACCTTAAACTTTGTATACATATGACTTCGGAGTCGGCTGTGTCCTGTTCGGAGATGGAAGATGGTGACTTGTTCCTTTCTGTTTAGCATGTGATAGTCATCATGTGGTGGTGTTTGTGGCTTCCTGTAGGTTTTTATCATGCTTTTCTTCTGATTATAAGTGATTGGTATGTCTGGTTGCTCCATTTCAGTGCCCTCTTTGGCCAGTTGGTCAGCTTTCTCATTGCCTGGTATCCCACAGTGGGAGGGAATCCATTGCAAAGTGACTCCATGTTGTAAGCCAATTTTTGACAAGGCATCCTTAAGGACTGGTAGTTTGTTGCACTGAAGAGCCTCCAGTACTGATCTTGCATCTGTGAGAATTACTACAGGACATGTATCAATTCTGGAGTCTGATAGTTTTTCAACTGCAGCAATAATTGCCCTAACTTCTGCATCAAAGTTGTTGCAGTATTTACCAGTGGGTATGGAAATCTTGTCAATGGTGTTGTTGGATATTCAATATATGCTCCTGCCCCTCCATTCTTTATGGCATTATGTGCAGATCCATCTGTATACACACATATCCAGGTGTCACATGGATATTTGTCATCTAGAACACTAAGTGTGGCTGTTGATCTTACAAGACTGCTCTGCATCTCACCATTCTGCACACCTTTCACTTCAGTCTGAATAGATATTTGTGTATAATCTGCTTCTTTCCATGGTGTATGCTCTGGTACAGATGATAATGGAGCGACTACAGTTGGAAAGTCAGGTATCAGCTTACGCATACGCTTGGCCTGATGAATGAAGCTGCTTCTTTTAAGCCGTCCTAATGCCAAGTTATTGAATCTCTCCTTCAGGGGATGGCTTACAGAGCTAAGGAATTTTTCTCCCATGGTCATGACCTTTGTGTCTCTACGTTCCTTTAGCGCTTGAACACCAACTATTTTCTGCATTTCTACTGTTGGTGTGGACCTCATGGCACCTGTGATAATCCATAGTGACTGATTTTGAACCTTGTCTAGATTATGCAGCATAGTGTTTGATGCTGTGCACCAAGATGTTGAGCCATATTCTAAATGTGGTAGAATACTTTGCTGATATACATTCTTGAGGATTCTTTCACCATGTGGTTCCACTCAATTTTCTTAATATGGCTAGTTTTCTTCTGGCTTTTGCTTCTGCACTGTTGATGTGTTGCTTCCAGGTCAGTTTTGAGTCAAGAGTCACTCCTAAGTAAGTGGGTTGGTTGTCCATCCTCAAGGGTATTTCATTTACAAAGATCTTACCTGCTTTCTGTTTAGATGAGAGGGTGAACAGAGTGGTACTTGATTTCTCTGTGTTGATACTTACACACCATTTGTTTGTCCATGATGTCAAGATGTCTGCTGCTCTTTGGAGTCTCTGTGTAGCAACTGTTGCATATTCATCTGTACACCACATGACCAGATCATCTGCATACAGTGTCGCTTTGATTCCATAGGGAAGTTCCTTGACCAGGTCATTAATGAATACAAGGAATAGTGTAGGCGAAAGGACTCCTCCTTGTGGTACACCGTGTCGCAGAAGTACTTTCTGGCTGTTGTGTCCATCCATTACTACTCTAGCTCTTCTATTGTGTAAATAGGACTTTATCCAGTTGTACAGTCTTCCATTCACATTGCAGTTTCTTAGTTTCCACAGCAGACCTTTTTTCCATACTTTATCAAAGGCTTTCTTCAGGTCTATCCACGCTGCTAGTATAAGGTTTTTCTCTTGGAATGCATCCTCAATCTCTTGAGAGAGATAGGTCACTTGATCTTCCGTACTGTAGTACTGCCTAAATCTTGCTTGTTGTGGAACGAGAAGGTTTTCACTTTCTAGGTACCATTTTAGTCTCAGGTCAATGATGCGTTCCATCGTTTTGCATAGGCAGCTAGTGAGACTGATTGGCCTGTAGCTGGAGGCAGTATCACTGTTTTTCCCTGGTTTTAGCAGTGGTACCATGCTTGCTTCTTTCCAGATTTGAGGTAACTTACCTGTGCTCCAGCACATATTGAAAATATCCAACAGCTTTCCCATTGCTGCCATTCCCAGGTTCTTGATCATTTCATTGGACACTCCATCTGGTCCTGGTGATTTCCTTGGTTTCAGTTTACTAAGTGCTAGGTCTAACTCACTGCGTGTGATTGGTGCATCCATGACCTCCACTTTTCTGACTTGTTCCTCCTCTTTCTGTGGCTCGATGCGCACTGTACGCTCCTTCTCTGGATGGATATCAATGTTGCAGTCCTGTGCAAAATGCGAGCAAAGTGATCTGCTACCTGCTTACCTGTAAGAGTTTTCCCATCCTTATTAGTGTAACCTTTGTACTTCTTCCAGTACTCTCATCATTTAACTGTTTGATTAGTTTCCACAGTTTCCTTCCATCCTTTTCAAAGTTTAGGGACTCTGTTTTCTCTCTCCAACTTTCCCGTCTGGCTTGCAGCTTTGCTCTCTGAAGTTTGGCCTTAGAATGTTGGTAATTATTGTGGTGTTCTTGGCATGGTCTATTTTCTGCTTGCTTTCGAGCTGCTTCCACGTCATCATGGAGTTTTCCCAGCTCACTAGACCAGTATGGTTTATAGTCCCTGCGAGCTCCTCTGGGAATGGTTTCACGAGCGGCCTGAAGGATACAAGCATTGAATTCCTTCACTATGCTGTTAATATCTTTACCTTCTATGGACAGCTGTCCCACCAGGGTACCTGTACGATGTCTGTACATTGTCCAGTTTGCTTTTTTATAGTTCCATCTGGGGAGAGGGTTACTGGTGTTAAGGAGTTCATTTTCTATTGTCAGGAAGACTGGTCGACGGTCGCTACCTCCAAGTTGTTTTCCAACTTCACGTGTAATATTCCACTTCAGATCTGGAGAGTGGAATGCCAGAACTGGTGTTGATTTTGTATGCCATGCCCTTGAGTCAAATGTTGGGGGATCCATTGGCTGGTTGATCAGGAGAAGTCCATTATCATCCTGCCAGATCTCAACTTCCTCTCCTCTCTTGTCTATGTGGTCATAGCCCCAGCTCTGGGAATGACTGTTAAAATCACCACAGACCATCAGTCTCTCTTTGTGTGGGATTGTTTCTAAAGCAAGTGGGCGGTCATTAGGACAGTAATAGTTAAGGAGGTGGAAATCTGTATTACTACTTTTTAGATGGATCATCTGGTATTCGGCTCCTTCCATGTACACTCCCACCTGACATGCGCTGATGTTATTCTTAACAAGTGTGAGTACTCCTCCTTTTCTTCTGTCCTGTCGGTCTGATCTAAAGCACTGGTAGCCTCTGATTTTAAAGGCGGCATCTTTGGTTAGGTGTGTCTCCTGTATGCAGCATATACTTACCTGCTCTGCAAAAAGTATGTTCTCTAGTTCAACCTTTTTGCTATAGCCATCTCTAACACTGCTGACACTCTCAGCATTCCATTGCATTATTTTAAGTTCTTGCTTTTTGGCTATTTTCTTCTGTTGTATTTTTTGGCCAGTAGCTCTACTCTCATGTCTCCTGACTCCACAAGACGAACTGAGAGGACCTCCAGTAGCATTGGGTGGACCCTTTCGAGGCAGGGGGCCCGGCACTGCACCTGCCTGGTTAGTCTTCACAGGGCGAGCACCATGTTTGAAAACTGCAGATAGAGACATTTCATTAGCGATAATGCGTGTTACCCTGATTTTTGTGATGCGCCTTTTGGCTGGGTAACTCCGACTTCAGCACCTTTCCTTGCTAGGGCAGACTGTGGTCTTGCTCGGACTGCCATGAAGACAGTGTGGCTGGCCTGGCCAAAACTTTGTTTTCCAGCCTCTGGTGGCTGTATGTAAGTCCCTTCTCCATGTCAGATGGTTTGGAGACAGTTCCACAAAGACACTCTGACTTTGAGATGAGGAATCCGATGAGTGCTTCAACGATGTCCATTCCCCGCCACCCATAGTCTACTGGCTCTGTTTTGTTTACATCATTCTGATAGCCATTGTTGTAAAGACCCATAGGCTTGTCACGTCCTGGATTCATTGGTTTCACACCAGACTTCCCTCATCCCCGCCAGAGATCTCCATGTTCCCATCTGTCCACCAACCTGACATTACATTTTGCAAAAATAACAATTACAATTAGTGTTGATTGCTACAAGATTCTGGGCTACAGAGGTAGGTCAGAGTTTTTAAGCAAACAGATCTATGTTCCCTGTCTCACAAACACTATGTTAAGATAAGTGTGCTCTTAACACAGTTGTTCCCAGGGGGACAACTTACTACCAAAAACAGCACTAAGATGGACACCACAGGGGAACAGAAGTAGGGGTAGACCAAAAGAGACATAGAGAAGAACAACAGAAAGGATGCTGAGCATCACCTGGGCAAGATCAGAAAAAAAGGCAAAGGACAGGCATTTGTGGAAAACCCTTGCGGAAGTCCCATGTGCCTGGGCACTTAAGGTTCAGAGAGAGAGAGAGATAATACTTATGTAACTCCAACCTTGCCTTTATGATGCCATATCAAATTGTGTCTTTTATTGTTACATTTAGTACTCTCCTCAAATGTCATATTTCAGTCGTGATTTTCTTTTCTGCTGTTATTTTCCATGTTTGACACTGACAGCACCAAGTTGGGAGGAAGAGCGTGTTGTATAAAAGCTTAACAGAAATTTAAAATTAAATACTTCATTCACAGCTATATAGTATTAGGCTATTACATACATTTTCTGAGATAATACTAACTATAAATTAGTTGTACATAACTTTGTATATAAGTTGTCCTCTCAGTCTATGCTGTCTACAGAAAACAGATTATTAGATGTCTAGACATGCAAGGGCAAAACTCAACAGATGGTAGATTCAAATTAGATATGTCTGACAGACCACAAAGTGATGGTGTCACTGTAGCATGTGTTGTCTAAAAGTGCTGTGGGGAGCAGAAGAACGTAAATAATATAATCTTTTTTTTTGGTCTGCCTACTCGAGAAATATTTATGTCAAAATTTTAATATTCAAATATTTCCTTGACTATGAATATTTGAACTATGTCATTATTTGGCCGATAACAGATACAAATATTCAGTAGAGCCCTAGTAAAAAAAGTAACCAAGCCAGTATCTTAACACATTTACACTTGTTAAAATTATTTTGCAAAATAATCACAAATGTAACACATAAACAAATAAGGCATTCTTACCTCCAAAATGGTAGCCAAATAATCCGAATATGAAATTGCATGCAAATATAACAAAACATGAAGTGATAACAAAGTCTTTGGGCTTGAGTTTGGAATCCAGTTTCTGAGCTACAACTGGGGCAGGGGACTGAGTAAAAATAGCCATGGCAGTCTTCCCATCATACTGCACTGACTGACTAGAATTCCTATCAGGCTGGATTGTAAGACAGGTATTTCCATCTGTCCGATGCTTCGTAAGATTGACGTGAACCTCCACATGATCAACTGTTGCCGGAGAT
The DNA here is from genome assembly GCA_009760885.1 of Achatina immaculata. Classification (NCBI taxonomy): domain Eukaryota; kingdom Metazoa; phylum Mollusca; class Gastropoda; order Stylommatophora; family Achatinidae; genus Lissachatina; species Lissachatina immaculata. Next base: position 3,983,926 of record CM019699.1, read on the forward strand.
GACATTATTAACATTCAGTGTCTGGAACAAATAACAAATCCACATTTAAAATATAAATCTTTTCAAGCAATTAACAAGCTATATTATTTTAGCGGTTTCAGTCTGATGCCATTTATTGTTCTGATTTCATAAGCTCTACTGGACAAAAACAAAACCTAATACTGGGAAAAATTACCCTATCACCAACACAACTAAAAGACACTATTCTAACTGACTCGATACTGCAGTTCTGAGCATGATAATTTACATTGTTTGAGTTCCCACTTATGTTCCTAAAACACTGCTGCTGCTTACAAATTTTTGCTAGTAAGGTTATCAATGTATCTGCAGTTTGGCTTCATCAGTTCAATTTTACTGCATTAGGAGCCAAGTCAACCAGGAAAATTCAAATGTGTCATACTGATTGGAGGATACAATATTAACACTTTCCGTGCCTTTGGACATTATAATGATCATTGGTTTGTTTCAATAAAACAACCAGTGTAACATTTCTCTCTTTCTCTCTCTGAACCTTAAGTGCCCAGGGCACACAGGGCTTCTGCAAGGGTTTTCCACAAATGCCTGTCCTTCGCCTTTTTTTCTGCTCTTGCCCAGGTGAGCCCTCTATTGCTGGTGACCTCCAAGTCACCTTATGGATGTTTTCAGCTGCCTATTTGCATCTTGTGTTTAGGTTCCAGGAGGTCTGCAGTCGGGCTGGGGACTTCCAGTGGCTGGCTTTCATCCACAACCTTCATGGGCTCAGTTTCCTGATAAGCATTTCTCCTTCCACCTGCATTTGTTTTTTCCCTTGCTTCCATTTCTGTAGCAGTCTGATAGTTTTTTTACCAGATAGGGTTGCTGGCCCTATGCCGAACCCTCCTTAGTCACCTTTTACGATCATGCGTGGTAGGGTACAGTGGTCCTATTCTTTGCAGATCCCGGGTACCACACGGGGGAGTGTAACATTTAGATTGTATATATTTAGTCCGCGATTCCGGTGACACTTTTCAAAATGGTGAAAGAGTGCCTAGTTACAAGCGATTCCGATCGAGAAAAAGGAAGAGAAAGACTGAAAGTTTTCAATTTTTGATGATGTAGATAGGGGTATGGACATGGCTTGTGACCACCCCACTGCTCTTGAATGTATCCCAAGTAGATCTAGACATATTTAGACGACTGGAGAAGTAGTTAGGAGTTATTTCAGACATTAATTTAGTGAGAATGCAACATAGAATCAGAATATGAGATCGACAAGTAGATCTACACATCTCAGATGGTAAGTAGTGCAGATCTAGACCTCGCCGATGGTGAGTTGGCCACAATCAGCGTCTAAAAACATCACATTACTTCTTTTTTCCTAAAAAACTCTACATTTATGAAATTTTCATTCATTTAGTTATACTTTGAAACATAATAAGTATACGGAAGTACATGGAAATACTGTTTTCCATTCCATTTTATAACTATACCCCCTAACATATCAAGACCTGCGCTTTTACTCTGTTAAGCAACTGAATGTCCGTGTTTCTTCCTCCGGCACCGAAAGTGTTAACAACCTTCGGTATGCTGACAACACAGTACTGATATCTGAGAACCAACAAGACCTGCAAAATCTCTTGGATAAAGTTGCCAAAGAAAGTGAACAGAAAGGACTTACTTTGAACATCAAAGAGACTATGGTTATATCTAAGAAACAGAATCCATCAACATGCAGTATAAAATTAAACGGAACTATTCTAAAGCAGGTGCAGAAATTCAAATACCTTGGAGCAGTAATAACTTCAGATGGGAAATGCACAACAGAAATTAGGAACAGAATAGGCAAAGCAAAGACTGCATTTCAGAGAATGAGAAACATATTATCAAACACATCCTTATCAATGAATGTTAGAAAACAAGTCCTAAAATGCTATATTGAACCTATCTTGTTATATGGAAGTGAATCATGGACAATAGGTAGGTCTGCACAAAAATCATTGCAAGCAGCAGAAATGTGGTTTATTAGAAGAATGTTGTGAATCCCCTGGACAGCAAAAATAACTAATGAAGAATGTATGAGAAGAGCTGAAGAGACAAAAAATCTTGTCGACAAAATAAGAGAGAGACAATGTACTTTCATAGGACATGCAATGAGAAGAGGGGGGATTGAAAATATTATAACAACAGGAAAAATAGAAGGAAGAAGATCAAGAGGAAGACCAAGAGAAATGATACTGGACAGTCTGATGGGATGGTGTGAGAGGAGATCACCAACTGAGCTGATGGCCTGCATGAAGGATCATGCACTCTGGAGAAGCATAACAGCCAACGCCAGTCAGCACGGCACCTGATGATGATATGAATCCACATTTCTATATTGTTCATGAATGAATTACATTTAATTTGGGTAGACACACACACACACATATGTTGATGAGTAGGGAACTAGCACTATGCCAATAAGCACACACATGATGATGTGGAGGTGGGAGAAAACACACACACACACACATATATCGATAAGGAAGAGAGCAAAAGTACATCACAAATGCAACAAAATAAAGCATTAATGACTATGAACTTAAAAATTTCCACTTTTTTCATTCTCACACTTTTCTTCTATTTATATCTTCCATTCCACTTATTATGTCAAATGTAGCTGCAAAGAGCCTTGTAGAATGGGAACCGGTGAACAGTCGTATAATAAGAGCACAATACAACCTACGACACGGAAGAATGACAATAATACAGTGTTATGTACCCACGAATGATGCAGATGATGATGTGAAAGACGACTTCTATCACCAACTACAACAAATCATCAACAAAGTCCCTAAACACGACATCCTAATTGCTATGGGGGACTTCAACGCTAAGGTAGGGAAAGATAACACCGACGTTGAAAAAGTGATGGGGAAAGAAGGAACTGACATGGTTAATCAGAATGCAGAAAGATTAATTGAAGTATGTCTAACAGAGGGCATGGTCATTGGAGGCACAATATTCCCACACAAAGAGATACATAAAACAATGTGGATATCTCCAGATGATAGAACTAGAAACCAGATAGACCATTTTTGTATTAGAAAGCAATACAGAACATCTCTCATGGATGTAAGGGCATATAGGGGTGCAGATGTCAACAGTGATCACAACCTGTGCATAGGGAAAATAAAACTAAAACTGAAAAGTCAACACAAGAAATCAGTACACAGAAAGATAAACAGCCACAGCCTACAAGAAGAAAATACTAACATTAATTTCAATCAGGAACTTGCCAATCATTCCAAAACACCCAGTGAAGTTGAGGAAATAGGTATAGATGAGTTATGGAATTCTTACAGCACAGCCATAATCACAGTAGCAAAAGTAAGTGCTGGATTGGAAAAACCAAATAGAAATGCATGGATATTCCCCTGGGAACAACTGTGTTAAGAGCACACTTATCTTAACATAGTGTTTGTGAGACAGGGAACATAGATATGTTTGCTTAAAAACTCTGACCTACCTCTGTAGCCCAGAAACTTGTAGCAATCAACACTAATTGTAATTGTTATTTTTGTAAAATGTAATGTCAGGTTGGCGGACGGATGGGGACATGGAGATCTCTGGCGGGGATGAGGGAAGTCTGGTGTGAAACCAATAAATCCAGGACGTGACAAGCCTATGGGTCTTTACAACAATGGCTATCAGATTGATGTAAACAAAACAGAGCCAGTAGACTATGGGTGGCGGGGAATGGATATTGTTGAAACACTCATCAGATTCCTCATCTCAAAGTCAGAGTGTCTTTGTGGAACTGTCTCAAAACCATCTGACATGGAGAAGGGACTTACATACAGCCACCAGAGGCTGGAAAACAAAGTTTTGGCCAGGCCAGCCACACTGTCTTCATGGCAGTCCGAGCAAGACCACAGTCTGCCCTAGCAAGGAAAGGTGCTGAAGTCGGAGTTACCCAGCCAAAAGGTGCATCACAAAAATCAGGGTAACACGCATTATCGCTAATGAATGTCTCTATCTGCATTATTCAAACATGGTGCTCGCCCTGTGAAGACTAACCAGGCAGGTGCAGTGCCAGGCCCCCTGCCTCGAAAGGGTCCACCCAATGCTACTGGAGGTCCTCTCAGTTCGTCTTGTGGAGTCAGGAGACATGAGAGTAGAGCTACTGGCCAAAAAATACAACGGAAGAAAACAGCCAAAAAGCAAGAGCTTAAAATAATGCCGTGGAATGCTGAGGGTGTCAGCAGTGTTAGAGATGGCTATAGCAAAAAGGTTGAACTAGAGAACATACTTTTTGCTTGAACTAGAGAACATACTTTTTGCAGAGCAGGTAAGTATATGCTGCATACAGGAGACACACCTAACCAAAGATGCCGCCTTTAAAATCAGAGGCTACCAGTGCTTTAGATCAGACCGACAGGACAGAAGAAAAGGAGGAGTACTCACACTTGTTAAGAATAACATCAGCGCATGTCAGGTGGGAGTGTACATGGAAGGAGCCGAATACCAGATGATCCATCTAAAAAGTAGTAATACAGATTTCCACCTCCTTAACTATTACTGTCCTAATGACCGCCCACTTGCTTTAGAAACAATCCCACACAAAGAGAGACTGATGGTCTGTGGTGATTTTAACAGCCATTCCCAGAGCTGGGGCTATGACCACATAGACAAGAGAGGAGAGGAAGTTGAGAGCTGGCAGGATGATAATGGACTTCTCCTGATCAACCAGCCAATGGATCCCCCAACATTTGACTCAAGGGCTTGGCATACAAAATCAACACCAGATCTGCCATTCCACTCTCCAAATCTGAAGTGGAACATTACACGTGAAGTTGGAAAACAACTTGGAGGTAGCGACCATCGACCAGTCTTCCTGACAATAGAAAATGAACTCCTTAACACCAGTAACCCTCTCCCCAGATGGAACTATAAAAAAGCAAACTGGACAATGTACAGACATCGTACAGGTACCCTGGTGGGACAGCTGTCCATAGAAGGTAAAGATATTAACAGCATAGTGAAGGAATTCAATGCTTGTATCCTTCAGGCCGCTCGTGAAACCATTCCCAGAGGAGCTCGCAGGGACTATAAACCATACTGGTCTAGTGAGCTGGGAAAACTCCATGATGACGTGGAAGCAGCTCGAAAGCAAGCAGAAAATAGACCATGCCAAGAACACCACAATAATTACCAACATTCTAAGGCCAAACTTCAGAGAGCAAAGCTGCAAGCCAGGCGGGAAAGTTGGAGAGAGAAAACAGAGTCCCTAAACTTTGAAAAGGATGGAAGGAAACTGTGGAAACTAATCAAACAGTTAAATGATGAGAGTACTGGAAGAAGTACAAAGGTTACACTAATAGAGGATGGGAAAACTCTTACAGGTAAGCAGGTAGCAGATCACTTTGCTCGCATTTTTGCACAGGACTGCAACATTGATATCCATCCAGAGAAGGAGCGTACAGTGCGCATCGAGCCACAGAAAGAGGAGGAACAAGTCAGAAAAGTGGAGGTCATGGATGCACCAATCACACGCAGTGAGTTAGACCTAGCACTTAGTAAACTGAAACCAAGGAAATCACCAGGACCAGATGGAGTGTCCAATGAAATGATCAAGAACCTGGGAATGGCAGCAATGGGAAAGCTGTTGGATATTTTCAATATGTGCTGGAGCACAGGTAAGTTACCTCAAATCTGGAAAGAAGCAAGCATGGTACCACTGCTAAAACCAGGGAAAAACAGTGATACTGCCTCCAGCTACAGGCCAATCAGTCTCACTAGCTGCCTATGCAAAACGATGGAACGCATCATTGACCTGAGACTAAAATGGTACCTAGAAAGTGAAAACCTTCTCGTTCCACAACAAGCAGGATTTAGGCAGTACTACAGTACGGAAGATCAAGTGACCTATCTCTCTCAAGAGATTGAGGATGCATTCCAAGAGAAAAACCTTGTACTAGCAGCGTGGATAGACCTAAATATGCTGCCTTTGATAAAGTATGGAAAAAGGTCTGCTGTGGAAACTAAGAAACTGCAATGTGAATGGAAGACTGTACAACTGGATAAAGTCCTATTTACACAATAGAAGAGCTAGAGTAGTAATGGATGGACACAACAGCCAGAAAGTACTTCTGCGACACGGTGTACCACAAGGAGGAGTCCTTTCGCCTACACTATTCCTTGTATTCATTAATGACCTGGTCAAGGAACTTCCCTATGGAATTAAAGCGACACTGTATGCAGATGATCTGGTCATGTGGTGTACAGATGAATATGCAACAGTTGCTACACAGAGACTCCAAAGAGCAGCAGACATCTTGACATCATGGACAAACAAATGGTGTGTAAGTATCAACACAGAGAAATCAAGTACCACTCTGTTCACCCTCTCATCTAAACAGAAAGCAGGTAAGATCTTTGTAAATGAAATACCCTTGAGGATGGACAACCAACCCACTTACTTAGGAGTGACTCTTGACTCAAAACTGACCTGGAAGCAACACATCAACAGTGCAGAAGCAAAAGCCAGAAGAAAACTAGCCATATTAAGAAAATTGAGTGGAACCACATGGGGAGCTAGTGAAAGAATCCTCAAGAATGTATATCAGCAAAGTATTCTACCACATTTAGAATATGGCTCAACATCTTGGTGCACAGCATCAAACACTACGCTGCATAATCTAGACAAGGTTCAAAATCAGTCACTATGGATTATCACAGGTGCCATGAGGTCCACACCAACAGTAGAAATGCAGAAAATAGTTGGTGTTCAAGCGCTAAAGGAACGTAGAGACACAAAGGTCATGACCATGGGAGAAAAATTCCTTAGCTCTGTAAGCCATCCCCTGAAGGAGAGATTCAATAACTTGGCATTAGGACGGCTTAAAAGAAGCAGCTTCATTCATCAAGGCAAGCATATGCGTAAGCTGATACCTGACCTTCCAACTGTAGTCGCTCCATTATCATCTGTACCAGAGCATACACCATGGAAAGAAGCAGATTATACACAAATAACTATTCAGACTGAAGTGAAAGGTGTGCAGAATGGTGAGATGCAGATTAGTCTTGTAAGATCAACAGCCACACTTAGTGTTCTAGATGACAAATATCCATGTGACACCTGGATACGTGTGTATAAATGGATCTGCACATAATGCCATAAAGAATGGAGGGGCAGGAGCACATATTGAATATCCAAACAACACTATTGTCAAGATTTCCATACCCACTGGTAAATACTGCAACAACTTTGATGCAGAAGTTAGGGCAATTATTGCTGCAGTTGAAAAACTATCAGACTCCAGAATTGATACATGTCCTGTAGTAATTCTCACAGATGCGAGATCAGTACTGGAAGCTCTTCAGTGCAACAAACTACCAGACCTTAAGGATGCCTTGTCAAAAATTGGCTTACAACATGGAGTCACTTTGCAATGGATTCCCTCCCACTGTGGGATACCAGGCAATGAGAAAGCTGACCATCTGGCCAAAGAGGGCACTGAATTGGAGCAACCAGACATACCAATCACCTATAATCAGAAGAAAAGCATGATAAAAACCTACAGGAAGCCACAAACACCACCACATGATGACTATCACATGCTAAACAGAAAGGAACAAGTCACCATCTTCCGTCTCCGAACAGGACACAGCCGACTCCAAAGTCATATGTATACAAAGTTTAAGGTTGGTACTACTAATCTATGTACATGTGCCCAGGTGCCCCAAACTGTGGAAAATATCCTCCAGAACTGCATCAACTACGAGACACTGAGAAATAATTACTGGCCCAGTGAAACCACTAAAGAAGATAAGCTCTATGGTTCCATACATGAGTTACAAAAAACAGTGAAATTTATCCAAGAGACAGGACTGCAGATATAGACAGACAACGCAAACGAAGAAGAAGAAGAAGCATGGATATCAGATAAAACATGGAGGTATATACATGAAAGACGAGCAGTCAAATTAGACATGTTGAATGCAAAAGCAGATCATGAAAGAGATTCAGCAAAAGCAAAATACAAAGAAATAGACAAGAAAGTAAAAAGTTCAGCTAGAAGGGATAAAAGAGAATACATAGGCAATATGGCGAAAGAGGCAGAAAAAGCAGCAAAAACAGGAGACAGCAAAACTTTATATAACATACAAAAGAGGCTAACAGGTACTATTACATCTAAAGAAACTGGAACACTATTAACATCAAATAAAGACCAAAAGCAAAGATGGGCTGAACACTTCCAAGAAATACTCAATCGACCACACTCAAAAGAATTGTTAAACCTTGAAATTGACTTACCAGCCCCACAACTAAATGTCAACCTAGATGAAATTAAATTGCATGAAATTGAAACAGCAATGAATTTAATGGCTAACAACAAAGCTGCAGGTGAAGATGAAATAACAGCCGAGATGCTAAAAGCTATCAATAGTGACAACATGAGACAACTACAGAGAATGTTTAACAAGATTTGGAAAGAAGAAAAGGTCCCTTCTAATTGGAAGAAAGGAATCATTGTTAAAATACCAAAAAAAGGGCAACCTTAGTGACTGTAACAACTGGAGAGGAGTAACCTTAATATCAGTTGTGTCAAAAGTATTTTGCAAGGTCATTTTGAATAAACTCAAAGATATAGTGGATACTGCAATGAGAGAAGAACAAGCAGGATTTCGAAAGGGGAGAAGCTGTCTCGACCAGATCTTTACTTTCAGAATAATACTTGAAGAACATATTGAAAAGCAGAAACCATTGATACTGAACTTCATAGATTTTAAAAAGGCATTTGATAGCATACACAGAGATTCATTATGGAGAATTTTATGTCTATATGGAATACCATCTAAAATTGTCAACATCATTAAGGACTTATACAATGGATATGTTTGTGCAGTCAAGACAGAAAAAGGGATGAGTGAATGGTTCTAGATTGAAACAGGCGTGAAACAAGGATGTATACTGTCTCCTTTACTTTTTGGGATTACAATAGACTTCATAATGAAAAAATGCTGCACATGTAACACAGGTATTGACTGGGTACATGGGACCCAACTAGAAGATCTTGATTTTGCTGATGACATAACTCTTATCAGTAATAATGTGAATTCTATGCAAGAAAAAACAGATAGCCTGTCTTCACTGGCTACCAAAATAGGACTTGAAATTAACAAGGACAAAACAAAAATAATGAAAGTTCCCATCAATCAAGTTGGAAAAATACACATAGAAGGGACAGATATGAAGAAGTCAATCAATTTGCATACCTTGGCAGCTACATAGACCAGGATGGTGACACTAGAAAGGAAGTTAGGATCAGAATTTCAAAAGCAGCATCAATCTTCAAGAATCTTGAGAACATATGGAATTCAAAAGTTATAAGCACAAAAACCAAGTTAAGACTTCAATTCAAATGTAATATCCACCCTCATTTATGCATGCGAAAGCTGGAGAACAACTAAAGAAATAGAAAAGAAATGAGACTCTTTTGAAAACAAATGCCTAAGGAAAATACTCGGCATCAAGTGGAATGAATTCAAGAACAATGCAGAGATAAGACAGATGACTGAACAACAACCAGTTTCATGGGTGATCAGGAAAAGGAGATGGACATATGTTGGTCACTTGATGAGAAGAAATGATCAGAGAATCCCAAAACAAGCTATCAAGTGGAACACAACAGGCCGAAGAAAAAGAGGCAGACCGCGTGAAACTCTGAAGAGGACATTATTAAGAGAGGCCAAATTAACAGGCATAAAATCCTTTGATGAGGTTGAAAGACTCGCTGAAGACAGGAAAAATTGGCGAACTACTTTGCGAGCCCTATGTGACATTTAACGGCACGGGAAGGATATAAGATAAGATTCCACTTATTAACCATCCCTGCTGTCACGTGGAACTATCAAAACAGCCACAGCTCTGAGCCAGTGGTTCTCAACATCAGGTTCCCAAACTAGGGGTTCTGTGTGTGCGCGTGTGTGTGTGTGTGTGTGTGTGTGTGTGGGGGGGAGGTATAAGAAAATATATATATTTTTTTAATTTACAAGATTATATGGACAAACCAACTACTTTATGTTTTCAAAAATACATTTTAAAATAACAGCTATACATTCATTCATTCATCTGCATGTCCCTTGCCGAACTTTGCCTCTCAAACAGCACTCCTGAAGGCCTCTCGGTTGTGAGCAAGATGGCCTGCTGCTGATGCATCCATTTGCAGATCATCAACGATGTCTTGCAGCCATCTTTGCCTTGGTCTTCCTTTCTTTCTTTTTCCCATTATGTACCCTTCCAAGACCGTCTTCTCTAGATTATCATGACGTTTAATGTGTCTAAAATATTTAAGTTTTCTTTCTTTAATCCTCTTTACTAGCCAGCCTTCTTCAATATTAAGTTCTTGTAGTATGGATATATTTGTTCTTTTTTGTGTTCATGATATTTGAAGAACTCTTCTGTAGCATTTACATTCAAAGGCATTTATGCATTTCTCAGGTGTTTTGTTAAGTGTACAGGTCTCACATGCATATGTTGCGATAGGAAAGATGCATGCCCTTAAAAATCTTATTTTTGTAGTTCTGTCTGTTCCTCTCACGATTCTTTAGTTGTTTTACTTTCTGAAGAGCGACAGATGTCCTCCTTTTAACTTCCCTCACTGCATCTCCACTACTAGTTAGTAGTGATCCAAGATATTCAAAACTCTCCACTTTTTTCAGTTTTTCCTCATTGATACATATTTCAGTTGCCTTGTTTGTTTTGTCAGTTGTCATCATTTTAGTTTTCTTCGCATTAAGATAGAGGTTTTGCTCTTTGCTGTTCTTACGGACCGACGTATTTAGTTTTTCCTTTCCTTTTTGTGTTGTGGACAGTAATACTGTGTCATCAGCATATCTAATCTCTGGTATTTCATAACCTCCAATTGTTATGGCATTGTAATAGTCTTTGTCTACATCTTCTTTAACATTCCTCATTATATTTTCAGTATACAAGTTAAATAAGAAGATGACAACATGCACCCCTGATGGTCCCCTTGTTTTATGCCAAACCAAGTTGTTGTTTCAGGATTTATTCTTACTGCTGTTAATTGTAATGTTAATTGTATCAAATGTGTTGGAAATCCCATTTTTTCCATTATTTCCCAAAGTTTCTGGTGTTGTACAAAATCAAATGCCTTTGAGTAGTCTATAAAAGATAAATATAGATTCACATTAAACTCTCTGCATTTCTATATTATTAATCTTATATTGAATATATGATCTCTTGATCCTCTTCCTTGCCTGAAACCAGCTTGGACCATACTGACTTCTTCTATTTTCTTTCAAAGTCTACCCATTATGATTTTTAACAGAATTTTACTGGCATGACTAATCAGGGTAACAGTTCTGTAGTTTGTGCATAATTTCAGGTTACCCTTTTTTGGCAGTGGTATGAATACAGTTCTTTTCCATTCTTTTGGCCAAATACCTGAATGCCATATCTTTTTACATAGTACATGATAGATTGTTGCACATTCCTTTCCTCCTGCCTTAATAAGTTCAGCTGTTATCTCATCACATCCTGGTGATTTACCATTTTTCAGATTCTTTATTGCCCATAAAACTTCTTCTATTGTCGGTTTGGGTTCTTTCTCCTCCAATAATAATTCACACTGTAGATTTCTACTTTCACAGTTGGTTGTTTCATACATTCCTCTGCAATAATCCTTCCATCTTTCTAGAATTTCCTCTGTCTCTGTCAAGGTATTCCCCATCTCATCAGATATTACATTTAGCTTAGGTGTGACATTTCTCATCAATGTCTTCATTTCTTTAAACATTTCACTATCTCTTCCATACTTCTGATGTTCTTCTACTCTTTCACAACAATCTTGTATGTATTGCTTTTTGTCTCTTCTTATATTTCTTCTTACTTCTTTTGTTAAAGATTTATACTTCTCTTTGTTGTTTGTCACTTTCCATTGCGTCTTCATTTCTCTACTTTGTTTTATCAGTTCTAGTGTGCCTGCTGTAATCCATCCACTCTTTTGTGTTTTCTTTACTGGAACCATGTCTTTAGCTGTTGTTATTAAGATATCTCTGGCCTGTACAGCCAATTCATCTGGTGTCATCTCCTCCTGTACAGCCATCAGGATTTCGAAACGGTTGTTCACTTCTATACCGTATTGTTCTGGTATTTTTGTAAGATCAAAGCGGAGTGGTCTTAATCCTGTAACTATCTTTTTTATCTTTATCTTCATGTCTGCTATTAATAACTCATGGTCTGTGTCACAATAAGCACCTGGTAAAGTTTTTGCTGATGTTATACTTGACCTCCACCTTCTTTGCACTAAAATGTAATCTGTTTGATTCTTTGTTTTCCCATCAGGTGATGTCCATGTGTAAAGTCTTCTAGGATGTTGTTTAAAAAGCGTGTTAGCGATCATTAGCTCATTTTCCATGCAAAATGCCATTAGATTGTCTCCTGCCTCATTTCTATGTCCTATGCTAAATTTCCCTACAACATGTCCTTCATCTTCTGCTCTTTCTGTACCAATCTTTGAATTAAAATCCCCCATTATTAATACGATATCATTTTCCCGTACCTGGTCTATTGTCGTTTGCAGTGTGTTATAAAAGTCTTCTACTTCCTCTTCTTCTGCTGCTGATGTAGGTGCATATATCTGGATGACTGTTACGTTTCTAGGAATGCCCTTAAGTCTGATTGTGAGGATTCTATTACTTACTGGATTGTAGCCTAGTAATGCTTTTGATGTTGATTTGTCCAAGTAAAAAAACCACTCCAATCTTTCCTCTTACTTCTCCACCAGAATATATAAAGATATTATCATTCTATCCTTTCCATCGATGTTCGCAGATTCCCAAAATGTGTATCCCCGTTCTTTTCATCTCTTTACTTATTATTTGATATTTTCCCTCATACATACTTCTTATATTCCATGCTCCTATTCTTATTTTTCTTTTTAGTTTGATGCAGGGGTTTTCCTTCGTAACACCATCAGGATTTTGTCCATCATCACAATTACTAGTACTGACCTCTGCCTCACACTCTTCCCCAGTATTAAAATTAGATCTATCTGGCCTGGGAGCCTCACCACCAGATCTTTTTCATGACTGTTGTTTGGGTTTCTTGGTATTGCTTTCCTTCTGGGCAGTGACTGTACTTGTCAGTGATCATAGCCATTGTCCCTACATTGAGATCATCTGCCTACCATCATAGAATGGTGACCATAACCAACATTATCTGTCGGCTGCTCTCCCATTCCATCCGCCACCTGCTCCCATGGCTTCACGTCAGCCTGATTGGAGGGGCTATACGGGTACTCCACCTTGCCCAAGGGTGTCTCGTAGACTATACACTAGCTACTATTCATTCATGTAATTTTTGTTGTATCTAAATATTTTTTGTCTTTATAATGGGTTATGTAACATTGCTCGTTTAGGGTCAACCTCATAAAGACGAGGAAAAAAATTCTATGTCTAATGAGATAACTTGAAGTAAGCGTCCCTATTCTATTATATCTGAACCTGTTAAAGCTCGATTATGAAAATCTCACACATTTTAAAAAATCTAAAATAACCTAATTACTGAAGGTGAACGTAAACTGTTGTGCCTAAATGTTTTAGTGCAAAATAAGTGTCATATGAAAGTTGTACTAGTTCACTTTTTGTTTTTTTTTTAATTTAAAACTAAATTTTGTAGTGCAGAAGTCTAAACAAAATTCTTGGAAATTTTTGAAAATAAGGCCATCCTAGACCTCACAAATGACCAGGCTAAAAGACCCACTTTACTCTGTGAACTGAGTGTATCGGCAACCATCTTGAAACCAAATAAAATACTTCATATCACATCACACCCCACACACTGAAATTTGCACAACAATATCAATATCTAAATTTAAATCAAAATCGTCTACTCAACGTACTGTACATCAAGATAATTATTGCAGTTCTGTTTCGTCTTTAAGTAAGGCCATAATCAAAACTGTTATTATGAAAGTTGTCTTCTTGTGAGATGAGTCAACTTCCTGTGTGTATTTTCCTCCACAACAAACCTTATCAAAACTTCTTATTTCCATAAAGTCATCGTATATCAGATAATATTTAATTTTAAAAAATCTGTGTTAAAACAAACAGCAATTCTGTACATTATTAATGTATTTGTCACAAAAGTATATGAGAAAAAAATTCAACGTGTTCTACTTGTCCTATAACACACAGTGCTTCGCGGATGACAGAGAGTTCTTGAATGAGGAAATTACAAAAAGCCCCGTCTGTACTGTTGCTAGTCATTTCAAGCGTACAACATGGCAGAACGAGACGCTGCAGGGATGGATAATATTATACTAGCCACAGATTCATACAAGGTTTGAGTAATTGACGTATACAATGTAGTTTTCACTTAAAGTTTTTTGTTTCATCAGTGTTTATCAGTATCTTTAATGAAGTTCTGGAAATGATTAATTTTTAAAAAATCATATTAGAATGTATTGCTGGCGTAAATGCTGCTTTCTTGGAATCGGCACAATAAAACTGAAACTACTGAAAAAAACGACAGAAAGATCTACCCCACTAACCATATCTTAACACTTACAGAAACACATTTCTAATCCTTTGACACGAAATTGAATTAGACAAGAAACAATTGAGTTAATTTGTAAATCAAGACAACATAGCTTTTAAGTTTTTATCCTTTAATCTTTTAAATTATTATGTTTTCACTGATTTATTTATTCTTTATTGTTTTTATATGTTGTATGACAAAAACAAAAGACACGGTATTACGATTGTCATATTTGTAATAAACATACACATTTTTACTACAGATTTACTTCAACAGCTATGATGCAGTGACCACGTACATGCTTATATATGCATTATAAATTTTTACAGTCTCATCTGCTAGTTATTGTACTGGTCATATCAGCAGAACTTTATACATGATGTCTTAAACAACAAAATATAGAGTTTTCTAATTTATTTCAACACAAACCCTCACTACATGGATTAAACAAAAGCCATAATTTTAAGTTTCCTTTTGTGGCACATTATTAGAAACTGATGATCATGAATAACAAATACATGTTTGAAAAAGTAAAAATAGCAGTAGAACAGTAATACTGAACTGCATTAAGAAATGAACATGATGATGTACATTAGGTACAAACACATACTCATGTAAATACAAACAGAGAGAAAGTACATGACATGTGCATATATTTGTTATATTCATAAGCTGATGCTGGAAATAAAAGGTAGTGAATATGCAATAAAACAAATGTTGCATAGAAATATAGAGATGTTGATTCTGTCAGATAAAACTCATCTCAAATCATGGATCATGTTCTCATAGATGAAAGGATTAGACATTCTTATTTGCTCAGCAAATGTTCATAAATTGTAGTCCACTATCTTATTTTCTTAATCAAGAGCTTCCTTGGTTCACTTCCATTTGATCGTTGGTTGTTCAGTCCTCAAAAAGTGTAAGATATAGTCCAACATGCCTTGGTTTGTCTCCTTCCTCATATACCTTTCAGTATTGAGGGGACAAATAGATGTCTTGACAGAGCTTGGCAATTTGCTTCATATAATGGGATATTTAAGGTTTATGTAATTTCTTCCTTCCATCTCTTGTGTGGATGGCCTCTTCCTCTGTCACCTACAAATTTTAGTGTAAATTTTTTTTTTTATGGTATACTGTATGGCAGTAATCAAGTAATGTGACCAAACCATTTGACTCTGTGTTTCGGGATATAGTACAACACTGGTGTTACTCGAACCAATGGTGGTGTCATTTCTGTTTTGATCTCTTCTTGTCACATTTTATATTCTCCTGAAACATCTCATTTTTATCATGATGATTTTAATTTTGTGTTCAGCTGTAGATATTGTAATTCTTCCACAAGTCCTTGATTGTCTTGTCACTCTCTTCATCAGTTAGCAGTGCACTGCTTAAAGCTCTTTCTGAGGTAGTAAGCCTGAAGTGCTGCAGTCCCCTTGGTCCATGAGTTTGAATCAAGGAGGTTGTGTTGGGAGCAATAAATGCCACTTTAAAATCTGGATGAAAATCAACTAAATATGGATGTCCTGGAGCATTGTCTATAATCAGAAAAATGTTCCTTACAGTATTTTTCCAGGTTCCTAGCATAGCACAATAGTAAGGCATCCTGGAACATTTGCTGTGTCATCTGTATTTTCTTATTATGATGGGAATATACTGGCAGTGATTTTTTAATTGATTAGCCTCTCTGAGCTTGGATTTTCACTATTATAAATCAATAATGGTTTCAGTTTGTGTCCTGCAACATCACTACCTAACAAAAGTGTGACATGGTCTTTAAATGCCTTGAAACCTGACATTGATTTTGCTTCTCTGTTCTCACAGACATCCTTTTCCTTGTTAAAAATTTCTTCATGCAAATAGCCTTCTTTGGTAATAAGTTTGTCTAATTTTTCAACAAATTCAGCTGCCTCACCACACAGTTTCACACTGTGCTGTTCAAAATACTTCATAAAGCACATGAACCATCCTGATCTAGGCAGTAAATTGAACATGATAGTCAAGTTCAGCTTTTTCTTTTAACATTTCAGATAGGCTCGGCATGTTTACTATTGTAGTAAATGAGGATTCATTTCTGGATTTAATGGTCTGTCTAAATCATAAGCAAATTTTGCATATCAAATGTAGATCCCTCTTGCAGCTTACATTACTTTAGTTATTTTCTAGGAAGCAGACCTTGTCATGGCTTCAAAAATCTTGCATTTATCTTTGAGAATGGTCAAGATCCAGATTTAACTCACGCCCAGGAATAACATATTTTTCATCTTCATGTTGATTTATTACTTTTAAATTAATTCAAGATTTACTACTTTCCTTTGTTTCTTGGGAGCACTTGCAGAACTTGTTGAGGGCATTTTGAAGGTCATGAAGTAATATAATAGTAATGTGGTTCTGGAGATAGTTTGCTATCAGAGGCTGAAGTTTTCACATGGTGGACAATTATCTGCTTCTGTCTCAGCCTGTCACAGCTTAATGGAACACACACTTCTCCATTCTCTACTGTGGGAAAAAATGCATGAGGAAACTGCATCTTGTAAGAGCAAAAGCTTACTAAGTAAAAGTTCCTGAATAACCTTGAATTTTGCATACTTGACATTTATAACTAAACTTTTGATGGGTGGCTCCCCGACCCTTTGCACACTTAAATGTCACCGAAACAGCTGCACTGGCTAGAGAGATCTTTCTGCAACTGCATTTGTCATTACTACTGCTTCCTGATGCTAGTTGACTCAGTCTGTTGTATCTCCGTGGGAGCTAAGTCATTCAAGTGATCAGTTGTTAAGCAATCATCATCATCATATCATCAGGTGCCGTGCCGACTGGCGTTGGCAATTATGCTTCTCCAGAGTACACTATCCTTCATGCAGGCCATCTGCTCAGTTGGTGATCTCCTCTCACACCATCCTGTCAGACTGTCCAGTATCATTTGTCTTCCTCTTGATCTTCTTCCTTCTATTTTTCCTGTTGTTATAATATTTTCAATGCCCCCCGCTTCTCATTTCTTGTCCTATCAGAGTACATTGTCTCTCTCTTATCTTTTTTTGACAAGATTTTTTTGTGTCTCTCCAGCTCTTCTCATACATTCTTCATTACTTATTTTTGCAGTCCTGGGGATTCGCAGTATTTTTCTAATAAACCATATTTCTGCTGTTTCCAATGATTTTTGTGCAGACTTGCCTATTGTCCATGATTCACTTTCATATAACAAGATAGGTTCAGTATAGCATTTTAGGACTCATATCTGTATTGTTGGTTTTATTTGTTAAATAAATCTTGATAATGATAACTATTATTTTCTTACACCTCTGTCAGCCATCAACAGGTTGTAAATTTATGCAAGTAGTGTTGGTTTTAGCCATTAAGTGGGTGATGTTTACAGCTATGTGCGTCATGACACCAGATAATGATTAAAAATGTGGCCACAATATTAATCTGAATCTGTTGATGCAAAAATGTTAGTCTGCCTATGACATCTGGTTCTTCTCAGGTCACACCAGCCCAATTAATCTATGCTGCTTTCTATTGTTTGGAGTTAAATCCACTTTGCTGACTCATCATTGATTTATGTCAGAAAGTATTACCTGCTGAAACTGGAAATGTGCAGTGGTGGGAAACTAGATCGATGTTATTGATTATTGAACTTGATAGCCAGAAATAAACCAGGGCCTTTGACTGGGTGCTCTTATTTGTAGTTTGTATCAGAAGCCAGCATTTTTGTATCAGAAGCCAGCACCATGATAAACCATTAGTGTCTGCATATATCTGCAGTCTGCTGGCACAGGAGTCAGGAA
The DNA here is from genome assembly GCA_009760885.1 of Achatina immaculata. Taxonomy (NCBI): domain Eukaryota; kingdom Metazoa; phylum Mollusca; class Gastropoda; order Stylommatophora; family Achatinidae; genus Lissachatina; species Lissachatina immaculata. The sequence continues at coordinate 4,002,223 of CM019699.1, forward strand.
ACCAGGCATCACCATCACAGTGCTAACATACAGTCTGATAATAAAGAATTCTTTAGGGGGAAAATAACAAAAAAAGTACTGATAATAATCATCCATCTAAGTAGCCCCAAGTGAGCAAGGTTCTCAGAAATTCTTCAGGTTTGTTTTCTGAGCTCCATGCTAAGGGTTGTTTGCTGCATCTTTTCAACTTCCATCAGATTTTTTTCTTATTTTTCTTTTCATGTAAATTATATCCTACTCCAAGGATAATATATTTAAACTTATCCTGTTTTGCTGGTCAAGAAATTCCTTAGTTCACTTCCATCCAGTCAGTATCCGGCCAGTTTATTGTGGTTCATTTGGTTTACTTGGTTGTCATAGCAAAACATTTATGAAAGTTTATAACCTTTTGATTGTTTTTGTTGCTGCTCAGACTAGGGCTGACATGACATCTCAGTTTTGGATTATTGTTTAACTATGACAACTGACTTCTTTACATTTCCACAAATTATTAAGGGCAATGAATGTGTTGTTGCTTTTTTGTATATGTAATTTCATGTCTTCATTTGTCTCTCCATTCATGTTTATATTTTCAACATATGATGGTGAATAAAAAAGTAACCACAAATCAAGGAAAACATTTGAAGACAAGTTAGAAATCTTTTCATATTTTTTTCAGTGGTTACATCCCAGGAGTAGTATCTATACTACAAGAGCTTTACTGAAGAAGGCTGGCTAGTAAAGAGGATTAAAGAGAGAAAACTTAAATATTTTGGACACATTAAACATCATGATAATTTAGAGAAGACTGTATTGGAAGGATACATAATGGGAAAAAGAAAGAGAGGAAGACCAAAATGAAGATGGCTGCAAGACATCGGTGACGATCTGCAAATGGATGCAGCAGCGGCAGGCCATCTTGCTCACTCCGAGAGGCCTCCAGGAGTGCTGTTTGGGAGGCAAAGTTCCGCAAGGGACATGCAAATGAGTGAAACATCCCAGAATTTGTGGTTACTTTTTTACTGTTTATTCTAGATAAAAATGCCAAAGTCAAGAAAGTTGCACGCAGCATGTATCACAAAGCTGATGAAAGTTAAGAATTCATATTGCTATCCCTTAAGATGTCACTATATACATCTGTATTTATCATTGTGCTGGGAACAACTGTGTTAAGAACACACTTATCTTAATATAGTCTTTGTGAGACAGGAAACATAGATCTGTTTGCTTAAAAACTCTGACCTACTTCTGTAGCCCAGAAACTTGTAGCAATCAACACTAATTGTAATTGTTATTTTTGTCAATAACAGTGACAACATGAGCCAACTACAAAGAATGTTTAATAAAATCTGGAAAGAAGAAAAAGTCCCTTCTAAATGGAAAAAGGGAATCATTGTTAAAATACCAAAAAAAAAAAAAAGGCAACCTCAGTGACTACAATAACTGGAGGGGTGTAACCTTACTATCAGTTGTGTCAAACGTGTTTTGTAAAGTGATTTTGAATAGAATTAAGGATGTAACGGATACTGCAATGAGAGAAAAGGCAGGATTTCGAAAAAGGGAGAGGCTGTCTCAACCAGATCTTTACTCTAAGAATAATAACTGAAGAGCATATTGAAAAGCAGAAACCATTAATCCTGACCTTCATAGACTTTAAAAAAGCATATGATAGCATACACAGAGATTCATTGTGGAGAATTTTAAGACTAAATGGAATACCATCTAAAATTGTCAACAACATTAGAGATCTCTGCAGTGGATATATTTGTGCAGTCAAGATAGAAGAAGGAATCCGCAAATGGTTTCAGACTGAAACAGGCATGAAACAAGGATGTATATTATCTCCTTTGCTTTTTGGAATTGCCATAGACTTCATAATGAAAAAATGCTGTACAGGTAAAACTGGCATTGATTGGGCACATGGGACCCAAATAGAAGATCATGATTTTGCAGACGACATAACTCTTATCAGTGACAATGTGAAATTGATGCAGGAAAAAACAGATTGCCTGTCTTCCTTGGCTACCAGAATAGGTCTTGAAATTAACAAAGACGAAGCAAAAATAATGAAACTTCTCATTAATCAAGAAAGAAGAATATACATAGACGGAACAGCTGTTGATGAAGTAAGCCAATTTGCATACCTTGACAGTTTCATAGACCAGGATGGTGACACCAAGAAGGAAGTTAGAATTCAAATTGCAAAAGCAGCATTGTCCTTCAAAAATCTTGAGAACATATGGCATTCAAAAGTTATAAACACAAAAACCAAGTTAAGATTATTCAATTCAAATGTAACATCCACCCTCATTTATGTATGCGAAAGCTGGAAATAAACTAAAGAAATAGACAAGAAATTAGACTCTTTTGAAAACAAATGCCTAAGGAAAATACTCAGTATAAAGTGGAACAAATTCAAGAACAATGCAGAGATAAGACAGATGGGCAAACAACAACCTGTCTCATGGGTGATCAGAAAAAGAAGATGGACATATGTAGGCCATGTGATGAGAAGAAACAATCAGGTAATAGCAAAACAAGCTATCAAATGGAGCACAACAGGCCGAAGAAAAAGAGGTCAGCTACGTGAAACTGTAAAGAGGACATTGTTAAGAGAAGCCAGTTTAGTCGGCATACCATCCCTTGATGAAGTTGAAAGACTCGCTGAGAACAGGAAAACTTGGCAAACAACTATGCGAGCCTTATGTGATGTTTAACAGCACAGGAAGGATATAAGATGTTATATATATATATATATATATATATATATTTATTTATATTTATATTTATATATATATATATGTGTGTGTGTGAATGGAAAAGAACTGTATTCATACCACTGCCAAAAAAGGGTAACCTGAAATTATGCACATACTACAGAACTGTTGCCCTGATTAGTCATGCCAGTAAAATTCTGTTAAAAATCACAATGAGTAGACTTCGTAAGAAAAGAGAAGAAGAAGAAGTCAGTATGGTCCAAGCTGGTTTCAGGCAAGGAAGAAGATCAAGAGATCATATATTCAGTATAAGATTAATAATATAGAAATGCAGAGAGTTTAATGTGAATCTATATTTATCTTTTATAGACTACTCAAAGGCATTTGATTGTGTACATCACCAGAAATGTTGGGAAATAATGGAAAAAAATGGGATTTCCAACACATTTGATACAATTAACATCACTGCTGTATCTAGACCAACAAGCAGCAGTAAGAATAAATAGTGAAACAACAACTTGGTTTGACATAAAACAAGGGGTCCGTCGGGGGTGCATATTGTTGCCTTATTTATTTAACTTGTATACTGAAAATATAATGAGGAACTTTAGAGAAGATGTAGACAAAGAATATTATGATGCCATAACAATTGGAGGTTATGAAATATCAGAGATTAGATATGCTGATGACAGAGTATTACTGTCCACAACACAAAAAGGAATGGAAAAACTAATTATGTCAGTCTGTAAGAATAGCGAAGACCAAAACCTCTATCTTAATGCGAAGAAAACTAAGTTGATGACAACTGACAAAACAAACAAGGCAGTTGATATATATATCAATGAGGAAAAACTGGAAGAAGTGGAGGGATTTGAATATCTTAGATCACTACTAACTAATAATGGAGATACAATGAGGAAAATTAAAAGGAGAACATCTGTCACTCTTCAAAAAGTAAAACAACTAAAGAATCTGTGGAGAGGAACAGACAGAACTACAAAAATAAGATTTTTAAGGGCATGCATCTTTCCCATCGCAACATATGCCTGTGAGACCTGTACATTTAACAAAACACCTGAGAAACACATAAATGCCTTTGAATGTAATTGCTACAGAAGAGTTCTCCAAATATCGTGGACACAAAAAAGAACAAATATATCCATACTACAAGAACTTAATATTGAAGAAAGCTGACTAGTAAAGAGGATTAAAGAGAGAAAACTTAAATATTTTAGACACATTAAATGTCATGATAATCTAGAGAAGACCATCTTGGAAGAGTACATAATGGGAAAAAGAAAGAGAGGAAGACCAAGGTGAAGATGGTTGCAAGACATCGTTGGTGATCTGCAAATGGATGCATCAGCAGCAGGCCATCTTGCTCACAACTGAAAGGCCTACAGGAGTTCTGTTAGGGAGGCAAAGTTCCACAAGGGACATGCAAATGAATGAATGATATATATATATACACACGCACACCTTTCTCCCCTGTATCTAGGTAACCCACCATCTACAGTACCCTCCAAGCACGTCGTTTGTCTACTCCTACTTTGAGAGCCGAGGGGGCAAGTTCCCTACAACAGTTTTTTTTGGACTACAGTACATCCTGAAGCGCTGGCTTGTAGGGCCTGTTGTGACTAAAGAGAAGATTCAGGAGGCCAAAGTAGTTTACCAATCTCATTTTGGTCAAGATCACTTCAATGAAGAAGGATGGAATTACATTTTAGAGGTGAGTTATAAGCATTCTTTCGGATTACCTGAAATTTGTTTTATTTGTTGAAATTTTATAATATGATTATAAAATGGAACCCTTTCTTTGGCAGAATATGGCATTCCTGAAGTACCCCTAACTCACAGAAATCAAGTAACAAATGAATGCTGTTCATTACATGACAGCTTCTAGACAGTACCACACTACAGCATCAGACCATGTGTGAGCAATGGCTATGCAAAATTTATATGAAAACATTTCTCACACATGGTCTGATGCTGTAGTTTGATACTGTCTAGTAGCTGTCATGTAATGAACAGCATTCATATGTTACTTGATTTCTGTGAAGGAGTTAGGGGTAGCTTCAGGAATGCCATATTCTGCCAAAGAAAGGGTTCCATTTTACTGAAGCAAACATGTGAAATTTTATCTGAACAATTTCTTGATGCTAGGATACCAATTGAGAGTACTTTTCAGGATTTAATAGCAAAATGATGAGCAGAAGCCTCACATTTTGCATGATCAAAAAAAAGTTTGGTGTATGGTTTTGGGCAGTTGGTCCAGTATTCTTCCATTTTTCACTTTTTCTGCATACTAAATGCCACTTTGTCATCTTGTCTGTATGTCACATCCCACTTTGTCAGCGTATCTACATACTGAATGTCACTTTGTCAGCATATCTACATATTACTCTCTCAGACTAACTTGTTTTGTTTTTCTTGAGTTTTTCAGTGACTGAGAAATCTAACCTCTCCATTTTGTCCAAAACATATGAATGAATCTTTATTATATTTTTAATTAAAGTGTTCTTCTGTATCTCAGAGAACTCATTCATTTATTTTCTATTTACCATTGAATTAAAAAAAAAACAGTGGAGACATGAGGAGAATATCGGAATAATATACTACAGAAAAGGAATGAAATTACAGGTTTGGTTAATGACATGTATAACCACATGACTAGGAGAACTTTGTTTTCTTAGACTAGTTGATATAAGACCTGACATACTTGCTTACCAGGCCTGTGAAGTCAGTATGACAAACCTCTGGCTCCCCTGTTTAGATGTTCTGTCCAGTTCCTACTTCATCTCTTTTATAACTCTTTCATAAATAATAAATCTCTGTTGCCTCTGACTCCACCTCAGCTCAGACTCCTCAACTTGATTGCTTACACTATGGGCAAAGTAATAAGTCATAAAAACAACTGAATGATCGATCTCAACAATATCTATTTAGTGAACACTGAAATGATAATGAACTTACACATTTTCATTATTAGCTATGATTATACATCACATAAACTCACAGGACATGTACACTAGATCTTCTGTCAACAAGTGTAATTTTTGTGAACATACAAATGATTCAGTTTTCTTGCTTGTAATTTTCATTGAGCACTAACACCACATCCCTATGTGCCTCTAAGGCATGACAGGATTACCTTTATCTTTTTTTTATAACTTATTCTAAGCTGAAACATGAAAAAACTGTGTATTTCTTCAGAATTCATGTCAAGGTAATGTTAAATCTAGTGCCATATATGGAAAAGAAATTGCAAATTTTGTGGCAGCCTTGTAGCTGTGGTGTAAAACCCTAATCCACTGACCAAGTTTGGTTTCACTGGTCTTGTATATTGAACACATTTCAAGAAGAGAAAACACTGCTAATTCAGCAATTTTTTCATTGAGTTTCCCATTTTGTTTTTTCAGCATCATGATGGTTACTTACCTTTGAGAATTAAAGCTGTCCCTGAGGGTACTGTTGTTCCAACAAAGAATGTTTTATTCACAGTAGAGAACACTGATCCTAAATGTTTCTGGCTTACTAATTACTTTGAGGTAATATTAAAAATTATCTTTGTATAATAATTTATCTGAATGTTTCAGGCTCACAAGTTACTTGCCAGTAATATTATACTATGCCTCTCTAGAAGTGTGAAAGAAAGGACATTTATTTTTTAAATTTGATGCAGGATTTTGTTTTTGATACTATCAAGCTATGTATTAAGCAGTATATCTTGACAGTCCTTATTACTGCTTTACAACAAGAGAGTAAGAAAACTTGAATTTTTAAAAAAAATGTTATGTTTATTGTAGTAATATGACAGATCTGGACCATGAAGTTTTGAGAAATTTTCATATTCTTTTATGAGAAATCTCATTTTTTGGAAATATAAAGTGAGCATTAGTTAACCTTTAGTAAACAGACTGGCTGTTATTTTCCACTGGTGGTAAACTGGCAAGGAAAACATGATGAATTTGTTTATTCATTTTGTGTTATGTCCTTTATTAGGACTGAAAAGAAATTTTACCAAAAATGTTTGCTTGCAAGGAAAGAAATTTAATATAAAATTATCTTAAAAAAGAAAGCTTGTAACAATATACAACCCATAACGGTTATTCTTTGAAATCAGATGATTTTATTATGCTTTCTTGCACAATGTAAGGCAGTGTTCCAAGCCATCCATTTGCAGTTTATCCCTATACTTATTTTCATTGTTCTTTTTTGCTTTTCTCAGATTCAATACTTGAGATGATAGGAAACAAAGTCAGCCCTGAGTTCATATTAGTTGTGTCTTAAAACAGAAATCAGGCCATATTTCAGTATTTGATTGGATACCTGAAATTGTTATTTCAGTTTCTGAATCTCTGTAGCAGATTTATTACTAAACAAAACATGTTAGAAATAGTTCCTTCAATCCAGGAGATAATACACTTGTAGACATAAAAGTGGCCTAATTTAACGTGCTAGTTTTGATTAAGTTCGAGTACTTAAATGTTACATCGAGCCAATTTTGTTTTATGGATGTGAAGCATGGTGCATGAATAAGAGAGTACAGTGAGAAATGGAGGCCATGGAAATGTAGTTCATAAGAAGGATGTTGAAGGTACCATAGACAGCTAAGAAAAGCAATGAAGTCTTAAGAGAGGCTGGAGTTAAAAGGCAAATCAACAAAGATCAAAGGCAGACAAGTGAGATTTGTAGGACATTTTCTGAGAAGAGGAAAATTGGAATACATTGTGGCAACTGGAAAAATTGAGGGAATAAGAGATATAGAGGAAGACAAAGAGAGAAGTTACTGGATGGGCTGTCAGTGTGGCTAGGAAGAAAGTCACCGTCAGATCTCATAATCAAGTCTAAAGACTGTTTTTTAGAGAGAAATGATCGCCTATGCCACACAGCGCTGCACTTGATTGATTGATTGAGTTTTGATTAACATATGAAATATATGAATATATGCTAGCTTTGATTTTTTAAAAAATATTTTTCTTTATTTTCAAGCTCTTGAACTTTGCATTAGCATTTTGATTTTCAGAGCTTCGAATTTTTGCTAGTTTTGATTTAGAATGCCTTGAAGGTATGCTAGCTTTTATTCTTGATTTTCAAATTTTATTGTTTTTCAGACTCTCCTTGTTCAGACATGGTACCCTATGACTGTGGCAACCAACTCTCGCTATCAGAAACTAATCATAGCTAAATATTTGAATGAGACAGCAGACAGTTTGGCTGGACTTCCATTCAAGCTTCATGACTTTGGTTTTCGGGGCTGTACAAGTGTTGAGGTAAAATTGTAAACATTTGCAAGCAATCCTGTTTCCACGTGTATCTTCCCATAGCAGTATTTTAGAAGGGCATTAGATTGTAAATTAAATTCATTTAGGTTAATGCTTTAATAAACAGTTATATTTTGAATACTTGTATAAGCATTTGGTTGAATGCAAATATTTTGGCAGAATATAAAAGTAAATTCATGGAAATGAGACTGCTTGGTAAAATATGAACTGACATTGCAATTATTCATAAACTACTGCTGAAGTCGGAGACACTGGACCAGTGCAGTCTAGATAGGCAATCACCTCTCACCCGATGGGGATGTATGCATATCCTAATCACACTGAGGTTTTCCAGTGAGAAAATCCAATGCTGGACAGGATGGGCAACCACCTCTCACCCGGCGGGGATACATGGGTATCTCAAAACACGTGAAGGTTTTCCGGTGAGAAAGTCCAACTCTAGGCTGGATGGGCAACCACCTCTCACCCAACTGGGATATACTGATATCCAAAACATGTCAAGGTTTTCCGGTGAGAAAGTCCAACTCTAGACTAAACTGGTGCAACGAAAACTACAGTGTCATGCAATCCTGCTTCTGAGACCCACTGAGAATACAGGCTCAAGCCATGCGATACTCTGAACCTCTTGTGGTCCTCCCGGGGATCTCATGTGGTCCTTTCGGAGACCACAGGAGGAGCTATCAAGGACCACAGGAGTAAATTCAGTAAGATCACGGGGCGGTCTCGGTGGTAGAAGTGAACGAAGAAGAAAACTCATAGAAATTTGACACTTTTGCTGTGTGATTTAAGTATATTGATTAAAGTCAGAGACTGAAACAGGTGTGTAATCACAGAAATCTTTCTTATTTAACACAGCAAGCAGGTCTTGGAGGAGCTGCACACCTCGTCAACTTTCAGGGCACAGACACAATCCCTGCTCTTTGCACAGTTCATAAATACTATAAATGTAAAACTGCAGGATTCTCCATTCCAGCAGCAGAGCACAGGTAGGGTTTATGTAACATTTAGGCAGGTCTTGTATTTTTTCTATCAAATTTTCCCTTGGAGTTGACACACATACACACAGAGCACAACAAACTGGTCATCAGTATCATAAGTTTGTGCCATTAAACTGCAAATTTTTTGGAGGAAGAGGAAGATGAGGTGACAAAAACTGTAATTTATGATTTAAAGAATTTGTGTGTTATAAGGTTTTTATGGCACTCTTTTCATATGTTGGTTATGCCTCTGCATGGTGGTGGATCTTGGCTGAATTGATTTTAAAAGTCACAGTTTAAGCAGTGCGTATTTAGATATACTATTAAAATTACAAGGGTGAATCAAATGAAAGTTAGAAAATGCAAAACACAAAACTCGATCCTCATTTCAACTGAACAGTTACTAATGACTTCGCTTTCAAACACCTTTATTGGAGGTGCGAGATAGCACAGTTCATTAGTATGAGGGTCATACCAAAAGTCGTGAGCAAAATTTTTTTTAAAAATCAGAATTTATAGATTGAAAAAATATAAATGTATCACCTTAACTGCATCCTTTGCACTTCATGTAGAGGTCACATTATGTTACCATCATGTGTCACATGACCATGCGAAACAGAAACAAAATGGTGGGTGCTGAAGTTTCGTTTCATCAATGCGCTATTATTGAGTTCCTCATTAAAGAGGAAATCCCCACTGCTGAAATTCACCAACTTGCTTGCATGTGTGTATGGGCGCTAGCAGTGTTAGGAGGTGGGTGAAACATTTCAAAGATGGAAACATGACCATCCAAGATATGCCTCGCAGCGGTCACCTTCAAACTGCCTCCACTGAATGCAACGTGGAAAGGGTTGACAACATCATTAAACAGGACAGACGTGTCAGTATCTGAAATTGCTGTAAATCTTGGATAGGACACAATGTGTACAGGAAATGATTGAAACCCTAGACTATAGAAAACTTTGTGCCTGATGGGTCCCATGTTTGTTGACTGAAGACCCCAAAGCTGTGAGAGAAACCATCACTCAACTGAGGAAAATCAGAAAATAGGTTGGAAAATTCTTCCACACCATTCCTATAGTCCTGACCTGGCACCAAATGATTAGCATCCTTTCGATTTTGTGAAAGAACAGATGTGAGGCCATCACTATGACATAGGGGAGAACATCCAGAAAGCAGTGCATCAGTGCCTTCGGTCAGCTGGAACAGAATTCTACTAGGAGGATATTTTCAAAGTTGCAGAACAATGGGAAAAATGTGTGCATAAAAATGGAAATTATGTTGAAAAGTGAAGAAAAGGTTGCAGTTAGGGTGATACATTTATATTTTCTTTATCTCTAAATTCTGATTTGTTAAAAACTTCGACTTTCGGTATGACCCTCGTACACTGTTCTCTCGTGGCTAGATGGCTGCTTGTCCTACTGGAGTCATGGTTCGAATCCCAGGTAATTCTCTTGTGATTTTTCTTTCTCTCACATCTCACTAAATTGCTTTGTCTGCATTTTTTTTTTATGTCTAATCCAAGAAAACTGTGTTCTCTTACTTTGCTGTAGAATGTTATACAGAAGGCAGAATCAAGTCCCCTATTTCATTGTCAGTGATCAGTTTAAAGTAGAAACAGACACACACAAACTCTGTGCTATTTTTTTCCTGCCACCACCAAAGAAGCAAGCACGAAAATATTATCAAGTTGAATGTTCACAAAAATTGCCACTATATTGTGAGGAGACCAAATTTGAATATGAATAAAGTATTTGGGAGAGCATTTTTGGATAAGATCTTTGAAGGAGCAGTGGAAAAAAAAAAAGGTAGGGACAGTTTCACTGAAACAAAATACAAGAATGAGGTCTGATTACAAAATGGCAAGAAGTAAAATCTGGTAATTGAAACTGAAAAGATAATATATGGGAAGGAATGTATAAATTTTACATTTTGTCAGGCTTTGCATCATATACTGGATTAGAAATGAAAATAAGCTCTGTCCATGCCATAAGACAGTGATTCCACGGTGGTAGATTAGCACGACACCTGTCTCACGTCACAAGTCTCCATTTAAATATTCTCTACCCTGCACCATGTGCATTTCTGAAAAAGTCACAGCTTCTTACAAATCACAGCTAAGTGCTCCATTCATTTCATTATAATTTTTTCCCATTCATATTTTTCCATTAGCATTCATGTGAATTTATACTTTATTTTCTCTCTCTCTATTTCTTCACCCTGTGTGTTTTTGTATGATTAATGCTCATGCCAAAATGTCACAACGGTGTTCTCATTAAGTAATAAAGTTGTTCCTACTGTTTTTCCTAGTTTATACATTTTGGTATCACAGCGTTATTGCACTGGCTTCGTGTATAGTTATATATAATTATTCGTGGCACACAGACAGTGGTGTATTAGCATGACATATCATAAAACTGATTTAGTATCATGACATGCCTTAAAACAGACACAGCAGCATAGAATTTCATAAAATTGACAATGATATAGCATCTTGACATGTCATAAAACAAATGATGTATTAGTATGACATGTCACAAACAGATAATGAATTAACAGTATGACTTGTCATAAAAGAGATACTGATGTGACAGAATAACATGTCACAGAGCAGATAATGATGTAACAGAATGATATGTCATAAAACATACAATGATGTAACAGAATGACAAGTCATAAAACAGATGATGATGTTAACAGAATGATATATGAGGGGAAGTCACTAAGTAACTCACAAATTAAAATATTTTATCAGTGGCAGTTATCAGGTAGTATTTAAATATGTCCTTAGATAGTACCATTATCCAGTTTTATAATAGTTGTATGTATGGGGTGTTGGGAGCTACGTGTGCATGCGTAAAGCAGTAACAAAATGGCTACCCAGCTGTTAGTAGAAGAACAGAGAAGTGTAGTGTGATGATTTTTGTGGGCTAAAGGACATTCAGTTGAGGACATTCATAAGGAAATGATTACAGTTTATGCTGAAAAGTGTTTATCATCGAAAGCAGTCTATAACTGGGTAAAAGAATTTTCTCAGGAACGCACCGAAATTGTTGACAAAGTCCGACTTGGCCGTCCTGTTCAGATTGCAACAGAAGTGACTGTGCAACATGTGAATGAGATTATCAGAACTGATAGATGAGTAATGATAGACAGTGTAGCAAATGCAATCGGATGTTCACAAAACTTAGCCTACAGACTAATGCATGAGCACTTGAATTTTTGGAAAGTTTGCTCTTTGCTCATGTTGGGTACCTAGAGATCTGAATGATAAACACAAAATGAACCGATTTGGTTTGTCATTGCAGCACCGCTGTTATTATGCATATGAAGGTGAAGACATGTTCTAAAGGATTATTACTGGAGACGAATCTTGGGTGCACCACTACCAACCCGAATCAAAACGTGCCTCAGTGTAATGGAAACACTTGTCATCGCCATGCACAAAAAAATTTAAGATTATGCCTTCTGTGGTGAAGGTTATGCTGACAGTGTTCTGGGATTATTAAGAAGTGTTGTTAACTAAGTTCCAGAAGTATGGTGACAGTGTGAATTCTGTATCGTGTTGTGAATTTCTGTCAGTGCTGTGGGTTGCAATTCAAAGAAAATGTCCTGGTCTACTGACTAGAGGTGTGCTTCTCCTTCATGACAATGCCAGACCGCATACGACTCAGTTAACTCAAGAGAAAATTAGCCAGTTGGGTTGGGAAGTTCTTGAACCCTATAGCCCTGACTTAGCTCCAAGTGATTTTCACCTGTTTGGTCCATTGAAAAACCTCCTTGGCGGGAGAAGATTCTCAAGTGACGAAGAGGTGGAAACAGAGGTAAAAAAATGGTTCAGAAATCAGACTCTCGATTTTTACACCATAGGTATTTCATCACTGATTACACGACGGGACAAATGTATCAATGTTGGTGGCAGTTACATTGAGAAATAGGGTAATAATGTAGGTTCAGAAATTAAAAGTTTTCAAATTACTGTCCCATTTAGTTTTTTTCAACAGGCATTTGCGAGTTACTTAGTGATTTCCCCTCATATAATAAGGCAGAAAGTAATGTAGTAGAATCTTTTGAAATTGCTGAGCATTTCTGTTGACTGTGTCATGCACACAACTTACTTTACTTGCTTTATTATTTTTTTTTTCTGTGAAGTAGGTGAAATATTTACCAGTTCTGGTTCCCTTTAATCATACTTTAGGCACAGGAGTAATATGGTGATATATGACTTCTTATGTGAAGACAGTTGGAAATTACTTACTATGACTGTCTAGTCAACCAAGAAGCAAAAATTGGTACCTGACACACTTAGAAAAACTGCCTCACAGTTTGGATAATGTCTTCTTGCTGGAGACTTTCAGTGTACACTATACATGTGGTGTTAGTTAATAAGGCAATTAGATGATGATGCAAAAATCAGCCACATAGTAATGAGCAAAATAAAACATGGTTTAAATTAAATCCAGACTAATGGATCTTGAAATGAACTTTGATTGTCTTTTGACCTTCACTTCATCTGCATTTCAAGACTTAAGATTTATTTATATTTAACTGCCACTTCCTGTACAGCACTATCACCACATGGGGAGAAGAGAAGGAGAAGGATGGATTCAAGAATATGCTAGACAAGTTTCCTAATGGTCTCATCTCTTGTGTCAGTGACAGCTACAATATTTGGAATGCGTGTGAAAAGTTGTGGGGTGAAGAGCTCAAAGAAGCGGTTGTGGCCAGGGGAGAGAAGGGGGCACTTGTTATCCGGCCAGACTCTGGGGACCCAAAGGAGGTGGTAGTTAAGGTAGGCATGTCTAAATGACAGGTTGAGTCATTTCTAGACAATTCTTTATTCAAGTGTTTTCTATGTGAGTTTTCAGTATGGTATAATACAACAGTGTATTACTGGGTGCCCGGATGTCCAGTACAAATAAAAGAGATTGTGATGCTTGTGTAAGAAACTATAAACTTCCTTATGAACTACTTTGTCCAAAAACATGACAGTTATTGGGGTAAATTTTAGGGAAGTATCATGGGTGAAGAGAACACTTGAAACTGATTTCCATGATAGCTGACATAAAGGCAGTGAAAAACTAGGATTTATCTCACTAACAGCTCTGATTTAGTGGTTTTGAGCATTATTTCTTCATAACAACTGAGCACGTCAATTGTGCCTGTCTTAAACTTTGTGTATATCTGCTATCTCATTCTGTTGTGACCTCTGCAAAGTTTAAAAATCTTTAAGTGGTGTCATTCTTCTGATAACTTGAGTGCTCTCTTTACTTGTTGATTTTATATTTGGATTTTTTACTGCAACAACTGAGAGTGTAAAGAAGTCCATGAAGTTTTATTCTGTAGTTTGCAGTGAATTTTTATTTCACAGATTATTACTTTGTTTAGTTCATTGAAGTAAAAAATATCATAATAGTGATCTCAAAATGTCAGCGTGAGAATGCCAGCACAAGATAGCCTCTCTCTTTTTTTTTTTTTTTTGGTGGGGTTGGGGGACAGCATGTGAATGAAATCATTCTTTGCTCCCTACTTCATCTCAAGTTTGCAGTACTTTAAATTTTGATCATGTCATTATATCCCCCTGGATGTTGCCTACTGTTTCAAATTATCACAGATATTTTTCACAGGTACATGTAATAAATCTAATACATCAGTGTACCAAGCTTGCAGACACACATTTATGTGCCTTGCCAGATAGCATTGGTAATCATGGTTCTCCATCATATGTGATCCTTTATGTTTCCAGTTAATTCAAATGCTATTCCATGCCACTTGTTCAGTCTGCTGAGATATTTTTCTTTTGGCCTTCCTTTTTTTTTTTTTGCCTTGAATTTTCTGGTCCTTACCAGGTTATTTAACTTCTGTCTTCTCATGACATGTCCAAGAAATTCTGACTGTCTTTTTTCCCATAATTTTGACTAGCTTTCATTGTTCTGAAACTTTCTTGAGGACCTCTTCATTTATTGTTCTGTCTGTAAACGATATTTGTTGCATTTTTCTCCAGAACCATATCTGTTACTTCTAGATCATCAGTTTGTTAGTTGTCCAAGTTTCCCAACCATACAGCAATATTGGCTCTATATATAGCACTGTAATACTGAGTTTAACTATACCATATTGCAACATCCTTTCAAACAGGAAGACACTGACAAAAGCTTGCAGACATGCTGTACAGTTTCCTCCCTTCATGTACAAAATTGTATGCTTAAATGTGACTAGTGTTCAGCACTGTAGCACATAAATAATTGTAGAGTAACTGTTTTGAACACACATCGCTCCTCAAAAAATAAAACAACTAAAGAATCTGTGGAGAGGAACAGACAGAACTACAAAAATAAGATTTTTAAAGGCATGGATCTTTCCCATCACAACATATGCCTGTGAGACCTGAACTAACAACAAAACAGCTGAGAAACACATAAATGCCTTTGAATGTAAATGCTACAGAAGAGTCATTCAAAGATCATGAACACAAAAAAGAACAAATATATCCACACTACAAGAACTTAATATTTAAGAAGGTTGGCTAGTAAGGAAGATTAAACAGAGAAAACTTTAATATTTTGGACATATTAAACATCATGATAATTTAGATAAGGCCGTCTTGGAAGGGTTACATAATAGGAAAAAGAAAGAGAGGAAGACCAAGGTGAAGATGGCTGCAAGTCATTGTTGATGATCTGCGAATGGACGCATCAGCAACAGGGCATCTTGTTTACAACCAAGAGGCCTACAGGAGTGCTGTTAGGGAGGCAAAGTAATGCAAGGGACATGCAAATGACTGACTGACTGACTGTTTTCCATGATGATACAGTGAGTTTTTTCAGTTGTTCCTGATATTAACGCTTCATTTGTTGATGTATGTTGGCAAAACTACACATGCTATATCAGAACTATTTATACATCATATTTCAGCTTCATCCAGTGATGCATTACAGTGGATTTCTTAAAACCTTCACACCAATCAAAAAAATAATCACAAACAGCTACTTTTTCTTTGTGCATTTGTCTTTGAATAGTTCTTATATGTTAAACATGCATTAATGATATCTGCTTCTTACAGAGTTGTATATGATCACTATTTTAAGCTCAGATAAAATAACACTTTGAAACCTGTATTTACTTGAAATTGTATAATTTAATCACAGATGAATTTGTTCTGTCTGTATCAAGGGCTGTGAAACTTTTTCAGGACACATGCCAATAATGGCAAAATTTATCATTTTAAGATTTCCCTTGTATGTCATTAAATTTTTAATGTATATTTTGAAGCGTGACAATTTTGAGTTTTCACTTACCCAAGAAGTTTGTTTGCTTGCATTCTGCTTTTAGCATGTGAGTCACCGTTCATCATCCCATTGCTATATAGGTATTTTTATGCTTAATTTTCTGAAATTTAACATTTGCTAGCAAGCATCTTATTCCAGTGTTATGCTTGTGTATTTTAACGTGATGTTGATCTGCTAATTAAAATCTTCCAGGTTCTTAATATTCTGGGTGCAAAATTTGGAACAACCTTGAACTCAAAAGGTTACAAAATTCTTCCACCATATTTACGTATAATACAAGGAGATGGAATTTGTTATGATACTCTAGAAGCCATACTGGAAAACTTAAAGAAAAACAAATGGAGTACAGACATGGTTGCATTTGGCAGTGGGGGAGGTCTTCTGCAGAAGATTGACAGGGATACTCAAAAGTGTGCCTTCAAGTGTAGCTATGCTGTCATTAATGAAAAAGAGGTGAGCATTTTGTAAGCAGTTTTTATTTTATAGTGCATGATAGTGACATGGAAGATAGTGTTAAATGAGCAGGTGCATTTGTCATCTTAAATTTCTTTTCTTAGAATGACTGTTACCTGACTCAGTGAAACACTCAAGGTTTATGATTCTGTACAAGATCTTAAAAAAAAAAAAAAAGGACCAGTCCATTTTATCCAAGATGCATAAGTACAGATATACAGATAACTAGAGTTCTGATTATCCAACCTAAATGAAACTGAGGATTCAATAAGCGAAAATGTCTATTATGAAAACAATATAAATAGATGATAATATCCTAAAATAAATTTTTAAAAACTAGTATGTGTTAAAAGATGTGTTAGTGTAATTATTTTATTATTATTGCTACTTACCGAATTACAAATTATAAAATAGTTGTATTAAAATTTTCGAAGAATTCAGGAACACTATATACACACCGAGGATGTCACACCTTGATATACATTAAAAAAATATACTTTTATTCAGTGAAAACTTCACTTTTTCAGAAACTGAAAAACTCACTCACCATAATGTCCTTCCTTTCAACAAGATAATACAAGGTGATATTTACATGACAATATTTGCAGTAGCCTTAGATTGCAGTTCTAATTTGCTAATGCCGCCACAAGAGCTGTAACTCTTTCACTGAGTCATCAAAGTCCAATCAGCATTTTTTTTTTTCATTAAAACAACCACTTTCTTTCTCTTTTCACTCACCATTTTGAAATACCTTTTTAAATGAACAGAATTATAAAGTTCAGCCAAATTGAAGATGAACATAGATTTTACACAACTGATAGCATCAGAAAAACTGTGTTTCATTTTTTTTTTTGTTTTGTTTAGTTTCTGCAGGTTACCTGATTAAATTAATATTTCTCACAAATGTAAACCACAATGTGGAAAGTCAAAGCTACAAAAATATTTTGAAGATTGTGTCTGGAATTAGGAATATGTGACCCTGTTAATTAAATTATTGATGGCAGGAGTCATTAAAAAAAGAATTGTCAGTATAGGCCTGATTTTTTTTATATATAACGGTTTTAAAAAAATTGACAAGCTTGTGTTGTAGTAATACAACAATTCTTTGTCATTTTTTTTTTACTTCAAATGCTGTGTTCTCTGGGACTTGCCTTATAGATTGCATCAAAATGTGGAAGGGGAGAGTGGGTGTTGTTTCTCTAATCTTTGGGGTTATATGGCTGTTTCACTGTCTGTAACAGTCTCCTACAAGCCACCATGTGACTACATAATTATACCTTCTCATGTGGTTTTAAGATGTTTCAGAATGAAACAGAATGAATGAATGCTTAAGCAGAAACAGTGATAGACTGCAGCTCAGAACATGAGTATTCAGTAGAAGTGCTGCTCAAACTATAGCTTTGTTTTTTTATACAAATAAATGATGTATACTTGGTAAGTCATTGAGGCATTTCTTCTTCATATGTATTTTCTGTTTATACAAGGTCCAACAATTAAGTAATGAGACTAATTACATAAAAAAATAAAATAAACAACAGTTGAAGATATAACCTGTATTTTATTCAAAGTAAGCCCCTTGTGCATTGATACAACGAGTGGCATGATCTAACAAACACAAGAACGACCTCTGCAGTTCTTCTGATGGTATGACTCTTAAACTCGATATTACTGCCCTTTGGATGTCATCAGTATCGCCAAAGAAGACTTCTTTCAATGGTGACTTTAATTTTGGGAATAGAAAATAATCGCAGGGAGACAAATCTGGGGAATAGGGTGGATGAATGAGAACACACTTGTTTTTGGGCCAAAAATTCCTGTACAACTACCACCCGGTGAGCCAGTGCATTATCATGAAGAAGAAAAAACTGCCAGGTGTTGAATACTCAGGTCAGACTCAGAGAATCCTTTTCAATAGGCATTTCAAAATACTTAAATAAACTTTGGCAGTGACAGTCTGTCCCTCTGGGATAAATTCTTTGTGAATAACTCCTTTTGCTGTCATAGAAGCACACCAACATTGTCTTCACTTTCAACATTTGAAGACAAATTTTTTTTGCCTTTTGATGATGATGACCACTTTGGTGTTTAGTTGTGGGATCATAGTGGAAAATCCATGTTTCATCCTCTGCAACAATCAAATTTAAGAAATGTTTATTTCTGTGACACGTTTTGATGATGTCTTTTGCATACTCAACACACTGATGTTTTTGGTCATCAGACAATGAAAATGTGGTACAAACCGGCAAGAAACTTTTTTCTTGCCCAAATCTTCCATTAAAATTTTACGAATGGTCTCTCGGCTAACACCAGATTCATCTACCATCATCCTCACACTCAAACAACAGTCTTCTTGTATCTGTTCTCTGACTTTTGCAGTGAGTTCCTCATTATGAACAGAAATTGGATGTTCATGTCTAGTTGTATTTGTAATTGTTTCCACACCACTTTTGAATCATGAATACCACCTGAATATCTGTATGTGAGATAAACAATTATCCCCATAAACTTGTTGCATCAATTCAAATATCTCAATGGCACTTTTTCCGAGTTTTAAACAGAAGTTAATGTTAGCTTTTTGCTCCATGCTGATTACATAACAATGCACCTCTGACTAGGTAAAAAAATGGCGGCTTGTTTGTTGTCTGCTTATCGGGCAGTGATGAAAAGTTGCCAGATCATAGATGAAGGTTGCCTCTATGGATTCCATGCTTTGCTTCATAGATGGTATTTTTGTCTGGGCCATAATAAAATCAGTCTCATTACTTAATTGTTGGACCTTATATCTGCAGTCCTGTCTCTTGGATAAATTTCACTGGTTTTTTTTGTTTTTTTTTTTTGTAAAAAACGTAGAGCGTTTCTTCTTTGGTAGTTTCACTGGGCTAGTAATTGTTTCTCAGTGTCTCACAGTTGGTGCAGTTTTGGGGGATGTGTTCCACAGTGTGCAGCACCTGGTAACATGTACAAAGATTAGTAGTACCAACCTTATAATCTGTATACATATGACTCCAAAGTCAACTTTGTCTTGTTCAGAGATGGAAAATGGTGACTTGTTCCTTTCTGTTGCATGTGATAGTCATCATGTAGTGGTGTTTGTGGCTTCTGTAGGTTTTTATCATGCTTTTCTTCTGGTTATAGGTGATTGGTATGTCTGGGTGCTTCATTTCAGTGCTCTCTTTGGCCAGATGGTCAGCTTTTTCATTACCTGGTATTCCATAGTGGGAGGGAATCCACTGCAAGGTGATTCTGTGTTGTGAGCCAATTTTTGACATGGCATCCTTAAGGTCTGG
This sequence comes from Achatina immaculata, assembly GCA_009760885.1. Taxonomy (NCBI): domain Eukaryota; kingdom Metazoa; phylum Mollusca; class Gastropoda; order Stylommatophora; family Achatinidae; genus Lissachatina; species Lissachatina immaculata. The sequence goes on from CM019699.1 coordinate 4,022,210, forward strand.
CAGTTTATTGCAAGGGGATGGTTAACAGAGCTGAGGAATTTCTCTCCCAAGGTCATGACCTTTGTGTCTCTACGCTCTTTTAGCACTTTAACACCATTTTCTGCATTTCTATTACTGGTGTGAACTTCATAGTACCTGTGGTAATCCATAGTGACTGATTTTGTACCTTATCTTGATTATGCAGCATGGTGTTTGATGCTGTGCACCAAGCTGCCATATTCTAAATGTGGTAGAATACTTTGCTGATACACATTCTTGGGAATCATTTCACTGGGTCCTCATGTTGTTCCACTCAATTTTCTTAATATGGCTAGCTTTCTTCTGACTTTTGCTTCTCCATTGCTAATGTGTTGCTTCCAAGTCAGTTTTGAGTCAAGAGTCACTGCTAACTAAGTAGGTTGATTGTCAGTCTTTAAGGATATTTCGTTTACAAAGATATTACCTGCTTTCTGTTTAGATGAGAGAGTGAACAGAGTGGTACTTGATGTCTCGGTGTTGATACTTACACACCATTTGTTTGTCCATAATGTCAAGATACCTGCTGCTCTTTGGAGTCTCAGTGTAGCAACTGTCGTGTGTTCATCTGTACACCACACAACCGGATCATCTGCATACAGTGCCGCTTTGATTCCATAGGGAACCTCCTTGACCCAGGTCATTAATAAATACAAGGAATAGTGTAGGTAAGGGACTCCTCCTTGTGATATGCAATGTTGCATCAGTACATTTTTGGCTTTTGTGTCCATCCATTACTATCTTGCTCTTCTATTGTGTAAATAGGACTTTATCCAGTTATATAGTCTTCCACTCACAGTTTCTCAGTTTCCACAGTAGATCTTTCTTTCCATACTTCATCAAAGGCTTTCCTCAGGTCTATCTATGCTGCTAGTACAAGGTTTTTGTCTTGGAATGCATCCCCAGTCTCTTGAGAGAGATAGGTCACTTGATCGTCTGTACTGTAGCACTGTCTAAAACCTGCTTGTTGTGGATCTGGTCCTGGAGATTTTCTTGGTTTCAGTTTACTGACTGCTCTGTCTAGCTCGTTGCGTGTGATTGGTGCATCCATAACCTCCAATTTTCTGCCTTGTTCCTCTTCTTTCTGTGGGTCATTGCACACTGTATGCTCTTTCTCTGGATGGATATCAGTGTTGCAGTCTCTTCTTTCTCAGACCAAGTGAATGCACTTTTTTTTTCTCAGACCTGGTGAATGCATGTTTTCTTTCTCAGATCAGATGAATGCATGTTTTCTTTCTCAGGCCAGGTGAATGCATGTTTTCTTTCTCAGGCCAAGTGGATGCATGTTTTCTTTCTCAGACCAGATGAATACATGTTTTCTTTCTCAGGCCAGATGAATGTATTTTGTTTTTCTCAGACCAGATGAATACATGTTTTCTTTCTCAGACCAGATTAATGTTTTTTTTTCTTTCTCAGACCAGATGAATGCATGTCTTCTTTCTCAGACCAGATGAATGCATATTTTCTTTCTCAGACCAGATGAATGCATGTTTTCTTTCTCAGGCCAAGTGAATGCATGTTTTCTTTCTCAGGCCAGATGAATACATGTTTTCTTTCTCAGACCAGATGAATACATGTTTTCTTTCTCAGGCCAGATGAATATATTTTGTTTTTCTCAAACCAGATGAATGCATGTTTTCTTTCTCAGACCAGATGAATATATTTTTTCTTTCTCAGACCAGATGAATGCATGTTTTCTTTCTCAAGCCAGATGAATGTTTTTTTTCTTTCTCAGACCAGATGAATGTTTTTTTTTTCTTTCTCAGACAAGATGAATGCATGTTTTCTTTCTCGGCCAGATGAATGCATATTTTCTTTCTTAGGCCATGTGAGTGCATTTATGAACTTTGTCTAGGTAATTATGTGTTCTCTCTTTATCCAAGTGAATGTTTTTTCTTTTCACATAGATCAAGTGAATATTATTTTTTTTTCATTCATTCTGGATCATTATGTGTCATCTGTCTTCCTGGATAACTGTATTTGTTCTGTCTATCCAGGTGAATGTATTCAAAGATCCAATAACGGACAAGGGAAAAAAAAGTAAAAAAGGGCTTTTGACTCTTGAACTACAAGATGGCAGCTTTATCACAAGAGAGGAAGGAACAGGAGATCCCCAAAAGGTATGAAGTGCTACTTAAACCCCAGCCCCAGGAAAAATTATTCATCTAAAAATGTTAGGGCTTGTATAATTGTAAATAAGAAAGAAGATAATTATCACCAAGTGACATAAATTACATTATCATCAGCTGTTGATCTATGATGCAGAGGGATCATATTTTGTATGGTCTTTAGTCTTATTACATCTGTTGTCCTTGTGCTACTTGGTCAGTTCATCAAAATGTTTTCTCAGTATTTGTTTCCTTTTTTTCCTTTTAGTTTTCTAGTAACTGTTAAGTTTTCTAGGTTCTCTCTTTTCCTTATTTATGTTTTTAAAAATGTGGACAGTCTTTTCTTTTTTATTATTCTCCAGCTTCTCTACAAACTTATCCATTTTTCAGGCCTACAGTGAATATGTAACTTTCACCAAAATCACATCTCCATTTCATTTTTGTTAAGCTTAGAGTAAGCCTGGCTTTCAATTCCAGTCTCCTTCTTTATTATTGTTGGTAGTCTCATGTTTAAAAGAATCTTTAATTTTTAGAAGCATCTTTTGCTTTTTCTGTTTGCATTTGATTTCAAATTATGCATTTGCCATTTTGGTGTTATCTGTTGTTCCAAAGCATTTTCTATTTTCCACTGTAATTGACATCACAGCTGATTCTATCTTAACTCTTCCCGTACCGCGTAAAAAACACGGACGTTACGTTGGTACCGATGATGATGTTACATGGCCGAGCGGGTGTTTTCATATAAGGGGGTCCCTTTATAAAATTCATTGTAACAAACAAACTCCTTCATCAACACGTGTGTATCTCATATTAAAATAAGTGGAAATGAAAGAAGATTCCATAAATGAAGTTATTTATCATTTTAAAAAAACAAAGAATAGAAAAAAAACAACTGTTCTGAAAAGCTGGAACGATTTTTTTGGCGCTAAAAATATTTTTTAGGGCTCAGCACTAAAATCAAAGTTTTACATACCTGAAATGTGCCAGAATCCAATGCAGAATGTTTATATCGGTATAGAAATATCGATAATTGCGGATGCTTTTGATATCCAATAAATCTAACAGGTCTACAGATGTGAAAAACACATTTAGTAAGCTAGGTCTAGTCGGTCAGTATGACCATTCTACCAACCAACCTCGAAAAAAGTAGAAAAATTTACACTCAGATCGATCCACTTCTTCATTTCCTTTCTTTTCCAGCATGACCAGATGCTAAACTAGCTAAACTTTGGCCTAGAAGAGTTCTGTTTGGCTAAATGAAAAGTTGCATCGAGTTTTCAATGAAACAAATCAGAAGACTTAAAGGGTGGCGTGGGATCCGACGGTAAACCGCAACTGGACTTAAAGGGCGGCGCGGTACGGGAAGAGTTAATGCTATTTAGCTCAAATTCTTTTACTTGTTTAATAAGAAACTTCAAACATTTTGTAAAAACAGAGTAATACTTAAATAGTAAAAGTAATTGTTATGTGATTTTTGTCCTGGCAAGGATTGCTACTTTGAAAATAGACACTGCGACTGGTAAACGGTACACAGATCTGTCAGTTGCAAGTAGGAGTTTGAGTATTCTCAGTGATACTGTATTCTCTGACAAAAAATGATAAATATGCACACAGGAATATGCAGGAAACCATGGCAGTGATCAAGCAAAATGAGCAAAGTTACTCATTGAATGAAGCAATGTAACAAATTTATTGTTCCTTTTGACCAGTCTTGGAGATTTTTAAAAAATTAGGCTAAATTATATTCAGTGAATTCATGTTGAGCAGATGTGCCAGAGTTTAATGCTGTCAAGTGTCACTAATGTTGTGCTTGCAGTGGAAGAAATCTCAAGTCGAATTCAAGCTCTTGTACCAAATGATATGATAAAAATATCAATGGAAACTGCTCTCAGAGATGTTTTATCAGTTAAATGAAATGCTAAATCAAAATATTATGAGGTCATCATAAGGAGATAGAGGATCAGCATGACTTGTGATATTAATGTAGATTGCATTGTTTTGTCTAAAATAAAAATAAATGTTAATCATTTAATGCAGGACACACATATGGATAAAAATTGATCTTATCTTTTTGTCAGTTTTTTTTTCTTCAATTACAAGTTGTGGAAAAAGCTAAAATCTAAAGTTGCAGTTCTAATATTGATGTTTTTGATAAACTTTCAGTCACATGAGTCTTGAAGATGCCGTAAACAATAACATTAATGTCAGATAAAATGAAGTGTAAATTAATGTCACAAAAAATCTTGTTTATCTTTATTCAGGACATCTTACAAGTTGTATTTCAGAATGGAAAACTGGTGAAAGAGATCACATTCAGTGAAGTGCGGAAAAATGCAGAGATTGATCTTCTCAAGACTGAGAACTAACGCATTCCACGCAAAAGTTGAGTCATACATTAATTTGCTGTTGATGTCTGCACTTTCTGCATATGTAAATGTATTCTGAACTTTTTACCCAGTTTATGCAGTGAGAGATGTTTTAGACACACACACAAAAATATTTCTAGTAAGTGAAACATACAACTTTTGTCCTGACAAGACATAATTTGTGACACAGTGTGATGGACATTAAATTGAGCACGCTATCATTTGCATATAGGAATCTCAGCATTCTTTATGACTGCATTCTCTGGAACAAAAGATGTATTCACATACAGATATGCAGAAAAAAAAAGACAGTGAAAAGTCTTCATATGAATTGAAAACAATTAAAATTTACATGCTTATCTCAAACCTAAATACTCTGCTCAAGTTCATTTTGTAAGCAGTTAGAATCTTGTGTTATACAAGAAATATATCTTGTGATCATCTTTGAAAGTATATTCCAGTAAAATCTAGACCATGTTGAGGTTTTATTCTCTTGAACATATTATCTTGTACTGTACAGAAGCCATAATTTACACATCATTATTTTCTTTGGGGCAAAAAAAAAAAGAGAAAGTTGCTTGCAAATGTATAACTTCACAGCTGTCTAACTGAAACAATTCTATCTTGATTGTTTTTATTTATATTAATCATTTGTCAGAGTACAGTTTCCCACTGCCTGCCTCCCCACAGCTTTATATAGATGGTATATAACTGAAACAGTTCTAGCTTAACAGTTTTTATTTATATTAATCATTTGTCAGAACTTAGCAAACTATGTTTAACAGCATGGGAAGGATGTAAGAGTACTGTTTCTCACTGCCTACCTGCCTACAACTTTATACATATATATATATATATATATATAGCTTGTATGTAGTAAACAAAGGATAATCACATTCGGGCTGCTACCAGAAATAGAGACTAGATTTTTCACACACATTTATTCTATAAAACAAAATTGCCACTTCCTGAAGGACAACACATTTTTAACAGTCGTAGAATTCCTCTCTGATCTGTTTGGATCATAGAACATACAGATGTTTGACAACATATTTTTCTGTCTCTTCAAGATAAATTAAAAATAGTTGATCAGTCATACCAATCATCTTTACAGAGTTAAATTTTGCAGCCAATTGGATGAGGTATATGGCTTGAATGATTCTAGTGTGGGGAGTTTTATTTCAAAAAGGGGCCAGGAGTCACTGAAGGAGAACATTAGAGAACAGCCAAAAGAGCTGAAAGATACAATCTCTTATCTGTTCACTTTGAAAACAGATGATACATGTGATGAATGTTTTCTTGGTTATATAAAAGTACCATGTGCACTTTCTGTAAGCAGTTATTTAACGGCATACATTTTTGTCAAATCTGCTTTTATTTTGCATTCACTTCCTTTGCAAATGTCACTTTATAAAGCCTGACAATCATTGAAAAGCTCAGAGCAAAAATAAGAGGCAAACATCTTGACTAATGTGCTGGAAAACAAATGTAGCAGGTCTCACAGTATCAAGGATCTAAAGCAATGCAAAAGCATAATGTCTGTGTTCATCACCATCATATGTGATAACAAGGATGATGATTAAGATGATGAATATCTTTATTATAATAATATACTGTTACAAATACTTTTGGCTGTTGTTAACTATAATTTAGTTATTTTGAAAATTCGTTTTCATGGCTTTTAAATTGACTTTATTTGTTTAAATAATTTCTTAACAAAAACTGGAACATCCATAGCTTTCAAAATGTGTTATACAGGAGCTTGTGGTTATGAAATATTGCATTAAGCGAAGAAACTTGAGGATCACAGTAAATCTGTTTATTGTTTTTAATATTGTGCCATAAAATGACAAAATAGTGCAATCAAACTGTAGACTCATAACTCATATACAGTGGACAGGGGCTCATAAATTATTATTATGCAAGTTGTGTGTACATACTTTAAGCTTAGAATTTTATTGTCTTGCTTGACATTTTTTTAGTTCTATAACCACATCATTTCAAACAAGAAATGTGTACTCTGCTGCATGGACTGCTTGAATAATGCTAGTATATGTTTTGTGATAGTTTTTCTGTGTTGTATTCAGCCACCACTGGTAAAAACCAGTACTTCCCATAGATTTTGTTGCCACTGGGGAACAAGTTTTCCCCTTTTGCTCTTCCAGTTATTAGTGAAAAGTTTGTCCGTAATCATGGACTTGGATTTCAAATAAATGTCATTTTGTTATCTCCTAGGCTTAAGTATTAAATAAAATGTCATTTTGTCCTCTCATAGACTTAGTAGTAAATTAAATGTCATTTTGTGCTGTCTTATGACTTTATATGTTCAAGAAAACTTTTTCATTTCCAGTATAATCCAGATGTTTTATATTTATAATTCATTTTTATTTTTCAAAATAAGAACCTGAGAAAACTGTCCATGTCTGGATGCTGGTCAACAAAGCAATCATTGTCCAATTATGTTTTGTGACATCTAGCAGAGTGATGAGTTTCCTCTACTTGGCGCTGCTTGATTTATACTGTCTGCTTCTTTTTTTTTTTTCTTCCTTTTTCTTCTTCACGAGTCCATTACAAGTCCTAGCAAGTGTTAGAACCTTGTCAAAATAGTGTGAAATTTCATGTCATCATCACTGAGTGTTGGTGAGTAAAAGTGATCATGTGACTATGGACACATTTTTTGTTTAAACTATGTTCATATGTTTTTGTGTTTTAATGCTGGCACTGAAATCTTGAGACAAAAATTACTGTTGCACTTTCCGACAAGCAGTTATTAGCAGACATTACCTGAACCACAATAATTAGTGTACAAGTATATAACTATACATGAGGCACTGCAGTAAAGCTGTGATACCAAAATGTATAAACTAGGAAAAAAAAGTATGAACAGCTTTATTACTTAACATTTACAATGATGTGATGTTTCAGCATTAGCCTTCATCATACAAACACAAACAGGACAAAGAATCAGAGAGAGGAAGCAAAGTAAAGATTGAAATGAATCCTATGTTAAATAAATTTTTTAAATGAAAAAAATTAATGAAAAATGGAAAACTTAGTTTCGGTCTTGAAAGAACGCAAGTTCAAACTCTTATGCACACTTCCAATAATGCAGTTGCTACGTTCAAAATGTGTGCGTTCTGAAAGGTGCAAAAATGTGCATGGTTGAGTGTAGAAAATATTTTAATTTTGAACATAGCAATGGTCGCATATGAACTGTGTTATTGGAAGGAACTGTGCATACAAGTTTCAACTTGTGTTCTTCCAAGACCGAAGATAAGTTTTCCATTTTTCATTAATTTTTCATTTTTTAAATTATTTCTTTAACATAGAATTCATGTCAATCTACACTTCTCTGATTCTTTGTCCTATTTGTGTTTGTATGATGAAGGCTAATGCTGAAACATCACATCGTTGTGTATGTTAAGTAAGAAAGCTGTTCCTACTTTTCTCCCAGTTACTACCTGAACTCAAACTAGTCTGAGATAAATTTGTAGAAATGGTGTTCATGAAAAGATGTTGAAATCTGGTACTTTACTTCATGTACTTGCAGTAGTCAGTTCAAATAATGTTGAACAGGCTGTGGTCATCATTCACTGTTTATCTTCAGAGAGATACATTTCCTCCTGTTTGTGAGGCTTTGAATATACAATTTCAGAACATTTTGTGCACATTTCCTATAATATCATAAAGTGTCATAAATTTGTATCCATTATTTTTACATTTTGATGCAGAACTTTACAGAATAATTTATATATACTTTATGCACTTATCTAAGACAGCTTCATGCTTTTATTTTAAAATAAATGATTTGCAATTCTTCATGCATGGTAAGTTTTATTTTTATTATTTTCTATGTTGCATCATTTATATTGTGTAGACTTAATCTCATAAATAAAAGTTATCTTTGGAAATGTAATGTGTTGGTTTCACTGATTTTTTTTTTAAACTTGTGTATGTCATCAAACTTAGAAAAACCTGTGGGGAAAAAAAGATTTGTGCAACCACCAGATAATTTCTGACATGTCCTGTGAACTTATTCCTGTATACATTACATCTTACTCACAAAAAAAAATCGTATAAGTTTTGAATATTTTTTCTTAACTTGCAGGCTCTCAATTTATCTCCCTTCATTTTTTTTTGTCTGCTGAATGGCAAAAGTTCAAATATTACATTGTTTTCCCTCACATCCTCCACCAGTTTTTGCTCAAGATCATGAAAAATTCTTAATCATATTAAAATGAGTAATGCAAGTAAAACCATATTTCATGTACTACAACTGAACATGTGTTTTGGCCACACTGTGCTGTGCTTGTATGTGTGTGTGTGTGTGTGAAGCTAACTGTCTTGAAGTAATGAATTGAATATTCATTCACTGTTACAAACTTCACTATTTACAGAGCAGATTTACTTGACTGCCATGCAAGTGACACAACAGATATCACACTGTTATACACCGTGTGACACACAAAAACCCAGGACAACAGCCACTACATATCCATAACATGACCAGTTACATGTAACCAACTCACTCAAAACCACAGATGACACTCAACATGAATCCAATCATCTCAAGATTCACAGTTACAAAAATCAACAAAAGTTTATTGATGAATTCCCATTTGTAAAATGTGTGTTGCAAATGGATGTGGTGTATAAACTGATGGAACAATTACAATGAGAATAGAAAAATGGTCCAGGGGATTAGCAACGCCATGGGACCCTCACACTAACATACAACATCAAAAAACATACTAACCTCATATATACCAAAAAACTCCATACACAACCAAGAATCACATTTTGTCCTAAAAAGGACAATCAACTTACAACACTACATAATAAACTTTACAAACTTTTGTCCTAAAAATGACAAATCCATCTACCAAAAACTACATTCTAACTTTCCCACACATTTGTCCTAACAAAGACGATCAACTACAAAACTTATATGACAAACCAAGTCCTAACAAACATCCTTTCCAGAGAAAAACACACACGACCTGTCTCTACAACATTTGTATGAAAAATTGTCTCATTCCTACATCCCACCACTCATATCCACATGACTGAGTTCTAAATCAGAACACAGAGATACTTTTTTTCCGTGCTTGCATAAACAAGTGAGTTGTGGCCAATAACTTTTCTGACCACAACAACAAGGTTTTTCACAAAAAATCCGTAACAGAATAACAGATTCAGAGGCTGCCTGCTGTTGGGTTTTTCTACTACGTTACTATTTAACAGTATCAGTGAGCAAAGATAACTGCCAGAAGTACAGTACATGTGATTATGAAGGTGAATTGGTCAACATCTTATCCAGTTTCATGCTGCATATATGAACAAACTTGCAGATCTTTCAGAACTCACTTCTCCATTTGATTGATTTATTTCCTGTATTAATATCTTCCCAGCATTGACTGTCACTTAATGACAAGGAGGAAAAATATACGCAGAAGGAATAGCTGTTGAAGAAGTAAACCAATTTGCATACCTCGACAGCTACATAGACCAAGATGATGACACCAAAAAGGAAGTTAGAACTGCAAAAGCAACAATGATCTTCAAGAATCTTGAGAACATATGGCACTCAAAAGTTATATGCACAAAAACCAAGCAAAGATTATTCAATTCAAATGTAATATCCACCCTCATTATGCATGTGAAAGCTGGAAAACAACTAAAGAAACAGACAACAAATTAGATTCTTTTGAAAACAAATGCCTAAGGGAAATAGTATAAAGTGAAACAAATTCAAGAACAATGCAGAGATAAGGCAGATGACTGAACAACTTATCTCATGAGTGATCAGAAAAAGGAGGTGGACATATATCAGTCACATGAAAACAAGCTATCAAGTGGAACACAACAGGCCCAAGAAAAAGCAGTTGACCACATAAAACTCTAAAGAGGACATTGTTAAGAGGCCAAACTAGCAGCCATAAAATCCCTTCATGAGGTTGAAAAGCTCACTGATAACATGAAAACTTGACAAACTACCATACCAGCCCTATGTGACATTTAACAATATGAGAAGGATGTAAGATGTATACAACCAGAACAATTCTATCATTACATCTTCTTTACAAATGTGACAGTATATTCAGCCATAGTGTAATTGACAGTTAAAAATGTTACCAAGAGAAATGATCATGACAATAAGTGGTAGAGACCACCAGAGTATTATGAAATGTTTATCAAGTCAAAACATAATATTATTAAACAAGCTGATGTTCTCTGAAACTGATGTGGCAAAGATGTTGAGGAACGGCATTGTGTTAATTTGGGAGAAGATTATAGCAATTATTTTTTCTGTCCCTTAAAAAGCAGGGGATGTGCAATACTTCTTTCTTGTCTTTTATTTCCCTGTAAATGCAAGTTGGTGTACTTTGCAGCCAATGCGGTGGAGGTGTTGAGATACAACATCATATGTGTGGGAGTGGATTATGGCATTGGCTTACTGTCATTATCATTTCTCTTGGTAACATTTTCAATTGTCAATATTACAACACTTTAGCTGAATATACTGTCACATTTGTAAAGATGATGTAATGATAGAATTGTTCTGGTTGTATACATCTTGCATCTTTCCCATGTTAAATGTCACATAGGGCTGGCATGGTAGTTTGCCAAGTTTTTGTGTTATCAGCGAGCTTTTCAACCTCATCAAGGGATTTTATGCACACTCTCTGCTTTTTAGCTGTAACTCTGGGACTGAAAAAGTCACAATGGACAATCAACACAGTGCTGGAGGACCTTGACTTTGCAGACTACATTTGTCTACTGTCAAGCAGCCACAAAGATATGCAAGATAAAATAAACAAGCTAACTCAGACTGCTAACAATACAGGATTAAAGATCGATGTAGGGAAGACGAAGTTAATGAAGCAAATCGTGAACAACAGAAATGTCCTGAGAGTAGATAAGCTAGTGGAGGAGATCAGTGAATTTGTATATCTTGGCAGCTGAATAGCAGAAGATGGAGACAGGACAGAGGACATCAACAAAGCTTACTAGAGCAAACTAGACTTTTGCAATGCTGCAGACTACATGGAAATAAAAAAAAACTAAGCACGAAGATCTTCTTCTTCTTCGTTCGCTTCTACCACCAAGACCGCACTGTGATCCTACTGAATTTACGCCTGTGGTCCTCGTTAGGTCCCGTGGTCTCCTGTGTGGTTCCCGAAAGGACCACACGAGATCCCCGAGAAGACCACAAGTGGTTCAGAGTATCGCAGGGCTTTAGTCACTTTAGTCAGCCTGTATTCTTGGTGGGTCTCTGAAACGGATTGCATGACACTGTGGTTTTCATTGCACCAGTTTAGTCTAGAGTTGGACTTTCTCACCGGAAGACCTCGACGTGTTTAGGATATCAGTGCATCCCCGCTGGGTGAGAGGTGGAAGCCCACCCAGGCCAGAGTTGGACCTTCTCACCGGAAAACCTCAACGTGTTTTGACATACCTGTGTATCACCGCCATGTGAGAGGTGGTTGCCCATCCAGTCCAGAGTTGGACTTTCTCACTGGAAAAACCTCAGCGTGATTAGGATACGCAAACATCCCCGCCGGGTGAGAGGTGGTTGCCTATCTAGACTGCCCTGGTCCAGTGTCTCCGACTTCAGCATTTTGTGGTCGTGGCCGCTACCCTTCCTAGTTGTGACCAGGATGGAGCTTTTGTCCAGGAGGACGAATCCTCGCCACTAGTGACTTCCACCCCTGGGTTGAGCCGGTTTAGGCATATTATCCCAGTATGGGCGTGTTTGGGACGTGACCGACCTCTAGAGCAGAGGTACTGTGACATGCGTAGCCTTCAAGATTCACCCCTGGCGTGAGGCGGTTTAGGCATAATTCACCAGTATGGGTGTATATCAGGCGTGACCGACCTCTAGAGCGGAGGTGGCATGACATGTCTAGCCATCAAGTTCCACCCCTGGTGTGTGCCAGTTTAGGCAAATTTCACCAGTGTAGGTGTATTTCGGACATGGCCGGCCTCTAGAGCAGAGGTGCTGTGGTATGTGTAGTTCTCGCAGCGATACTACTGGACATACCAATTAAATTTCACATTATCCTTTCCACCACCTTTTCACGTCGGCGCCGCACAGCAACCTTTATTTCTTTTCTGCATTTTCTTTCTTGACCGGGAGGAGCTTCACTCCACACGCGGCATTCGAAGAGCCTCGCCAGCAGTGTCTTAACCTCTGGGACAAGCCGGTTCATGCTTTTCACCCAATATGACTGCACTCAGGACGTGGCCGATCTCCAGATCAGAGGTGCCATGATTTGACTGTTTGCTTCACTTTATCATTTCTACCACCTTTTCCACAGTGGTGCTGCACGGCAACCCCATTTGCACCATTCTTCATTGGCCGGGAAGAGCACCGCTCCACGCATGGCAGCTGAAGAATCCCGCCAACAGCAGTAGATGAGCTACTAAACGTGCCACTCATCTACCCTAAGTATCTGGTTTTCAGGCACCAGATATTCGCCCTCACCCCTTCTCCTGTCAGTTTAAACAGTTCTGCCACGGGAAGGCCAGGAGCTGGACTTGACTGCCAGAGGCTGTTTGAGACGCATGCCGTTGGAGTGGAGATCAAATTCTCCACTCCACCTCTGGCAATAACAGTCCTTAGAACCAGCACGAAGATGAAAATCAGGATATTTAAGAGTAATTTCTAAGTGCACTACTCTATGGAAGTGAATGCTGGAAAATCACCAGAACTATAGAAAACAAGTTGAATTCTTTCCAGACTAAATGTTTATGAAGAATCAGAATATTTTGGCTAAACACAATATGAAATAACATATTGCTGGCAGAAATGCAGATGAAGCCACCAACAACAATTATTGAGGAAGGACACTGTCGATAGTTGGGACATGTGCTCTGGATGACTGAAGACTCACTACCAAAAACAGCACTAAAATGTACCCACAGAGGAACAGAAGTAAGGGTAGACCAAAGGTGACATGGAGAACAGAGAGGATGTTGAGCAACAGAGGGAGGACTCACTTGGGCAAGAGCGGACAATTTGGCAAAGGACAAGCGTTTGTGAAAAACCTTTGCAGAAGCCCCATGTGCCCTGGGCACTTACGGTTCAGAGAGAGAGAAAGGTATGTCTTAGATGGTGAGGTGGACTTTCTATTGCCTGGCAAATTTTTTATCTGTTAAGTGTGTTATCTGACAAGTGTGGTGATCTACCATGCAAGCCCTAAGTGATGTGTAATGGCACAGGAAGGATGTAAGATTCAGGACACAATTCAGCTCTATGTGATGAACAATGAGAGTTTTTTTACATCATCAAATTTTCCTTATCATCCAGTGACTAGTACCTCTTCTGAAAGATAATTCTCTGTAAAATGATATTGCTGAACTTCTGTTTAACTGATTTAGAAATACCTCCTGCCACTCTATCCATAAAATAACTTCTATAAAGTCATGTGAAAGATTTTATGCAGAGTATGTGACCTGCCTTATAAAAGAATACAAAGAAAATTATCAGATTTGGGAGAGAAACCAGTGATGAATATATAGTCTGCCATATAAAAGAATACAACTAAAATGATCAGACTGGAAGAGAAACCAGTGATGATTACATAGTCAGCCATATTAAAGAACATGAACAAAACTAGAGGACAGAGAAAAATCTATGCTAATCAAGCAACCACAACAAACTGCCATGAAATGGAGAAAGCTAGTCTCCTCTGAGCATACTTCTAAAATCAAAATCTTGGATCAAAACAGAACAGTATTACAGAATATGAGATTGAGAATACTTCAGAATTTGAATTTTTGTCCATTTATTTCAGACCTGTCAGAAGAATGCAGATAATTCTCTAGAAAATCAAAAACATCTCAAAAAATGAATATTACGTATTTTATTTCTTTTGCATAAAAACAAGAACATCAATATAAACAAAGACACCTGCTGTACTTTGCTAAGTAACAGATATGAGATTACTGGCACTCTTCTACTCTTGGAAAACCCAAAAGCTTCTTAAATTCTACGAAACAAGATATAGTATACATTTTTTCTTCCCACTCTTCCCAAGTTCTTTTGTTGACATGCAAGTCCTATCTAGGATTTTTTACAACATTAACACAGACAAATAATTTCATAAAACAAAACAAACACAAAATTCTTTTCTGTCAGATGAAAACATATTTCTCAATGAGTTCCATTTCCTCATCATTTCACACAAGACTTGTGTTTATTAGAAATTATGTTGGACTATTTATCCCTCTGTCTCCATATTTTTCTCACCTTTCCTCAAGCGGCAAATCTGCTAGTAAAGTCTCAGTTCTGAATGCTTCAAAGTGGCATGATCTCCCTAACATGATGCTAATTTTCAATCATAACTACAATTTTCTTTTCTTGCATCTGATACTCAGTTGTAAAGTCTATCAGTTACAGCCCACAATGCCTTTTGAAAACATCAGCTGGCCATTCCACCATACACAACAGTCATGTTTGTTATTCTTCAAGTCGTAATCTCCAACTATAAGATGGTTTGCATCTTGTAGTTATGGTAAGTGTTTTCACAAATTTTTACTTATAAAATCTGACAGCAAATACAGAATTTTCTTGTGAAATGGTGATTAACTCTTTTTATACTCCGAGACGCGCCTCACATTTTTTCCTCAGCAATGTGTAGTGCGACGGTGTTTGAGATGTATTGGGAAGGTAGTGCTTTGGTTTCTAATTTGGTCTCTAGCTTTGAATTTAACCAAACTATTTTTCGAAATCTGGCCAAACCAGTAATGCTAGCCCATTCTGGTATGTTTAAGCATCGTCACTAGAGGAAAACATGTGAAAATTCTTTGTTGAAAAGGATGTATGTAAAAAATGTATTTCCACTTGTGTTTTCATGTTTTCTGATTATTGTTGATTGTAAATTAATTGTAAATAAATAATTAGTGTATATTTTGTGTGAGGAAATGGTGTTTGCGTAAAATTTAACTCATTTGGGATATTTTCGACCTAGTAAAATGGATAGGAGTAAGTGAGAAAACAAATTTTTTATCGTCATTTGCCATTCTTTCTTATCAATTCTTAGCTCCTTTTTTTGTTCTATGCTAACAATTTTATTAGAAAAATAATATACAACTTTTCCCATTTAAACTAATATTTATATATTGAAGGTCAAAATTACAAACAAACAAGAGAATGGAAAAACTCATACTCCTATAAAATATGTGATCTAAGCCTTTCTACAACATCGACTATTTTGAAAGATAAAGAATGAACCAGTAAAAAGTTTTGCACACATGGAGAATTGTGTTCAATATAAGAGGGCCTTAAGTTTTCATTGCTAAAGGAAAACAATTATTCTTTAAGCCAAATGTCTTTCAAATCTGTCCACACTGTGAACATTACTCTGACGAAATTCTAAGCCACATAATTGAACTTTCTCAACCAATGACCCCAGTGCATTGTTTTAAACACCTTACCTGTGTGCAGATAGCAACTGTACACGGCAAAATGATCAGACAGTAATAAACATGGCATCATGTCTACATTAAACACTATTCTAAAAAGTATAAAAAAATAATGACCAAGTCTTCTTGCTAGTCATCTACTGCCGGCTGCCAGAAAGCCTGAAAAAAAAAAAAAGAATATAAGAATAATAAAACTTCCATTAAATTTACCCTCAGTTTAAGCTGATTATCAGTGGTTAAGTCATGAACATTCATGAAAAGATGAGGATACGTTAATTTCTAAACAAATAAGTAGCACATCAAAAACAAAAACAAAAATGTTGGGTTTGGCTACTCTTGCATGGCTGTGAGTGGTATTATCTATCTGTCCCATCCGATGCCTTGTGGGTTTCTCGGGAGGGTTAAAATTCATGGAAGAAACCCTGGAGAAAAATCCGGAGGACCCATAAGGTGATTGATGGTAAGGTTCCTAAACTACCTGCCAATCTAGCATCTCCTGCAACTCTGCTAGATGTTTTGATGAGGTGATTGTAATAGCTACAGAGGGATGTACCTGATAAGTATAAAACTTTCACCAGGATTATCCTGAAATGATTGTAGAAACTGATGGAGTGAGTCCTCTCTGAGCTACAGTGCAGTTTTAGGACAAGGCAACCAACCAATGACATGATCTTCACTCTTAAAGCACTTCAAGAAAATATGCTGAAAATGAAGTAACACTTTTCTTATTTTATTCATATAAAACCTTTGGGAGTGCCCAAACCATGCAGACCTGAGGCATGAGACATGGCCAGAGGACACAAGCTTGGGGGAAAAGCTTTGGAGCTCCTATCATGTCCCATGTCGACAGGGATCAGGATCTGACATGACCAACAACCTTGAACACCAAAGAAGAAGAAGAAGAATTGCTTTTATTATCCTCACAAAAGCATCTGATACTGTGAGCATTCTTGGAATGTATAAAGTAGTAGAATACACTGAGTGTTTGCCATCAGTGCTCAAGCTGACTGCATCAATCCACAGGACTGCTAAGGTCATCAGAAAGAAGTACATCTGATAGCTCAGTGGTCAAAAGAAGAGTCATGCAAGGCTGTATCCTAGTCCCTGCTTGTCTTGGAATATATTTTGCTGCCCTCTTAAACTGTATTCAAAGATGTCACTGACAATCTGTTCATTTGTACATGTTTAGACTGAGCAGACTTAAGAGCAAGACAGAAACAAGTGAAGCTCTAATCAGGAACCTTCTTTGGCTGATGATGCAGCTTTTGTGGCTCACAGTAAGATTCCTCTGAAATCACTGATAACCAGTAAGATTATACAATGTGATATATTTTTGTCACCACTTCCTTTGTGCAAAAAAAAATGTCTATCATGCTTTGAGGGATGACAATGCTGGCCTTCAGTTCTCTGTAGATGGAGACTGCCAGGAAACTGCTGAGGAACCTTGAGATCAAAGTTCACTGCATTTAGGACAACCCCATGTATGTTCTACAGCAGCATCCATCCTAGTGCATGTTTGCTAAAAGTTCCTGTTAAATGGTGGTTGTCTACGGTGTATTTTCTGCCACACAGTTCGGACTTCCAGCCAGCACCTTTAATTTGTCCTAGCTCCAGCAGTCTCTTCACAGTTATATTGTTCTTCCATTCCCGCTCTTCATTTTCCTGCATTCTAATACAGCCTTAGTAACACTCCCCTTGTCCATTGATGGTCTGCCATTTATTTTAGCGTCTCCAGTAAGACTGCCTGCCACATCACTGCCATGTACTCCCGCAAGCCCTGGACAGTAAAGCCATGTTAGGCTTATCACAGTTGACTAGCTTAACAGGCGAACCCATTCTTTTTGAAGAAAATTTTTCTCAAGCTCAATCTTTCTCAATCTTACAAAGCATACTCTATGAATCTGTCACGATGATATGATTAACCACATCATGAGCAACTAAGCAACTAACCACTTCACTGCCGCTGACACAGCCTCAATTTCCTTGAAACGGTAACTTCAAAGGCTCCCAAATCCTGTGCCACCACTCTTCCATTTCCAAAGTGTTCTCAGTGTGCTGAGGGACTGAATGGCTGCAGGGAATGCAGTTTCTAATGTCAGGGTGCGCTGATGCAAGTGGGTGGCATCAGGTGGCTAGTTAAGCCCCTTCTCTGGGAGGAGGGCTCTGCCAGAGTGACCGTTTAGTTCCCTTCCTGTAGTACAATACTGCCATGGATTTAACTTTTATTTACAGAACCATCGCTGAGATCGACTCTGTAGTAGCATCTAAATAAGGTGTCAAATCAACTACAGTGGAGGAGAAAAAAAGAATCATCATGAGGGATTTAGAAGGAAAAGGAGACAGGGAAACATAGGAGTAGGCCTAACCATGAGATTTTAGCCACTGGTAAACATTCTTTCTGTTGAAAGTCAATGAAACTGGTCATGTTTGCCTGTCAACATCAGTGAGACTGGTCTCATGATATAATAATGTTATCTTCAGGATGGGCCTGATTACTGCTGTCTTACAAACTTTCAGCAATTTTCAACTTGCCAGGTTTTTCAAAGATTATGGGGAAAAAGGCAGTGATTATAGATAGGACAGTCATTTATACACCTCAAAATGTTCCTGTTCCAAATGACAGATGACATTCATTTTCTATAAGCTGCTCTTTGCTTTCATTTCTGGCTGAATCTACCTTCTCTCATGCAGACACTGAAACCTGACAGATAATGCTATCTCTTCTGATGTTAGTTCAACATGTGTGTTCATACTGGGATTTAAAAAGGTTCTAGCATATTATTCTATGAACTTCATAGACTTTAAAAAGACATTTGATAGCATACACAGAGAATCACTGCGGATAATTTTAAGAATATATGGAATACCATCTAAGATTGTCAACATCATTAGAGAGCTCTACAATGGATATGTTTGTGCAGTCAACACAGAAGAAGGAATGAGTGAATGGTCCCATACTGAAACAGGCATGAAACAAGGATTTATATTATCTCCCTTGCTTTTTGGAATTGCCATAGGCTTCATAATGAAAAAATGCTGCACAGGTAAAACGAGCATTGACTGGGTACATGAGACCTAACTAGAAGATCTTGATTTTGCAGATGACATAACTCTTATCAGTGACAATGTGAAATCAATGCAAGTAAAAACAGATACCCTGTCTTCAATGGCTAGCAAAATAGGACTTGAAATTAACAAGAATAAAACAAAACTAATGAAACTTCTCATTAACCACAAAGGACAAATATAAGAAGGAACAGCTACTGAAGAAGTAAACCATTTTGCATATCTTGGCAGCTATTTAGACCACAATGGTGACACCAGAAAGGAAATTAGAATTCGAATTGCAAAAGCAGCACTGACCTTCAAGAAACTTGAGAACATTGGCATTCAAAAGCTATAAGCACAAAAACCAAGTTAAGATTATTCAACTCATATGAAAAACAATTCAAATCCACCCTCATTTATGCATGTGAAAGCTGGAAAACAACTAAAGAAATAGACAGGAAATTAGACTCTTTTGAAAACAAATGCCTAAGGAAAATGCTCTGCATAAAGTGGAACAAATTCAAGAACACAGATAAGCAAACAACAACCTGTCTCATGGGTGATCAGAAAAAGATGGACATATGTAGGCCATGTGATGAGAAGAAACAGTCAGAGAATACCAAAACAGGCTATCAAGTGGAGCACAACAAGCCGAAGAAAAAGAGGTTGACCACGTGAAACTGTAAAGAGGACATTGTTAAGAGAAGCCAGTTTAGTATCCATAACATCCCTTTATGAATTTGAAAAACTCACAGAAGACAGGAAAACTTGGCAAACAACTATGCGAGCCCTATGTGACGTTTAATGGCACGGGAAGGATGTAAGATGTAAGATATATTTAACACATTTTAAAATCCTTCAAAGAAAATGGTTATTTGCCTACACTCTGAAGTACATAATTTATCATGATTTACTTTAGCCATCTCTTGAACAAAATATATTTCAACATGCATTATAAATTTAGAAACTTTAAAAAGCATTTCAAAAGTCCTTGTCCAGTTTTAAAATTAACAAATATAATGTATAAATGTTATATGCTTGCAACAAACACAGTATTAGGGCTTAAATGTTGGAATTTTCTGCACTCTAAACAGATGATTTTTTTTTTGTTTCAGTTCTGCTGACCAACTGAAAATGATAGACAAAAAATGAAAAGAAGATTCACTTTCCGTTTGGGGTAGGGGGTGCTTTAGAGAAGCTCATTTGACAACTGAATGATAAAGCTTAAGCAAACTGAATTCTGTCAATGACAAAACCTCAGCAAGTCTTGGATTATTTTTCCTTTTTTGAATAGTCAACAATTGATGGCACTCTTACTTACCAATGCTTCATTTTTCCCTTCAAAGGTTACATCTTGTAAATAACACCATAGTTCTTGTAAACCTGCCAATCACTATAAAGTGACTGACAAGTTTATAAGAACATTTATCCAAGAAAGGTGGTTGACAGGTTTACAAGATGTGTCAATAATCTTTCTTTGCTTGTACTAAAGTTTATGGATAACACTCAGACCAGAACCTGGCTGTCCTGATCACCTGACCATTGGACTTTTCTTGTGGGGGTCATGTCAAAACTGTTGTGTGTGAAATTAAAATCCTGATTCTCTGGATGACATTTATGCTAAGTAACAAATATAAATCATGTGGTTCCTGAGCAACAGCGGTTGATAAATGTTTTCAGAATTTGAAAATCAACTACAAAAATGTATGACAAAGATTATGCTGGAAAAAAAATCCCAATTGTTTTAAAATTTCAATACTTAAGCTTCCAAACAATGTTTGTAAATTTGTAATATTTACAATTATGAAGCTTAAAACTGCATAAATTTGTAATATTTACATTTATGAAGCTTAAAACTGAAGACATACTTCTGTTATACCCTGTACTACAATTCATGATATGTAGATTCCAGTAATTCTATATACAAAGTCTAGAAAAGAGGGAAAAAAAGCATAGACAGGAAAGGGAATGAAAGAGTTGTAACAGACAGTACTGATAACAAGAGACTGATAGTGAATAAGTGATGAGTGTACACCCTCTTTGTTAGTCAGCACTGATATCAACCCATTCATGTAAAGAACTTGGCAAAGAATATTGCATCAGCTCAGGTGATTGATAGGTTTTTTCAAGAATGTTCATTAAAATAAGATGAATAACAGGTTATTTACACAAGCTAAATTCTTTACCAGTATTTACCAGGTGATCGATGTTTTGTTTTTTTTTAACAAGAATGTCCATTCAGCTAAGATGACTGACAGATTTTTTTTAAAAATGTCCATTCAAATAAGGTGACTGATACATTTTGCTTTTTTTTTTGTACAAGAATTACATACATGAAGCATGGATATCGGAGAATACATGGAAATACATACATGAAAGATGAGCAGCCAAATTAGCCATGTCAAGACAGATCTTCAAAAAAGAGTTGGCAAAAGCAACATACACAGAACCAAACAATAAAGTAAAAAGTGCAGGTAGAAGGGATAAAGGAGAATTTCATCAGTTTACATCAGTTAAGATGACTGACAGGTTTTTTTTACAAGAATGTTCATTCAAATAAGGTGACCTGACATGTTTGCAAGAAGATGAGACTGTTTGGCTTGAACAGTTTCTGTGATATCATTTAAAATGTCTATTATTTAAAGCCCAACTTCACTAAGCATTAAACATTTTATATCTGTATTAAGATATAAAAATACACAGCTGGATGTAACAGGTTCTATTCCTCTTAGTTCTTTCACCAAAATACATGCCTTGTTCCCTTCAACATCCTAGTCACTGACTTATAAATAACACTATCCTCAAAATGTTAATAAAATGACATGACTTTCAGCCTGAGGTCAAATTTTATAATTACCATATTTTGGCATGCAGATGCCATCATCATATACTTTGGATTGAACTGAATGCACTGAACTGGGCCTGGATGATCTGATTGCAAGATAGCAATTTTAGCACCAGACTCTGTACTCCAACAGTGAACTTTACCATCAGTTGATCCTGTCATAACAAGAAAATACACCTCATCATGTATCACTGCTGAGACAAAATGAAAAAAAAATAATAGTAAGCATAGGAGTTGAAACCTTAGGAAATGAACAAATCTCTAAGGTGTATGCTACGGAAAAGGATGTATAAATTGTTTAAGTCTGGATCATCTGTATAGAAATTCCTTCAGTCAGTATATAGCTATGGTCATCTTCCCTCTATTCAAAGAGATGAAGGCATTTACAGGTCAACTATCAAACAACATAGCTACAACATTTGGTCAGCTGTAACTGTAACATTTGGTCTGTTATCAAATAGGAAAAGCAGCTACAACATTTGGTCAGCTATCAAATAAGAAATGCAGCTACAACATTTGGTCAGCTATCAGATAAGAAAAGTACCTACAACATTTGGTCAACTATCAAATAAGAAAAGTAACTACAATATTTGGTCAACTATCAAAAATGGACTTGGATCTAAATACAAAATATTACATCTGCTTAGAATTCTCTTAAATGGATCTGAAACATGAAGGTATCCAAGACATGGAAAAAAGAAAAAAAAAAGCATCTAACTTAGCCACCTTTGAAAAAGAATGACCCAACATTGTACAAAGAGAAAGTTAAATTACAGGAGTTGCTACATGCTAAGCTTTCATCTTTCATGACAACACTCAATAGAGAAAGCTAAGAAGGTAAGAGGCATGAAGTGTAAGTGGGTGACAACCAGGCACATAATATATGACAAAACTATACAAAGAAGGTCATGAGCTAGACTAAAACTGAAGCACAAGGATATATGTATCTATAAGAGATTTTTCACCCACAAAGACTTGGTAAAAGGTTAAACCATTAAGAAACTGACTCTGCACAGGGGAACTGGAAATAACAGCCAAACTTAAAGACACAAGATGCAGGAGCAAAGAAACTGGATCATGTGAGACAATTTTTTTTAAAAATTTGTTCTTGTGACCAGTATACTTGTACCAATCAAATATTAGAGTCAGCAGAGAAATAAAATCTCCATGAACATCCACTTGTTTAACTCAATCCGTGCTAGTGATCACTACAGCGACATTTCCGGTATCCCGAGGCTAGCGTATGATCGTTATAGTTTGTTTCATTAAAACAACCAGTGTAACATTTATATTGTACATATTTCGTCCGCGATTCCGGTGACACTTTTCAAAATGGTGAAAGAGTGCTTAGTTACGAGTGATTCCGAGTGAGAAAAAGGAAGCGAAAGACCGAAATTTTTCAATTTTTGATGATGCAGATAGGGGGTATGGACATGGCCTGTGACCACCCCACTGCTCTTGAATGTATCCCAAGTAGATCTAGACATATTTAGACGACTGGAGAAGTAGTTAGGAGTTATTTCAGACATTAATTTAGCAAGAATGCAACATAGAATCACAATATGAGATCGACAAGTAGATCTACACATCTCAGATAGTAAGTAGTGCAGATCTAGACCTCGCTGATGGTGAGCTGGCCACAATCGGTGTCTAAAAACATCACATTACTTCTTTTTTCCTAAAAAAACTCTGCATTTATGAAATTTTCATTCATTTAGCTATACTTTGAAACATAATAAGTATACGGAAGTACATGGAAATACTGTTTTCCATTCCATTTTACAACTAGACCCCCTAACATATCAATACCCGCGTTTTTACTCCCGCACTCCAGAACACGCCCGTGTTTCTTCCTCCAGCACGGAAAGAGTTAAATCATCTTCTAGACAAAAACAATCATTACTGTGTACATGTTAATAATTATGTATATAAATCTGTGTTGATGTAATCACATTAACTCTTACACTACTACCGGCATTTTAAAAAAAATTTTAAATAAATAAGTTATGTTGTGAACAACGACATAGGTAGTGAGTATCAGGATATAAAATGAGGCATTAGACAAAGATACATACTGTCACCTGATCTATTCTTATTGTATAGTGAAAACATAATGGAAGACATTAAAACTGCAAAAGGATTTAAAATACAAAGTCATAATATCAATAACCTAAGATATGTGGATGGCACTGTTCTAAAAGCAGAAAACAAAAGCAATTTGCAGAAACTTGTGAACAAGATTATTAAAGAGAGCAATAAAAGGGGCCTAGAATTAACACGGTTATTAGAGGAACAATATTTCCACACAAAATGATACATAAAACAACATGGATATCTCCAGATGATAGAATCAGAAACCAGACAGATCACTTTTGTACAGGGTCTGGCATAAAGCGTAGCTGGATTTTAAAAATGGAAAATAAATAAGCGTTACACATGTTTTTGGTAAAAAAAGTGAAATGAAACTCAGAAAAGTGGGTATTTTTCTTATTACTGACAATCATATTTAGTTTTTGAAAATCAGGCCGGTTAGATGACCACCATTACATTTGATACATTCAGCTAGGCATCTGTAAAATCTTGCGTTTAACATGTTCAAAGGGATATTCTGAACGCAGTGTTGGATTTGATCTTTTAGGTCTGCAACTGACTGTGGTAGACTAGCATACACCGTGTTCTTGAAATACCCCCACAGAAAGAAGTCTGCAGCCGATAAATCCAGTGACCTTGCTGGCCAATGAATATCCTCAAATCTGGAAATAAGACGACTGGGAAATGCTTGTCGCAGCATGGCTATGGACTGACAGACTGTGTGGGCAGTTGCTCCATCTTGTTGAAACCATGTTAGTCTCTTGTTTCTATTGGCCAAGACTGGAATGAAGTATTCAGTTAGCATCTGCACATAAAGATCACTATTAACAGTAAGAGGATGCCAGGTATCAAAGCATTCCTAACAGCTGATCGCAGAGGGCTACTCAGCAATGCATTTTGGACTTCTTGAATTCGTTCAGGTGTCTGTTGGGTTCTTGGATGACCAGTAGACTTGTTATTAAGGTAATTAGCGGTTTCCTTAAATTTTTTTACCCACTTCAAAATTGTTTTGAACTCTGATCAGGAACATTATCACAGGGATGCAACTCAAAATGGCTACAAAACTTTTGTTTTATAGTAATAGACGATTCTCCACTTTTAAAATAAGTTTCAACAGTGAATGCGCAATGTTGTGTTTGCCAAGAAGCCATTGTTAAAAATGAATGTTTGTCTGCTTCATCTCTGACGTCATGTTTTTTTTTCACACGTATTCAATATCTGCACACTACATCGGTTAAATCTGGCTATGCTCTATGCCAGATCCTGTATTAGAAACCAATTCAGAATATCTCTGATAGATGTAAGAGCATATAGAGGTCCAGACATCAACAGTGATCACAATCTGTGTATAGGAAAAATAAGACTAAAACTGAAAAGCCAACACAAGAAATCAATACTGAGAAAGATAAACAGTCACAGCCTACAAGAAGAGAATACTAACAGTAATTTCAACCTGGAACTTACCAATCATTCTGCAATGAGGTAGAGATGATAGATACAGATGAATTATGGAATTCTTTTAGCACAGTCACAGCACCAAATGCAAGTGCTGGACTGCAAAAAACATACAGAAAAGCATGGATATCGGATAACACTGGAAATACATACATGAAAGACGAGCAGCCAAATTAGCCATGTTGAACGTCAAGACAGATCTTCAAAAAGATTTGGTAAAAGCAACATACATAGAACCAGATAATAAAGTAAAAAGTGCAGATAGAAGGGATAAAAGAGAATATATTGACAATGAGGCAAAAGAAGCAGAGAAAGCACCAAAAACAGGAGACAGTAAAACTCTACATAACATACAAAAGAGGCTAACAGGTCCAAAGAAAGACTAATCTTTAGCAAAACTGGCACATTATTAATATCGCGTAAAGAACAAAAGCAAAGATGGGCCGAACACTTCCAATAAATACTAAATCGACCACACCCAAAAGAATTGATAAACAACGAAACCAACTTATCAATCCTAGAACTAAATGTCAACTTAGATGAAATTATATTAAATAAAATTTAAACTGCAGTGAATCTAATGGCCAACAACAAAGCTGCAGGTGAAGATGAAGTAAAAGCCAAAATGTTAAAAGGTATTAACAGTGACAACATGAGACAACTATCAGTCAGTCATTTGCCTGTCCCTTGCAGAACTTTGCCTCCCTAACATCTAACTTGTAGGCCTCTCGGTTGTAAGCAAGATGCCCTACTGCTGATGCATCCATTCACAGATCATCAACGATGCCTTACAACCATCTTTGTTCTTGGTCTTCTCTTTCTTTTTTCCCATTATGTACCCTTCCAAGACTGTCTTCTCTGAATTATCATGACGTTTTATATGTCCAAAATATTTAGGTTTTTTTATGTTTAATCTTCCTTACTAGCCAACTTTCTTCAATATGAAGTTCTTGCAGTATGGATATCTGTTATTTTTTGTGTCCATGATATTTGAAGAACTCTTCTGCAGCATTTACATTCAAATGCATTTATGTGTTTCTCAGCTATTTTGTCAAGTGTCCAGGTCTCACAGGCATATGTTGCGATGGGAAAGATGGGGGAAAAAAATCTTAATTTTATAGTTTTATCTGTTACTCTCTGTTAAAAGGCATTTGACAGCATACACAGAGATTCATTATGGAGAATTTTATGTCTATATGGAATACCATCTAAAACTGTCAACATCATTAAGGACTTATACAATGGATATGTTTGTGCAGTCAAGACAGAAGAAGGGATGAGTGAATAGTTCCAGATTGAAACAGGTGTGAAACAAGGATGTATACTATCTCCTGGATTACAACGGACTTCATAATGAAAAAATGCTGCACAGGTAACACAGGTATTGACTGGGTACATGGGACCCAACTAGAAGATCTTGATTTTGCTGATGACATAACTCTTATCAGTAATAATGTGAATTTCATGCACGAAAAAACAGATAGCCTGTTTCACTGGCTAGCAAAATAGGACTTGAAATTAACAAGGACAAAACAAAAATAATGAAAATTCCTCTCAATCAAAATGGAAAAATACACATAGAAGGGACAGATATTGAAGAAGTCAATCAATCTGCATACCTTGGCAGCTACATAGACCAGGATGGTGACACTAGAAAGGAAGTTAGGATCAGAATTGCAAAAGCAGCATCAATCTTCAAGAATCTTGAGAACATATGGAATTCAAAAGCTATAAGCACAAAAACCAAGTTAAGACTATTCAATTCAAATGTAATATCCACCCTCATTTATACATGCGAAAGCTGGAAAACAACTAAAGAAATAGAAAAGAAATTAGACTTTTTTGAAAACAAATGCCTAAGGTAAATACTCGCCATCAAGTGGAATGAATTCAAGAACAATGCAGAGATAAGACAGATGACTGAACCAGTCTCATGGGTGATCAGGAAAAGGAGATGGACATATGTTGGCCACTTGATGAGAAGAAATGATCAGAGAATCCCAAAACAAGCTATCAAGTGGAACACAACAGGCCGAAGAAAAAGAGGGAGACCGCGTGAAACTCTGAAGAGGACATTATTAAGAGAGGCCAAATTAACAGGCATAAAATCCTTTGATGAGGTTGAAAGACTCGCCGAAGAAAAATTGGTGAACTACTTTGCAAGCCCTATGTGACGTTTAACGGCACGGGAAGAATATAAGATATAAGATAAGTTACTCTCCACAGGTTCTTTAGTTGTTTTATTTTTTGAAGAGAATAGATGTCCTCCTTTTAATATCCCTCACTGTATCTCCATTATTAGTTAGTAATGATCCAAGATATTCAAAATTCTCCAGCTCACCCAATTTTTCCTCACTGATATACAGTCGAACCCATTTAATGTCACATTGTCAGGACCATCAAAATATGGTGACATTAACTCTTCCCGTGCCGCAGGAAAAACGCAATGTTCAACTGGATGGCAAAGTAAAAGCGTGGGTCTTGATATGTTAGGGGGTATAGTTGTAAAATTGAATGAACCACAGTATTTCCATGTACTTCCATTTACTTATTATGTTTCAAAATGTAACTAACTGTATGAAGATTTCATAAATGCAGAGTTTTTTAGGAAAAAAGAAGTAATGTGATGTTTTTAGACAATGATTGTGCCCAGCTCACCATCGGCTAGGTCTAGATCTACACTACTTATCATCTGAGATGTCCAGATCTACTTGTCGATCTCATATTGTGATTCTATGTTGCATTCTTGCTAAATTAATGTATGAAATAACCTCCTAACTACTTCTCCGGTCGTCTAAATATGTCTTGATCTACTCAGGATACATTCAAGAGCAGTGGGGTGGTCACAGGCCATATCCATACCTCTACATCATCAAAAACTGAAAATTTTCTATGTTTCTCTTCCTTTTTCTCACTCAGCATCGCTCGTAACTAAGCACTCTTTCACTATTTTGAAAAGTGTCACCGGAAACACGGATGACATATGTACAATCTAAATGTTGCACCGGTTGTTTTACTGAAACAAACCAGAGTCGATATATTGACCCTACATCTTATATCTTATATCTTATATCCTTCCCGTGCCGTTAGACGTCACATAGGGCTCGCAAAGTAGTTCGCCAATTTTTCCTGTCTTTGGCGAGTCTTTCAACCTCATCAAAGGATTTTATGCCTGTTAACTTGGCCTCTCTTAATAATGTTCTCTTCAGAGTTTCACGCGGTCTGCCCCTTTTTCTTCGGCCTGTTGTGTTCCACTTGATAGCTTGTTTTGGGATTCTCTGCTCATTTCTTCTCATCAAGTGGCCAACATATGTCCATCTCCTTTTCCTGATCACCCGTGAGACTGGTTGTTGTTCAGTCATCTGTCTTATCTCTGCATTGTTCTTGAATTCATTCCACTTGATGCCGAGTATTTTCCTTAGGCATTTGTTTTCAAAAGAGTCTAATTTCTTTTCTATTTCTTTAGTTGTTTTCCAGCTTTCGCATGCATAAATGAGGGTGGATATTACATTTGAATTGAATAGTCTTAACTTGGTTTTTGTGCTTATAACTTTTGAATTCCATATGTTCTCAAGATTCTTGAAGATTGATGCTGCTTTTGCAATTCTGATCCTAACTTCCTTTCTAGTGTCACCATCCTGGTCTATGTAGCTGCCAAGGTATGCAAATTGATTGACTTCTTCAATATCTGTCCCTTCTATGTGTATTTTTCCATTTTGATTGATGGGAATTTTCATTATTTTTGTTTTGTCCTTGTTAATTTCAAGTCCTATTTTGCTAGCCAGTGAAGATAGGCTATCTGTTTTTTCTTGCATGGAATTCACATTATTACTGATAAGAGTTATGTCATCTGCAAAATCAAGATCTTCTAGTTGGGTCCCATGTACCCAGTCAATACCTGTGTTACCTGTGCAGCATTTTTTCATTATGAAGTCTATTGTAATCCCAAAAAGTAAAGGAGACAGTATACATCCTTGTTTCACGCCTGTTTCAATCTGGAACCATTCACTCATCCCTTCTTCTGTCTTGACTGCACAACCATATCCATTGTATAAGTCCTTAATGATGTTGACAATTTTAGATGGTATTCCATATAGACATAAAATTCTCCATAATGAATCTCTGTGTATGCTATCAAATGCCTTCTTAAAATCTATGAAATTCAGTATTAATGGTTTCTGCTTTTCAATATGTTCTTCAAGTATTATTCTGAGAGTAAAGATCTGGTCGAGACAGCTTCTCCCTTTTCGAAATCCTGCTTGTTCTTCTCTCATTGCAGTATCCACTATATCTTTGAGTCTATTCAAAATGACCTTGCAAAATACTTTTGACACAACTGATATTAAGGTTACTCCTCTCCAGTTGTTACAGTCACTAAGGTTGCCCTTTTTTGGTATTTTCACAATGATTCCCTTCTTCCAATTAGAAGGGACCTTTTCTTCTTTCCAAATCTTGTTAAACATTCTCTGTAGTTGTCTCATGTTGTCACTATTGATAGCTTTTAGCATCTCGGCTGTTATTTCATCTTCACCTGCAGCTTTGTTGTTAGCCATTAAATTCACTGCTGTTTTAATTTCATGCAATTCAATTTCATCTAGATTGACATTTAGTTGTGGGGCTGGTAAGTCAGTTTCAAGGTTTAACAATTCTTTTGGGTGTGGTCGATTGAGTATTTCTTGGAAGTGTTCAGCCCATCTTTGCTTTTGGTCTTTATTTGATGTTAATAGTGTTCCAGTTTTGCTAAGGATTGGTCTTTCTTTAGATATTGACCCTACATACAAATCAGAAAACCGGAAGGATCACTATAGCGATCCAAGGCATGGGAAGAGTTAAGCGGAGCTGACATTAAGCATTAACTGGGATAAAGCAACTTTAATTGTTGACTGATTGACGCTATTCCATGCAGCATGCATAAAATTAATCGCTATCTTGATGTCGATCTCTACGACATGTTTTTGCTCCACAGAATGCAGCACATGACACACTACTTGTTTTCTATACTGTTGTTTAAGGCATAGATAATACCTTGGTCACATGGCTGCAGCATGCTGATTGTTAGGTGACTGGAAAACAAGCTTTGTAGCCATCAGATTGGTGACATCAGTTCATTTTGTTGTTGAAAGAAATGACACAGTCCTCAAACAGCTCACTTGTCATTCAAGCACACTGACTGGGCTTGTAAATGACAGGCAGCCTCTTTACAATCTTGAAGTACCACGGAGTTCATGACTTTCCGATAACAAGGAGCCGACTCTTCTTGGTGCCAGACATGTTACAGCACATGACAGCTGTTAAGTGATCTTTAGCTCATTTGCCACCATGACAATTCTCATCATGAAAGCACAAATTTCTACCTAGAAGCTGTTTATAAAACACGCCTGTTTCATCCATGTTAAAAATGTCATCTGGACCATACACATCCAAAATTCTGGCAACCACAAAATCCAATCATTAATGACAACGGCATTAACTTGGGCCACTTCACCTAAGTGACCTTAAATGTTATGTTGTGGAGTTTCTTAAAGTTCTCACAAAAGCGGTTATCACACTTCCAGTCAGGCATATCCATTTCTTTCACAAAGCATTCTGCAATTTCCGCCAACATAGGACCACACACAGGCAACTGCGCAGAACATGTCTGCTTGAACTATTTCAGCAAAGCACACTCAATATCCATGTAAGTACTTGCACGCCTTCACTTACAGTTTTACCTAACTAAAGACGAGCGAAAGTCTCATCAAATTTTTAACAAGTTTCGATATAGTTGAAATGTCAATTTCAAATTTATCAGCTACATCCTTTCTCGTAACCTTTTCATCAGCTTGTTTTAGAATATCCATTTTAGTGCTCAAATCCATATCAACACGTTTGCATTTAGTAGCCATTATCTGTCACAACAAGAACCAGAGAGAAGTTCCTGGCTATATGATTCACAGTACACTATTCGAGACTGACCACCTATCAACTCACAATGCCAACTTAACACCACCCACATCTTGATAAAGGAGCCAATGACTGAAAGAAGCCAGATTTTAATCACAAACGGGCAACCGTGATAAGCTTTTCATTCACACCACCTGAGTTCTGATGCCCACATGTTCAAATGATTGATGCAGCACGTACTCAGTGCTAGCCCCTTCTTTGATGAGTTGTGTAGCTGATAACGCATTGTGAGATATTTATAGCTTGCACTTGCCCAGTCTGTGATACAAAGCGAAGTCTTTAACTCCTTCGGGTACAAAAATACAGTGACATTAACCAATCTGTGGCAATAAGCAGGGTGACATTAACCGGGGTAAAGTTCATTAATTACTTACAGGAGTTGGCTTGGGATACAAATTTCTGTGACAATATTCAGTACTACTCTATGGAAGTGAATGCTGGAAAATCACCAAAACCATAGAAAACAAGTTGAATTCTTTCCAGACTAAATGTTTACGTAGAATTAAAAAAATATTTTGGCCAAACACCATAAGAAATAACATCTTATTAGCAGAAATGCAGATGAAACCACTGACAACAATTATTGAGGAAAGACGCTGGCGATGGTTGGGACATGTGCTCCGAATGACTGACAACTCACTACCAAAAATAGCACTAAGATGGACACCACAGGGGAGCAGAAGTAAGGGTAGACCAAAAGAGACATGGAGAAGAACAACAGAAAGGATGTTGAGCAATAGAAGGCTCACCTGGGCAAGAGCAGAAAAAAAGGCGAAAGACAGGCATTTGTGGAAAACCCTTGCAGAAGCCCCATGTGCCCTGGGCACTTAAGGTTCAGAGAGAGAGAGAGATTCAGGTTGTGACATACAGTGATGTGATATTAAGTGGATTCGACTGTATAAGTTCCCTTATTTGTTTTGAAAGTTGTCATCAATTTAGTTTTCTTTGCATTAAGATAAAATAATTAGTTTTTCCATTTATTTCTGTGTTGTGGACAGTACTAGTCATCAGCATATCTAATCTCTGGTATTTCAAAACCTCCGATCTTTAACTCTTTCCGTGCCTTTGGTCATTATAATGACGCTTCCGGTTTCCCGTTGCTTACCAATGGTCATTATAGTGATCATTGTTTGTTTCAATAAAACAACCAGTGTAGCATTTAGATTGTACATATTTCGTCCGCGATTCTGGTGACACTTTTCAAAATGGCGAAAGAGTGCCTAGTTATGAGCGATGCCGACCGAGAAAAAGGACGTGAAGCATGGAAATTTTTCAATTTTTGACGATGTAGATAGGGGTATGGACATAGCCTTGGCCACCCCGCTGCTCTTGAATGTTTTCTAAGTAGATCTAAACATATTTAGACGACTAGAGAAGTAGTTAGGAGTAGTTAGGAGGTTAGTTCAGACATTCATTCTGCGAGAATGCAACACAGAATCACAATACGAGATCAACAAGTAGATCTACACATCTCATATGGTAAGTAGTGCAGATCTAGACCTCGCTGATGGTGAGTTGGCCACAATCATTGTCTAAAAACATCACGTTACTTCTTTTTTTCCTAAAAAACTCTGCATTTATGAAATTTTCATTCATTTAGCTATACTTTGAAACATATTAAGTATACGGAAGTAAATGGAAATACTGTTTTCCATTCCATTTTATAACTAAACCCCCAACCCTATCAAGACCCACGTTTTTACTCTGGTACTCCACAGCACGTCCGTGTTTCTTCCTCCGGCACGGAAAGAGTTAAGGCATCGTAATATTCTTTGTATATATCATCTCTAACATTCTCATTATGTTTTCAGTATACAAGTTAAATAAGTAAGGCGACAGTATGCATCCCTGGCGGACTTGTTTTATGCCAAAATAAATACAGATTCACATTAAATTCTCAGCACTTCTCTATTATTAATCTTATATGAAAATATGATCCCTTGTTCCTCTTCCATCATAAAACCAGCTTGAATCATATTGATTTTTCCTTCTATTTTCTTACGAAATCTACCAATTATGATTTTTAATAGAATTTTACTAGCACGACTAATCAAGGCAGTAGTTCTGTAGTTTGTGCATAATTTCAAGCTACCCTTTTTCAGCATTGGTGTGAATATGATTCTTTTCCATTCTTTTGATCAAATACCTGAATGCCGTATCTTTTTTTACATAGTGCATGATATGCATATGCAGGAAACTCTCTACTGTAGAGAGCGGAACAACAACACAACTCCTTCAGATCATCAGAGGAAGTACCCCCCCCCCCTCAGAAAAGTGTTTCGGCCCTTTAAACTCCTGACACTCTAAGGGGGGTGGGCCCCTCTGGGTCATGACTCCCAGAGGTCTTGTGAGTTGTTGCTTTCTTTTCTTTTTCCAGTCCGGGGACTGAACCCATGATCTTCCAGTTTCCACTGCACTTTTACAGTGCGTCTTTAGCGATTTAGCTACGGAGGACTGGTATTGGTTGTGGCAAATGAAAAGGTCTCATGCTGGCTGTGGAGCATTCTTTTGATCAAATACCTGAATGCCGTATCTTTTTTTACATAGTGCATGATATATTGTAGCCCATTCCTTTCCAGCTGTTATCTCATCACATCCAGGTGATTTACCATTTTTCAGATTCTTATTGTCCAAAAAACTTCTTCAGTTGTCGGTTCGGGTTCTTTCTCCTTCCAATAATAATTCACACTTTTCATTTTATGTCAAATCAAGCTTTCGTTTCACTATTTATTCTTACTGCTGCTTGTTGGCCTAGATACAGCAGAGATATTAATTGTGTCACATGTGTTGGAAATCCCAATTTTTTCATTATTTCCCAAAGTTTCTGGTGTTGCACACTACAGAGAATGTTTAATATATAGAGACAACTATAGAGAATGTTTAATAAAATTTGGAAAGAAGAGAAGGTTCTTTCTAAATAACAAGGAATCAACCAAGCCAACCTTAGTCACTGCAATAACTGGAGAGGAGTAACCGTACCATCAGTTGTGTCAAAAGTATTTTGCAAAGTTATTCTGAATAGACTTAAAAATATAGTGGATACTGCAATGAGAGAAGAACGAACATGATTTCAAAAAAAGGAGATGTCTTGGCCAGATCTTTACTCCAAGAATAATACTTGAAGAACATATTGTAAAACAAAAACTCTGAACTTCATAGACTGAACTTCATAGGCATTTGATAGCATACACAGATTCATTGTGGAGAATTTTAAGACTATATGGAATACCATCTAAAACTGTCAACATCAGTGAGATCTCTACAATGAATATGTTTTTGCAGTCAACACAGAAGAAGGAATGAACGACTGGTTCCAGATTGAAACAGGCGTGAAATAAGGATGTATACTATCTCCCTTACTTTTTGGAATTGCAATAGACTTCATAATGAAAAAAATGCTGCACAGGTAAAACAGGCATTGATTTAGTACATGGGAACCAACTAGAATATCTAGATTTTGCAGATGACATAACTCTTATCAGTGACAATGTGATTTCCCTCCAAGAAAAAACAGATAACCTGTCTTCACTGGCTGGTAAAATAAGACTTGAAATTAACAAGGAAAAAAACAAAAACAACGAAACTTCTCATTAATCAATAAGGAAAAATATATGTAGAAGGAATGGCTGTTCAAGAAGTACAGCAATTTGCATACCTCGCCAATTACATAGACCAGGATGGAGACACCAGAATGGAAGTTAGAATTAGAACTGCAAAAGCAGCAATGTCAGAACTGCAAAAGCAGCATTGTCCTTCAAGAATCTTGAGAACATATAGAATTCAAAAGCTATAAACATTAAAAAAAAAACCAAGTTAAGAATATTCAATTCAAATGTAATATCCACCCTCATTTATGCATGTGAAAGCTCAAAAACAACTAAAGAAATAGACAACAAATTAGACTCTTTAAAAAAACAAATGCCTAAGGAAAATACTCGATATAAAGTGGAACGAATTCAAGAACAACACAGAGATCAGACAGATGAGCAAACAACAACGTGTCTCATGGTTGATCAGAGAAAGAAGATGAACATATGTTGGTCACGTGATGAGAAGAAACAATCAGAGAATCCTCAAACAATCTATCAAATGGAACACAACTGGCCGAAGAAAAAGAGGTCGACCACGTGAAACTCTAAAGAGGAGATTGTTAAGAGAAGCCAATTCAGCAGGCATAACATCCCTTGATCCCTTGTGTGGTACCCGGGATCTGCAAAGAATAGGACCACTGTACCCTACCATGCATGATTGTAAAAGGTGACTAAGGAGGGTTCAGCATAGGGCCAGCAACCCTATCTGGTAAAAAAACTATCAGACTGCTACAGAAACGGAAGTAAGGAAAAAAACAAATGCAGGTGGAAGGAGAAATGCGTATCAGGAAACTGAGCCCATGAAGGTTGTGGATGAAAGCCAGCCACTGGAAGTCCCCAGCCCGACTGCAGACCTCCTGGAACATAAACACAAGACGCAAATAGGCAGCTGGAATCTAAGAACGCTAAACCAGACTGGAAAACTAGCACAAACCATCAAGGAAATGCACAGATACAAACTAGACATACTAGGAATACAAGAAGCAAGATGGACAGGACAAGGCAGAAGGAAATTAACAACACAGCACACAGAAGATACAATAATATGGTCAGGTAAAGAAGATCTTCATGAAGGAGGAGTAGCATTGATTATAACAAAAGAAGCATCAAGAGCATTGCTGAAATGGACCCCAATAAATGAGAGATTATTATATGCACGGTTCAACTCAAGATTCACGAAGCTGTCTATTATAGTTTGTTATGCACCAACAGAAGCAGCTGAAGAGGAATTAAAAGAAGATTTTTACAACAGCCTCCATGCAACAGTAGAAACAATACCCAAGCATGATGCTACTCATCCTGGGTGACTTCAATGCAAAAGTAGGTGAAGGAAATGAAGATAGAAGAAGAATCATGGGAAGGGAAGGAATCGGAGAAATAAATGAAAATGGAGAAAGACTGTGCAGTTTCTGTGAAGAAAACATGATGATCATCGGATGGACAATTTTCCAACACAAAAACATCCATAAGGTGACTTGGAGGTCACCAGATAAAACCACAGAAAACCAAATCGATCACATACTAATAAACAACAAGTGGAAACGGTCACTACAAGATGTGCGAGCAAGGAAAGGAGCAGATGTAGGAAGTGATCACAACCTTCTGGTAGCAAATATAAAACTAAAATTAAGGAAAGCCAAAATCAGAGAACACAGAAAGATACATTTTGATACAAGAAAACTGATAGACCAGTAAACAAGAAATGAATTCTCAATAGTACTTAAGAACTGCTTCAGTGTCCTACAAGACGAAGCAGAAATGTCCATATTAGAGTTCAATAAAACACTACAGGAAACAGCAAAAGAGGTGCTGGGATATCGGAAAAGGAGAAAAGAGGAATGGATAAGCGAGATCACATGGGAAAAGATAGAGCAAAGAAAAGAAATCAAGAAAAAATTACTGAATACCAAATCACAACGGCTTAAAGAACGAGTTTTAAGTAATTATGCACAAAAAGACAAAGAAGTGAAGGAATCATGCCGTCAAGATAAACTTCAATATTATGACAACTTAGCAGAAACAGCAGAGAAAGCAGCATATACAAATGACATGAAAACCATATATAAAATCACAAAGCAGATGACAGGTAACTTCAACACAAGATGTGAAAGTGCAGTAAGAACACAAAATGGACAACTGGTCAGTGGAGAAAGAGAAAAAATTGAAAGATGGAGGGAACACTTTAACACCCTACTAAACAGAACACAAGCAGCACAAACAATAGACATACCTGAAGCAAA
This sequence comes from Achatina immaculata, assembly GCA_009760885.1. Lineage (NCBI taxonomy): Eukaryota > Metazoa > Mollusca > Gastropoda > Stylommatophora > Achatinidae > Lissachatina > Lissachatina immaculata. The sequence continues at coordinate 4,059,341 of CM019699.1, forward strand.
AACGGAACTAAACATCAATACAGGACCAATAACAATAAATGAAGTAAAGGAGGCGATAAAAGAAGCTAAAATCAGACAGGGCACCAGGTGAAGATGAAGTGACTGCTGAGATGTTGAAAGCAGAAGAAACAGAAACACCAAAACAACTTTGCTGGATATTACAACAAATTTGGGATCTAGAAAAAGTCCCAGAGGAGTGGAAAACTTTTCATAGCGATAATGCGTGTTACCCTGATTTTTACGATGCGCCTTTTTGCTGGGTAACTCCGACTTCAGCACCTTTCCTTGCTAGGGCAGACTGTGGTCTTGCTTGGACTGCCATGAAGACAGTGTGGCTGGCCTGGCCAAAACTTTGTTTTCCAGCCTCTGGTGGCTGTATGTAAGTCCCTTCTCCATGTCAGATGGTTTGGAGACAGTTCCACAAAGACACTCTGACTTTGAGATGAGGAATCTGATGAGTGCTTCAACGATATCCATTCCCCGCCACCTACAGTCTACTGGCTCTGTTTTGTTTACATCATTCTGATAGCCATTGTTGTAAAGACCCATAGGCTTGTCACGTCCTGGATTCATTGGTTTCACGCCAGACTTCCCTCATCCCCGCCAGAGATCTCCATGTCCCCATCTGTCCACCAACCTGACATTACATTTTACAAAAATAACAATTACAATTAGTGTTGATTGCTACAAGTTTCTGGGCTACAGAAGTAGGTCAGAATTTTTAAGCAAACAGATCTATGTTCCCTGTCTCACAAACACTATGTTAAGATAAGTGTGCTCTTAACACAGTTGTTCCCAGGGGGAATAAAACTACCAAAGAAGGGTGACCTCAGAGATTGCGGGAACTGGAGAGGCATTACCCTACTGCCACTCACCAGTAAAGTATTTTGCAGAATAATCATCAACAGAATTGTACCAACACTTGAGGAAAAACTTCGGAAAGAGCAGGCAGGATTTAGGAAAGGAAGATCATGCATAGACCACATATTTGTACTTAGACAAATATTAGAACAGGCAAATGAGTGGCATAGTACAACATATGCATTATTCATAGATTTTGAGAAAGCCTTTGACAGTGTCAACAGAGATGCACTGTGGAAAATCCTAAGATGGCATGGCCTCCCCCATAAAATAGTTAATCAAAGCCCTATACGAGGGTTTTCAGTGCAAAGTTATCTGTGAAGAACATACCTCCAGCAGCTTTAGGGTACAAACAGGAGTGAAACAGGGATGTGTACTATCACCAACATTATTTATCTTGGCAGTAGACTGGTTAATGAAGGAGGCAACATCAGACAAACGCAGAGGATTACAATGGACCCTTGACACAGTGCTAGAGGACCTTGACTTTGCGGACGACATTTGTCTATTATCAAGCAGTCACAAAGATATGCAAGATAAAATAAACAAGCTAACTCAGAATGCAAACAACATAGGACTAAAGACCAACATAGGAAAGATAAAGTTAATGAAGCAAAATGTGAACAGAAATGTACTGAGAGTAGATAACAAGTTAGTGGAGGAGGTCAACGAATTTGTATACCTTGGCAGTAAAGTAGTAGAAAATGGAGACAGCACAGAGGACATCAACAGCAGACTTACTAGAGCAAACCAGGCTTTTGCAATGCTGCAGACTATATGGAAATCAAAAAAACTAAGCATAAATATGAAAATCAGGATATTTAAGAGTAATGTTCTAAGTGCATTACTCTATGGAAGTGAATGCTGGAAAATCACCAAAACCATAGAAAACAAGTTGAATTCTTTCCAGACTAAATGTTTACGAAGAAGTAGAAAAATATTTTGGCCAAACACCATAAGAAATAACATCTTATTAGCAGAAATGCAGATGAAACCACTGACAACAATTATTGAGGAAAGACGCTGGTGATGGTTGGGACATGTGCTCCAAATGACTGACAACTCACTACCAAAAATAGCACTAAGATGGACACCACAGGGGAGCAGAAGTAAGGGTAGACCAAAAGAGACATGGAGAAGAACAACAGAAAGGATGTTGAGCAATAGAGGGCTCACCTGGGCAAGAGCAGAAAAAAAGGCGAAGGACAGGCATTTGTGGAAAACCCTTGCGGAAGCCCCATGTGACCTGGGCACTTAAGGTTCAGAGAGAACATCCCTTGATGAGAATGAAAAACTCACTGAAGGTAGGACATCTTGGTGAACTACTATCCAGGCCCTACGTGATGCTTAACGGCACAGGAAGGATGTAAGATGTAATGTCATTTTATACTTCTCGTAGAAATATCATCTAGATCTGAGTGCCAGCCTGGAATGTCCCCACTGATCATTCTCAGATCACACAAATTCAGGTGCAGTTTCAACAGTTTCAGTGTTGTCATCATTATCACAAACATCACTCTCACAAACTGAATCTAAATTGTTTGCTGTCCCTATAAGTAGAAATTGTGATACTGCTGTGCAGCACACAAATGTGTTTACTGCAACCAGCCGTTGTTCTCAAATCATGAAGCATAACACAATACAGCTATAATTAGCTTGATCCTCTTGCCATATTTGCTGTTCCAGCAGCCTCCCACAATTATCTCATAACTAGATCACCCACTTTTATGACAGAGCAAGAGAACTTGTGGATAGATTCAAAAGTTCAAAATCAGACTCCAGTGTCACTGGATTCAGGACAGTCCCATATATGCTTCACTGCATGCCACAGTATCCAAGAGCATATTGTTTGGACCTAAATAGACAGGGGTGGAGAAGAAAAAGGACTCATCGTCGGGGGATTAAGAGGAAAAGGAGACCAGGGATATGCAAGAATAGGACTTGAGGATAAAGATATGAAAGTGTGTTGGTATATAATTAGCGAGTTAACTCGGGCAGGACACTGTATGAGTGACAAGCGCATGCAGGATATGTCATGCAGAACTTAGGGATTAAATCAGAAATGCCCTAGTAATTTCATCTTGATTATTAACAGCACCTTGATGACAAATGTTATATTTCTGCAACTTATTTTCTTTATTGTTCACTGTTTTTTTCCTGAGGAGAGTGAAAATCAAAACACTTGGTTTGTTACCTAATAAAACTTGAGCTGGCCATTTAAAAAAAAACTATTAAGCCTTAAATCATTAAAATTATATTATCACCACTAAAATTAATACTGAGAGTAGGAGTGATGTAATCAGGAACTATAAGCTGATAACAAGATGATGAACTTATGATAAATGAATTATACCAATATATAGCATTATGTGGCCATAGCACTTTTCCTGTGAAAAAAAGAGTGACGCTGTTTGGATATGGTAGAAAGTCAGAAAGAGAGTGACATTATCTGGTCATGGCATCTCTCCTGAAAAATGTTCAGTTTAAAAAAGATTTTTAAGGGCATGCAATTTCCCATCGCTATATATGCCTGTGAGACCTGGACACTTAACAAAACAGCTGAGAAACACATAAATGCCTTTGAATGTAAATGCTACAGAAGAGTTCTTCAAATATCATGGACATAAAAAAGAACAAATATATCTATACCACAAGAACTTAATGCTGAAGAAGTTTGGCTAGTAAGGAAGATTAAACAGAGAAAACTTAAATACTTTGGACATATTAAACATCATGATAATTTATAGAAGACAATCTTGGAAGGATACATAATGGGAAAGAGAAAGTGAGGAAGACCAAGGTGATGATGGCTGTAAGAAATCGATGATGATCTGCAAATGGAGGCATCATCAGCAGGGCATCTTGATTACAACCAAGAGTCCTACAGTAGAGCTGTTAGGGAGGCAAAGTTCCGCAAGGGACATGCAAATGACTGACTGGCATTTCTCCTTGTTTTTTACAGCAGTCATAAAGAGCAAGTTTAAGCAACAAATAATCTCAATTTTGTTTTATTTTGTAACTTTTAGTTTTTAATATGGCATCCATCATGCTGGAACAGAAATATAATTTAAATCAGAAGCTGAGAAACTAAATACTGCATATAAATATTTACAAGATCAGAAGCATTCATAATTATGTTTGCTTACCTGAGAAGACATATCTGGCATCTGGAGTAAATGAAGCTTCTAAAGGAATGCCTTTGTGATTTATAAAACCCTACAAATAGAAATTGTTTAAGTTTTAATGATTCAAAGATGTTTCTATCAAGTACACTGGTAATAAACTAAAGTGAAAACATTTATTCTTTCTCACAGAAATTACTGCCATTAAATGTTACTCATCAATGAAATCTACTGATTAGACTCATTATTCATACAGACAGAAAAATACACACTGTCATTACAATGAAACTTTTATAAAACTGATAAAATTAAAAATGATACAAGAATCACTCTACCATAAAAGCTTGCAATGGTGTACCCTGGAAGGCATCAATAAGGCGTATGACATTGCCGTTAGTAGAAATAAGAATCATTTTGCCATCAGGGCTAAACTTCAATCCAGTCCAGTCACATTCTTTATCTTGGGGAAGCCTGAAAGTTGTAAATGGTCCCTGAGAAAAAAAAAAAACAAATAAGGCAATAAACAGTAAATGTTTCTATGAGGGATGACTGATAAATTCTCAGCATAAGGTACAAATACTTGAAACACACAGTTGATATTAGGTGCATTTGTAGATCAGGTTAAGGTAAGATTAAACATCAAGTTTCAAGAAATTAACTGCAACCAATTTTTTTTACATGCTACTGAAGTGGTAAGGGCTGGCAGAAATTGAGAAAATGGATAAAATTTCGCATCAAGCAGTCATTTGCTACCTCTGCATCAAGGGCAAAAGATTGGAAAAGAACTGTATTCATACCACTGCCAAAAAAGGGTAACCTGAAATTATGCACCAACTACAGAACTGTTGCCCTGATTAGTCATGCCAGTAAAATTCTGTTAAAAATCATAATGGGTAGACTTCGAAAGAAAATAGAAGAAGTCAATATGGTCCAAGCTGGCTTCAGGCAAGGAAGAGGATCAAGAGATCATATATTCAATCTAAGATTAATAATAGAGAAATGCAGGGAGTTTAATGTGAATCTATATTTATCCTTTATAGACTACTCAAAGGCATTTGATTGTGTACAACACCAGAAACTTTGGGAAATAATGGAAAAAATGGGATTTCCAACACATTTGATACAATTAACATCACTGCTGTATTTAGACCAACAAGCAGCAGTCAGAATAAATGGTGAAACAACAAGTTGGTTTGACATAAAACAAGGGGTCCGTCAGGGGTGCATATTGTCACCCTACTTATTTAACTTGTATACTGAAAATATAATGAGGAATGTTAGAGAAGATGTAGACAAAGAATATTACGATGCCATAACAGTTGGAGGTTATGAAATACCAGAGATTAGATATGCTGATGACACAGTATTGCTGTCCACAACACAAGAAGGAATGGAAAAACTAATTATGTCAGTCCGCAAGAACAGCGAAGAGCAGAACCTCTATCTTAATGCAAAGAAAACTAAAGTGATGACAACTGACAAAACAAACAAGGCAACTGAAATATGTATCAATGAGGAAAAACTGGAAGAAGTGGAGAGTTTTGAATATCTTGGATCACTACTAACTAATAATGGAGATACAATGAGGGAAATTAAACGGAGGACATCTATTGCTCTTCAGAAAGTAAAACAAATAAAGAATCTGTGGAGAGGAGCAGACAGAACCACAAGCGAAGATGGCTGCAAGACATCGTTGATGATCTGGAAATGGAGGCATCATCAGCAGGCCAGCTTGCTCACAACCGAGAGGCCTACAGGAGTGCTGTTTGGGAGGCAAAGTTTCGCAAGGGACATGCAAAGGAATGAATGCATCAAGGGCTTATCATCGAAGGAGAGCCATGAGGATATGGTAGAGTGCCCCTTCTTACAGCACAGTGAAGAAATGGGCAGCTCAATCCAAACCGTCCAGGAAGACCAAGAATGGTAACCACCGAGGAAACCACTGCCAGAATCCATGACATGATAATGGAGGATCGACGACTAACTGAGCGGTACATTGCTATTGAGTTGGGCATCTCCCAGGAACGTGTTCATGTCATCATTCACAATGATCTTTAAATGACAAATGTCTCTGCTCAATAGGTCCCGAAACTTCTTGGAGCTGATCACAAACGACACCATCTCAACATGTCAAGAGACAATCTTGGCCATTTTTCTGCAGATCTCGAAAAGTTTCTCCAGCAATTTGTGACTATGGATGAGACTTGGGTTCATCATTTTCAACCAGAAACCAAAGAACAGTCAAAGCAGTGGAAACATCATGGATTCCCCCACCTCCAAAGAAAGCAAGAGTGGTTCTGTCTGCAGGCAAAGTGATGGCTTCCATCTATTGGGATTCAGAAGGTGTGGAAAACAACCTTTGTAGCCATCAGATTGGTGACATCAGTGTGTGCTGGACAATTATCAATAAACAACAAGACTTTTCTGTTCATTTGGTTCATTTTGTTGTTGAAATAAATAACACAGTCCTCAAACAGTTCACCTGTCATCCAAACATGCTGGCTGGCCTTGTAAATGACGGGCAGGGTCTTTATGTCCTTGATGCAGCATGGATTTCGTGACTTTCCAATAACCAGGAATGGAGTCTTCTCAGTGCCAGACATGTTACAGCACATGATAGCTGTTAGGCAATCTTTAGCTCGTTGGCCACCATGGCACTTCTCATCACAAAAGCACAAAGTTCTGTTCGGTAGCAGTTTTTATAATGCCTGTTTCATCCATGATAAAAATGTCATCTGGACTGTACACGTCCAAAATTTTTGGCAAATGCGAAATCCAATCATTAATGACATCGGTGTTAACTCAGGCTGCTTCACCTAAAGTGACCTTAAATGTTATGTTGTGGTACTTCTTAAAGCACTCAAGAATGCGGTTATCACACTTCCAGTCAGACATATCCATTCCCTTCACAAAATGTTCCACTTTTTCCGCCAGCATAGGACCCCACACAGGCAACTGTGCAGAACATGTCTGCTTGAACCATTTCAGCAGAGCACACTCAATATCCATGTAAGAACTCGCATGCCTTCGCTTAAAGTTTGACTTAACTAAAGACAAGTGAAAGTCTCGTTCAGTTTTGTCTCAGTTTTTAACAAGTTTCAACACAGTTGAAACGTCAATTTAAAATTTATCCATTATGTCCTTTCTCGTAACTTTTTCATCAACTTGCTTCAGAATTTCTATTTTAGTGCTTAAATCCAGGTCAACACATTTGTGTTTAGTGGCCAGTATTTATCACAATGAGAATCAGAGAGAACTTTCTGGCTATACAATTCACAGTACACTATTCGAGACTGTGACGTTTAACAGCAAGGGAAGGATGTAAGATGTATTCGAGGCTGACGAACTATCAACTAGCGTTGCCAACTTAACACTGCCCATGTCTTGATAAAGAAGCCAGTAACCGAAAGAAGCCAGTGACCGAATTAAGCGAGTGGGGCTACTCCCAGCCAGTGAAGAAAGATGTGATTATGGGTTGTCGTGTGGAACTGTGGAAAAGGTATAACAAAAGAGTAAGTGAAGTAGTCTCGAGGTCAGAACTACTCAAATCATGGCACCTCTGCTCTGGAGGTCGGCCACGTCCCACGAACACTCATACCGGGTGAAGTGCCTGAACCAGCTTAACCCAGGGGTTAAGAACCTGCTGGCAAGACTCTTTGGATGTCGTGCGTGGAGTTAAACTCCTCCCGGCCAATGAAGAAAATGAGGTAAAGCAATCAGATTGCAGTGCGGCGGCAATGTGAAAAGGTGATGGACCTTCTGAGACCCACCAAGAATACAGGCTCAAGCCCTGCGATACTCTGAACCTCTTGTGATCCTCTCGGGGACCACAGAACCTATTGAGGACCATGGGAGCTATTGAGGACCATGGGAGTAAATTCAGTAGGATCATGAGGCGATCTTGGTGGTAGAAGCAAATGAAGAAGAAGATGTGATTTTTTTTTTTTCTTCTTAACATCAAACACCTTGTCATGTCTGAAATATTTGTTCTTGCTTATAAAAGTTTTTTAAGCCCTTAAACAAGACAAACAGAATGGTAAATGTTTTTTTTTAAATACCAAAAGTGAATAAATATGCCTAAATAACGACAGAACAAAAAAACAAACAAAAAAACACTGGACCCAAAGTCATTGTATACAAATGTAAATATATCAAAAACAAGTGCAAATGTTTCATATCCTAGACAATCTGAAAACAAAACAAAAGAGAAAGACAATAATTTGCTAATATTCATAATATAATATACACAGGGAATTATGAAAAAAAGAGGACATTATACTGCAAAAAAAAAAAAAAAGTAGAAAACAATGATGCTAAGGAACACAACATCCTAGCCACCCAGTGGCTGAACATAGGCAATGCACTTTCAACACTGGGCAGTTAAGTTGAAAAATATGTAAGATGAGAAAGAAATAAGCTGTGTGGAACACAATTTTAGAATAAATTAGAATGGAGGTGAACCACCATCTATATTTTAATACAAAATACCTTGTCAAATGATCGAAGGTCATAAAGTTTGACACTTTCAGAATTGACACCTGCTGCAAATATAAGACCTTCTGGATCAAAAGCTGCAACAGGTCTGCCTGACAGATGCATCAAACCCTGTTTAGGATAAAAGTTTTTGTACAATTAACTTTAAAAACTGAACAAATGTTATCAACATACGTACTATGTTCTTTTAATGTACTTATCTATCACAGTGATACTTTTCTCTCATCAAAAAAACTTTATTCCTTGCAATATTACCCTGTATGATCAATTTCTTTTTTTTTTCTGAAGAAGAATTTCAACCCACACAAAGCTTTAAAATATTAGACTTTGCAATCTGATATCATGAAAAGGATATGGCACTTGTGTGTTATTATGAATATTAAAAAAGAAGCACTATTAACAAAATGTTTTTAAACCAAACCTGACAGTTTTGTGACCTCAGATCCCACAATCGAATAGTTTTGTCCATGGACCCAGAAATAAATGCATCATCTGTTGGCGACATACACAGTGTAACAACCCTGAAACAAATGTGAAGAAAGAGTATTCTCAATTCACTAAACTTCAGAAAATATGCAAGTGTGAAAAGATTACTAACTTTACCATTAATGAATCTGTTATAATGCAGTTGTTTGCTGCAATCATTGACCATCAGGTTGTGTCAAAGCATAACCATCATTTAACTATATGTCATTTTTCAATTGTTAAATTAGGATCAAAAATGCAAACAATTACTTATGTAGGAGAAAAAAATTCTCTACTGACACCTCACCCTATTTCTTTTTGTTCTCATGTCTCTCCTACGACAGTTGCTCCAACATTAGGTAATTACACTTCCTGTTCAAATACCAAAACACTACCAAATGAAGAGAAAAATTATTAACAATTTCCCTCTGAAATAATGTGCAACATGACATTTGTGATAGCCAAATAAATGCACCATTTTTAGATGCACAACTATCCATGTGGTTTGTGGCCACTTTTGTTTGATATAAATATTGATTTTCAATACTTGCTATGTCTGGAACATAGCAAATTAAAACTTGTAGAATGTGGTTGCTTTTCAAAATTATTTACACAACTGCTTGTCTTCTTCTTAAAAAAATCATTTTTAAACCATTATATAGGTTATGGTTCTCAGTTTGGAAATGCTACAACACTTCCTGGAAACAGCCTGGTCTGACAAATGGCTCTTGTTACTGTGACACTTACGGTGAAACCTGGTAGGTCACCATTATCACCTTATATTGCTTTAGGAAAACTATGGTGACCAGACATAAATAAGCAGACAAAAAAGGTCTTCTACCTCAAGGAGGTTGCAGCAGGAAAAAAGAACAAAATAACCTCTCCTTTTCAATAAATTCTTGTAAACTTTTCATGTTTTCTCTCTTACATTATTACACTGTCTCAAAGATTACATCTACTCAAAGAACCATATGTGCAAAACATGATCTGAAGGGCATTTCTTGATTATGTTAACTTACTTTTTTGTGTGCCCTGGGAAGTATCTAATGTATTTGTTGTCATGAAGAGACAAATAACGTATTGTATCTGAAATACAGATTAAATGTCAACAATGTACATCCACATCATACATTATAAATATTAACACACTATTTTTCTTTGCGCGCCTCCTACAATGTTTCAACTACAGAAGAACAGTGTTTCTGAATCTTCAAACCCACTTGATGCTGATTGTTGAATTCATTTATACTGAAAATAATGTAATTTTTCACCTTAGAAGATGGTTTTGAAGCGGTAAATGTTAGCTGCTGTGGGTTCTGCTGAGCTTCGTGCTGCTGAACAGTTTATCCCATGACTAATTAATAACTGGCAACTGTGACCATACAAAATGTACATGTTACAAAGTCAAGCCTTCTCTGCACTGGCATCTTGTCTTTAAATTTGACTCTCCATCTCCTTCTCCATGTCCTTATGCAGAGCCATTCTCCAAGTGACTGTTTTTTATCATTTCTTCCCAGACCTCATGGCTGATAGAAAAATCTTGCACTGATGATTTACAAATATTGTCAAATCTCAGTTAGATTTACCTCATAGCCACTTACCCTCTGCAAGTTCTCCATACAAAATTTGTTTGGTGATATGACTGTCATCCATTTTTGTTACATGCCCCAACTATCTTCATTGTCTGTTTCTTAGTGTTAATGTCATCATGGATTCACACAGGCAGCAAAATGGAAGCTGTTATTTTCTCATGTCTTGAATATGTTGCTCACATTTCAGATCCATATTAGAGTGATTAGCATACAGGTATCATAAATCATAACATTTATCTTCAATGTCAATTTGTTTCTCTCCATCACTACTCTCATCAAGGGAAAAAAAACCCCACTCAGCAGCAGCAACAAATTCACTGAATTAGCCCATGCAGATTCAGTAGCAACATGACCAGTGTACTTTTTAACTGATCATACCAAGCCAGAGTCATCTCACTTTGAAAGCTAATCACACTAACATTAGCTTAGCTCAAAAATATGATTATCAAGCACTTAAGTACAAAGTTAAAGTAAAGTAAAAATAATAATAATAATAATAATATATAATAGTGAACAAAAGTTTACATGAGACGTGTTTGTCCTGAAACTGATAGGACTTTGACTTAACAACACAAACCCTTATCTTTTCTTTATAACACTCAAGTATCTTGTTTCAGATTTCTTACACTTGATACTATAACATGTATGCATGGTTAAAAGACAGACCACCGATGAAACCACTAGACAAATGGAAAACAAGAGTAGGAATCAAAACTTCTCACTACTGAACCCATTTTAAGTGATTTCATAGATTTTACTTCTGCGTCTTGTATGTAGAAGTTAAAATTCAAAACATTTGTAAAACAGCTCTCTTTCTCTCTCTCTTTCTCTCTGTTTAGATAAAATGATACAATAAGCTTTTTAACAGTGATCATACTTTTAATCTTATTTCTAAAGCATCTACATTTTAGGAACACTTGTTAGAAATACTTATGTCCAAATAGTCTTACTTAATGCACAAGAAAGCCAATCATGTTTCTAATAATCAATCCTCTCCTCCTCCAATAAGCCACAGAGGCATGCATACATAAGTATTTCTAACAAGTGTCCCTAAAATGTAGTTGCTTTAAAAATAAGATTAAAAGTATGATCACTGCTAAAAGCTCATTATGTCAAACAGAAAAAAAAAGCAGAGAGAGAGAGAAGAGAGAGAGCTGTTGTACAAATGTCTTGAACTGTTAACTCCTACAGACACACTGGTTGTTGGAGCTGCTCATCAAAGCATTTTAGCTCCGTGTTAAAAAAAAAAAAAAAATGTAAACTTCATTTACCATCAACTTTAGTAGAACAGTGCAGAGCTGTGTTCTGGGCATGTGTGTATCTAATGAGATCAACTCCATACTTCTTGCTATTTAAAGTTCTCTTTGGCCTGCAAATAAAATTCCGTATTGAGCATTTTGATTACAAGGTTAATATTTTAACTGGATTTATTTTTCATTCAAATTTCACAGTACATGTGATCTAAGTCAGATAACAAAAAAAAAAATTATGGCTGATGTCTCTGATGACCATCTGACAAAATGAAGACATTTACAACTTCAGTAACATGATCTGAAGAAAGAACAAGTAAGATGATTATTGTAGACTTAGTAAAAAAAAAAAAAAAGTAAAGGTAATCCTGTCATTTCTTAGAGGCACATAGGGATATGGCGTTAGTGCCCATATTTTCATGAGCATACTATATTTTCATGAGCATACTACTGAGAAAATGAGACACAAAAAGTAAACTGAATAGTAGCAGTGTATTATAAGAAAATGAAATATGAGATTATTAATGTATAGGATATATATGTCGATTAATGGAAGGAAAATATGTAAAATAATTACTGTAAATATGTTACAGAAGGAAAATATGTAAGATGGTAGATGTAACTGTGGTAGTAAAATATATAAAATACTTAACTGAAAGGAGCAAAACTTGTTAGATGCTTAGTGGAAGTGTGTTACAAGAAAAATATTTCACACGGTTAACAGGAATATAATGTGGTGGGAAAACTGTTGATAGAAGTATGTTAAAGGGGAAATAAATAAACAAGCATGCTGCAATTAAACTGTTCATCTAAATATTTTTCTCAGGACAATGGTAATACAAAACACAACAAATATAGAAACCATCTTACACAATATATGTTCAGCATACACACAATCAATGTATGCAACAGAATGCCAAAAGAGAGAGCTAAATTTGCATCAAGTGGATGTGCTTCAGTTATACTTTATTTAGCATGAAGCGAGGGCTCCTACCAATATTAGCAACTTTTTAACCTATCTTCAATCTTTGTGTAGAGTTCTATTCAAATGGCGCCATATATTTAGATGTTTTCTAATCTGACAATGTAGACTAACCTATCTACTTATTAAATGTTCCAACTACACAAGGATTTTCATTCTCATTTTCTTCCTTTTACTTTGTTCTCTCAAGGCACTGTCATATCCTAAAATTCCAGTTTTTGCACTGCTGTCACACCAGAACAAAAAGAAATAGTGATTTAATCTTAGAATTAAGTGATATAATTCTTGTTTTGCTTTTCCTGTAGTCAGTCTCAAGCTATATTGGAAACAGACGGCAGTTGTGCAGACCAACACAAACTACTCAGCACCAATTGATATAAAGAGAGGAGTCAGACAAGAATGTGCCCTTTCTCCATGTCCTTATAAACCTTTACATAGAGAATGTATTCAAAGAGACTAGTGAGATGCCTGGATTAAACATTAATGGAACAGCAATCAATAACTACAACAACTTATCAACAAAGTACATAAACACAACATCTTATTTGTCATGGGAGACTTCAATGCCAAGGTAGGAAAGATAACACCGATGTCAAAAATGTAATGGGGAAAGAAGGAATTGATACAATAAATCAGAATGGAGAAAGAGTAATTGAAATATATCTAACAGAAGGCATGGTCATTGCAGGAACAATATTTCCACACAAAGAAATGCATAAAACAACATGGATATTTCCAGATCATAGAACCAGAAACCAGATAGATCATTTTTGTATTAGAAAACAATTCAGAACATCTCTGATAGATGTAAGATCATATAGGGGTGCAGATGTCAATAGTGATCATAACCTGTGTATAGGGAGGATAAGACTTAAACTGAAAAGCCAACACAAGAAATCAATACTCAGAAAGATAAACAGTCATAGCCTACAAGAAGAAAATACCAACAGTGATTTCAATCTGGAAATTACCAAACATTTCACAGCACTCAAAGGGGTAGATGAGACAGATACAGATGAATTATGGAATTCATACAGCACGTCCATAATCACAGCAGCAAACGCAAGTGCTGGACTGCAATCAACCAGTAGAAAAGCATGGACATCAGATAACACATGGAAATACATACAAAAAAGAAGAGCAGCCAAATTAGCCATGCTGAATGTAAAGACAGATCTTGGAAAAGTTTTGGCAAAAGCAACATACAAAGAACCAGACAATAAAGTAAAAAGTTCAGCTAGAAGAGATAAAAGAGAATATATGGACAATACGGCAAAAGAAGCAGAAAATGCAGCAAAAACAGGAGACAGCAAAACTCTATATAACATACAGAAAAAGCTAACAGGTGCTATTACCTTCAGAGAAAGACCAGTCTTTAGCAAAACAGGCAACCTATTAACATCAAGGAAAGAATAAAAGCAAAGATGGGCCAAACACTTTCAAGAAATATTTAATCGACTACATCCAAAAGAATTAATAAATTTTGAAACCGATTTACCAGTCCCACAACTAAATGTCAACTTAGATGAAGTTACACTGAATGAAACTGAAACAGCTGTGAATCTAATGGTTAACAATAAAGCTGAAGGTGAAGATGAAATAGCAGTCGAAATGTTAAAAGCTATTAACAGTGACAACACAAGCCAACTACAAAGAAATGTTTAACAAAATCTGAAAAGAAGAAAAAGTCCCTTCTAAATGGAAAAAGGGAACCACTGTTAAAATACCTCAAAAAAGGCAACCTCAGTGACTGCAGTAACTTGAAGGGTGTAAATTACTATCTGTTGTGTCAAAGATGTTTTGTAAAGTGATTCTGAATAGAATTAAGGATGTAGTGGATACTGCAATGAGAGAAGAACAGGCAGGATTTTGAAAAGAGAGAAGCTGTCTCAATCAGATCTTTACTCTAAGAATAATACTTTAAAAACATACTGAAAAGCAGAAACCATTAATCCTGAACCTCACAGACTTTAAAAAAGCATTTGATAGCATACACAGAGATTCATTATAGAGAATTTTAAGACTAAATGGAATACCATCTAAAATTGTCAACATCGTTAGAGATCTCTACAAAGGATATGTTTGTGCAGTCAAGACAGAAAAAAGAATGAGCGAATGGTTTCAGATTGAAACAGGCGTGAAACAAGGATGTATATTATCTCCTTTGCTTTTTGGAATTACTATAGACTTTATAATGAAAAGATGCTGTACTAGTAAAACTGGCATTGATTGGGTACATGGGACCCAAACAGAAGATCTTGATTTTGCAGATGACATAGCTCTTATCAGTGACAATGTGAAATTGATGCAGGAAAAAACAGATTGCCTGTCTTCCTTGGCTACCAAAATAGGTCTTGAAATTAACAAAGACAAAACAAAAATAATGAAACTTCTCATTAATCAAGAAGGAAAAATATACATAGAAGGAACAGTTATTGATGAAGTAAACCAATTTGCATACTTTGCCAGCTACACAGACCAGGATGACAACAGGAAAGAAGTTAGAATTCAAATTGCAAAAGCAACATTGTCCTTCAAAAATCTTGAGAACATGGAATTCAAAAGTTATAAGCACAAAAACCAAATTAAGATTATTCAATTCTAATGTGATATCCACCCTCATTTATGCATGTGAAAGCTGGAAATCAACTAAAGAAATTAGACTCTTGAAAACAAATGCCTAAGGAAAATATTCTGTATAAAGTGAACGAATTCGAGAACAAAGCAGAAATAAGACAGATGAGCAAACAACAACCTGTCTCATGGGTGATTAGAAAAAGAAGATGGACATATGTAGGCCTTGTGATGAGAAAAAACATTCAGAGAATACCAAAATACGCTATTAAATGGAGCACAACAGGCCGAAGAAAAAGAGCCCAACCACGTGAAATTCTAAAGAAGACACTGTTAAGAGAAGCCAGTTTAGTCTGCATAACATCCCTTGATGAAGTTGAAAGACTTGCCGAGAACAGGAAAACTTGGCAAACAATTATGCGAGGCCTATGTGACTAAGACACGGAAAGGATGTAAGATACAAGTTAAATAAGTAAGGCAACAATATGCACCCCTGATGGATCCCTTGTTTTATGTCAAACCAAGTTGTTTCACAATTTATTCTCAATGTTGCCTGTTGTTCTAGATACAGCAGTGATAATAATTGTATCAAATGTGGTGGAAATCCCATTTTTTAGATATGGACATAGGAAAATTAAAAATGGTTAAAGAACTGCTGCAGAATTATGAAAGAAAAGAAGAAAAAAAAAAACAAGTGAGATTTCTGAACAAACCAGTAAGATCTAAAGAAACCAAAGCATGAATCAGAGAGGGTGCATTAAAAACAAGTTTGGACCAATCCTGACAGACAATACAGATAAAATTAAAAGATGAAAAGTATATAAGTGAATTTTCTGATAATGTTAAAAAAGAGAGTCCTCTTTCCCATCCCCCCCAACACCACAGTTAATGATGAGAAGAGCCCAAAAATCTTGATAACAGATGTAGAGATCATAAGCAGGATGACAAAAGGGAAAGCTACAGGTCTTGATATTAATCATGTAGAACTGTTAGAAGCATTAGGATATGGGTTAAATCTCAGAATTAGGTAATGATAAATACACCACAAGATATATACCTCAGGATTTAAAAAACATCAATATTTATAATACTGCCAGAGAAGTCAGATCAGTAGAATGCACCAACTTCAGAACTATAAGTCATGTAACAAAGGTATTGTTCAAAGTTATTCATAAGATACAAGCAGGAATCAGAAATAAACATGGAAATTAGTGATCAACAGTCTGGATTTTTAAAAGAAATAATGGGATCAGGGAAGCCGTATTCTGTATGAGGTTAGCAATCTATAAATATATGGTAGTGAAAAAGGGACATCAATGCTTGCTTTACTGCCTATACTAAGGTTTCTGATAGGGTAAGACAAACATTATACAACACACCCTTATCAATGAATGTTAGAAAATGAATCCTAAAATGTTATATTGAACCTATCTTGTTATATGAAAGTGAATCATGGACAATAGGCAGGTCTGCACAAAAATCATTGGAAGCAGCAGAAATGTGGTTTATTAGAAGAGTGTTGAGAATTACCTGGACAGCAAAAATAACTAATGAAGAAGAGCTGGACAAAAAAATCTTGTGAAAAAAATAAGAGACAATGTACTTTCACAGGACATGCAATTAGAAGAGGGGACACTGAAAATATTATAACAGGAAAAATAGAGGGAACAAGATCCAGAGGAAGACCAAGAGAAATTATACTGGACAGTCTGATGGGATGGCATGAGAGGAGATCACCAACTGAGCTGATGGCCTGCATGAAGGATTGTGTACTCTGGAGAAGCATAACAGCCAATGCCAGTCAGCACGGCACCTGATGATGATGATGATAAAGACTAAACTGCAACAAACTGAATGCCTGAAAGAGATTAATTTAAATAGTAAAGACATCAGACTGATAAGCAATAAGATAACTGTTGTATGATCGAACAGTGATATAAAAAGAGTGGTCAAACAAGGATGTGTGTGTCCCTGGTTGTTTAACTTGTATATGTGTGTGAGTCCCTAGTTGTTTAACTTGTATACAGAGAAAATATTCAAGGATGTTAGCGAGGTTCCTGGACTACTCATTAATGGAACAACAGCTAACAATTTTAGATATGTAGATGACAGTGCTGCTACCACAAAATCTAGACGGCATACTCAATCTTGTGACACAAATAAACAATAAATGCCAAGAATATGGACTGGGAATAAATGTCAGAAACATGTCAATATGAAAGAACAAAAATCAAACTGCAAATATAAAAATAAGTGGCGATGAAAAAAATTATTACGCTGGAACATAAACCACAATAACTGAAGATGATCAAATGTTATGCATACTCAGCACTACACTAAGGTGCAGAAACATAAACTAAAAAAAACTGAGATGCTTGAAATGTGGACAGATAGAAGAGTAGGGTAAACAACACGGACTGCAAAGAAAACAGGAAGTAGTAAATCATCTGAAACTGGAAAGAGAAATAATGAAAAACATTAGAACCTGGCAGTTAAAATATTTTAGTCATATCAAGAGGCATAATACAATAATGAAAACCTTACCATAGATTCAAAGTAGAAGGAAAAATAGCAAGATTTCAACAACAATACGGACTGCGAACTGAGCTTGGCCGGGTGTGTTGTGAAAATTAAATACAGACCAAGATGATAGGTCATTGCAAAGCAACCTTACATGGGCAGAAACCACAGATAGCAATTGTATTCAAATAATATTTTTCAAAATGTAAATAAATCTATCAACATCCAGACATTTTGATAACTTGCATGCTTCATTTGAAACAGTTTTAAAACCAACAGAACGCATAAAATGGGGGAATGAAACCCGCCTATAAAGTCGTGTTCGTTCAGTCGCGTCTGGCGACGGGGGTTTTATTCATGATTTACTGAAAATGTACACAATCTTCGCTGATACTGGACAGCTAACGAACAGCAGCTACTATGTGTGGCTATTAACTTCTTCTTATTTAGTCTGATATACGTTAATTTTTATTACTTCTATGATAATCTGCTCAATGGCTGGCGTGAAACTTACGTTCCATTCACACAGTCGTAAATAACAATTGAATCATCATCACTGCTTGTAATCAGGGTTTCTCCATTTGATGAGAAATTTAAGCTACTAATACGGTCTGTATTTTCTCTAAACACTTTGGCAACTCGAAGACTCCTCACTACATCGTCCACCAGCTTCATTTTACAAATTGTGCTTCACGCAAGAGTGAATGGTGTCCCGCACAAAATGTGGCTGAATCTCCGTACAAATTTTTTTAACAACAAACGCTATACATGATTCCTCGATTTCAATGGTTCGATCTACCAACATCAATGCTTTTTAAATTGCACATTTAATAATTATCAAACTTTTAATTTGTATCTGTTCCCTATCTAGTAATATGCTGTATTTTAAAACCAATCATGTGACTCGATTTTAATAAACCAGTCATCGTAAACAATAAAAAAAATTTTTGAAATTGATGACCCCCTCAACGCAGTCGCCACCTCCTCAACATCATCTTCTAGCCATTAATGTTAGTATTATGCTTCATAATATTCTCTATATCTGGTGTGCTTTCTACTGACCAATTAATGGTGACTATCTCTACAGCACGGCACAAAATGGAATGGAAAAACTAACTGTGTCAGTCTGTAAGAACAGCGAAAAGCAAAACCTCTATCTTAATACGAAGAAAACTAAATTGATGACAACTGATAAAACAAACAAGGCAACTGAAATGTGTATCAATGAGGAAAAACTGGAAGAAGTGGAGAGTTTTGAATATCTTGGATCACTACTAACTAATAATGGAGATACAATGCGGAAAATTAAAAGCTGGACATCTATTGCTCTTCAAAAAGTAAAACTAAAGAATCTGTGGAGAGGAACAGACAGAACCACAAAAATAAGATTTTTAAGGGCATGAATCTTTCCCATCGCAACATATGCCTGTGAGACCTGGACTAACAACAAAACAGCTGAGAAACTTTGAATGTAAATGCTACAGAAGAGTTCTTCAAATACCATGGACACAAAAAAGAACAAATATATCCATACTACAAGAACTTAATATTGAAGAAGGTTGGCTAGTAAAGAGGATTAAAGAGAGAAAACTGAAATATTTTGGACACATTAAACGTCATGATAATCTAGAGAAGACCGTCTTGGAAGGGTACATAAAGGGAAAGAGAGGAAGACGAAAGCGAAGATAGCTGCAAGACATCGTTGATGATCTTTAAATGGATGCATCAGCAGCTGGCCATTTTGCTCACAACCGAGAGGCCTACGGAAGTGCTGTTAGGGAGGCAAAGTTCGGCAAGGGACATGCAAATGAATGAATGAATCTCTACAATATTTCAATATATCTTTATCATCTTCTGGTAATCAGATCAGTAAACTATACCTTGTAAACATTTTATTAGCAGGATAAGTTTATATGTATTCACTTACTTCTCGGCCATTGATATTTAGTTCGTTCATTCAGTTTTCCAAGCCATTACGGCTTATTGCTGCAGACAAGACTTGTTTCCATTCCACTTTGTTCTTAGTCTTTTTTCTGTCAGTTTTCCACGTCGGGGGCCCGTAGGTCTTCTTCCAGGTTGTCACGCCATCATTGCTTTGTCTGCCTCTTGGTCTCTTTTGTCCGTTTATCACTTCTGTGTAAGCCTTTTTTTGTTGTTTGTCTATTCTCGTCCATCCTCTCCAAGTGTCTGAGCCTTCTCAGTCTGTTCTTGTTCATAATGGTAGTTAAAAGTGGAACTGTGAGGTTCTTTGCATCCGATGCTGTGGAGATCCTGAGCATTGTGTCAGCTTTGATAGCTGGTCATTGCATCTATTTTTTTCAGTCCCTGAGTGCAGCTAAAAAGATAGCTAAAAAGTACTTCTTTAGCAGACTCCACCGCCACAGGGACTGGCAATTCTTGCCCCCTTACCCAAGTATGGCCTGTTACTGGGGGCAACAATGGAGAGGACAGGGTCTTGGTCAGGTATAGTTTGCCAACCGTGACCTCAATATGTCCGTTAAAACGAATAGCGTCTTCTCCCCATTCCGACTTTAAATTGTAGACGTATATATCTAATGGGTGATCAGGAAAAGGAAATGGACATATGTTGGTCACGTGATGAAAAGAAACGATCAGAGAATCCCAAAACAAGCTATCAAGTGGAACACAACAGACCGAAGAAAAAGAGGCCGACAACGAGAAACTCTAAGGAGGACATTTTTAAAAGAGGCCAAATTAATAGGCATAAAATCCCTTGATGAGATGGGAAAGCTCGTCGAAAACAGGAAAAATTGGCGAAGTACCTTGCCAGCCCTATGCGATGTTTAACGGCACGGGAACTTTGCCTCCCTACAGCATTCCTGTAGGCTTCTCGGTTATGAGCAAGATGGCCTGCTGCTGATGCATCCATTTAAAGATCATCAACGATGTTTTGCAGCTATCTTCGCTTGCTCTTCCTCTCTTTTTCCCATTATGCACCTTTCCAAGACGGTCTTCTCTATATTATCATGACGTTTAATGTGTCCAAAATATTTAAGTTTTCTCTCTCTTTGTTATGGTGTCGTAATATTCTTTGTCTACATCTTCTCTAACATTCCTCATTATATTTTCAGTATACAAGTTAAATAAGTAAGGCGACAATATGCACCCCTGACGGAACCCCTTATCTTATGTCAAACCAAGTCAAACCAGAAGCGACACAACAGATAAAAACATGAAAATAGATTTTTAAAATATAGACTTTTAAAAATCTCCTTCTAGGAAGAAAGATGGGCAATCATAACTTCTTCTTCTATTAATGTAGATATTAAAAGTAGTTACTGGCCACATGTGGTATGTGTTAACATAGCTTATTTTCTTTCATAAAGATTCCGTGGATAAAATGTTATTATTGGCACAATTTTGACGTAGAGACCAAAACCAGAGATGTTTTTTGTTTTTGATTTGGTATTGGTATTTTGTAAAATTTCTACTATATTCAAATAATGATTACATTTTGATGTAAAGGACTAAGAGCAGAATTTGAGGGCGACAGAGTTTGTTAAGTTGTGCTGTTGGTATTAAAAGCCTATAAATACTGAAAAAAATCTGGGAGTAATAATGTCAATCTGAATTTTGCCCTTTCTATTTTTTTTTCATAACTCCGTTTTTCCTGTCATATTGGACAGAAATGTGCCAGTATTTAATAAAAACAAAATAGATCAATACATCAACCTAAAGTAAGAGCGACGTAGATGTAAACAGCAAAGAAATGTTATATAGTATTATAAAGACAAAACTGAATAGAGTTCACATCATTATAAGAGTAATGGCTCCTTTGTTATAATTATTAATCCCGTTGAACAACTCTGATACATATTGCATCAAACTAATTGTTTTTGTAATAATTATCGCTTTGAAATATTTTTTTTAAATTCTGAACACATTTTAGCAGTTGAAATATTGGGTACTTTCAATATAATTCCACCACGAACACAAAGCACGAGCAGAATGTCCTATACATAAGCAAGTTGCTATACAAAGTATATGTCTGACCCTTCTGGGGAAACTCGATTGGACACTATTTCATAACCCATAGTCGAATCAAAATGAATCACGGTCCTCTCAGCGTCATCCATAACAATAACATGTCTTGGACGCTTGAGAGCTGTTATTCGTGCGTTAGCTAAGATTTGCGGAATATTAATGCAAAACGCAAGGCATTGCCTCAAGTCTGTACCCCACTTGAAAAATATTTTTAAAAGAACAACTTTTGAAACAATATTGACTTCGTAGTGATGATCTACTGATTGATTTCAGGAAGTACGTCACGGTGGTCAGAACATTCCCATATCTGCTTCGCCGCCCTATGTAACTTGTATTTATTGATTGTTTCTGTCGAGTGCTGATTGTCCGTTCGTGGCTTTTGTCCACAGAGGAATCTTATTATTCCCTCACCTTGCCTCACGTCCATTTCCTTCATTCTACAGATGTAGAAGATTTTTTTCTTATTCATTCTAGCTCTTAATCGCCACAATATTTGTCCATAACAGACTTCGAGATGTACAACCTATCCATTCTCTGCATAGCTAGCCTGGTGGCATTTATCAAAAATCTTTGGGAGTCCTTCACTATGACTGCATGGTGATTTCGCTGTTGAACCAACCAAGGGAGTGCAGAAGTGGCCGCTTCGTTTTCCATTTTCATACCACAGGTTGCGATGTCATATGCCATGGGTCTTTCCTAAACTGTCTTTTCACTGACGCTTGTAGCAGTGCTCCAACCACTTCAACATCCTCTAATGACAGAGCCATTGATAAAGATGATATAGTCCTGTGGTCGAGAGTGGCATCGAGTGTGCAGGTCAATGGCGCCATAAGCCTAGTTGCTATTCTCTTCCCAGTTGAAAAATGTCTTTGGTGAATTTTCTCTTGTCGTACCCTGACGCCTGACACCCCTTTTCTCCTGTCGTAGTGTTGTGGGCGGTATACACTTGGATCGATGGATGTACAACCTTGACCAAAGCGTCATCGTCCTTGTAATGTGGTAGTTCATTTCGGTTCAAGAGGAGGGCGGGGATATATGTTGAAACATTGGCTTGCACAGTATTAGATCGAGGCTATGGCCGGAGATGTAGGTGCTTATATTATTGAGCGTGTTTGGTATATTCTGCCGAGCCCACCTCATGTGGTGTAGATTATGTAGTTGTGAATTAATCTGTGATGTAAGGTTCTTGTATTTACGTATCGATATGGAAATTCTGTGTTTGATTTCAATGTGATTTATCGGTATACTGGATGGGCAACATGTATGATTCGTTTATTATACTTTTCATGTATACTGATCGTGTACTTGCAGAAGCATAGTTATATGGAGGTGTGTCATGGTAGCGATAGCTGCTGAGGATAAGTGCTATTGCACATTAGATTCGTAGCGCGGGCAACGTGTAGGGCCAAGAGAGCCCGGGACCTTAGGTCCATCAGGTTTTCATTATGAGAAGTCATTATCGTATTATGCCATGCTTAATAACATCGCTTTGCATTGACATTGTTCATCAAATTGCTTTTCTACTATCTATGACTGCTTGAAGTATTTTGCTTGCAATGACATTTTTCATCCAATTATTTTTCTATCATTGAAGATTGCTTTAAGTATTTTGCATTGTTCATCTTCCTCATCTAATTGTTCGTTTGTTGTGATGATACATGTCTTGATGTCATGTTGATGCCAGTGTCACTTGTATGTGCTGTTGTGGTGAATTTCATTCATTCATTCATTTGCATGTCCCTTGCGGAACTTTGCCTCCCAAACAGCACTCCTGTAGGCCTCTCGGTTGTGAGCAAGATGGCCTGCTGCTGTTGCATCCATTTCCAGATCGTCAACGATGTCTTGCAGCCATCTTCGTCTTGGTCTTCCTCTTTTTCTTTTTCCCATTATGTATCCCTCCAATATGGTCTTCTCTAAATTATCATGACGTTTAATGTGTCCAAAATATTTCAGTTTTCTCTCTTTAATCCTCTTCACTAGCCAGCCTTCTTCAATATTAAGCTCTTGTAGTATAGATATATTTGTTCTTTTTTGTGTCCACGATATTTGGAGAACTCTTCTGTAGCATTTACATTCAAAGGCATTTATGTGTTTCTCAGCTGTTTTGTTGTTAGTCCAGGTCTCACAGGCATATGTTGCGATGGGAAAGATGCATGCCCTTAAAAATCTTATTTTTGTGGTTCTGTCTGCTCCTCTCCACAGATTCTTTATTTGTTTTACTTTCTGAAGAGCGATAGATGTCCTCATTTTAATTTCCCTCATTGTATCTCCATTATTAGTTAGTAGTGATCCAAGATATTAAAAACTCTCCACTTCTTCCAGTTTTTCCTCATTGATACATATTTCAGTTGCCTTGTTTGTTTTGTCAGTTGTCATCACTTTAGTTTTCTTTGCATTAAGATAGAGGTTCTGCTCTTCGCTGTTCTTGCGGACTGACATAATTAGTTTTTTCCATTCCTTTTTCTGTTGTGGACAGCAATACTGTTTCATCAGCATATCTAATCTCTGGTATTTCATAACCTCCAACATAACCTCCATCGTAATATTCTTTGTCTACATCTTCTCTAACATTCCTCATTATATGTTCAGTATACAAGTTAAATAAGTAGGGTGACAATATGCACCCCTGACGGACCCCTTCTTTTATGTCAAACCAACTTGTTGTTTCACCATTTATTCTTACTGCTGCTTGTTGGTCTAGATACAGCAGTGATGTTAATTGTATCAAATGTGTTGGAAATCCCTTTTTTTCCATTATTTCCCAAAGTTTCTGGTGTTGTACACAATCAAATGCCTTTGAGTTGTCTATAAAGGATAAATATAGATTCACATTAAACTCTCTGCATTTCTCTATTATTAATCTTTGATTGAATATATGATCTCTTGATCCTCTTCCTTGCCTGAAACCAGCTTGGACCATATTGACTTCTTCTTCTATTTTCTTTCGAAGTCTACCCATTATGATTTTTAACAGAATTTTACTGGCATGACTAATCAGGGTAACAGTTCTGTAGTTGGTGCATAATTTCAGGTTACCCTTTTTTGGCAATGGTATGAATACAGTTCTTTTCCATTCTTTTGGCCAAACACCTGAATGCCATATCTTTTTACATAGTGCATGATAGATTGTTGCACACTCCTTTCCTCCTGCTTTAATAAATTCAGCTGTTATCTCATCACATCCTGGTGATTTTTGTGGTGAATAGTGGGATTAAAAATGCTATGTCTTGTAATTTCAGACTTGGTGATTTGTATTGCATGTCACTGGATTGTTGTATTGATTGAATGCTTGATGATTAGGCAAAATTAGCATACAATATACCTAGGAACCGAATCCCAAAACAAGCTATCAAGTGGAACACAACAGGCCAGAGAAAAAGAGGCAGACCGCGTGAAACTCTGAAATGGGCGTTGTTAAGAGAGGCCAAATTAATAGGCATAAAATCCCTTGTTGAGGTCGAAAGACTAGCCGAAGACAGGAAAAATTGGCGAACGACCTTGCGAACCATATGTGACGTTTAACGGCACGGGAAGGATATAAGAAGACGATACCAAGGAACCTGGGTTGGCGGTCATGATCGGGGAACTATACTGGCCTCGAGTACGGTAGTACATTGCCAAGAATTGTTGGTCTGTAACCATCCTGAGAAAATATTCCTCCCACTAGCTTTAATGTAAACTTGCATCAACAAGTTTTACAGTATCACCTATGCCACAAGCTGCCTTAAGATTTTTTCTGCCTCAGCCATCCAAGACATTCCATACCTGATGCCCCTCCCTTTATCTACAAACATGGCTAAAATAAAGGATGATTTGTCCTATTAGCTACACTGAGATAGGTCTTAACTTTCTCATGCTTATGTCATACTCTGATAGTTGGTATTTCCAGAAAGTATCTCATAGCCTCGATAGGTGTATCCTGGGGCATCTCAGGATTCCTTTTTATTTTTTCTTCTTCCTGGACTCTTTTCAACGTTTGCTATCCGGGCCTGAGACAGTGTCATAAGACTGATGTCCAAAACTGATATCACCAGCGACTGCTTAGGCAAGAAAAGTATCCGCTGCTGAAAACCAGCTTCAAACATTATATCTTGACAGCATTAATCATTTTCTTCACTTTTTCTCCATTGCTTTGTCCACTTGTTTGGAATATAATGATCTGTCTAATGAATAGCCCAAGTACAGACCCCTCTTAATGGAAATTTTACTGCGCTATAGCGAAGGTAGTTAACTTTTGCGAATTTTGTTACTCAAGGAGCAAGAATTAATCAAGGCTTTATTTATCGCACCTGCCTAATATTTGGTTCACATTATCCTGGAACTGACAGGTAATTTGACCTCTGCTTACGTCAAGTTACTTTCTGGACCTGATGCCTGAAAACTGCCAGTCTCAGCTAAATAGAACAGCAATAGTGACAGTGGAAATTTGTCCAATAAAAAAAATGAACTAAGCTTTCGCACAGCAAAGTGATTTAGCACTTTGATTGGCGTTCGAAAAATAGTAGACGAAGCACTTTAGATATAAAAGAAAGAAAGAAAGCAAGCAAGAGAATGAGTTACTATTTTTCTCCCGAAAACTCTCATACACATGTATGTCAAGATCGAAGAGTTAGTGATATCTCTGCAGGGATTATAACTTCTGAAAGCAAGCTGTTGTTCTCTAGATCGACTAATAAACTTCTAACAACGATCTTTTCAATCACTTGCCACACACATTCTGCATGATGATAATGCGGTAGCCATTCACCTGAGATTTTTCAGATCTAGTTTTGATATAGGCTGTTTAACTACTCCTCAAGAATTGTTTCGTACTCTCCTGTTATTCCTTGGTAATTCTTGCTGCCACATTTTCACAAGCATTCTCTGGATCGAAACTCATCAGGTCCTGGGACACCATCTTTTGCCACATTAATGGCACGCAGTATAGGTTTGCCAGACGTCCTTGTTTTTCAGGACAGTCCCGGTTTTGAAATAAAATATTAAATGTCCCGAGTAATGTTTTCCGGGTACTTATTTGTCACGGTTTTGTTTTTCCTTTC
Organism: Achatina immaculata; assembly: GCA_009760885.1. Lineage (NCBI taxonomy): Eukaryota > Metazoa > Mollusca > Gastropoda > Stylommatophora > Achatinidae > Lissachatina > Lissachatina immaculata. The sequence continues at coordinate 4,086,245 of CM019699.1, forward strand.
AAATGAAAGAATTTTGTGTTCGAGTTCTTTCTCTTTTCATACAATTTCAGGCTGGCCGAACTGCTATACATATTTTTAAAATAATAACAATACATTGAAAACTCAGTTTGTTATTAATGTCTTCGAATTGATACTGGCTCAGAATTCATGGTGTAGGGATTTTTTTCTTTCGGTTTTCATTCTGTTATTTTCGCGAAAGAGACGTTTTCTATTGGCCTACGTCATGTCTCATTCATGGCTCCGCGCTAATAGAAAACGAGGAGCTTTATGGCAAAACTCAGATAATAATCAAGGAATTACTTCATTTAATGTCAGAATTCTTCCCTGTCCACTATCTTATAGTTTACTTGTTTTTGGAGACTACAGTGGTTGCAAGTTTTATATGCTTTGGTGAGAACAATATATGTTTTACCACTGTCTGCTTCATATCTCTGAAAATCAATAAATATATTTGTTACAGTCGTCTCTTCGATGTTTATGAATAGTGAAAGAAAGAAAAATAAGTGCTTTTTTCATTGTTGTTGGTGAGAAAGTCATGTTCCTTTATATATATATATATATATATATATATATATATATATATATATACCGAGAGCCCTACAGGAGTACTGTTTGGGAGGCAAAGTTCCGCAAGGGACATGCAAATGAATGATATATATATATATATATATATATATATATATATATGACGGATGTTAAACCAGTCTCGTGATCAGGAGAAGGAGATGGATATATGCTGGTCACTTGATGAGAAGAAATGATCAGAGAATCCCAAAACAAGCTATCAAGTGGAACACAACAGGCCAAAGAAAAAGAGGGAGATCGCGTGAAACTCTGAAGTGGACATTGTTAAGAGATGCCAAATTAACAGGCATAAAATCCTTTGATGAGGTTGAAAGACTCGCCGAAGACAGGAAAAAATGGCGAACTACTTTGCGAGCCCTAAATGACGTTTAACGGCACGGGAAAGATATAAGATATAAGAAGAACGAGTGTTACAATAACTGCATGAAATGTTTTCAAAATGCCTAAGAGAAATGCTCCCTCTGAGAAAAAAAATATTCACATATTTATAAAAAGAGGAAAACCGCTATGAAGCAGAATGTAAGAGCTGTTACACTGTGCATGACGGAAGAGCGGATATAAAAGATTATGTAGCAAGTGAAAAGCACACTTCAGACATATATTCTACAAGCACTTCTAAAAGACTGGACAGTTGTTTTTGTGCCGAAATCTTCTAAACAGGACAAATCAGTACAAGCAGCGGAACTGATAACGTACTATCACACAGTTAAATATCGCATTTCGTTCCATTACCAAGCATTACCAAGCTCTAAAATTTTTAATGATTCCAAAACAGCAACAACAAAAAATGTGGCAATGGGGAAAACTAAAGCAAGAGCAATAGAAAATCCATTCTAGCTCCTGACACTACCAAACGATTATGTGATAATATAGCAAATGCAAACTAATTTGGTATTGTGATCGACGCTGATAAGAATGGTGCCGAGAAAATTTTCCTATTGATTGTTCAGTATTTTAATCTTAAAATTCGTATGGCTATACGAGTTCTTAAACGGGTTCCTTAAAAAATGTAACTGCTTCTGAAATAAGCAATTATTATATTACCGCATTAGAAGAAAACAATATTGATAAATATAAATGAATTGCGTTCTGTTGCGACAAAGCAAATATGAATTTTGGTGGATTACGATCAATTAATATGCTACAAGGCGTGATATTGACAACATCACACTTTCATGTGCCGAAAGTCGTGGAAATACGAGCCTAATACTGTATCCCCAATATATCTTAATGGCATGGAAACGGGAATTTTACTTTTTTTTACGATGAACAAATGCGAACAAGGTGTTCATAAGATTCAAGAGCGAACTAAATGAAAACCATATCTGTGTCGGATGCCCTGGGCACATACTTCTTAAAACGGTAAAAAAAAAAGCGGCTGATGTTCCAACTATGGAAACTATATATTTAAACTGTTCAGTTATTTCTAAATTTATACCCTACACACGGAGAGCCTGAAGAACTCTGTGAATTTGTGGATGTAGAATATCGCAAAATGCTGTCACATTTTTTTAAAAAATGGTTGTCTTTGCCTCTTGCAGCGGAAAGAGTATTACATGTTTATGAAACACTAAAATCATTCTTCCTCTCAGAAGAAAAAGCACCAGAAGTCTTGATTACCCCGTTTGAAAATTCACTAAGCAAATCCTACCTTTGGTTTGTCCACAGTCAGATGAGTGTATTTAATAGACAAGTGCTTAAACTGGAGAAGGCAGATAATAGCGTCTTAGAGATAGGAGTTATTTCAGAGGAAACACTTACATTGATAAAATTCCGAAAGAAGAAAGATTTCTTACCCTAAAAGTGAAATCTATTGTGAAATAAACAGAAGATGAAGTAGGCCTATCAGCTGTAGATATAAATAAATTTTATGTTGAAGTAGAAGACTTTTATGAAACATGCCATGCTTGTGTACAGAGATGGATGACACCTATGAATGAATGTTCCATCTGTAAGTGGATGCTCTTAGGTTCTTTCTCAGCATTTTTTGAAGTGGAAGAGATTGTAACGTTTCTGCAAGACAAGGGGCAGACAAATGACGATTCACTATTGTTTGATCAATTCGCATATTTGAAGCACTGCGCTGAAGCAGCACTCACAAAAGAGAGGACAATTGGAACAGCTCAAGAAAAGTGGACTTATTTCTGTGGACAGTGTGAATATTTGGAGCAGAACTCGGATTTACTAAAATTGTGTGAGTTTATCTTTAGTGTTCCTGGACATAATGCCAGTGTAGAAAGGGTGGATGTGTATGAATGCGTAAAGGACAGAGGAACAAAATTGCATTTATGTCGCAACAGTTAATGTGCTTTTAATTATCGAATGAGCTGCTCAGAGTTCCATGATTATGTTAGTCACCGACAAGATCTTCTTTCCAGAAATTTGACTTTCAAAGAAGCATGACCGCCCAACATGGCACGTGATGATGAAACATCCGAAAGTAAAATAAATTTATTCTGAGACAAGAATGTTCTTCGTTCCATGAATTAATATTGAGCTATTGTAAATTCAAATACAGCAAGATACAACCTAAGACACGGAAGAATGACAATAATACAGTGTTATGATCCAACGAACGATCCAGATGATGAGGTGAAAGACGATTTCTATAACTAGTTACTACAAATCATCAACAAAGTCCCTAAACACGACATCCTAATTGCTATGGGGGACTTCAACGCTAAGGTAGGGAAAGATAACACCGACGTTGAAAAAGTAATTGAGAAAGAAGGAATTGACATGGTTAATCAGAAAGGAGAAAGATTAATTGAAATATGTCTAACAGAGGGAATGGTCATTGGAGGCACAATATTTCCACACAAAGAGATACATAAAAAAAACTTGGATATTTCCAGATGATAGAACTAGAAACCAGATAGATTATTTTTGTATTAGAAAACAATACAGAACATCTCTGATAGACGTAAGGGCTTATAGGTGTGCAGATGTCAACAGTGATCACAACCTGTGAAGCCAACACAAGAAACCAATACACAGAAAGATAAACAGCCACAGCCTACAAGAAGAGAATACTAACAGTAATTTCAATCAGGAACTTGCCAATCATTCCAAAACACCCAGTGAAGTAGAGGAGATAGGTATAGATGAATTATGAAATTCTTACAGCACAGCCATAATCACAGCAGCAAAAGCAAGCGCTGGACTGCAAAAAAAAAAAACAAATAGAAAAGCGTGGATGTCAGAAAACACATGGAAGTACATATATGAAAGATGAGCAGCCAAATTAGACATGTTGAAGATCTGGCGAAAGCAACATAAAAAGAAATAGACAAGAAAGTAAAACGTTCAGCTAGAAGGGATAAACGAGAATACATAGACAATATGGCGAAAGAGAAAGCAGCAAAAACAGGAGACAGCAAAACTTTATATAACATACAGAAGAGGCTAACAGGTACTATTACATCTAAAGAAAGACCAATCCTTAGCAAAACTGGAACCCTATTAACATCAAGTAAAGACCAAATGCAAAGATGGGTTGAACACTTCCAAGAAATACTTAATCGACCACACCCAAAAGAATTGTTAAACCTTGAAACCGACTTATCAGCCCCCAATTAAATGTCAACCTAGATAAAATTACATTGCATGAAACTGAAACAGCAGTGAATTTAATGGCTAACAACAAAGCTGCAGGTGAAGATGAAATAACACTCGAAATGTTAAAAGCTATCAATAGTGACAATATGAGACAACTACAGAGAATGTTTAATAAGATTTTGAAAGAAGAAAAAGTCCCTTCTAAATGAAAAAAGGAGTCATTGTTAAAACACTAAAAAAGGCAACCTTATTGTCTGTAACAATTGGAGAGGAGTAACCTTAATATTAGTTGTGTGAAAAGTATTTTGCAAAGTCATATTGAACAGACTTAAAGATATAGTGAATGATGCGCAATGAGAGAAGAGCAAGCAGGATTTCGAAAATGGAGAAGCTGTCTCGACCAGACCTTTACTCTAAGAATAATACTTGAAGAATATATTGAAAAGCAGAAGCCTTTAATACTGAACTTCATTGACTTTAAAAAAGGATTTGATAACATACACAGAGATTCATTGTGGAGAATTTTAAGTCTATATGGAATACGATCTAAAATTGTCAACATCATTAAGGACCTCTACAATGTATATGTTTGTGCAGTCAAAACAGAAGAAGGAATGAGTGAATGATTCCAGATTGAAACAGGCGTGAAACAAGGATGTATACTGTCTCCTTTACTTTTTGGAATTACAAAAGATTTCATAATGAAAAACTGCTGCACAGGTAACACAGATATTGACTGGATACATGAGACCCAACTAGAAGATCTTAATTTTGCTGATGACATAACACTTATCAGTAACAATGTGAATTCCATGAAAGAAAGAAACAAATATCCTGTTTTCACTGGCTAGCAAAATAGGACTTGAAATTAACAAGGATAAAACAAAAATAATGAAACTTCCCATTAATCAAAATGGAAAAATACACATAGAAGGGACATATATTGAAGAAGTCAGCCAATTTTCATACCTTGGTAGCTACATAGACCAGGATGGTGGCACCAGGAAGAAAGTTAGAAATAGAATTGCAAAAGCAGCATCGATCTTCAAGAGTCTTGAGAACATATGGCATTCAAAAGTTATAAATACAAAAACCAAGTTAAGAATATTCAATTCAGATGTAATATCCACTCTCATTTATGCATGCGAAAGCTGGAAAACAACTAAAGAAATAGACAAGAAACTGGACTCTTTTGAAAACAAATGCCTAAGGAAAATATTCGGCATCAATTGAAACGAATTCAAGAACTATGCAAAGATAAGACACATGACTGAACTACAACCAGCCCCATAGGTGATCAGGAAAAGGAGATGGACATATGTTGGTCACTTGATGAGAAGAAACAGTCAGAGAATCCCAAAACAAGCTATTAAGTGGAGCACAACAGGCCAAAGAAAAAAAGACAGACTGCGTGAAACTCTGAAGTGGACATTGTTAAGAGAGGCCAAATTAACAGGCATAAAATCCCTTGATGCGGTTTAAAAGGCTCGCCAAAGACAGGAAAAATTGGCGAACTACCTTGCGAGCTCTGTTGGACGTTTAACGGCACGGAAAGGATATAAGATAAGAAATTCAAAATGCATGCAAAATATAAAGCATTAAAAATGGGTATTATACAGACAAGAAATATTAATAATTTCTGTTCTTTTGATTTGAACAACATCATTAATATGACGTAACTAATTAAGATTTTTTTCCTTAGGCATTTTATTTGAAAACAAATTCTTAGATCTGAGAATATGTCTGCTAATTTTTTTTATTAATAATGAATAATACATAATATAATGAATAATAAAATTAATAATGAATAATAAATAATGAATAATACTCGAAAATATTTTATTTTTTCAATCTTAGAAAAATGTTCATCTTTTTTCATTTTCTTGCAATCCTACTTATTTACTTGTATCTTACATCTTTCATTCTTCCCGTGGAGTTAAACGTCACATATGGGTCACATAGTTGTTTGCCAAATTTTTCCTGTTTTCGGCGAGTTTTTCAACTTCATCAAGGGATGTTATGCCCACTAAACTGGCTTTTCTTAACAATGTCCTCTTTACAGTTTCATGTGTTTGACCTTTTTTATTCGGCCTACTGTGCTCCACTTGATAGCTTGTTTTGGTATTCTCTGATTGTTTCTTCTAAACGCATGGTCTACATATGTCCATCTTATTTTTCTGATTTGTTTTCAAAAGAGTCTAATTTCTTGACTATTTCTTTATTTGAATATAACTTCTTTACTGAAAATACAATATGGAATGTTAAAAAAGATGTAGACAAAGAATATTACGATGCATACAAATTGGAGGTTATGAAATACCAGAGATTAGATACACTGATGACACATTATTACTGTCCACAACACAAAAAAGGAATGGGAAAACTAATTATGTCGGTTCGTAAGAATAATGAAGAGTAAAACCTCTATCTTCAAGCGAAAAAAATCTAAATTGATAACAACTGACAAAACAAATAAGGCAGCTGAAATACATATCAATGAGGAAAAATTACACGAGGTGGAGAGTTCTGAATATCTTGGATCATTCATTCATTCATTCAGTCATTTGCATGTCCCTTGCTGAACTTTGCCTCCCTAACAGCTCTCCTGTAGGCCTCTCGGTTGTGAGAAAGATGCCCTGCTGCTGATGCATCCATTTGCAGATCATCAACGAAGTCTTGCAGTCATCTTCGCCTTGGTCTTATTCTCTTTCTTTTTCCCATTATGTACCCTTCCAAGATGGTATTCTCTAGATTATCATGACGTTTGGATCATTAGTAACTAATAATGGAGATACAATGAGAGAAATTAGGGCATCTATCACTCTTTAAAAAGTAAAACAACTAAAGGAGCTGTGGAGAGGAATAGATAGAACTATAAAAATAAGATTTTTAAAGGCATGCATCTTTCCCATCGCAATATATGCCCGTGAGACCTGGACACTTAACAAAATAGCCGAGAAACACATAAATACCTTTGAATGTAAATGCTATAGAAGAGTTCTTCAAATATCATGGACACAAAAAAGAACAAATATATCCATACTACAAGAACTTAATACTGAAGAAGGTTCGCTAGTAAAGAAGATTAAACATATAAAACTTAATATTTTGGACACATTAAACGTCATGAGAATTTAGAGAAGACAGTCTTGGAAGAGTACATAATGGGAAAAAGAAAGAGAGGAAGATCAAGGCGAAGATGGCTGCAAAGACATCGTTGATAATCTGCAAATGGATGCATCAGCAGCAGGGCATCTTGTTTACAACCGAGAGGCCTATTGGAGAGCTGTTAGTGGCAAAGTAATGCGAGGGACATGCAAATAACTGGCAGTAGCATCTTCTATCGCCTTGACTTTAAGCAAGTGAGCACTGATGTCCCACCATCTGTATAGCGGAAGTATCTGTCAAACAATGCTCAGTCCTTCTGGGGATCGTAAGTCAGGAGCGTAAGTTTTGGGAATTTTTAAAAAAATCGTCCCACCGCTTACTTGTGCTGGACATATGAGCTATCCATGGATCTGTGGGTAACTGAAGCTGTATTAAAATTAAAAGTTGGCCCAAGGCTAGAAGCCATTCGACAAAATATTTCAACATTCACAACATTAATTTGTATGAGATATACTTTGAAGACCAATTAGCTTGAGAAATTAATGTTCTTCAAATATATTTACTGAGCATTTTAAAATGTTTTCAGGAAAATTAAGACAACTAACTTCTTTGTTTTCTTATACATATTATGTTGTTTTTGTGACTTCCAGTCGTGCGAATGGGACCATATGTTTCATAGCACGTCATTTCTTCATCATGCATCTGATCTTTTATGAAAAAATCTAAATAATCTTTTGCATAGTCACTCTTTTTATCCTACCAGACCACACGTTTTCACGCATAAACCTACACGCAGCGACTAAATTAAGCACTTGCTAGGGTTGCCCTATTCTCTTTTTTTTCCTAATACAAATGGCTGAAATGTATGTGATAGGAATGAATGTGATGATACCAGATCTATTGTCGCATATAACCTTCTCACAAGTTTAGTTCTTGCATATAGAATGTTCTGAAAGCTGCATCTTTTTATTTGATCTTTTTTTTAAAATAACCATTACTATTATGATCATAACTTTTACATTTATGTAAAAATTACATGCAGAACGAAACCAAGCAAATTTAACTGTTGTATAAATAAAAGCTGCACATTAATCTCCTCACACTTGAAACACAGATAAACAGACATATTATCATGCATATAAATGCAAATAAATATAAATACAGATAAAAAGAGAGACAAACAGATAACCAAACAAATAGACAGATAAATAAGTAGACAGATAGTCTGATAGATCGAACGGTAAAGAAATGGGCACGCAGCACCGCTAACATTCCCCTCTTTTTCCACTTACATTTCACTTTATCCAGACATCTTGTATCATTTAGTATAAACAAATATGTTATGATTTAACAAACTGAAATAACAGAATTGAAATAACAAAACATGTACGTTACACTTATACCCTCGATATAAGAAGTAACTACATACATGCAGAAAAGTTATTCTCGCAGTATTGCACATTAAGAATATCTACCAAACAGTATTCAGTATTATTCAGGAAAAAAACAAGATCTAACATTCAGTGTGAAATCACCTAAATTCAGTTCCTACTATGAGGGTATAAAATAAAATGAATAGTAGGTAGTTAGGCAGATAAAGAGATAGAGACAAACAAACAGACGGATAGACAGGCATACAGGCAGGAAAATTACCCAGGCAGGTAAGCACATAGATAGACCGACAAACAGTGAGACAGGCAGTCAAGCAGACAAACGGTCAAGCAGACAAGTAGATAGACGGGCAGACAGACAGATAGACAGGCAGATAAATAGCAGCATAAAGACTGGTACCTCTGCACTGTGTGTGTTTGTTTGTTTGTTTGTTGGTTGGTTGATTTTGAATATTATTCCTGCAATGTTCAGTTGATAAAGCATTTGCAGGCAGCGAAACTCAATTAGTGTTGCCATTACTTTCTCTTATCTCGCCATTTTCAGCACGCTTATCTTCCTAAAATAGTCACTGATATGCACACCGCAGAAAGATTACATGTCAATGGTTCTCCAACTTGACAGTCTATAGACCTACTCTTATCTTTCCAGATATATAGAGAACCTCAAAGAAGTTTGTTTATGTGGGTTAAATCTATCGACTTTTACGGTCTTGAAAACTTACTGAACCTTAGAAATGCTTACAATAATCATTCATTATTTTATTTTTTAAAAAGCATATTTAAATAGTCACATATTATAAATAATACAATGATTTAATGAAATAAATAATCATTTAAAAAGCGAGGAGAGGGGCACTGTTTTTTTTTTCAGCCTCTCTGGATTGAGAGAGGGCGAGAGAGAGAAAGGGAGAGAGAGAGAGATGAATTCTACCGCTTGTTTCTGTATTCAGTCTTTCACAGTATGTTTTGACAGAGGAATATGAAGTAAGTTCAACCACTAACAGACTCGTAACTGAAAAAATAAGAATGTAAGTGCATGTTCAAATAATTCTGCTTATCTTAATACTATACCAAAGCTCGACAAGCGGGAGTTTCTGCAAGGTTACGCACAATGTGTAATTCTTAAACCATAAATATTGACTTTTCTATCTCAATCAATCAAGTGCCGTGCCGCGTGGCATAGGCAATCATTTCTCTTCACAATTCCCTGTCTTTAGACTTTATTATGAGATCCGCTGGTGACTTTCTTCCTAGCCACACTGACAGCCCATCCAGTAACTTTTCTCTCTGTCTTCCTCTGTCTCTTCTTCCCTTAATTTTTCCACTTGCCACAATGTGTTCCAATTTTCCTCTTCTCAGAAAATGTCCTACAGATCTCGCTTGTCTGCCTCTGATATTTCTACTAAATACCCAAAATTGAGAAAAAAAATTTGTCTATCTACAGTTCTTTCAACTTTTTAGTTGAGCGAACTACAGAGAGACAATTTTTGTTGTGTTTTTCGCTCTGGAATCAACTAGAATCGAGTGCAGTTGCGTTAAAAACAAAACAAAATTCGCCTCACACTTCAGACAGTAGCGTAGGTGCTTTACTAGAGACAAGGCTGATATAGATGTTGTAATGGGGAGACGGCTGCACTTATGTAGTATCCGAATTGTAGAAATCATGGTCTTTCTAACCTGTAACTCCTACTTTACATAGGTATACAACTGACATGTTATGTTTGCTTCCTGTTTCGTCACAGAGAATTTTTAAAATTCGAAAATTGAAAGATCGAGATTTAATAAGAACAATATTTTCTACTGCTCAGTCAGGGACACTGTCTTGTGAAATTAGATTTTTTAAAAAGTTCGATAGCAGACGAAAGAATAACTTAAATCTGTAAGCTGCTTCAGTGAAATTTCAGTTCTGATCCCAGAGCTTGTTACAAGAAAATCTGGACGTTAAAATCTTGGTTAAAATATCTCATATATTTCTTCCCCTTCGCACTCCCCGTGGCTGGCCTGAAAATATCCTTTGCATTTAACTGGCACTTGATATTACTGAAACAAAAATGTTTTGCAGCTTACAATAAACTAATCATTGGCATCAATCAAGAAAGGAATAATAAAGCTCTCCTTCTAGTTTCGTTTTAAATTTACACATTCGCTTAGTTACTCTAGAATAGTTTCACTCTTTCTACGAATCAGAGAGCTCCTTAATATGGAAGGTTTTTTTAAAGCATCTTCAAATGTAGACTGTAGATATGCAAGTTAAGAGATCGAATCTTTAAATCTTTATTTTTAAAAATCCATCCAAGTGTAAGTAAATTTTTTAAAATTTCAGACTGAAATATTATTAAATTTGAAATAATAGCGGTGTTTCAAAAAAGTTCAAATTTTAGAAAGACTTTTGTTTAAAAATTTAGATTATTACTGCAAAATAAGACTAAAGCTAGCACTAACTTTTCGCCCATCGGTTTGGATGTATGGAGAATATTTGAACATCAGAACATTTTATCGAAAGTAGATGTTCTACAGATTATAGCAGTTATAACAGAAGAGAACTAGCTAGTAAGGGCACTGCAGCTCTTACTGCTAGCAAAGTCAGTAAACCTCCGAAAACGTTCAAAATCCATAACGTAATATCGCATAAAATTATAGAAAATGCAATAACAGACTGATAATGAATTAAACATTAGATAAATGATAACATATGGCTCATGGAAACTGCGCACTGAAATCCTTGCTAGAGAATCTTAGCGAGAAAGACAAACAACGTTTTAGTATTTGTAATACTTTTCTGACTAAAAAGTCGTTCTCTGTGACCACCGGTGACCCACGGAAGACAGGCTGAAAACCATTCCTTTTGTTCCTGGTTAATATAAATTTTGCAAGTGATTTCTTTATTTCTAGCACTACTTTCACATCACATCGTCGATCAGATTAGTTTACACAAATATGTTTATCAGGTTGGTAACTGTCTTCCTGATGCTGCTCCTAGCTGTAGCTGATGTGAAGAAACATTCCAAGAATATCCGCAAGACTACAAATTACAAGCGACAAGGTAGGCATATTTTTATGAAGCTGTAAACTTGGATGAATACTAGCAAAATGCACTTGAAATATTACATACTGTTAAAATTTTCACAAAGAGAATAGCTTTCTTTTTCTTAAATATAAGAGTTTTTGTTAGCTATAAGAGAAATCGAAATACTAATTGCGTTAAAGTAAAGTAAGTTTACTTTTAGCAACGTATGTAACTCTGTATACAATGAACTTGTAGTTCACATCGTATTAGCCAGGTTGTAGAAAACCGATAGTACCACCTTAGCCAAACTACAAATCTCTTGCTTCAGTTCTTGAAGTGTGTTTACTTTCGAAAAGTATATATGGTCATTTTACACAACCTCAGAAGAAAATATTCAAGTGAAAATCATTTGTGCGAGGTGTCTATGGAAAGAGACTTTCACCACTACTTCATCAATCCGGAAAATTCTCTTTTAGAAAGCCTGGAAAGATGTCGGAGAAATATGCTGATGCTTTGTTACTGAAGGACAATGTTATTGGCAAATGTGAAGACCAGAGTTTTCTCCACATCAACAAATGGGTTACCTATTTTCATTCCTCAGCTGTGAGGACTAATGGTTGAATAACTCTCTCGTGTGCACGCCATTCACTAACTACAAACGTGCCAAAACGAACGCCAGATTCCCTTAAATATTTTAAGTACCCCTGGATTATGAACTATGGTAAGCGTTGCTACAGTGGTGAGGTGCATAATCGGGGAGAAAAAGCTGCAAGTTCAATCCCAGACAGGAATAATTGATCTTTTGATTAATTGATCTTTTTTTCAGTATTAATCACACAGATTGTGCTTATGAACATGTGGCACTCCGGTGAAAACTTCTTCTTCTTCTTTCTTCTTCGTTTGCATTGTCTGTCTATACCTGCAGTCCTGTCTCTTGGATAAATTTCACTGTTTTTTGTAATTCATGTATGGAACCATAGAGTGGTTTCACTGGGCCAGTAATTATTTCTCAGTGACTCGTAGTTGATGCAGTTCTGGAGGATATGTTCCACAGTTTGGGGCACCTGGGCACATGTACACAGATTAGTAGTACCAACCTTAAACTTTGTATACATATGACTTCGGAGTCGGCTGTGTCCTGTTCGGAGATGGAAGATGGTGACTTGTTCCTTTCTGTTTAGCATGTGATAGTCATCATGTGGTGGTGTTTGTGGCTTCCTGTAGGTTCTTATCATGCTTTTCTTTTGATTATAGGTGATTGGTATGTCTGGTTGCTCCATTTCAGTGCCCTCTTTGGCACGGTGAAAACTAGGACAAGTAATTTCTAAACACATCAAGGTTACAAGTTGCATGATATTTTGTTTATCTGGAGAAAATGATCAATGAAAAGTTTATTTGGAATATTTTACTAGACAGTTAAAAATTGTGATTTTTATATTTGACTTAAAAAAGGTGCCCAATTTTCGTGTAGATTAAAGTTGAATTTTGTGGAGAACTAACACTGAGGTTTTCTAGTATAACGTGCGAATATCATTGTCCCGAGACCAATTATATTATCTTGCATATTTCATCACTGCATTGTAACAAAGCAAGAACATTTGTTGTCAGTTCAGTTGTTTGTGTATTTTGCAAATACTTCTCACTTCGTTCATTAAGTGGTTAAATAACTCACACTGGAACACAAAAGGCCGAAGAGAAAGAGGTCGACCACTTGGAAATCTAAAGAGGACATTGTTAAGAGAGGCTGAAAAGCTCACCGAAAACAGGAAATCGTGGCGAACTACCATGTGAGTCCTATGTGACGTTTAGCGGCACGGGAAGGATGCAAGATGTAAGATGATTCGCGTTGCGGATAAGATTATGGTAATTATGTTAATATTTTATGTGCTCGTAGGAGGTGAGAGATTAGTAAATAACACATTTTTCATGCAAACTCTGAGAACAGGTTATTCTTTGAAAGTATCTTATTACGGAGGTCAGGTTAATGATCCAGTCAACAGTCTTTTGAGTATATTCAGACAGCCGCAGAAGAACCTTTATAAATCTTAGAGTAAAAATTCTACGAGTCTTTCCTATGTCAAATCCTAAATGTTTAATTGTACTCCAGTCTTTTGTGTATCATGAAGTAAATGTTCTTTTGTAGATCATAATGTATTGGTAACAGAAAAAAACTGTATCAAAACGTTTATTATATACGTTTATATCTATCATTTTTGTAACACGTGTTGCCATAATTTTACGTATTATTGAACCGTCTCAATAAGAAAATTTATTTTTGAAACCAGCTGAGTAATGAACATATTTTCCCAATAAATTCTAAAAGTCAAACTCATTCATTCACTGAAACCGATGCTTTTGTCTTTCAGTCACATGCGGGCAATTTCACTTCCAGTGCAAAAACGGCTGGTGCATTCAGGAAGATTGGGTCTGTGACACAGATCGTGACTGTCCTGATAACTCTGATGAAATAAACTGTCGTAAGTGCACGATTTCGTTCAGAAACAGATACACACGATAGCATTAGTAACTGCCCAGTCGCATGTTTGTCAATTTTTTTTTCGAGGAACAGCAGCAACAGTTTGATTTTAAAGTGGCACGATAAATTAATCGTTCCATAAAATTTATTAACGAGTATTAAAATAAAGTACTAAGCTCATCTCATGCGTGTTAGAGTCCTGTCAGGTTTCCATGAACGATCAGCAGACGTGTGCGGTAACGTGCAGCGGTTTCCCCACAATGCAACGCCTTTGCTGCTATTCGTAACTTATTTGCGTAGTGTTTGCTAAGAGTGACATGCACATGTGACCGGTATGAAATAGCTGAAACCTGGACTCGTCAGTGAGCATCATATTTCTTCATTGAGCAGACATATGAAGAATGTGCTGCTTACGCCACTGCAAGTGGTGATGAGGCATCAGTGTAGGGCTGTATAGCCGGACGATGAAGTTAAATTCTCTCGTAGTCATCGTCTCATTGAATCACAGCTGGTTCTGTGAGACTAGGCCTGTTGTCAGCAGTCAGTCAAGGTGGTAGGTAGAAGTTGGTTCCGTCTATGACAAGCAGTGATGTAACTGTTCTGTTGAGGAAATTACCCTGGACGGCAGTGTCTAGGCAGATCGCAAATGCTCGCACTGTTTTTCGAATAGCCCATGCTGCATGTGAAGTATTGAGCGCTGTAATATATACAGTGGATAACTGTTGTTCTTCCAGAAATGGCAATTGTTATGATTCTCTTTCGAACTTTTCCGTGGTCGGTCGAGATCCCTCTAGAACGACATGTGGTCTGAGAAACCCGTGACAGAGAATTGTGGAAGGGACTGTGAGTGGGAGTCAGTCTACGTTTGTCAGTGTACCTAAGAGGATGGTTTTTGTGATGTCTCTGTCGAGAAAATGGATGTTTATATCTGTTACTAGAGTTGTGAAAGTATGAATGGACTCGCCATATGGCAGGGCAAACCTGCCTGCGGTAAAAATATCGTCATCACCATCTGCATTTTCACCTAGTTCATCAATAAAATTTCATGTCCAGTGATACACAGAACTGGCTTGATTTCTGTATCAGTGTGTTGCCAAATTTAGGTTTGCAAGAGCCTGGAAGTGAAGGACGGCTGGAGACAGTGAATAACTAGTCCAGAAACACTCAACAAACACGGCTTCAACTAGTGCCCCAACATTTTATTCAGTAAAAAGTAACACAGTAAATACAGCGGCACTTACGATTTCATGAACGTGTATATCAAAGTGCCTAGCATAACAGAATAATGTGTAAACATTGAGTCCCGACACTATTACAAAGCGGTTTTAGCAGCCAATCAGACTAGGATTTAGCGTTAAGTTTCACTTTCGTGTAACATAATATATCAATTTTCTTATAATAACGGGTTTGATTATATGCTTTGTAACTATTATTCTATAAAGACCAACACACCCTACATCCATTGGTTATAGTCAAACTAGTATGGTGTACATAAAGGACTTATGGTAAAGTAGTTAGAAAAGCGTAGAATTATACATGCATTTTCACACACACACACACACACACACACACACACACACACACACACATGCACGCACACACACACATACATACAGGATTATTCATAGTTCAATGAAACATTTCAAAATTTCGCAACAAAGAAACTACATAACGGATCATGATAATTCTTACACCAAGAGAGAGAGAGAGAGAGAGAAAGAGAGAGAGAGAGAGAGAATAATCTTTATTTTTAAAGGGTAAAGAATTGGGCACGCAAGCCCGTCTTACACTCTGCCCTTCATCACTCCATCTTTCATTCTTCCCACACACTCGATTTAATAAAAGTATACTAATTACATTAGGAAAAAAACAAATCAAAAGAGTTTACGATTAAACTATTACATTCAAAGTAAAAGAGAAGTAATTAACCTAATAAACTAGCACTCACACACATACACGCGCACATATATATATATATATCTTATCTTATATCTTATATCCTTCCCGTGTCGTTAAACGTCACATAGGGCTCGCAAAGTAGTTCGCCAATTTTTCCTGTCTTCGGCGAGTCTTTCAACTTCATCAAAGGATTTTATGCCTGTTAATTTGGCCTCTCTTAATAATGTCCTCTTCAGAGTTTCACGCGGTCTGCCTCTTTTTCTTCTGCCTGTTGTGTTCCACTTGATAGCTTGTTTTGGGATTCTCTGATCATTTCTTCTCATCAAGTGACCAACATATGTCCATCTCCTTTTCCTGATCACCCATGAGACTGGTTGTTGTTCAGTCATCTGTCTTATCTCTGCATTGTTCTTGAATTCATTCCACTTGATGCCGAGTATTTTCCTTAGGCATTTGTTTTCAAAAGAGTCTAATTTCTTTTCTATTTCTTTAGTTGTTTTCCAGCTTTCGCATGCATAAATGAGTGTGGATATTACATTTGAATTGAATAGTCTTAACTTGGTTTTTGTGCTTATAACTTTTGAATTCCATATGTTCTCAAGATTCTTGAAGATTGATGCTGCTTTTGAAATTCTGATACTTATAACTTTTGAATTCCATATGTTCTCAAGATTCTTGAAGATTGATGCTGCTTTTGAAATTCTGATACTAACTTCCTTTCTAGTGTCACCATCCTGGTCTATGTAGCTGCCAAGGTATGCAAATTGATTGACGTCTTCAATATCTGTCCCTTCTATGTGTATTTTTCCATTTTGATTGAGAGGAATTTTCATTATTTTTGTTTTGTCCTTGTTAATTTCAAGTCCTATTTTGCTAGCCAATGAAGACGGGCTATCTGTTTTTTCTTGCATGAAATTCACATTATTACTGATAAGAGTTATGTCATCAGCAAAATCAAGATCTTCTAGTTGGATCCCATGTACCCAGTCAATACCTGCGTTACCTGTGCAGCATTTTTTCATTATGAAGTTTATTGTAATCCCAAAAAGTAAAGGAGACAGTATACATCCTTGTTTCACGCCTGTTTCAATCTGGAACCATTCACTCATCCCTTCTTCTGTCTTGACTGCACAAACATATCCATTGTATATCCACACAGACATATACATAAACAAAAATACATTGTCCGTACAGATCTTCTAACAAACATTAAAATAGTTTCTAACAATATCTAACTAGTTGCTTTTCGAACTATGTCATTTTAGTATTTGATGGCTGGCGAGTCATGGGTTGAAAGAGTGGTGGTTATTCTATGGATGCATATAATTACAAGCAAGTAAATAATGAAACAGGTTTGAGTTAAAGGATGAAGCATTATTAATGGATTTTAAATGGTAGGGGAGGGTGTTCCAGAGCTGTAATGCAAGGCTTTTCTTGTACAGATCAATCCTGGGTTTAGGAAGAAGACAGTTTTTTAAACGCTGGATTTTAAATGGTAGGGGAGAGTTTCCAGAGCTGTACTGCAGAGTATGCAAGGCTTTTCTTGTACAGATCAATCCTGGGTTTAGGAAGAAGACAGTTTTTTAAACGCTGGCTATGTCTAGTGTTATACGTAACCAGTGACCACAAGTAAGGTGGAGCATTGTGCGACATAATTCTGTGAACAAACTTAACTTTGTTAAAAATGACTATATTTGAAGGGTAGAATTTTGAGTTGCATGTGCTGATCTACAATGTGTACTAGGTGTTTGTCACAAATCAGATTTAATGGTCGTTTGTGAAGTGAGTGGAGCCTTTTTGTGTTTGAGACTGAGCATCCATCCCTGATTGTGGAACACTAATCTAAGTGTGTTTGTATGTGTTATATGTAGTATATCTTTCTTGTGTCTTTGTCGATAACAAGTTTGTTAGGTTATGTACGTGAGAATTCCAAGTTAAATGCTGATCAATGATGAGTCCTAGAGTTTTATGTTCGTGAACATTTTCTACTGCCTTAGTCCCGGGACAAAGCTGTAGTGAAGTTTTTGTTGCAGTTTCTGTCTCGCAGTGATGAGCATGGATTTTGTATTGCTGGTGTTTATCAACATACCATTTTTATTACTCCATTTAATCAAATTGTTTATATCACTTTAGAGCGTTGTCTGTAGGTTATTGATGTCACAGTCACAGTCATCAACAAATAGATCACATGAAGAGTGCTTTAAATGTAGTGGTAAGTCGTTAATATAGATAGTAAAGAGAAGAGGACCAAGAACGGAGTCTTGGGAATACCAGTATCAACTACAGAAGAGTCAGATATTTTGTTTCTAAAGCAAACTACTTGTTTTCTACCTGAGATAAAAGATGTAATAAATTTTGTTAGGTCAGGGTGTAATCTATAACCTTCCAGCTTTTTTTGCAAGAATTTCATTATCAATCATATCGAAGGCTTTCTTGAAATCAACAAAGACAGCACCACATAATTTGCCATCATTTATATTAGCCAGCTTTCTGTCATTTTAGTTAATGCTGTGTGGCAGGAGTGATTTGATCTAAAACCTGACTGACTGTCTATTAGTAGGTTGTTTTCCTGCATGTGTAGAAGTGTATATACTTTTGTATATGCTTTTCAAGAGGTTTAGATAGTGATGACAGAATGGATATGGGTCTATAGTTTGAGAGGTCACAATCTGTCCAGATTTCAAAAGGGGAAACACTTTGGCGAGTTTAAAAGCGTCAGGGAAATAATGTTTGTCAATGCACAAATTGTATATGTATGTTAGTGTGTCTGTGATAACTAGTGCAGCGCAGCGTAGTATCTTGTTACTAACGTCATCACATCCCGCTGAGTTAGTGTTTTTTAAAGACCGGATGTAGTTATAAACCTCACCGACTGTAAGGAAAGGAATATTTAGTTGTTTTAGCCTTACACATTTACTGTCGCTGTAAGTTTTCAACACACTCAGGTCGCACTTAGGGTCGGTAATGAAGATTTTAGAATACTAATTTCTTCCCTAAAATGTTCACTGACGTTAGTGCAAGTGTCTTCACCATTAAGTGTTTGTGGGTCAAAGTGCTTCCTTTTATTTACAAGAATATTAATCGCTTTCCACAGAGATTTACCATCAGTTTTGTCTTTCGCTAACTTTCTGAAGTAATTTTTCTTCTCCTGCCTAATTAAATACTGCACATTACTCCTAAGTGAACGATAGCTACTGGAATCTCTGCTTTTATTAGATTCATCCCGTTTCCTCGTGAGTTGCAAAATATAAGGAATTATCCAGGGGATTTTATTAAGTGTTTTACTCTTATTTCTTTGATGGGGACATGCTTGTCAAAAATATTTCGAAATATCTCATCTGGATTGGTTAACTGGTAAACGCACGTAAGATGCGAAGCATTTAGATCAGTTAAAAATAATTCCAAGTTAAAGTTTTTAAAGTTCCTATATTTGATGCTGGTATGTTTGTGTTCAGGCATTTTATACCCCTAGTGCGACCACGTACAGCAGATAGGGTAGTGATCACTCAGCGACACATGAGGGACAGTACATTCAGTAATGTTTCTTGGATGAGCTACATAAATATGATCTATTAGTGTTGATGATCATTCAATTACCTAGTAGGTTTTTCAACAATTCGGGAGAAGTTGTAGGATGTTAAAATGTTCTTTCATATAGGATTGGGCTGATTGAGATCTATACTGAAGTCGCATAGAATGATTACGTCCTTGAATTTATAAGTTAGAGCATCATCAATCATAGTCGTAAAGTGATCATACCACTCGGCTGATGCATTTGGATTTCGGTATACAAAACTAATTAGAATTGGGCTAAGATATGATATTTTAATTTCTAACATGATACATTCAACCTCTGGTGTTTCCAGGTCTTCTCTTCTACAAAATTTAACTGTATTAGAAATGTAAACGATTAAACTCTAGCCTCCTAGCTTGGTCGCGCCTGATCAAATTAAAGCCATCTATTCGTATATCATTGTCAGTGATGTTTTTATATAATCTGCTTTCAGAGAAGTCAAAAATATGAAAAAGTTGTTGAAGTATATGATAATCTCAGGGAGTTTTCCTAACAAGTGATAAACATTTAAACAGTCAGCTTAGACAGAGAGAGAACGAAACGCTTCAAGATTTTATTTAAAATAAGTCCGCCGGTAGAGCTCTCGAGGTTTGCCACTAGAAGGTAGCAGTAGCAAATATGGCGTTCAGTAAATGTGAGCGGTCATTTTGTGTTTTGGAATACGCAAGAACCTAGTCCGATGTGACTGTGCACAGACGATTTCGAGCGAAATTCTAGAAGGCAGCACCAGTTTTCAACAGTATCAGGAAGTGGTATGTGAAATTCCGGGATGGAGGCTGTCTATGCACAGTTTATCGGCAGGGACGTCCAGGACCAAGTGAAACCGCCCCCACCAGGTCCACACACATGCAGGTTTACAGCTGGGAATCTCGCAATCAACAGTATGTCGAATTTCCCGTGTAGTGGAAGACTGGGAATCTCGCAATCAACAGTATGTCGAATTTCCCGTGTAGTGGAAGACTATTCAATTCAAATGTAATATCCACACTCATTTATGCATGCGAAAGCTGGAAAACAACTAAAGAAATAGAAAAGAAATTAGACTCTTTTGAAAACAAATGCCTAAGGAAAATACTCGGCATCAAGTGGAATGAATTCAAGAACAATGCAGAGATAAGACAGATGACTGAACAACAACCAGTCTCATGGGTGATCAGGAAAAGGAGATGGACATATGTTGGTCACTTGATGAGAAGAAATGATCAGAGAATCCCAAAACAAGCTATCAAGTGGAACACAACAGGCAGAAGAAAAAGAGGCAGACCGCGTGAAACTCTGAAGAGGACATTATTAAGAGAGGCCAAATTAACAGGCATAAAATCCTTTGATGAAGTTGAAAGACTCGCCGAAGACAGGAAAAATTGGCAACTACTTTGCGAGCCCTATGTGACGTTTAACGGCACGGGAAGGATATAAGATATATATAAAATATAAGATAAGTGGACGATTGTATTTTAGATTGCGGGGGCATCGCTGGTAAGCTTGTCTAACACGATATATATATATATATATATATATATATATATATATATATATAATAATTATGTCCTGTCCCGAAATAGAATCAACGATCTTCCAACTGGCACTGCACTTCGAAGTGCATCTCAGCCACTCAGCTAAAGAGGACCGGTAGTAGATGTGACAAATGAAATTATTTAAGTTCCCAATGCTTGTTTCGCATGCTCCACAGCTAGCAGGAGGCATTATCTGCTGTTTCTGTGAAGCTTTTTTCAGTGCCCTTGCTTTTGCTTGCCCCTTTATGCTCAAATGTTTGCATAGGTCATATATTGCTACGAATCCTCTTGGTCCCATTTCTACAGCTATCACTTTTGCCTTGATTCCTGCCCCCTGCCTTAGTTGCTTGATCAGATCAGGGCAGTTCAGTGGGACAAGTTGGATGATATGGCTAGGCGTCAGCCTGTTCACTCTGAAGCTCCTGATTTCAGAGAGATTAAGCTGACCGCCATTATCTATTGCCACCTGCATCCCGTCCTGCTAGTAAACTGTTAGAAACCAGCTTTTAGTTTAAGTCTGATGACCAGATAGGCTGATGCTATTCTGATCTGGTGCTGTCTTTCTTGTTGATGTCTGTAAACTATTATTGCCACAAGAGGAAATTAAATTATCATTATATCTGCCACGAATGTTCCTGAGCACTTACTTGAGCGCTTGAGCATACGACGCTGAATTTCACCGTTTGGAAGAGCGTATCTATCTTACCTTTATATGCTTTTGCTGTCTGCCTATATGTCTCCCACCTATAGACTCCACCCACCAACATCAACTACACTGTTAACTAGCAGTGACTGAATCGATACAGATTCTTTGTATAATCCTGTCTTCATGTAGTCACTCAGCTGTGTTCTTGGCATTGTACAATTGTTTCAAATCAGCATCTGTTAACTGTTCTTTCACAAGGACCGCGAGATTCATTCAAGAGAGGCTGCAGTGTTTGTATATTCGTTATGTATATTTGTAAAACATACAATGAATAGACTGTTTTGAAGACATTTGTGCGTGACAACCCATGTGTCAGCGTGCAAGAAAATCATGACAAACTGTACCTTGTAATCTGTGACTATCTGCAGCAGAAACAATTGTCACTTTAAATATTCTGCATATCTAAAAAGCGTTCAGTTACGTATATCTTTAGTTCAAGCACGGCTGCACAACGGGACGTTTTAGTAGACTGCAGAAATATAAGTAAGACTGCACTTAACAGATGGAACGTAATTTTCAAGCTACTGTCACTTCAGATAGAGAACGGCTGCTAAACATTTTTTGCCCTGAATGTCTAATCATTAAACGGGTTTCTAATCTAAAGTAGCAGCTAAAAACAAAGAACTAGATAGAGAGCTGTTACGGAAAGATAAAGCAATACAAGAACAATATAGGACCATAGTACATAATAGATATAATGCTATAGATAAGACTGAAACGATTGATCAAAAATGGAATATGCTCAAAGACTCTATTCAGCAAACATCTATCGAAATCCTACTTCCATATAAAAGACACGCTAGACAGGGGTGGACGATAGAAGAAATTTTACAACTAATGGATCGGAGAAGAAGTCTTAAGGAAGACAAAGTTGAATATGACAAAATAAATAAAGAAATAAGACACAAATGCAATAAAGCTAAAGAAGAGTGGCTAAATAAGAAATGTAGCGAAAAAGAGACACATCACCATGGAAACGCAAGAGATATGTACAAACAAATAAAGGAGTTAACAAACAAAAAGACATACCACAAGACTGGTTGACTGAAGTCAAAGAAGGGGCATACAATAATGGACAGAGATGAAATAATGACAAGATGGAGCGAATGCATTAGAGAACTCTATGAGGACAATAAAAGCGAAATAAATATACGAAATAATAATAAATGACCTCAGATATTAAAAGTAAGATACAAATAGGCAGCTGGAATGTAAGAACACTAAACCAGACTGGAAAACTAGCACAAACCATCAAGGAAATGCACAGATACAAACTAGACATACTAGGAATACAGAAGGAAATTAACAACACAGCACACAGAAGATACAATAATATGGTCAGGTAAAGAAGATCTTCATGAAGGAGGAGTAGCATTGATTATAACAAAAGAAGCATCAAGAGCATTGCTGAAATGGACCCCAATAAATGAGAGATTATTATATGCACGGTTCAACTCAAGATTCACGAAGCTGTCTATTATAGTTTGTTATGCACCAACAGAAGCAGCTGAAGAGGAATTAAAAGAAGATTTTTACAACAGCCTCCATGCAACAGTAGAAACAATACCCAAGCATGATGCTACTCATCCTGGGTGACTTCAATGCAAAAGTAGGTGAAGGAAATGAAGATAGAAGAAGAATCATGGGAAGGGAAGGAATCGGAGAAATAAATGAAAATGGAGAAAGACTGTGCAGTTTCTGTGAAGAAAACATGATGATCATCGGATGGACAATTTTCCAACACAAAAACATCCATAAGGTGACTTGGAGGTCACCAGATAAAACCACAGAAAACCAAATCGATCACATACTAATAAACAACAAGTGGAAACGGTCACTACAAGATGTGCGAGCAAGGAAAGGAGCAGATGTAGGAAGTGATCACAACCTTCTGGTAGCAAATATAAAACTAAAATTAAGGAAAGCCAAAATCAGAGAACACAGAAAGATACATTTTGATACAAGAAAACTGATAGACCAGTAAACAAGAAATGAATTCTCAATAGTACTTAAGAACCGCTTCAGTGTCCTACAAGACGAAGCAGAAATGTCCATATTAGAGTTCAATAAAACACTACAGGAAACAGCAAAAGAGGTGCTGGGATATCGGAAAAGGAGAAAAGAGGAATGGATAAGCGAGATCACATGGGAAAAGATAGAGCAAAGAAAAGAAATCAAGAAAAAATTACTGAACACCAATCACAACGGCTTAAAGAACGAGTTTTAAGTAATTATGCACAAAAAGACAAAGAAGTGAAGGAATCATGCCGTCAAGATAAACTTCAATATTATGACAACTTAGCAGAAACAGCAGAGAAAGCAGCATATACAAATGACATGAAAACCATATATAAAATCACAAAGCAGATGACAGGTAACTTCAACACAAGATGTGAAAGTGCAGTAAGAACACAAAATGGACAACTGGTCAGTGGAGAAAGAGAAAAAATTGAAAGATGGAGGGAACACTTTAACACCCTACTAAACAGAACACAAGCAGCACAAACAATAGACATACCTGAAGCAAAAACGGAACTAAACATCAATACAGGACCAATAACAATAAATGAAGTAAAGGAGGCGATAAAAGAAGCTAAAATCAGGCAGGGCACCAGTTGAAGATGAAATGACTGCTGAGATGTTGAAAGCAGAAGAAACAGAAACACCAAAACAACTTTGCTGGATATTACAACAAATTTGGGATCTAGAAAAAGCCCCAGAGGAGTGGAAAACTGGGCTTATAGTAAAACTACCAAAGAAGGGTGACCTCAGAGATTGCAGGAACTGGAGAGGCATTACCCTACTGCCACTCACCAGTAAAGTATTTTGCAGAATAATCATCAACAGAATTGTACCAACACTTGAGGAAAAACTTCGGAAAGAGCAGGCAGGATTTAGGAAAGGAAGATCATGCATAGACCACATATTTGTACTTAGACAAATATTAGAACAGGCAAATGAGTGGCATAGCACAACATATGCATTATTCATAGATTGTGAGAAAGCTTTTGACAGTGTCAACAGAGATGCACTGTGGAAAATCCTAAGATGGCATGGCCTCCCCCATAAAATAGTTAATCAAAGCCCTATACGAGGGTTTTCAGTGCAAAGTTACCTGTGAAGAACATACCTCCAGCAGCTTTAGGGTACAAACAGGAGTGAAACAGGGATGTGTACTATCACCAACATTATTTATCTTGGCAGTAGACTGGTTAATGAAGGAGGCAACATCAGACAAACGCAGAGGATTACAATGGACCCTTGACACAGTGCTGGAGGACCTTGACTTTGCGGACGACATTTGTCTATTATCAAGCAGTCACAAAGATATGCAAGATAAAATAAACAAGCTAACTCAGAATGCAAACAACATAGGACTAAAAATCAACGTAGGAAAGACAAAGTTAATGAAGCAAAATGTGAACAACAGAAATGTACTCAGAGTAGATAACAAGTTAGTGGAGGAGGTCACCGAATTTGTATACCTTGGCAGCAGAGTAGTAGAAAATGGAGACAGCACAGAGGACATCAACAGCAGACTTACTAGAGCAAACCAGGCTTTTGCAATGCTGCAGACTATATGGAAATCAAAAAAACTAAGCATAAATATGAAAATCAGGATATTTAAGAGTAATGTTCTAAGTGCATTACTCTATGGAAGTGAATGCTGGAAAATCACCAAAACCATAGAAAACAAGTTGAATTCTTTCCAGACTAAATGTTTACGAAGAATTAGAAAAATATTTTGGCCAAAGACCATAAGAAATAACATCTTATTAGCAGAAATGCAGATGAAACCACTGACAACAATTATTGAGGAAAGACGCTTGCGATGGTTGGGACATGTGCTCCAAATGACTGACAACTCACTACCAAAAATAGCACTAAGATGGACACCACAGGGGAGCAGAAGTAAGGGTAGACCAAAAGAGACATGGAAAAGAACAACAGAAAGGATGTTGAGCAATAGAGGGCTCACCTGGGCAAGAGCAGAAAAAAAGGCGAAGGACAGGCATTTGTGGAAAACCCTTGCGGAAGCCCCATGTGCCCTGAGCACTTAAGGTTCAGAGAGAGAGAGAGAGAGAGAGAGATTAAAAGCAGAAGTGGAAGAAGCCATCAAAACACATGAAAAACAACAAAGCACCAGGACCAGATAAAATCACCAAGGAAGAATTGGAAGCATTAAGATAAGTGAAACAATATAACTCAACAAGCTCAAGGAAAAGAATTTGAAAGATGAGTATGAGAAGAAAATAGGAGAATTGTTCATAAACGTACCCACAGAAACAAAATGGTGGCGGAGGAATGGCTTTGTTAATCAACGTTTTGCATACAGCAAAGGAAACGTGTTTCCACACGTAAGTTCTGTGAAAAAAAGGAGGTAGAGAAATGAAAATAACAACATGATGGAATGATGAGATGAAAAAGGCTGTAAAAGAAAAGAAAAATAAATGGATGAAAAGTAAGCAGGAGCAAGATTACATTGAAAATCGAATTGCAAGAAGACTCTAATAGAGCAATAAAAGAAGGAAAAATAGATTCATGGCAGGAATACACTGAAGCATCAAACAACAATCATAAAGAAGCTACGAAAATCTTTTGTACAGTGTAGTGAGAAATAGGG
Source organism: Achatina immaculata (assembly GCA_009760885.1). Lineage (NCBI taxonomy): Eukaryota > Metazoa > Mollusca > Gastropoda > Stylommatophora > Achatinidae > Lissachatina > Lissachatina immaculata. Next base: position 4,112,687 of record CM019699.1, read on the forward strand.
CAGAGCACTTTGACCCAACAGAGATTTGAACGATGTTAATGTGATCTACTATGCGAACCAGAGATGGTGTTACGGAGATAGAGATAGTACTTCGACAAGCTACTCAATATACCATCCAACGCATGTCAGAATGATGATAACAGCACAGCTGGCCCCTGGAGCGTGAACAAGACGTATTACTAGCTGTTTTCAGAGAAGCCATAGGAAAGATCTCAATGAGCAAAGCTCCAGGATGTGATGAAGAATCAGTGAGTTAATCAAATGTGAGAAAGAGGCTGAAATAGCTTGACTTCACAGACTCACTACCACAGGACTGGAGAAAAGCTATAATTACTCCAACATAGAAGAAAAAAAGCAGGAAAAGGAATGCAACCAACATAGAGGCATCTCACTACTAAGCCTAACTAAAAAAAACAACATTCTGCAAGCTTCTAGACGACAGACTGCAGCCAATGATCGAACCTAGGGTTTACGAAAAGCAGAAGCTTTACAGATGCCATTTCCCCCTAAAACAGCTAACAGAAAAATCAGTCGAACACAATCAGATACTGCACATAGCTTACCTATATCCAGAAAAAGCATTTGACAGATTAGATAGACATAAACTGTGGGAAATCTCACAGCAGTAAGGATGTTTGTTCTCTCTTGAGTATATTACTTTATATACTTCAGACATTATAACTCTCTTATCTTTCCATCTTACACTCAGATGTGTAGGACATGTTTTAATAAGAGGCAAACCGAAATACCTAATGAGACCACAAAAACTGGAGGGAAAAATAGACAGAGGAAGACAAAGAAAGAAAACTTGACGGACTAAGAGTGGCACAGAGCACAGTTCAAAATACAGCTTATAGAAACAGCTGATTGACATGGACCAGAGAGAGTTTCTTCTGCAGCTCGCTCATCTAGACTTGCAGCTTCTCCCATCGAATGAATGTTCTGGAAATTGTAACGATTTTTAACATTCTAAACCAGCCATTGCTAGTAGAGTTTGGATATTGCTTTTTTTCTCTTTTTTCTTAGTCATCGTGCATAGTAAGTTCTTTCTGTTTAATTTTGAGAGAAATTTTTACTTATTTTTTAAAATGTGTTTGGTCTTCAGTTCCACAACCTTGGCATTTGTTCCATTTCTTCAGTTTCTTTGGATCTTATTCTTACTGACATAGCAGTAGTGTAAGTTGTTCCACTAATAGCTGTTTGTTTCATTTCTCACGGTTGCTTCTGGATGGTACGTAAAGTTGCTTCATTAATAGCTGTAATTCTCATGCGTCCTCTCATTTATTTTAAAACGTTTTATTATTTTTAATTTATTTTTCTTCTGTGCTTCTAGCTTTTCTTTAGCAACCAATGCTTCTAATGTTTGAATTTTCATGCTTTGGCATAGTGAAGGGGGGTTGTTGAATGATTTTGTTTAAGTGTAAAAGTTAATAATGTCCAAGTAAGCTCAGCGATTCGATCACAAACACCGTTTAGATGACAATACGTGCACAACTAATTGGTTGGTTTGTGCTTCGCTGTTTTCTTCTCGTGTCAGTCCGCGCCTTTTGTGTACTGTATTCATATGCGGCTGGTTCATTTGGCGGACTTTTCTGCGTTCTTGTGATTTTTCGTGGACTGTGAAGTATTGTAACACACGTGAAAATTATGATGTGCTGCTTTTGTTCTCTATGTATCAATCATATTCGAACAAATTCGTGTTTTAGAAACTCGTGTTACTGGAGAACAAAGTGTAATTTGTTATGATGTCAGATTCATTCATTCATTTGCATGTCCCTTGCTGAACTTTGCCTCCCAAACAGCACTCCTGTAGGCCTCTCGGTTGTGAGCAAGATGGCCTGCTGCTGCTGCGTCCATCTGCAGATCGTCAACGATTTCTTGCAGCCATCTTCGTTTTGGTCTTCCTCTTTTTCTTTTTCCCATTATGTATCCTTCCAAAATGGTCTTCTCTAAATTATCATGACGTTTAATGTGTCCAAAATATTTAAGTTTTCTCTGTTTAATCCTCTTTACTAGCCAGCCTTCTTCAACATTAAGCTCTTGTAGTATAGATATATTTATTCTTTTTTGTGTCCACGATATTTGGAGAACTCTTCTGTAGCATTTACATTCAAAGGCATTTATGTGTTTCTCAGCTGTTTTGTTAAGTGTCCAGGTCTCACAGGCATATGTTGCTATGGGAAAGATGCATGCCCTTAAAAATCTTATTTTTGTGGTTCTGTCTGCTCCTCTCCACAGATTCTTTATTTGTTTTACTTTCTGAAGAGCAATAGATGTCCTCCTTTTAATTTCCCTCATTGTATCTCCATTATTAGTTAGTAGTGATCCAAGATATTAAAAACTCTCCACTTCTTCCAATTTTTCCTCATTGATATGCATTTCAGCTGCCTTGTTTGTTTTGTCAGTTGTCATCAATTTAGTTTTCTTTGCATTAAGATAGAGGTTTTGCTCTTCGCTGTTCTTACGGACTGACATAATTAGTTTTTCCATTTCTTTTTGTGTTGTGGATAGTAACACTGTGTCATCAGCATATCTAATCTCTGGTATTTCATAACCTCCAATTGTTATGGCATCGTAATATTCTTTGTCTACATCTTCTCTAACATTCCTCATTATATGTTCAGTATACAAGTTAAATAAGTAGGGTGACAATATGCACCCCTGACGGACCCCTTCTTTTATGTCAAACCAAGTTGTTGTTTCACCATTTATTCTTACTGCTGCTTGTTGGTCTAGATACAACAGTGATGTTAATTGTATCAAATGTGTTGGAAATCCCATTTTTTTCCGGAAGGAAAGCAATGGTAAACTATCTTCTGGAAATATACCAAGAAACCTAAACAGCAATCATGATGTCAGATACCTCTTTTATATTAGCATGAAATGCTAACCTGAATGTATTGAAATTACTCACAATTTTAGTTTTTTTTTATACAAGCTTACAGTCTTTTAGCATATTAATAGTTTTATATTCTGAAGTAATGGTGTTTTATGCTTATTTATTTGTACTGGCACTGCTCAAAAGCCCACAGTTATTCGCGGAGATTTTGATACAAAACGTTTCGATGCCAAGAGTTTAAAAAAAGAGCATTAGTTTTCTATCTCATAAAAAAGGTCTTCTTTAAAACAATTACAAAAGCAGAATATTATGATGACTATATGTCCACCATGTCTCCAAATAAATACTCAAAATATTGCCAAGTATTGCAAAGTATTATATTTTTCGGAAAGTAACTTCAAATTAACAAAAAAATTGTTGGGAACAAATTTAATTTTAACACACATTTTCTACGGGGTTTTTCTCTAACGTATTATTATTATTATTACTTTAGAAGCTTAAAATAGCTGTTGGTAAATTTACAATTATTTATTTCCACAAGATGTGCTTAAGTTATGTTCTGTTCACACATAATTTAATGTTCATTGTAATATCTGATATGGGCTCATGAGTTTTATTTACATCTGTCTCATGTGCCCTGTAGCCACTGACTGCACCGGTCCGCACCAGCTGCTGTGTAAAAATGGTAAATGTATAACACGTGACTATCAGTGCGACGGAGACAACGACTGCGGTGATGACACTGATGAGACAGACTGCGGTAAGTTTTACCTGAGTAGAGCACATTCCCGTACAAAAGTGTCGGTTATGTGATCACAGGTTTATTATATGCATGCACTCCGTAGCATAAGTCAGAACCCTGACGAATTAGAGGCGACGAGCGGAATTCTGTCCCACATTATTACTGTAAAACTCCCGTTTCCATGCAATTAAGGAATATTTGGGGAATAGGGTGTTAGGCCCGTATTTTCCATGACCTTCGACACATGAAAGTGTGATGTTGTCAGTATCACGCCTTGCCGCTTTACTTTCCCAGACCTCTCTGGCACCCAGTTTTAGAGGCAGGGTCAACCCCGGGACCCTTTTGGTGTGTACCAGAAAAAAAATCACTACTGGGACTGAACCCAATACAACCAGATTAGTAACCCGAGGGCCCAACCACTCAGCTAACCAGGGCATCCCACTTTATATATATATATATATATATATATATATATATATATATATATATATTCACACACACACACACCAGCAAAACCAAGTACTGGACTGCAAAAAACAAATAGAAAAGCATGAAAATCAGAAAACACATGGAAATACATACATGAAAGACGAGCAGCCAAACTAGCCATGTTGAATGTAAAGATAGATCTGGGAAAAGATTTGGCAAAAGCAACATACACAGAACTAAACAGTAACGTAAAAAGTTCAAATGGAAAGGATAAAAGAGAATACATAGACAATATGGCGTAAGAAGCAGAGAAAGCAGCAAAAACATGGGGACATCAAAAATCTATATAACTTACAAAGGAGGCTAAAAGGTACTATTTACATCCAAATAAAGATCAATATTTAGCAAAACTGGCACCCTATTAACATTAAGTAAAGAACAAAAGCAAAGATGGGCCGAACACTTCCAAGAAGTACTCAATCGACAACTAAAAGGATTGAATAAACCTTGAAGCCGACTTATCAATTCCACAACTAAATGTCAACCTAAATGAAATTACATTGAATGAAATTGAAACAACAGTGAATCTAATGTCAGAGAATCCCAAAACAAGCTATCAAGTGGAACACAACAGGCCGAAGAGAAAGAGTCGACTCTGAAGAGGACATTGTTAAGAGAGACCAAATTAGTAGGCTCAAAATCCCTTAATGGGGTTGAAAAGCTCGCTGACAATAGGAAAACTTGACGAACTACCATGCTAGCCCTATGTGACGTTTGACGGAACAGGAAGGATGTCAGTCAGTCATTTGTCAGTCATTTGCATGTCCCTTCGAAACTGTGCCTCCTTAATAGCTCTTGTAGTACTCTCGGTTGTAAGCAAGATGCCCTGGTGTTGATGCATCCACTTGCAGATTATCAACGATGTCCTGCAGTCATCTTCGCCCTGGTCTTCCTCTCTTTATTTTTCCCATTAAGGAAGGATGTAAGATGATATATATATATATATATATATATATATATATATATATATAAAGGCATGATCGCTGCTTGCAAGAAGCAATTTGCATTTTTTCCTCAGCGAATGATATAATAGTGATGATGTTACTAGTATTTCTCTTAACTCCCCACAGATGAAAAAGGCCCGTATTTGTTACCTTTAGGGTCTGCTATGTGTTTTTTGGTAATAGCTCACTTTGCTCTGTGTCACCAAGAGTTAAAGAAAAAGGAGGACACCTCGCTGTATCAGGACATTCATGTGTAGATTCTGAATTCCTTAGGGAGTGCAGAGGTTCCAGCCTGAGTTCACATGATACTTCTTCTTCTTCTTCTTCGTTCACTTCTACCACCAAAAACCGCACTGTGAACCTACTGAATTCATGCCTGTGGTCCTCGTTAGGTCCCGTGGTCCCCTGTGTGGTCCAAAATAGACCACACGAGATCCACGAAAGGACCACAAGAGATTCAGAGTGTCACAGTGCTTTAGCCTGTATTCTTGGTGGGTCTCGGAAGCGGGATTGCGTGACACCGTGGTTTTCATTGCACCAGTTTAGTCTAGGGTTGGACTTTCTCACCGGAAGACCTCGACGTGTTTAGGATATCAGTGCATCCCCGCTGGGTGAGAGGCGGTAGCCCACCCAGGCCAGAGTTGGACTTTCTCACCGGAAAACCTCGACGTGTTTTGAGATACCCGTGTATCACCGCCGGGTGAGAGGTGGTTGCCCATCCAGTACAGGGTTGGACTTTCTCACCGGAAAACCTCAGCGTGATTAGGATACGCAAACATCCCCGCCGGGTGAGAGGTGGTTGCCTATCTAGACTTCCCTGGTCCAGTGTCTCCGACTTCAGCATTTTGCGGTCGTGGCCGCTACCCTTCCTAGTTGTGACCAGGATGGAGCTTTTGTCCAGGAGGATGAATCCTCGCCACTAGTGACTTCTACCCCTGGGTTGAGCCGGTTTAGGCATTATCCCAGTATGGGCGTGTTTGGGTCGGGACCTACCTCTAGAGCAGAGGTACTGTGACATGTATAGCCTTCAAGATTCACCCCTGGTATGAGCCGGTTTAGGCAAAATTCACCAGTATGGGTGTTTATCAGGCGTTACCGACCTCTAGAGCGGAGGTGGCATGACATGTCTAGCCATCAAGTTCCACCCCTGGTGTGTGCCGGTTTAGGCATATTTCACCAGTGTAGGTGTATTTCGGACGTGGGCGGCCTCTAGAGCAGAGGTGCCATGGTATAGCTCTCGTAGCGATACTACTGGACATACCAGTTAAACTTCACTTTCCACCACCTTTTCCCATCGGCTCCGCACAGCAACCTTTATTTCTTTTCCGCATTTACTTCCTTAACCGGGAGGAGCTTCACTCCACGCGCGGCGTTTGAAGAGTCTCGCCGGCAGTGAGACAAGCCGGTTCATGCATTTCACCCGACATGACTGCACTCAGGACGTGGCCGACCTCCAGACCAGAGGTGCCATGATTTGACTGTTTGCTTCCTTTATCCTTTCTACCACCTTTTCCGCAGTGATGCTGCGCAGCAACCTCATTTGTACCTTTCTTCATTGGCCGGGAAGAGCACCGCTCCACGCACGGCAGCTGAAAAATCTCGCCAACAGCGGCAGATGAGCTACCAAACGTGCCACTCATCTACCCTAAGTAACTGGTTTTCAGGCGCCAGATATTCGCCCTCGCCCCTTCTCCTGTCAGTTTAAACAGTTCTGCCACGGGAAGGCCAGGAGCTGGACTTGACTGCCAGAGGCTGTTTGAGGCGCATTTGCAGTCCTTAGAACCACACATGATACTGAATGTCACTGGAAGATCACTAGTTTTTGATAATTCGGTTTACTGATGATGTAAAGGGATGAAAGAGGGATGAAAGTGTAAAGATAATGTGAGGCAGTTAAATTATGAAAAACAGATCATACGCAAAATGCGAATATTATGCAAAGTATAGTAGTAATGCACAAACAGAAAAGCTCGTTTTTATCACGAGAGTCCACGTAGAAGACAAAAGAGAGAACGACTACGCTAAAACTCGTTCTAATAATAAAGCTAGAAAGAGGTGTATGGTTCAGTTTTACAAAGCGACATAGAGGAAAGTGAGGAAAAACACAAGTCGTATAAAAGTAAGATGGGAGTGCATAAATAAAAAACATACAACATCCAATATTTCGGCGTCAGCCTTTTTCAAAGATACATACAAAAACAGCGCAAAAGATAAAGAAAAAGAAGAAAAATGAAAATTAAAAACTTCGCTTTATGGCATCCTTCCTAGTACAGAAAACAACAATGCACTTTAAAGAGCAGATTGTGAGACCACAAAGGAAAACAAATTCAACAAATCGGACGTCAGCGGCGGTGAAAGGGAGAGAACAATATGGTTACCGCGGGAAAGAGACCAGGAGGCAATAAATACCTGATAGCTGTTAGAGAAGAAGGTGGGGGAGGGGGATGTGTGTGTGTGGGGGGTGGGGGGTGGGGGGGGCTGGGAATAACGTAAAAACTGCAGAGAAATGCTCGGGGCTAAGACAAGAAAGTTGAGTGTAAATAGCAGAAATACGTGGAAATCTAGCGGAGTTTAAAGGAAGCTGAATATATTGTTAATTATAACTGGGTGGAAATTGCCAGCCTGGAAAATAATCCGCTGTTCTAGAGCCTTAGTCTATGTAGAACTGCACTTCAGTGTGTTCGGGTGTTCGTATAATCAGTATGCAGTAGTTTGGTATCGATTACATATTTTTTCTCATCGGCACGCATGTTTAACGCACAGATGTTTAACCTAAATATCGCAAACACTGCGATATCTGAATCAGTGCTAAGCCACTGTATAGTGATTACCCGAACACCCTTTATATGGTACTGAACGAGTATTAAGCCAAGAACATTGAAAAGTCAAGTATTTATAAGCGATCAAGGAGACCATTAAGTCACATGATAAACTGCATAATTACATTGGATGTCACACGCATTTTTATTGGCGATCGTGCACATTCTGGACACCGCGTCATTGACCAGCCATATCTGTCTGTCTATAGCAGCCGTTCGCTGTCGATCTTTTCTGCTGAAAAGGAAGCCGTGATACTGTGGCCACGCAGTTTTAGGTGATTAAAACAACCTGCAGGATGCACTTTTATAAAGTGAGCAGGAAATTGTTGTTAAAGGAACAATTTAGAACAAGGAAAGAAATTAAAAGGGGTAAAATTACATTTGAAATCTTGGCACAATTATGCGTTTCCAAAAATGTACACTTTTATTTCCAAGTTAAACCAGTAGCATTTCTTTTTTAAAATTTAGCTTTGTCAGCAAAGATCCACAAATCATGTGCGGTTTGTTACCTTATTATTATTCGACAGCGTGCCAGACGTGTGAACTCTTAGCTGAAGTCTCTTTCCAATCACAATGCTCATTTGTAATCCTGCAACATTTTTGTGCAGATTCATCTACAGCTTTTCATTTCTATAGCGGATAAAGATGAAAGAAAGTTAAGAGGTTTTAATATTTATAAAGAATAATTTATTATTATATTATATATTAGTGTATGTATGTATGTATGTGTGTGTGTATGTGTATGTATGTATGTATGTATGTATGTATGTATGTATGTATGTATGTATGTATGTATGTATGTATGTATGTATGATTTATTGCTGGACAGATAAAATGGAGTGCTCTGGTGGTGAGGTCCAATGTGATAACTTCCTGTGTATCGAAGAGTCATGGCGGTGTGATGGGGACGATGACTGCGGCGACGGATGGGACGAGAGAAACTGCAGTAAGTATAATCTGCCTGAAATTTATTTTCATGATGGTCATCTTAGTGTCGTCTACAACGAAGATGACAATCATGAGGCATTAATGTTAGTGTCTCTCTCACTAATAATTATTTATGTAAATAATACTACTAGTAGCGGCCTGGTTAACTGAGTGGTTAGACGCTCGGTTTACTAATCCGGTGGTACCGGGTTAGAGTCCCAGAAGTGGGATTTTTTTCTGTGACACCAAAAAAAAAAGTCTCTGGGGTCCACCCAGCCTCTAAAAATGGGTACCAGGAAAATCTATGAAGATTTATGCGACCAGGCGTGACACTGACCATGTCACACTTTCATATGCCGAAGATCTTGGAAATACGGGCGTAACATCGATATGACTTAATTGCAAGGAAACGGAAGCTTTACCTTTTTTTACTACTACTAGTGTTATTACAACAATTAGCACCGACAATTAGCACAATAATTGCTGCTACTTTTTACAGTGGCAAATACATGAAGCATCTGATATAATAGTACTGCTGATGTCTGTAACATCTTGTAATGTCACTGTTTACTCTAGCTGCAAAGTGCTAGTTTATTTTAAAACTACATGCGAAGTTGCTTCTAATAAACACCACTGCTGCTGGTGGTAATCCTTCTCACCGTGTTGAAAAAGAAAGAAACTACATAAGTTTTACTTTAAAATATGTAAGCTTTATTGAAATGAAAAATAATTATCTTACTAAATGTCAGACAGCTAATGTTTCCAAATATTTAGCACATTCCCATTACGGACATTTTTTTAAATCCCAGAACTATGATACAGACTCCCAGGTGTTCAGAGAAGAGAAAATAGTAAGAGAAAAACAAGCGGTAGCAATGAAATATGTGCAAACAAATTAATAAATTAATAAAACCATAAAAGTACTGAAAGAGGGGGTATTTACATAAAAATGAAATAAACTATACAGACTGACATACCATCAGGTCCATATTGTAATAACTGCATGTACACGTAAAACCTTTTCTAATTTTTCTTGCATTTGTCTCTAATGTGTACACTGACCGTACTGCTGGGCAGGTTTACAGCGATCACAGCACATTGTTTATTGCACATAAGCAGGTACTTCACATTTCGTGACTCTGTGATGACGGGAACGATCACTACAAACATGGATGATAGAATCTAGGAAAACCAGTGTAGGAAGATCCACGTCAGTTTCATCTCTCTGCACATTCTAACGACGAACACAACCAAACATACGTCCAAATTCTAGCTCGGTCTTCTCTCTTACCAAAAACCCCACGAAGACCTAATTCCTCTCAGCTCTCATTCACGTGACCAAATGCAAGCCAAATGGCTGCTAAACATTTTAATGCAAGCTTGATTAAGCTATGATACATGTTTAGCTGGTAAAACTCTCTTATATACGAAGCTATAACATGGCAGCCACGAAAATAATGCAAAATAGAAACGACGCAGAGAGTCAAATAGTATTTTTCACAGACACACAGCCCGTCATATAGGCACTGAAACATCAATAAATACAGCTTCGCAGAAACCTTAACAGAAGTGAACACAGAAACCTCTCTCTCTCCCTCTCTCTCTCTCTCTCTCTCTCTCTCTCGCACACACACACACACACACACACACACAGTGGATAACTAGCAGAAGAGGGAAGAAAATGCAATAGACTGCCAACAGTTCAACTACAAAGAAATAAAGAACATACTAAAAGTTACGTATAAAGAAACATGGCAAAAACATTACGAACACGAACAACAAAAAAACCTATTACGATGAATATTACAAAACCTCAGGGTTAAAAAATGACCAACTTATAATCTTAAGGCTAAGAACAGAACATACAGAATGAGACATGATATCGACCACAAATTGCTGAAAATTGACTGAACAGATCTATGGCTGTGGAGAAAAAATGCGCAGACAGCACAACATATTTTCCTAACAGGCCAGATCACACAGTCCACTCAAAGGACCAGCCCAGACCCCCGCCAGAGAAGAGAAACTATACGGCAAAGTTGAAAACCAGGGACAAACTTGCCTCATTTATGAGAGAGACTTCTTCTTCTTCGATCGCTTCTATCACCAAGAACGCCCCTTGCTGCTACTGAATCCTGTAATCCTCGAGATAGATCTCATTTAGGATGGAGGCTCAGAGCATCAGGGGGCTGGTGCCTATATTCCTGGTGGGTCACTGAAGCGGAATTACTTGACACTGTGGTTTTCATTGCACCAGAGAGCTTCGAGTCGGACTTTCCTCAACTGAACCTCGACGTAGTTTTGATATGAAATCTGCCGGGTGCGAGAAGGTTGCCTAAATCTAGACTCCAAGGTCCAGTGTCTCCGACTTCAGCATTTGGTGGTCGTGGCCGTTACCCATCCTGGCGGCGACCAGAATGCAGCTTTTGTCGATGAGGACGAATCCTCGCCACGAGTAGGTTTCACCCCTGGATTAAGCCGGTTTAGGCATATTTTCCCAGTTCGGGTGTACATAGGGAGTGGCGGGCCTCTAGAGCAGAGGTGCCGTGATATAGGTAGCCTTCACCGCGAGACTACTGGCCATACCGATTAAACTTCACTTAAGCTTTTCCATCACCATTCCCACTGCGGCGCCGCGCGCCAACCTTAATCACATCTTTCTTCAAAGTTGGGAGGAGTTTCACCCCACTCACGGCAGCCGAAGAATCTCGCCATGTGCAATATGAGAGACTGATGTCGATACCTAAGCAAATAATAACGGCGAAAAAGAATATTTATTATTTAACTGTGATGGCTATTTATGAATATTATGATGCCATAAAAATTGGAGACTATGAAATACCAGAGATTAGATATGCTGATAACGCAGTATTACTGTCTACAAAATAAAAAGGAATGGAAAAACTAATTTTTCCCTCAGTCCGTAAGAGTAATGAAGAGCAAACCTTCATCTTAATGCGAAGAAAACTAAACTAATGACAACTGACAAAACAAATAAGGCAGCTAAAATATATATCTATACAAATAGATACAATGCAATAGCAAAGATAAATATTATAGATGAACAATGGGAAATGTTAAGAGATTCTATCCACCAAACTGTTAAGGAGATAATACCACCAAAAAAAGAAGCCCCTAAAAATAAATGGATGACAGACGACATCTTAGGACTGATGGACAAGAGGAGGAGGAGTAAAAATAACGAGAAAAAATATAACAGGATAAATAAAGAAATAAGACGCAAATGCAGAGAACCAAAAGAAGTATGGTTAAATGAGCAGTGCAGACAGATAGAGGACTCTCATATTAAAGACAGCAAAAACATGCACAAACGAATTAATGAACTCACAGGCAGGAAAACAAAATATACCACAGGATGCCTGAAATCGAAAGAAGGTAAAATGTTAATGGGAAAAGAAGACATTGTGGACAGGTGGACAGAGTATATCGGTGAGCTATATGGAGGAGAAAGACCAGAATTAACACCAGATACTGAAAACTGTGAGGGACCACCAATACTTGAAGATGAAATCATAGATGCCATCAAACACATGAAGAAAGGAAAAGCGACTGGGCCTGATAATATAACAATAGAAGAAATATAGGCACTAGAGGAGACAGGAATAAAAATAATAACCAAGTTACTGAATGACATTTACAACAGTGGTTATATTCCCAGTGACCTGATTAAATCCACGTTTATAGCACTACCAAAGAAACCAGGTGCAAAGGAATGTGACGACCACCGGACTATCAGCCTCTCATGTCACATAACGAAGCTACTTCTGAGAATAATTATGAGAAGAACAAGGAAAAAGATAAAAATGGAAATAGCAGATGAACAGTTTGGATTTGTTGAAGGAAAGGGAACACACAATGCCATTTATGCTTTACGAACACTAACAGAAAGAGGTTTAGAAGTACAGAAAGATCTCTACTTATGCTTCATTGATTACAACAAGGCATTTGACAAGGTGAAACATAATGAAATTATTAAAATGCTTGAAGACATCAAGACGGCAAAGACCTGAGGATTGTAAAACATCTATACTGGCAGCAAGAAGCAGCAGTTCGAGCTGAAAATAGAATTGGAAAATATCAACCTATAAAACAAGGGGTGCGACAAGGATGTGTACTATCTCCAGATCTTTTTTCTCTGTATAGCGAGAATATTCTAAGAACAATCATCACAGAACCAGGCATAAAAATTGGAGGATACAATATTAACAACCTTCGGTATGCTGACGACACAGTACTGATAACTGAGAACCAACAAGACCTGCAAAATCTCTTGGATAAAGTCGCCAAAGAAAGTGAACAGAAAGGCCTTACTTTGAACATCAAAAAGACAGAGACTATGGTTATATGTAAGAAACAGAAACCACCAGCATGCAGTATTAAATTAAACGGAACTATTCTAAAGCAGGTGCAGAAATTCAAATACCTTGGAGCAGTAATAACTTCAGATGGGAAATGCACAACAGAAATTAGGAACAGAATAGGTCAAGCAAAGACTGCATTTCAGAGAATGAGAAACATATTAACCAACACATCCTTATCAATGAATGTTAGAAAACGAGTCATAAAATGCTATATTGAACCTATCTTGTTATATGGAAGTGAATCATGGACAATAGGCAAGTCTGCACAAAAATCATTGGAAGCAGCAGAAATGTGGTTTATCAGAAGAATGTTGCGAATCCCCTGGACAGCAAAAATAACTAATGAAGAATGTATGAGAAGAGCTGGAGAGACAAAAAACCTTGTCAAAAAGATAAGAGAGAGACAATGTACTTTCATAGGACATGCAATGAGAAGAGGGGGCATTGAAAATATTATAACAACAGGAAAAATAGAAGGAAGAAGACCAAGAGGAAGACCAAGAGAAATGATACTGGACAGTCTGACAGGATGGTGTGAGAGGAGATCACCAACTGAGCTGATGGCCTGCATGAAGGATCGGATACTCTGGAGAAGCATAATAGCCAACGCCAGTCGGCACGGCACATGATGATATATATATAAGGAAAACTGGAAGAGGTGGAGAGTTTTGAATATTTTGGATCATTACTAACTAATAATGGAGATACAGTGAGAGAAATTAAAAGGAGGACATCTATCGCTCTTCAGAAAGTAAAACAACTAAAGAATCTGTGGAGAGGAACAGACAGAACTACAAAAATAAGATTTTTAAGGGCATGCATCTTTCCCATAGCAACATATGTCTGTGAGACCTGGACACTTAACAAAACAGCTGAGAAACATATAAATACTTTTGAATGTAAATTCTACGGAAGAGTGTGCCAATGATATTTGAAGGAAATATATCCATACTACAAGAACATAATATCGAAGAAGGCTGGCTAGTAAAGAGGATTAAACAGAGAAAACTTAAATATTTTGGACACATTACACGTCATGAGAATTTAGAGAAGACAGTCTTGGAAGGGTACATAATGGGAAAAAGAAAGAGAGGAAGACCAAGGGGAAGATGGCTGCAAGACATCGTTGATAATCTGCAAATGGATGCACCCGCAGCAGGATATCTTGCTTAAAACAGAGAGGCCTACAGGAGAGCTGTTAGAGTGGCAAAGTTCCGCATGGGACATGCAAATGACTGACTGACTGATTGCTCTTTATGGTCGATCTGAAGCAAATTGTTGCAATGAGGGGAAAACTGCTAGCTTGACACTGACAATTATCTTTAATATAAAATAGAAATGCGAAAGTGTCTGACGCTGATGTGTGAGTTTCACACTAGAGTAAATGTGACAGAGTGCATTAATTGAGATGTTACATAAAATAATTACTAGAATATGGACTAAAGTCTCTTCCCAGCCATAAACTATATATTACTTCCACATACAGCTGAAAATTAACCCAAGTCCATCTCGGCAATGATATTAAGATATGAATAACTCACAAAATGACATTTTGTTGCAGTGTTGTTTTGGCACAATCGCACTTTTAGCTTTTAATACGGGCACATTTGTTTTTCACAAAGAGGTGCCGTAAATCTGGAATATCATGGCATTTGTATGCGCCAAATGAGCTCACGTGTGATCCTAATGAAAAATAATTAAAAGGTACTTTAACTCTGAAAGTATGAAACAGACATAAGAAAAAGAAAGAAAAATTAGATGCTTGATTTAAAGATGATTCTTAATCCGAATGTTTTCCCACCCAAAAGAGACGAGAGAGGGTTTGCATTAACTATTTAACTGAAAGAATTCAGTTCAAACCAGACATATTTGTAGGGTTTGTGAAAAGTACTGGCAAGTATAAATGTGGAAGATCTGTAAAGTCTTAGACTTGGTGAAATTTGAGAGCATTTTCCAGGTCACAAAACAATAATGAGAGGATTAGCCAACCTCCCCATTTCTGTCACTCTTTCGCTTTGTCATTTATGAAAAGTATAAAGACAAACAGAATTACTCCAGTCTGCTGGTGTTCTAGATGTTTTAGTACATTGGACAAAAGTAACAGAGTCTGGAAATTTTACTCATCTTGGCCACAAATATTCTATTTCATGTGGTAAGCTACACTTTCAATATATAATCTTTTGCTTGTGTTTGCGCAAAAAAAAACTGTTCACAAGAACTGTTCTGTACTTTTGTTTCCACAAATGCATTATTCTTATTAGCATTCGTATCTGGTTACTCCAAAATTTGAATATTCATATTCGACCGAATATTAAAATCTTATATTTAGTGCATTCCTAATATCAAGATCAATGACTGTTACCAGAAGACACAAGACAGAAGGAATCTGATAGTGAGCAAAGATGCCGTATGTAAACAAAAAAATTTACTAACTAAAATTGTACAATTTTCTGTTTTCCTTAAAAATTAACATTGTTTCCACATACCTTAATGTTCTAATCGTCTGCTGTTTCTCTTTGATTGTAGGTTAAAGTCTAGGATGATCTGAAGAGGTGTTGTTATGTGTAATGTCAGTCCAAACTACATTAAAATATGTGTTGCAGATTTTCAGTTTTCAATAAATATCTAGAGAGTTAAGCTACCTTTTGCCTTCGTTTCCTAATTTCATACACCAGATGTGATGTGAATGAATCTTTATTCCTCTTGAAGAAAATAAACTTATTCACGAAAAAAAACAAATATGTAAATCAAACAGGTTTCGACCAGTCTTCACGTGATTCAGTACCAGGATTTGGATCCATTTTTTTTTAAATTCACTTCTTCCACGCGCACATCGCTCATTACTTCGTGTAACGATAATATAAATGTTAATCTTACATATCAAATGTCTTTTCGACATAACAAGGCATTAAACCTTGTAAGCAGTCTGACAAGGATCGCGCTGGACACATCGAAGACAGTAATAGATTATATGAAAACTCACTGCAGTCAAACTCCTTACAGAGTTTTCGCTCCAAGAAAATTCGACTGTTATAGCACAGTTAATACTCGCTACATTTAAACTTCCCCTTATGTGGTACCCAGGACCTGGGCACATGTCTGAGAAGCAAAGAATAGGACCACTGTACCCTACCACGCATGATAGTAAAAGGCGACTAAGGAAGGTTCGGCATAGGGCCAGCAACCCGATCTGGTTAAAAACAAAAACATCAGACTGCTACAGAAACAGAAGCAAGGGAAAAATACAAATGCAGATGGAAGGAGAAATGCTTAGAAAAAAGGCACAGACATTTGTGGAAAACCCTTGCGGAAGCTCCATGTGCCCTGGGTACTTAAGGTTCAGAGAGATAGAGACATTTAAACCAAGCTACAAATATGAATTCGTTAATTGAAATCTCGAGACACTGAAATATCGGTGCAAGTATGGAATCGTTTTATTCAATTCTTGTTACAAATATTATTAGCCGCAACAAAAAACATGCTATAGTATTATAGCACTATTCACTATTACAGTAACGCTCTATCGTATCACTTTACTAAAGGTAGCTATCTTTTTGTAAAACTGCACCATATCTCTTGTCCTGTCTTATCTCGTCTTCATATATCTTTCGGTGTTGAGAGGGCAAATAGATGTCTTGAAAGGTATCCGCAATTTGCTTCATATAATAAGATATTTAAGATTTCTGTAATTTCTTCCATCCACGCGGATGAATTTGCGTGGGCAGTCTCTACCTCTGTTACCTAGAAATCTTAGTTTGAATGGGTTTTTTTGTTTGTTTGTTTGTGATATATAATCTGACGGTAGTCGTGCAATGTTGCCAAGCTATTTCTTTTGTTAATTCCGGATGTAGCGTGATACTGGTGTTACTCCAACTTTTGCCAGATGGTGTCATTTCTTATTTGGTCTTTTCTTTTCACATTTAGAATTCTCCTTAAACATCTCATTTCTGTTGTGGGAGTTTTTCTTTTATGTTTGCCTGTTAGTGCCCATGCTTGACATTGATAGTATAGAGCTGGAAGGAAAATTATGTTTTACAGTGTTTTAGTTGTGATGTATTTGTTCTTCAGTAACGGTGTCATTTGTCCAGTAACCCGATTCTTCTTACTGCATCTGTTCTCAATCACAGCATCACTTTTCATTGACGATGGTATTGTGGTATTTAGGTTGTTTGTTTGTTTTTTGTAATGTTTCACTTGTCTCAAGAGCTGGTTGTCATACACCTCTGTCTTACCTTTATTACTAGAACCAGTTTTACTGCAGTCATCACTTTTTTATCATTTTACCACAACATTATGATCGAATCGAATATTTGTTTGTTTATTCACTGTTTAAGCTGATGTGTAGTTTTATATCTGTGTTGAGGGAGAAGGGAGAATAAACATAGACAGGATGAATTGCTGACGATGACGTTGCATTTTAGACTTGAAAACACAATTAATCTGTGGTTGTGGTTCCCCCTCCACTTCTCAGGTCACCAACACACACACACACATATATATATATATATATATATATATATATATATATATATATATATATATATAGAGAGAGAGAGAGAGAGAGAGAGAGAGCGAATCCTATTTTCCCACTGCAATAGATTTATTATCTAGCGTAGACCCTGCACCCTTTCAGTGAAGGGTCATGGTGAAAATATATAAATATCAGTGGAAAGTCTTTAAAATACATTTCCAGGCTTCATAAGTTACTGAATATCTATATTTAAAAACGACTCTTGAATTCATAGCATTCAGAACATACTAATAATTAGACAGCTACGGTAGACTTTGGTTACATTGTGGATCATATTTTAGCGACGAAAACAGTCAGTCTGCCATGTATTGACTATGTCCTCTCTAAATGATAAAGCTTAATTAATCTTCACGACCTGTGACTTGGAAAAGTCTTGGACCACTTAATACAAACCTACGATCGGCTTAGTAGCGGTATATATACGTTTAGTATTGACGTAAAAATATCATTGTCAAACAGAAGTAGCTGCTACTTTAAGTTTTAATCAGTCAGAACTGACATGTGCGTTAGGCTGAATTTATTATGCATTTTGGTCAAAAGAGGGCGAATAAAAACTTATAGACAGCTGAAAATCACCATAAACGATGAGTAATAATGCGCATAGTCTAGCGTTACAGAAATAGTTAAGTCAGGGAATAAAATTATACTTTGCCTTGCAACACCTTTTAAAATCCAAAATCCTGTCCCAAAACACCAAAATAAGAATCTACAAAACTATAATAAGACCAGCCGTCATGTATGGATCAGAAACGTGGACTACAACAAAGAAAGATGAACAACAATTTGAGATCTTTGAGAACAAGATCGTAAGAAGAATCTTTGGCCGATAAACAGTGGATAATGCAGAGCTAGAAAAAAAAACTGAACCAAAAATCTCATTTAAATCCCAAGAAATTATAAATGCCTTGAAACTGAACAAACTATGCTGGCGGGGGCATGTAGAAAGAATGGAAGAGAACAGACAAACGAAAATGATGTATGCACAAGAGATGAGGAAAACAAGACCAAGGGGTAGACCAAGAGAGCGATGGAAAGACAACATAGAAGAGGATATAAAAGAAATTGGTGTCACCAACTGAAGAGAGAAGATTAGGAATAGAGAGAAATGGAGACGAACTTTATCTGCAGCAAAGAGCCTTAATGACCCTGAAAGATGATGATGAAGAAGAAGAAGAAGAAGAAATACATATAATTTTTCGGCACAATACCTTCTTGAAGGATAACGAAGCATACATAAATATAAACCTGAATAGGCAAATTCTCTTGATAATTCTCTTGATATCGGTGCTTATGGTTTTGGATATATATGAAGTGTTACAAATATAATGAAATTATTAATGCATGAATATGATTCATGATAACATCAAATACTTTTCATGATTCTCTGTTGGTCAGTATAACCTGGACACAGTGTCCATTTACTACAAGGAGAACAAATTCCTACTTTCATGTGAACAAACTCGAAAATTCTGGATATGCTCACAATGGCGTGATTAAGAAAGTCGGTGACAGTCACGCAAAATGAATCTCTCCTTTAAATAGACAGACAACATGTGTTTGTTTAATAGCTAAATCTAATGGAAGCTTAAATCATTACGTTAAGAACTTTGTAAATTTATTGAACTAGTATTCAAAATATTATATATGAGATATGTGCCCAACTCAGTTGCACCAACTAAACTAGAATGTTGCCTGTATGCCTGAGATAGGGGGTGATAGAAGGTAGAATTCTTGCTTCAGCCAAGTAAGTTGCCTAGTGTTATTTCTTAATTGAGTTCAGACTGATCTGTTGTATTATCTTGACCTATGCGTTCCTAATTATACACAAAGAACGCCCACAACCCAGACACCCGACACTAGGACAACAATATAACAGTTACTGAGTCTGG
The DNA here is from genome assembly GCA_009760885.1 of Achatina immaculata. Lineage (NCBI taxonomy): Eukaryota > Metazoa > Mollusca > Gastropoda > Stylommatophora > Achatinidae > Lissachatina > Lissachatina immaculata. The sequence goes on from CM019699.1 coordinate 4,132,249, forward strand.
CATCAACACAAGATTTAACGGTTAACGTTAAGGGAAAAGCCAACAGAGTCAAAATTTATGCCAGACAGACAAGAATTTAATATGAGTAAAAATGAGAATGAATCTTGTATGAGGTATGAGAAAAATAATCAGCTGCTGCCACACGGCAGGAAGAATTTACAAGCACAACAAAAATAATCTTTCGGTCAAGACAGGTTTACCATGGAAAGCATGATCTCAGAGAGTACAAATTCAATCAAAAGGAACCAAAGCACGTACTTTCAGATATATGAGAACACACTATACCTCCTCAAGTGGAAGAAAAACACATCACTCACAACTCGCTGAAATCAGTAAATCAAATAATCTACCTGCTCTAAAAAGGACAGCTACGACAACAATCTATATGTTGAGAATCATTGTAGTAACAAATTTGCTCAAAAATGGACAACCAACGAAACTTCTAATGCTGAGAAACACTGCCAAAAATCTCCACTTACACAAAAACAACGTAACTTGAACTTACTAACCCATTCTAACTCAGTCAAAAAAAAAACTACTTCTCTCTGCAAACTCTGAACTAAGACTGACAAAAAAAATTCACTCCCTCTCTCTCTCTTTCTCTCTCTCTCATAGATTATTCATTCATCCATTCATTCCTTCATTCTATCTATCTATCTATCTATCTATTTCAGTAACCTGAACTCTCTAATCTGAACTCTTCTCAAAGCTGATCTGTTTGCTCACAAGGTCGCAAGGAAAAACTAACAAAATGTACCCTCCGCCTAATTCTATTCTAAATTCGTGCTAGCGTGAACATTAGTTGTACTAAGTAATCTAAACTTTTAATATACGAGTAAACATTTAATATTTAATTGCTACATGGCTTCTAGAAGCAAGTGGCCCACGGGCAGACTACACCTTCTCACAATTTAAACTGATTAAGTCCCTTTGACTTGTGACAAAATGAAAAACTGCCACATTATGAATGCTGGTGCTCGAAAACATTATTTTTAAAGTATGAGATTTCGATCTTCTAACATTTAAGTGACATAATTATGAGTGTACCAGGGTTCTCAAGGGTAAGTGGAATGCAGTATCAACCTACTGTAATTTAATAACAATTATGGGTGTACGGAGTGTGGAGGGTTGGCAATGATATCGAGTTGTAGAGTATTTTCCTCTAGTCTGTTCTCAGGCAACGACTGGAAATCTGTTGCTCTGTAACTTTTTTTAATGTGTACAGTGTTGCAAAAACCAGATGCAACCTTTACAAAAACAATAACGTCTCAGTCATTTGCATGTCCCTTGTGGAACTTTGCCTCCCTACCAGCTCTCCTGTAGGCCTTTCGGGTGTAGGCAAGACGCCCTGCTGCTGATGCATCCATTTGCAGATCGTCAACGATGTCTTGCAGCCATCTTCGCCTTGATCTTCCTCTCTTTCTTTTTCCTATTGTGTACCTTTCCAAGATGGTCTACTCTAAATTATCATGACGTGTCCAAAATATTTATGTTTTCTCTGTTTAATCCTCTTTACTAGTCACCCTTCTTCAATATTAAGATCTTGAAGAATGGATACATTTGTTCTTTTCTGTGTCCATGATTTTTTAAGAACTCTTCCGTAGCATTTACATTCAAATTATGTGTTTCTCAGCTGCTTTGTTAAGTGTCCAGGTCTCTCAGGCATATGTTGCGATGGGAAAGATGCATGCTCTTAAAATTTTTATTTTTGTAGTTGTCTCCACAGCTTCTCTCGCACAAACGAAGTCAAAATAAAGAAATCAGCTCCTTAGGAGCTCCCATGGCTTCACGTCACCCTGATCGGGGGGAGGGGGGGAGCTCTTCGGGTACTCCACCTTGCCCAAGTGTGTCCCGTAGACTGACGGAGGTAAGGAGGCTAAGTATTGGTAACTCCAAAATAACGTAACGACACCTGACTTGTATGATGACCACGTTTAGAATATAGTTGAAAGGGATGGCGACTGCAGTAAAACTGGTTCAAATAATAAAGGTAGGTGTGTATGGTGCAGTTTTATAAGGAGGAAGAGGGAGTAAGTGAGAAAAACGAATAGAAAGTATGAGAGTAAGATGAAAATGTATAAATGAAAAACATACAACATCCAACATTTCGGCGTGAGCCTTTTTCGAGGATTACATACACAAACAATACAAAACATATAACTAAACGAAAATCTTATTTTAGTGGCCTCCTCCAAAAGTAGGAAACACAGGATCGTGTGTCCTATAGACGAGGCATAGATGAGGGGGGGGGGGTCAAGAAGGGACAGTAGATGAAGCCAATCGGAAAGAAAAGCAGAGAAACAGGTGGGGGAGGGTAATAGACACCTGTACGCTGATAGAGAAGCAGGTGTCAGGGGAGGGGAGGGAAGCAGAGAGATAATGAATGATTACAGGAATGAACAGAAGAGGCCATAAACACCTGAAGGTCGCTGGAAGCAGGAAGATAATATGAAACTGGTGAATAGGACAAGACCTGGAGGGGCAATAAAACCCCAGAGAAGAAGAGAAGGTGACGGTGGGAGAAAGAAACAAGAAAGTAGAGTATAGATCACAGAAAAAAAGCGGAAAACTAAAGAAGTTAAAGGACGCTTAAGACATTAGTAATTCCAACTGGGTGGAGAAAGCCAGCCTGGAAAATAAGGCGCTGTTCTAGGACCCTCCGAGATCGTACATCAGCAGAACAAGATCGGATCGCACTAACAGAAATGTCCTGTTTTCCTCTGTAGTTGCTAAGGCAAATATATTTAGCCACAAGTGTCAAGGCCTTCTTAGAAATGTCGTTAAGATGTTGGCGAAAACGATCTCCTAAGCGTAAAGCTGTCTCCCCTATCCACAACGTTTGAACATAATAGCATAAATAACATTGCGTGAAGTGCAGGTGAAATCCTCCTGAACTGATAACGTGGACTTAGGGAAGGAAATCTGGCTAGCCTCGACAACAAACGAACAAGTGTTGCATCTACGACGTCCGCAACGTCTGGTACCATAAAAAGTGTCATCTGTCTTAATGCGACTTCGAACTAAAAGGTCTCTGAGGTTTTTGTCCCATCTCTAGGCCACCAATGGCGGTTCCCCAAAAAGTTCACGTATACCAGGCTCGGTCTGGAGGAGATGGAGATGGCGAAACAGTATGTTCTTAACTGCCAAACTATGAGGGTGGTGCGTGAGTACCAGTTTAACTCTGTCCGAGCTACAGTGCAGGTTAGGAGTGAGGACTTGTTGCCGCGATATATGGCTGATGAGGTTCCAAGATGACGAGAGAACATGTTCTGGATAGCCGCGTTGACGGAAGAAATCTAGCATTTTATGGCCTTGATCCTGGAAATCCAAATCCTCAATACACAAACGTCTCAACCTAAGAAGCTGGGAAAAAGGAATAGAGTCCTTACACGATCTGGTTTGGGAGGAAGAGTACAAGAGATAGCTGTGAGAGTCTGTAGGTTTATAGTGAACAGAAGTAGTAAGCCTGGTAGGGCCGATAGTAACGGCAATGTTTAGAAAGTTAGCGGAAGTAGCAGAGACATGGGAGGTGAAAGAAATGATAGGATTGTACTCCTTAACAAAACTGATAAAGTTGTCAAGATCTTCCTCTGGCATTGATGTGACCCCAATGCCGTCATCTATGTAGCGTCTCTAGAAGGCGGGAAAGGGGCCTCTAAAGGCTCTCAGAACCTTGTGTTCGAAGGGGTCCATGAACAGACATGCGTAGCTGGGGCCCATTTTGGCCACACTACTAATCTGTTCGAAGTAAAGGCCATTGAATTCAAAAGAATTGAGTTGGAGGACAAGTCGTGTAAGGCCCATAATAGTAGACGTAGAAATAGAGGGATTGCGTCCTTTGTTCAGAAAGAACTTGACGGCCTGAAGTCCCTGATCACGTGGGATGGATGTGTATAAGGACACTACATCAAGGGTGAAGATACGGTAGGTGTGACCAGGCAGTAGTGTAAAGGTCTCAAAAGCAATGAGGGCATGATGGTAAGTGGGCAAACTAGTGACAAGAGGTTGAAAGATGCTGTCAAGAAAGTCAGAGATTTGTTCTGTAGGGTAGGAACAAGCGGACACTATGGGTCTTCCCGGGTTGCCTGGTTTGTGAATCTTAGGGAGTAGATAAAAGGATGTCTTCCCTAAGCAGTTGTCACAGATGTGAAGATGAGTAGCCGAGGGAGAAAGACCAGTCTTGTGGATGGGTTCGTTGATCGTGTCACGGACATGATGGTTGTTGGCCAGAGTCGGATCTTGAGGGCGAGAGGCATACAATTCAGTGTTGCTTAGCTGGCCCACGGCTTCTTGGATGTACAATTCTTTCTTCCAACAAACAAATGCCCCGCCCTTGTCTGCACTCTTGATCACGATATCTCGCCTGCATATTAGCCTTAAGACAGATGACACTTTTTATGGTACCAGACGTTGCGGACGCCGTAGATGCAACACTTGTCCGTTTGTTGTCGAGGCTAGCCAGATCTCCTTCCCCAAGTCCACGTTATACATTCTCATACTTTCTATTCTTTTTTTTTTCTTACTTTACTCACGCCCTCTGCCACTTGTACAACTACACCATACATCTCTATCCATCTATATTATGTTATTACGATCCATACTCAGCTAGAGACTATCCATACAATTTTACTATTTAGTGTCTCGTTAACACGGCAGCTTTTCCCACCTGAATACTCACCCCCATTTCCCCACGTCCTTGTCGAGTCATCATTTTATGCTCACCAAAAGAAAGAGAACACGTTTTATTAGTGAATTGTTTGAGAAAGATCTCATACACTTATTTGACAACTTACACACCCACCCACACACACACCACACACACAAAGTAAAAACACATGTGAAAAGTACCATACAGAATGCCAGGTTTAGTTTCACAAAAGAAATAAAAATTTGAACAACTGAACATGTACCAAAGAGGAGCAGATAAACAACATATTTTGCATAACATTATATTTTAATTTGTCTCAATTCTCGAACTATGTCCATAGACTTATTTTCACACTTTCATTTTGGCTGCGATCAAAGGCAGATAACACGGAAAAATTCTCTGCAACAACTGGAAGTGGTTATTGGAATTCTCTGTGGACTAATCAGTTGTCAATTCAAGTGGTTGTGAAAACTTTAATGTATTTTTTTGTTCTTTTGGATTACATATGAAAAAATATTATAACCGACTGTAAAAAAACTTATGGAGAGCTATTATGTAACATTTAAAAATTAGAACATAATTTAAAACGAAAATTATTGTTTGAAGTTACTTAGTACAGGTGTCGCATACCCAGGTGTGACAAGAACGACGGCAAGATGGCGTCAAGACAGAGAGGGTGAATGCGGAAGCGATGGTAATATATTGTATTCTTTGTTATTAATATAATTTACCATTTGAAAATAAAAAAATATAACACACGCGACAGGAAATAAAAATCGTTGCAGGCGCTGATTAAATTAAGGAGCATTTTCTTTCTAACTATAAATATAACTTTAGGAAGAAGCCCTCTCAGTAAATCACAGAAAGTAGCGTTGGTTTTGTTTGTCTCGACACATTGTCAGTATTTGTTGGCCCACAGCTTCGAGTTTTCCAACATAATCAGTCACAAAAATAACATGTTTAAATTATGTGCAAGAAAATTAATGGAAATTGGGTTCACGAAAAAGGCAAATAAATTTATAAAAAGCTAATTAATTCATAATCAAGTTTACACCAAAGACTAAATTGTTAGCTCACCAAAAGTGTACCCATGTTATCCTTTTTTTTTTCAGTGACGGCAATTTCTTTATAAAGTGCATTTTTAAGGGAATATAATATAGAATTAATGAGTTTGCAGTTGCATAATAAGAATAGAGGTATTGTAATGCACGTGAAATATGATCTATCAGTGTTGCGTGTATGTAGTAGTTTGAGAAACTGGAGGCTTATAGATAGCTGCAAGGTAAAAAACATCAAAATTTCATGTGTAATATTTTGGTGGTATTCTTAAAATTGATAAGCATGGTTTTGCAGGACAGAAAATACTTTTATGAGGTCTTGTTTCCAAAGATGAATAAAAACTCCTGCACATTTTCTTGAAATACAAACAACTGGGTATGTATGTTTATAAATGTATTTTGAAATCTGTATAAATTTAATAATCTGAAATAACACTACAGGAATTTGAAATGGTCACTACTGAAAAACTAGGGAAAATAAACTTGGTCATAATTAAACTAGGAACAGCTTTACTTGTTAAAGGTAATCTTTCACCATTTAAAATCTATATTACCATTTTCGTTACTTCTTAATGAAGACCACTGAAGTTTATGAAGTAGTAAGTAGAGCTCATGAGGATTTTTAGAAACTAGCAAAATATTTTAAAATATTATTCAGTCACAGAAGGAAAGTTTTGAACACTTCACATGTATTTGCAAATTCATAAGGTACCATGTCAGACTTAAGTAGTCCCACACAGCCCAGTCTAGTGATTACATACTCCTGATCATTAGTGTTAACATGACAGATGATGGTGATGACAATATTTCTGTAACCAGATTGTTAAAGGAAGTATATCCTAATAGGTGACTCATCACTGAGTTATGCAACTATTGTTTAGCATGTGTACATTAAAATATTTGTTTGTTTTGTTTTTATTCAGTGATAATATCCATCCATTTTTTCCTGTACAGCTTCCTACATTTCTTCTCCAAGGTACTTTGTTTTGTGAAGTGGACCAAAATGCCAGACCTTAAGTAGAGAATCAAGAGAAATAAAGTTTACATTTTTATTGTCACTGTTGTTAAGTAAGTCCTCATAGCAGTTTATGTGAATTCTCATAACATTTATAATTTGTTCCTGATTTATTTTATGATTGTCTTATGATGACATTTCCATTTTACATATGAATGCCTCTTTAATTCATCTGTGAGTGTGCAAGATTCATAGACATCAGAGAAGTTGACATAACGAATTCCTTCAGTGACTGCAGTTTGTTTTTTTAGGCTATAAATGTTGTCTTTCATAGAACTTTTAAAACTTGTTAATGGTTGTGTTGCTAAAAAATAGTAGCACACAGAGATGTAGACTCAAGTCAGTCAACTAGGGCTCAAGTCACTTTAAAGGTTTGACTTGAAGTTATAGAACAGTGACTTGGATTCAACTTGACATTTCTCAGTCAGTCAACTAGATGGCTTTACTACAGTTTTTCTTGTATTAGTAAGACAATTGATAATTAAGTGAAATCATTCCCTGTGTACTATCAGATATATCTAATTTGAATCTACTGTCTTTAGTGTTTACCTAGTGCATGACTAGATATTAAGTAATAATTCACTTGCGCTAAACAGCATAATGACATCTAGAGCAAGAAAACATGTACAGCATGTATTGTGAAGCAATCAGGAATGATGAAAGTAAAGGATTTATATTACTGGCCTCTGACATGTCACTGCGATGCCCTTATTATCATATGTATCTTGTAAGGAGGTACATAAAGAGATTTTGTAAAGAGATGCATTACATGGCTGTGATGTCCAGGGCATTCAGGAGTTGCTGGCAACAAAAAGGTTGATCAACTAGCACCTTGGAATAACAAGCGTGGAAGCATCAAACTTGACAAACAAGACATATGTCAATTATTCAAACAACAAATTGAAGATTCAGCTCAAAAACCTTCCTTGAAAGTTCAGTTTCTTTAAGAAACAATAAGGCTTTCATACGGTAAAGTAAGAGAACACAGTTTTGTAGGATTAAAATAGACCTCAAAAAAATCATAGGCAAAGCACTTTAGTGAGATGTGAGAGAAAGAAAAATCACAAGAGAATTAACTGGGATTTGAAATTCGGACTCCAGTAGGATGAGTAACCATCTAGCCACGAGAGAACAGCATACTAACGAACTGTGCTATTTATTACTTGTTGCTCAGATATAGTTCTTCTTTGCAAGCTTGAAGTGCTTACAGTGTTAGCATCAGTGGCGTATGGTGACATTTTTCAAAAGATGTGTGGAGGACCATTCTCCGTAAACAATTATTATGTTGTATCTGTCCTCAGAAAATGAAAAAAAAAAAAAAGAGCAATGCTTCATTTTTATTCCTACATAAATTTAATCTTCCAATCTCATTTCATAAGGAAATACAAGTTTCTACAAAAGCACAGTGCTATTACACATACAGATTCCCCCAGGGAACAACTGTGTTAACTTTGACTTTGATTTTTCCAATCCCTGGGTTTACAAGTTTTCACTCTTTTCCCCTTGTGCCACATAATGAAACGTACAGGTCCTCTTCAGCTGTTCTACATTTCCATATAGAATGTTGGTGATTGAGGAGTTTGGTGGTATCTGGTTCTTATGAAGGTCCTTCAGTGCATTACACTCCACCAGATGGTGCTTAACAGTTTTCTTCTTGTCTGTTGCAGTGCATGCAGTATGGTGTGTGGTCAGCAGTCACTCTGTGTAAGTGCTTACTGAGGGTAATGTGTCCTGTTCTCAGTCTGAAAATTGTGCATTGGTCTCTATGACATTAGCTGTTGATGTGGTCTACGAGATTAGGATTTGGCAGGTGTGTATATAGGGATCTTCCAGTTGGATTACTGGCACAGCTGTCCATCCACTGCTGCTTGCAGTTGTTGTATATAATGTATTTAGCTGTTCTCGTGTTGGTGGAGATGTGGGGCTGTAACATGGTGGCTCCACTCTTTGCCAGTCTGTCAGCACGTTCATTTTCTCTGATATCTATGTGCCCTGGTATCTGCTGTAGGGTGGTCTTGATGTCATAGGATGCGAGTTGGTTTACTGCACTGAGTATGTCAGTTGTAGTGTGATCAGCTGATGGTATCCAGTTTTCAAGGGCCTGGAGAGCAGACTGGGAGTCTGAGAAAATAACAAGGTTTTTTGGGTGAGAGGCACTGTTCTTGTATTTGGTGGTGGTGGCTACCAGGGCTGCTAATATTGCCTGCATCTCTGCATCATAATTGGAGCAGCGAGATCCACAAGGAGCAGAAATGTGGCTTGTTGTCTTGTCTGGAAACATTATGAGTACCCCATATCCTGCATTGTCTGTTTCCTTGAACGCTGACCCATCAGTGTATGCATGGATCCAGTCCTTGGGGTAGGATTCTGTGGTCTCCAGTGCACACAGCTTTAGGGTGTTGGGATCTGATAATTTGTTCACGAGTCTGGTGTTAGTTTGAGGAAGTGTGTAGTTTGTGTTTGGTGGGATGTCTGGTACTTTTATAAGTTATTCTCTATCTTCATGGAGTTTGTGTCTTGTGTTTAACTGTTCTGCTATGTGGACTGGAGTTTTCAGTTTCAGTCTATTATTAGTTGTTTTATCAACCACTGTTCTGTTAGGATGATCTGGGGGCATGCATTTATATCTTTCTACTGCCTCAATGGTTGACTTTTCACATCTTATATCTAATGGCTCTATGTTTGCATCAATTTCACATGCAGCTGTGGGTGTTGATCTCATTGCCCCACAAGTGAAATTAATGGCTTGGTTCTGGATTCTGTTTACTTGTGTATGAGAGCTCTTTGATGCTGTGACCTGTGGGGAGGGGGGGGGGAAATTGTAATCTATTATAGATTTAACATATCCTGTGTACAGTTGTCTGAGTGTTGCTTTTTCAGCTCCTCAGGATGTACTTGCTAGTCACTTGAGTAGGTTTAGTCTTTTGGATGCTTTTTCTACTAGTCCATCCATGAACTTCTTAAATTTTCTGTCTTTCCAAGGTATGTTGGAATTTTTTCTTTCATGATTTGAGCACCATCAAGAGTTATTTTCAGGTCAGTCTTTGCGAGTTTGTTGCTAAGAGTGAAGACTGTATATGTGGTTTTACTAAATGATCATCATTCATTCATTCATTCATTCATTCATTTGCATGTCCCTTGCGGAACTTTGCCTCCCAAACAGCACTCCTGTAGGCCTCTCGGTTGTGAGCAAGATGGCCTGCTGCTGTTGCATCCATTTCCAGATCGTCAACGATGTCTTGCAGCCATCTTCGTCTTGGTCTTCCTCTTTTTCTTTTTCCCATTATGTATCCTTCCAATACGGTCTTCTCTAAATTATCATGACGTTTAATGTGTCCAAAATATTTCAGTTTTCTCTCTTTAATCCTCTTCACTAGCCAGCCTTCTTCAATATTAAGCTTTTGTAGTATAGATATATTTGTTCTTTTTTGTGTCCATGATATTTGGAGAACTCTTTTGTAGCATTTACATTCAAAGGCATTTATGTGTTTCTCAGCTGTTTTGTTAAGTGTCCAGGTCTCACAGGCATATGTTGCTATGGAAAGATGCATGCCCTTAAAAATCTTAATGATCATCAACTTCCAGAAATTGCAACAGGCTAATATAGTAAGGAGGGCTCTATTAAGTCTCAGCAGCCAGTTGCAGGTCTGTTCCATTAGTCCATATGACAAGGTCATCGGCAAACATGGCTTTGTGGGTGTTCAATAGGTCGGTGAGGTCATTTACAAAGATTAAGAACAAGGTGCAGCTAAGAGCAGAACCTTGTGGCAGACCTTCCTCCAGGATGCATTTGTTTTACAGTCTGTTATTGACCTGAGTTTGTATGGTCCTGTTACTCGGGTAGTTTTTAACCCATTGATACAATTTTCCATGTATGCCCATGTTTTGCATCTTTAACAGTAGGCCTTTTCACCAGACCCTGTCATATGCCTGCTGGAAGTCTACAAAGACAACTACAGTTTCTATTGTGTAAAAAACTGTCTTTCACATTTTGAATGAGAAGAAATGGTCTTCGGTTCTTGATCCTTCGCGGAAGCCTGCCTGAAAGTTATTGAGGAACCCCAAGGATTCTAATCACCAGTACAGCTATTGTTAAGCATTCATTCTGCTAGCTTACCAATGTTGGAAGTCAGTGAGATTGGTCCAAAGCTTTTTAGGTCATCTTCTGGCTTTCCTTTTTTTCAGGATAGGTCTACCTATGGCTGACTTCCAAGATTTTGGTAGTACTCCACTTTGCCAGGTCTTGTTAATGAAGTTGAGCAATGTGGACTTTCCTACAGGGCTCAGATGAAGGATCATTTCATTTGATATTTTGTCTGGTCCTGGTGCTTTTCTTAGCTGTAGCTTACCTATAGCACTCTGGAGTTCATGGATGATAAAGTTTTCCTCAAAAAGTGAAATGTTTACCAAGCCAGATTTCTCTTTACTTCTCAGATCTTTTCCCAGCACCTTGTCAAGTACTTTCCTGTTGGAGGATTTGTTGGTGGCGGCGGAGAATTTGTTAAAAGTACTGACCTTGTCTGAGTCACTTGAGAGGACTCAACCAGAGATTCATATTGCCTTAGGGTTAGTTTATGTTTTTTTTCCTGACATGTTATCTAAGAGTTTCTAAGCCTTCTTTCCTTCAGTTCTGAGGTTGAGATTGCTGCATGTTCTTAACCACTTCTGTTTCTTTGCTTTTTTAGTTTCGATCTTACCTTAGCTGTTAGTTTATTGTACTCAACAACTCACAAGACCTCTGGGAGTCATGACCCAGAGGGGCCCACCCCCCTTAGAGTGTCAGGAGTTTAAAGGGCCGAAACACTTGTCTGAGGGGGGGTACTTCCTCTGATGATCTGAAGGAGTTGTGTTGTTGTTCCGCTCTCTACGGTAGAGAGTTTCCTGCATACTCAATTCTGTTTTCTGGAGTAGGGCTCTTCTTTGCATTCTTCTTGGCTGCTCTTCTTTTTTTGACTAAGCCTTCCAGAGATTTTGTCAAGAAGGGGCTTATTTCTTTCTGCATCCTTGGGGGATTGTTTTGTAGGCAACTCCAAGTATGACTTGGATTATGTTGGTGTAGAGTGTGTTGACCACGTAAAACTCCAAAGAGGACATTGTTAAGAGAAGCCAATTCAGTGGGCATAACATCCCTTGGTGAGATTGAAAAACTTGCCGAAGACAGAACATCTTGGCGAACTACCATGCGGGCCCTATGTGGCGTTTAACGGCACAGGAAGGATGTAAAATGTAAGAATTTGTCAGTATTTGTGTTGTCAATTAATTTTGATAGTTTTTCATCTGTTTGTGTTCTGAATTTTTTCCAGTCTGCTTTTCTATAATTCCAGCGAGGGGTTTGTGTGGTCTTTGGTTTCGTGTGTGAGAAATTTGTAGAAGGATGGGCTATGGTCACTTCCTATGTCATCAAGCACTCTCAAAGTATAATCATTGTGGATGTCTGCTGAGACAATGGCGAGGTCAGGTCTATATCTGCATCCAGTGGTTCTGTGGAGGAGTGTTAGTGGGGAGGAGGGGTCTTGCAATATTATCATGTTGCTGGTGTTGCATAGCTCTTCAGTGTTGTTTCCCATGGGGTTTTGGTCTTTGTAACCTAGTGATGGTAGATGTGCATTGAAATCTCCTGCAATGATAGTTTTCTGCATGTCTGTGCTGTGTATGTTGTAGCTTTTATAATGTGGGGGACAATAAACATTATACAGAATGTACTGCAAGTCCATTATGCCATACTGTTATCTCCTGGATATCATTCTCATTGCATTTTCTGTTTTTAACATCTCTTTGATTGTCATTTCTCAAGACTATGGCAGTACCCCTGCATTTACCACATATATGTACATGGTGTATACAGGCACTGAGTGATCTTTTCCGTATAGAAGAGTTTCTTGTATGATCACAATATGGATGTTGACTTTTTTCAGCTGTCTGCTTAATTCTGAGGCCTTTGACCTAAGTCCAGAAATGTTGATTTGAAGAATGTTTAGTGTCTCTTTCTCTCCCCCCCCCCCCCCCCCAGCTTATTTTTTTCCACTCAGAGTGGGGGGAACCACCTGGCACAGACCTTTTCTGAGGCGATGTCTGGGTTCGTATGATTTTCTTTTTGTTTCTGACATTTTCACACTGGGGTTTTTGTCCTAAGTCTTTCTTTCATACCCAGGAGGCCTTTCCAGTGAGAAGCTGAGATCAGGCCCCAAGTCAACATCAACCCGCCTGACAGCTTTGAGACAGTTTTACAGAGACACTTTGGGATGAGGGATCTGATGGTGCTTCAACAATGCCCCATCCCTGCCACCTACAGTCTGCTGGCTGCTTTGTTTACTTCATTCTGATAGCCATTGTTGTAGAGACCCATAGGCTTGTCACATCCTGGACTCGTCAGTTTCCATCAGACTTCCCTCACCTCCGCAGGTTATCTCTGTGTCTCCATCCATTCATCATTCTGACCAGCACAGCATGGCCCCAGGCCAAGATCTCATCTCCACCTATTGATGGGTGTGCAATGTCAAAAGCTGGAGGGCCTTCTATTTTAGGAGGGGTATTTTTGCTTGTCATTTTGCCCACAGGCGAGTGGGTTTTCTTAGCATACATAGCATTTTGCCAGAGTTATCTGACATTCCTGTAATAAACAAGAGGCTATTAGCAGATTTCTCAATTCTATGTTCCCTCTTTCTTTTACAGAAAGTTCTGTTCCCTAAAAATTCTGCCTTACAAGAAGGTTACATTATACTTTATAACAATAACTATAGCAATTTGTGTTGGTTGCTACAGGTTTCTGGGCTACAGGAGCAGGTCAGAGTTTTTTAAGCAATCAGATCTGATATTCCCTGTTTCACAAAGACTATTTTAAGATAAATGTGTTTCTTAACATAGTTGTTCCCAGGGGACAATAAATGAAGTAAAGGAGGCAATAAAGGAGCTAAAATTAGACACGGCACCATGTGAAGATGAAGTGACTGCTGAGATGTTGAAAACATAAGAAACAGAAACGCCAAAACAACTCTGCCAGATACAACAACAAATTTGGGGTCTAGAAAAAGCTCCAGGGGAATGAAAACTGGCCTTATAGTAAAACTATCAAAGAAGGATGACGTCAGAGATTGCAGCAACTGGAGAGGCATTACTTTCCTGCCACTCATCAGTAAAGTATTTTGCACAATAATCATCAACAGAATTGTACCAGCACTTGAGGGAAAAACTTCAGAAAGAGCAGGCAGGATTTAGGAAAGGAAGATCGTGCATAGACCACATATTTGTACTTAGATAAATATTAGAGCAGGCAAATGAGTGGCATAGCATGACATATGCATTGTTTATAGATTTTGAGAAAGCCTTTGACATTGTCAACAGGGATGCACTGTGGAAAATTCTAAGATGGCATGGCCTCCCCCATAAGATAGTGAATGTCATCAAAGCCCTATACGAAGGTTTTCAGTGCAAAGTGATCTGTGGAGAACATACCTCCAGCAGCTTTAGGATACAAACAGAAGTGAAGCAGAGATGTGTACTATTGCCAACATTATTTATCTTGGCAGTAGACTGGTTAATGAAATAGGCAACATCAGACAAATGCAGAGAGTTACAATGGAGACTCGACACAGTGCTGGAGGACCTTGACATTGCCAACGACATTTGTCTGCTATCAAACCAGCCACAAAGATATGCAAGATAAAATAAACAAGCTAACTCAGAATGCAAACAACGTAGGATTAAAGATGAACATAGGAAAGACAAAAGTTAATGAACCAAAATGTGAACAACAGAAATGTACTGAGAATAGATAGCAAATTAATGGAGGAGGTCAACATATTTGTATGCCTTGGCAGAATAGATTAGTAGAAAATGGAGACAGCACAGAGGACATCAACAGCAGACTTACTAGAGCAAACCAGGCTTTTGCAATGCTGCAGACTATATGGAAATCTAAAAAACTAAGCATAAAGACGAAAATCAGGATATGTAAGAGTAATGTTCTAAATGTACTACTCTATGGAAGTGAATGCTGGAAAATCACCAAAACCATAGAAAACAATCTGAATTCTTCCAAGACTAAATGTTTACAAAGAATTAGAAGAATATTTTGGCCAAACACCATTAGAAATAACATCTTGTTGACAGAAATGCAGATGAAGCCACTGACACCAATTATGAGGTATTGAGGAAAGATGTTGACGATGGTGCTCTGAATGACTGACAACTCACTACCAAAAATAGCACTAAGATGGACACCACAAGGGAACAGAAGTAAAGATGTAGCAAAAGAGACATGGAGAAGACAACAGAGAGGATATTGAACAATAGAGGGCTCACTTGGGCAAGAGCGGAAAAAAGGCAAAGGACAGGCATTTGTGGAAAACCCTTGCAGAAGCCCCATGTACCCTGGGCACTTAAGGTTCAGAGAGAAATATATCTGATCTGTGCACAATCTTCCTTTCCTAAATTCTACCTTCTCTTGTCAAAGGTTTCCCTCCAGCATTGGAATAATTCTGTTGATGGTAATATGACAGAATACTTTATTCTGAATAACAAAACAAAGGAGAAGATGCACAGAAGGAAGCATCATTAACAGATGAACCAGGAAACATTTTTTATATCTTATACAATATAATCACAAAGCTAGTGCATTTAGGGTATATTTCTTGTACTTGGTATCAGCAAAATTGAAATATTCTGTTATGTTTTCTGCTGTTATGGTAAGAGTGTGAAAATGCCTGTATATTTTGATGACATTTCATTTCTGTATAAAAAAAGCAGTTGACAACAATACTTTGTGCATACTGTGAACAATTTGAATGCATAACATTCAAAGCCGAAAAGTTTTCTATTCATATCATATCTTGTTGTAACATTGTATTAAGGTTGATGTTGCCCTATCTTCTCACACCTCCAAAGTTTTGTGTTATCTGCACAGTGCAATACTAGTTTATTTTTCTAAACCAAGCTTTGGAACCTGTTTTGGCAGCATGTGTTATTTTGCACTTTAATATCAAACTGTGGAATAAATATACTAATACAAGTACAAGCTTCAAATCTAATCTGTTGGAGGCATCTATACATATAGTTGCAAAATTGTCACTATTTCATTCATATTGTACTTTATCAATCACAAAAGTCATCACATTATTACCCATGGCCTGGTTTTTGTTCTGGAACTGGAATATTTTTAATCATAAATTTGTGAAACGAAATAAGTGAATTTTGAATTGTGATCACATAATCTAAAGCTTTGATCATGCACAGCTGTGTAAAAAGAAAATACAGCTTCCTTTGCTGTGCAAGCAAATTCATGAGATTTTAGTGGTTTGTTTTTTAAAAATGTATATGAACAATCCTGTTGAAACTATCTGCTTTCTCCCACTCGTGTGCACCCAAAACTCCCACACATAATTTTTCTTCTGATTTTTTTTTTTGTGACTATTCAACTGTATGATCAGTTACAAAACTGTTGACATTCAGTTATTTTTCCAACTTGTTGCAGATGTGTATACCCTTTAAAATGTGGCCTGTCTGTACTAAATACAGACATATGGTACTCAATCTGCATTACAGCTACAGAAATGAGGCTGCACGATCTTAATCTTACATCCTTCTTGTACCGTTAAACGTCACATAGGGCTCGCATAGTTGTTTGCCAAGATTTCCTGTTCTCGGCAAGTCTTTCAACTTCATCAAGGGATGTTATGCCTACTGAACTGCCTTCTCTTAACAATGTCCTCTTTAGAATTTCACGCAGTCAACCTCTTTTTCTTCAGCCTGTTGTGCTCCATTCGATAGCTTATTTTGGTATTCTCTGATTGTTTCTCCTCGTCACATGGCTTATGTATGTCCATTTTCTTTTTCTGATCATTCGTGAAACAGGTTGTTGTTTGCTCATCTGTCTTATCTCTGTGTTGTTCTTAAATTCATTCCACTTTATACCAGGTATTTTCCTTAGGCATTTGTTTTCAAAAGAGTCTAATTTGATGTCTGTTTCTTTAGTTGATTTCCAGCTTTCGCATACATAAATGAGGGTGGATATCACATTTGAATTGAATAATCTTAACTTAGTTTTTGTGCTTATAACTTTTGAATTCCATATGTTCTCAAGATTTTTGAAGGACAATCCTGCTTTTGAAATTCTAATTCTAACTTCCTTCCTGGTGTCCATTGTGGTCTATGTAGCTGCCAAGGTATGCAAATTGGTTTACTTCATCAACAGCTCTTCCTTCTACGTATAATTTTCCTTCTTGATTAATGAGAAGTTTCATTATTTTTGTTCTGTCTTTGTTAATTTCAAGTCCTATTTTTCTAGCCAGTGAAGACAGGCTATCTGTTTTTTTTCTTGCATGGAATTCACATTGTTACTGATTAGAGTTATGTCATCTGCAAAATCAAATCTTCTGTTTGGGTTCCATGTACCCAATCATTGCTGGTTTTACCTGTACAGCATCTTTTCATTATAAAGTCTGTGGCAATTCCATATACATTATACTATATATCTTTGTTTCACGCCTGTTTCAATCTGAAACCATTCACTCATTCCTTCTTCTGTCTTGGCTGCACAGACATATCTGTTGTAGAAATCTCTAATGATGTTGACAATTTAAGTTAGTATTCCATGTAGTCTTAAAATTCTCCACTATGAATCTCTATGTATGCTATCAAATGCTTTTTTAAAGTCTATGAAGTTCAGGATTAATGGTATTATTCTTAGAGTAAAGACCTAGTTGAGACAGCTTCTCCCTTTTTGAAATCCTGCCTGTTCTCTCATTGCAGTATCAACTACATCCTTAATTCTATTCAGAATCACTTTACAAAACACCTTTGACACAACTGATAGTAAGGTTACACCCCTCCAGTTATTGCAGTCACTGAGGTTGCCTTTTTTTGTGTATTTTAACAATGATTCCCTTTTTCCATTTAGAAGGGACTTTTTCTTCTTTCCAAATTTTATTAAACATTCTTTGTAGTTGGTTCATGTTGTCACTGTTAACAGCTTTTAACATTTCAACTGTAATTTATCTTCACCTGCATCTTTGTTGTTAGCCATTAGATTCACTGCTGTTTCAGTTTTGTTCAGTGTAACTTCATCTAGGCTGACATTTAGTTGTGGGACTTGTAAATCGGTTTCAAGATTTATTAATTCATTTGTGTGTGGTCGATTAAGTATTTCTTGGAAGTGTTCAGCCCATCTTTGCTTTTGGTCTTTACGTGGTGTTAATAGGTTGCCTGTTTTGCTAAAGACTGGTCTTTCTCTAGAGGTAATGGCACCTGTTAGCTTCTTCTGTATCTTATATCTTATATCTTATATCCTTCCCGTGCCATTAGACGTCACATAGGGCTCGCAAAGTAGTTCACCAATATTTCCTGTCTTCGGCGAGTCTTTCAACCTCAACAAAGGATTTTATGCCTGTTAACTTGGCCTCTCTTAATAATGTTCTCTACAGAGTTTCACGCGGTCTGCCCCTTTTTCTTCGGCCTGTTATGTTCCACTTGATAGCTTGTTTTGGGATTCTCTGCTTATTTCTTCTCATCAAGTGGCCAACATATGTCCATCTCCTGTTCCTGATCACCCATGAGACTTCTGTATGTTATATAGTTTTTTGCTGCCTCCTGCTTTTGCTGCATTTTCTGCTTCTTTTGCCATATTGTCCATATATTCTCTTTTGTCTCTTCTAGCTGAACTTTTACTTTATTGTCTAGTTCTTTGTATGTTGCTTGTGCCAAAACTTTTCCAAGATCTATCTTTACATTCAGCATGGCTAATTTGGCTGCTCTTCTTTCTTGTATGTATTTCCATGTGTTATATGATATCCATGGTTTTCTACTTGTTGATTGTAGTCCAGCACTTGCTTTTGCTTCTGTGATTATGGCTGTGCTGTATGAATTCCATAATTCATCTATATCTGTCTCGTCTACCTCTTTGAGTGATGCAAAATGTTTGATAAGTTCCAGATTGAAATCACTGTTGGTATTTTCTTCTTGTAGGCTATGACTGTTTATCTTTCTGAGTATTGATTTCTTGTGTTGGCTTTTCAGTTTAAGTCTTATCCTCCCTATACACAGGTTATGATCACTTTTGATATCTGCACCCCTATATGCTCTTACATCTATCAGAGATGTTCTGAATTGTTTTCTAATACAAAAATGATCTGTCTGGTTTCTGGTTCTATCATCTGGACATATCCATGTTGTATTATGTATTTCTGTGTGTGGAAATATTGTTCCTTCAATGACCATGCCCTCTGTTAGACATATTTCAATTAATCTTTCTCTGTTCTGATTTATTGTATCAATTTCTTCTTTCCCCATTACTTTTTCGACATCTGTGTTATCTTTTCCTACCTTGGCGTTGAAGTCTCCCAAGACAGTTAAGATGTCGTGTTTAGGTACTTTGTTGATAAGTTGTAGTTGGTAATAGAAATCATCTTTTATTTCATTATCTATATTGATCGTGGTTGCATAGCATTGTATAGTTGTCACTCTTCCGTGCCTTATTTTGTATCATGCTCTTATCACATGACTGTTCACTAGTTCCCATTCTGTAAGGCTCTTTGCTGCCACATATGATTTAATTATACCCACTCCTTCCTGGCATTTCCCATCGTCTCTGCCGGAATATGTTATTAACTTATGGTTTTCTGCCGTTCTTTTCCCTGCTTTTGGTCATCATATTTCACTGATGCACAACACATCCAGGTGATATCTATCCATTTCTTTTTTTACCTGACCAGTTTTTATTGTTGCAGCCATCATTCTTACATTCCAAAATCCAATTTTTGTTATGCATTTGGGGCCGATGAATTTTTGATCGTTGTCAACGGCATGCGAAGTTGGTGACCTTGATGTTTGGTTACAACTGTTGCGAGATTCCATGACAGCAGGGTTTTTCCCTAACAGGATTGAGGTTGTTCGCCTCATGCCCAACTTTCGTTTTATGATGTATGAAGATGCAGAAGACTCATATGCAAGTATGCTGACGAGAGCGTTAAAAAGCTCCCGCCATTTTTTACATCACCCGGAATCTTATAGCAGTTATAATTAACTGCAGCAAAAATTACAGTTAGCACAGAGGCAGATGGAATAAAAAGCAAATACAGATGAGGCCCAAATAGAAATGATGATCATAAACAATTATAATGCAATTAAATGGACACATTTTTTTACATTTATAGATCTTTAGCAGAACAGAAATTATGGAGATGACCACATCATAAGATATAGCAGTAGGAGATAAACCAATAAAGATTTCCAGCAGTCCTTCACATGCAGTCTTAGAAAATTAATAAAAGCTCTATCATCATTCACAGTGGGAAAACGATATCCACGAGGTAAAAAAATCTTTCACTACAGCAGTCATGGAGAACTAAAATGAGAAAATGATGCAAGATATTATATGAGAGCAAAACTGTCACATGATAACAGTTTCCCTGGTTTAGTAAGGTAAGGGTGATCCTGTCATGCCTAGAGACACATGGGGATATAGTGTTAGTGCCCATAAGTAACTGCCCCATAAAATGGGACAGTTTTCACTTAGAAGAGTCTAGAAATGTGAAACACTACTCACAGTTACTGCAGTGAGAAAGAGAAAACTAAACCTATTCATCATAAATATGGACATAGCGACTGTCCTACCATGTTTAAGTACTGACCACTGCACTTCTGTGTAGTGCCTATATCCACTAAAATATCCACAGTAATGCTAGGTGGTTTTAGGATAATGAGTATAGAACTGTGCAAGTGTGCAGTGTACATATATGTACAAACATGATCACATAAGCAATGGAGCTGCTCTTAAATCTAGGAGAAAAGTGAATTTTATCCAGAAATCTTAAATTTCAAAGGTTCAAAATCAGACTCTGGCATCATTGCATTCAGGATAGCCTCCTATATGCTCCGCTGCATGCCACATCATCTGTCCAAAAGTACAAGTATGTTTGCTAATAATCTTCAAGTGTTGGTTCATTATGATGTGTTTTCTGCCAGCACCCTTAATGTGTCCTAGCTCCAGCAATGGCTTCACATTAACATTGTTCTTCCGTTCCCACTCCTCATTTTCCTGCAGTCTTTCTAATACGACTTTAGGAATGTCACCTTGTCTTTTCTTGGCTGGTCATTTATTTTAGTCTGTCCACCAAGTCTGTCTGTTACTTCATTGCCATGTACTCCGGCATGCCCTGGACAATAAAACCAAGTCAGGCTCATCGCAGCTGATTTGCTTAACAGACGAACCCATTCTTTTCAAAGCAGTTTTTTGTACAGTCTTATGAACCGTACCCTGTGAATCATCACATTTTCAGTACAGTGCTTTAAAGCTGAAAAATGCGTTTCTGAATGAAAGGTAAAATTCCCGTTTCCATGCCATTAAGGCATATTGGGAATATGGTGTTAGGCCTGTATTTCCATGACCTTCAACACATGAAAGTCTGATGTGGTAGGTATCATGCCTGGCTGCATTTACCTTCCCAGATTTGTCTGGTACCCATTTTTAGAGGCAGGGTGGACTCTGGGCCTTTTTGGTGTGTACCAGAAAAAAATCCCACTGCTGGGACTACCACCAGATTAGTAACCAAGTGCCTAATCACTCAGCTAGCCAATCAGTTAATCAAGTGCTGTGCCATGTGGTGTAGGTGATCATTTCTCTCCACAGTTCCCTGTCTTTAGACTTGATTATGAGATCCGCTGGTGACTTTCTTCCTAGTCTCACTGGCAGCCCATCCAGTAAATTCTCCCTCTGTCTCTTCTTCCCTCAGTTTTTCCAGTTGCCACAGTGTGTTCCAGTTTTCCTCTTCTCAGAAAATGTCCTACAAATCTCACTTGTCTGCCTCTGATCTTTGCTGTAATTTGCCTTATAACTCTAGCCTCTCTTAAGACTTCTTCCTTGCTTTTCTTAGCTGTCCATGGTACTTTCTTATGAACCACATTTCCAAGGCCTCCATTTCTTTCTGTGCTCTCTTATTTCATGGACCATGCTTCACATCCATAAAACAAAATTGGCTCGATGTAAGATTTAAGTACTCAAAATCTTGTTTCCATTGATATGGATCTGTTGCACAAGATGTTTTCTCATTTTCTGGAATGCTGACTTGGCCTGAGCACGTCTGCATTTTATTTCGTTGCATCTAACCAAGCCTTGGTTGGTAGCTTGTCTAGGATAAGGGAAACTCAGATTTCAAACCCCCTGCTGCCTTGTACAGTAGGCTCTGCCCAGAGTCAAAGGCTAGTGGAGTAAACCATAAACAAACCAGTGGAAGGCAAGGGGAAACCAACAGTGTAAATTCCCAAGAACAATCATGACAATCCACAGATGTTAATGGGGGTTCCAGTGGAACCGCCTTGTCCGGTAGGGACTATCATGTGCGACAGGTGATACCAGATTGTCATCCAACTACTGTACACAAAGAAAACACAAATAACACCACAGTAATTGCAACATGGAACATTAGAACACTAACAGAACTTGGAAAACTGGGAAACATCGAACAAGAAATGAAAAGAATGGAAATTAACATCCTTGGTTTATGTGAAATGAAATGGACTGAAGCAGGAAGCAGAGATCATAAAGACTTTAAAATAATATATTCCAGGGGAAACCAGTGTAGAAATGGAGTTGGCATAATATTGGATAAGAAGACGGCAAGAACTGTGAAAGGCTTCTGGTGCATATTGGACAGAGTGTTAATGGTTAAATTACAGGGTCACCCATTAGACACAAATCTCATCCAAGTATAAGCACCAACTTCAGAAAGCTCTGATGATGGGATAAAAGAATTTTACAACAATCTGGACATGGCAATGAAACAGTGCAAACCATGGGAAGTAAACTTTGTGCTGAGTGATTTAAACGTGAAAGTAGGGACTGAATAAGACATTGAAGCTACTGGCAAGTATGGACTAGGTGTCAGAAATACAAGAGGAGAGATGTTGATTGAGTGGGCAGAAAAGAATGAAATGATAATAGGAAATACTTGGTTTCAACAACACCCTAGGCGACTATGGACATGGAAAAGCCCAAATAATAACATACGTAACCAGATAGATTACATTATGATCAGCAGAAGATTCAGGAACTCACTTAATATCCGTGAAAACAAGACCAAGTGCAGGCTACAACTAACCAAGCCGTGTGCATTTCTGAGTACCAGTAAATAATATCCAGAGTTTCAATTCTTTTTCAAAGTTTATTTTTATTTTATGCATATTGATGGAGGAATCGTGCTTCATATATGTTTTTTTTTAAAATAAAATTATTGAAACAACTTATGTAGCTTCTGTTGTAAATGAAATAAAAACTTATTGAGTTCTGTTCAAATATTTCTCAGAGCTGCTGCACCATCAGAATTTTGTTTATTTCTGCATCATTCTGAACACCATGGCTGCAGCTAGAGCTCCACTTCTGCTACACTGTGTTCACTGGAAACTTTTGCAGCTGACATTACTGACTGTGAACTTTTGGATACCATTTTCTGAAACAGCTGCAGTGGCCCTCAATCAGTGTGAGTATACATTTGTTTGTTTGTGTGTGTGTGAGTGAGTGAGTGAGTGGAGTCATTGGAGTGAGTGAGGGAGGGAGAGCATCTTTAGGCATTTCCAGTGAAAGAAGTGTTCCTCTTAAGACTTTTCATGCCCACATAAAGTTCATCAGGCTTTATCATTTATATTATCTTCACAAGTAGAAGATGCTGTGCTGTCTTTTTTTTTCCAGGAGCATTAGGACACATATCAGTAGTTGTGACTGAAATTTTTTTTTTTATAGATCCCTTAGGATCATGTGTATAAGTCCTAAGTCCAAAAGAATTTCACCACTCCACAGCTCTCATGGAATATCTTGGCATCCACAGATTTTAGAGTGATGTCAAAACAGCAGTGACGGTGACTCTATGTCCAGGACACCACATTTATGAAATAAGCATCAAAAAACTTGTCCTAAGCTTAGACAAATGGCTCAGTCTTTATGATGACCACATGAAAGATAAGGTGCCCTTCATGGAACACAGTGTGTTATATCCAAATAAATTTTGCTGTTGAAGTAATAACCTTTGCAAACTTACTTTTGAAATGACCCTCGTAATTTTTCGTTCTGTTATGTCCTGTGTGTCTGAATATTATAATGTGATATTTTCTTACAAGATAATATGGGGTGGTACTTGAAAGTTCCTAGAACATACCTGCCCTGTCTGTACTATTCAACAAATATATATGCGTGCTGAGTCAGTATGCCACGTGGGATCATGCTGTTTACACGTGTTCAGTTTGTACACATGATTTTCTGATCTTGTGTTAGGGCACCCTGTGATCATTATGATGGCTGACAAATTCAACCAGTGTCTCTGCATCAAATTTTGTGTCGGGCTACAGAGTTACCAAAACCCACAGAATACTTCTTCAGGCTTTTGGTAAATATTTTGAGTGATCAGTCAAGTGCCTGTTCAGAAGAGTAAATTTGCGAGGCAAGCAGTCACTAGTAAAAGACCAGAAAGTATGTGAAATATTGATGAACTCATCCTAGAAGACTCACTGACTCACATGGTTGGAATCAGTTATGATGTCTGCTAGAAGAACTTGAACATGCATTGCATTGCTGTGAAATTTGTTGACAAGTGACTGTTGCATCACATGTTCAGTCACACCTTCCGCATGACAGTGCAGTTTTTTACACAAAAGAACACTGTAGTCATCTGACGCCTTCTGTACCCTTCCTGTGATTTTGTGTGTGTTCTTTAAAATGAAAATGAAGCTGAAGCAGCACCACTTCAACATCATAGTTGAAATCCAGACAGAATCGCAAACGGTTTTGTATGGCCTTCAAGAAAAGAACTTTTGCAGTGCTTTTGAGATGTGGAAAGGGCATTAGGATCATGGTGTACATTTCCAAGGGGACTGTTTTTGAAGAGGATGATGACCAAATTTAAATAAAGTAGGCCTGTACTTTTTTTCTTTGTGGAACCAGTCCAGGAACTTTCTGACATCACCTCATGTGCTTCACTTGTCAGAGGTCTCAGATACTGTTTCTTGAACTGATTTGTAGAGGCATATTTAATGGCTGTCTTACCAGCTTATCCTTGTTAACTCTTGGAATGTTTTTTAGGGTAGTTTAACTTCACCTTCAAGGTAATCAAGTAACTGTGCAGCCACTCATCAGGTATTGCACTGGTCTTCAAGCTCTGGTTGTAATCTTCTGTCGTCTGCTTTACAGTGTTGTCATCAGATTATTTGAGATGTCCATACTGGATGCCATCAGGATTGGGTGCAACATTTTTGTCTGTCTTACCTCTTCCACCCCTAATGGGCTTTCTGTTTGTACAAAACTTGATGTTGTGTTTCATGTCACTATAGTTATTTGTTCAAATGATTTCTTGACATTGTGTGTGCTTTGATGGTATATATTAGCCAAAGCATGCTGGAAGACATGACACAGCTTGCAGATTGTGTTTTTTTTAGCTTTCTTTAGTTGTGTGTTTCATTGTTCTTTCAGAACAGATATCACTGACTGTATGTATGTAAATATCTCTCTCTCTCTCTCTCTCTCTCTGAACCTTAAGTGCCCAGGGCGCATGGGGCTTCCGCAAGGGTTTTCCACAAATGCCTGTCCTTCGCCTTTTTTTCTGCTCTTGCCCAGGTGAGCCCTCTATTGCTCAACATCCTTTCTGTTGTTCTTCTCCATGTCTCTTTTGGTCTACCCTTACTTCTGTTCCCCTGTGATGTCCATCTTAGTGCTATTTTTGGTAGTGAGTTGTCAGTCATTCGGAGCACATGTCCCAACCATCGCCAGCATCTTTCTCAATAATTGTTGTCAGTGGTTTCACCTGCATTTCTGCTAATAAGATGTTATTTCTTATGGTGTTTGGCCAAAATATTTTTCTAATTCTTCGTAAACATTTAGTCTGGAAAGAATTCAACTTGTTTTCTATGGTTTTGGTGATTTTCCAGCATTCACTTCCATAGAGTAGTACACTTAGAACATTACTCTTAAATATCCTGATTTTCATATTTATGCTTAGTTTTTTTGATTTCCATATAGTCTGCAGCATTGCAAAAGCCTAGTTTGCTCTAGTAAGTCTGCTGTTGATGTCCTCTGTGCTGTCTCCATTTTCTACTACTCTGCTGCCAAGGTATACAAATTCGTTACCTCCTCCACTAACTTGTTATCTACTCTGAGTACATTTCTGTTGTTCACATTTTGCTTCATTAACTTTGTCTTTCCTACGCTGATCTTTAGTCCTATGTTGTTTGCATTCTGAGTTAGCTTGTTTATTTTATCTTGCATATCTTTGTGACTGCTTGATAATAGACAGATGTCGTCCGCAAAGTCAAGGTCTTCCAGCACTGTGTCAAGGGTCCATTGTAATCCTCAATATAACACTCTGTAAATATAACACTCATGTTTCTTCATCATCTCTCAGATTTATAGTGCATTTGCTCATGTTTGTTTGGTATCAGTTTCAGATCTGAAGTTATTAGAGTAGCTATAGTTATTTCTTTGTTTAGTTTTTCTTAAGTTTGTATGGATTCTCAGTCTACATTTTTGAAAACTGATATTGTTGAACCATCATGTGTATAGTGATTGAATTCTGCAGAAATTTTTCACTAAATATGCTAGTTTTGTTCTGTTTTGTCTTTTTTCCCTACAATTCTTTCAGTGTTTTCTGAAAGTTTTGGAAGCATCCCTGTGGTCAGAAATTGTTGTTTGATACGTATTAATAACTTTATTGGTATCATTATAAAAGTTTTTAGGCTTTGAATTGTTCATGAGGCATTTGTCCTGTTACTTATTGGTTGGTCAGCTTTGACTAGTTTTGCTGAATATTATATGCAGCT
Organism: Achatina immaculata; assembly: GCA_009760885.1. Taxonomy (NCBI): domain Eukaryota; kingdom Metazoa; phylum Mollusca; class Gastropoda; order Stylommatophora; family Achatinidae; genus Lissachatina; species Lissachatina immaculata. The sequence goes on from CM019699.1 coordinate 4,158,758, forward strand.
TCAGTTCTAAGCTGACAACATTAGTGTCATGTTTGATGCTTTCACAGCATAGTTCATAATAATTGTCAATTGATTCTGTAAGTGACTTATCATCAGTCTTTGTATTTTTAAATTTACTTTTGTTGTTGTTGATCATGCTACAGTGATATAGAAAATGGGGCTAACTCTAGTTGTTTGTTAGTAATTTATTATGTTTCAATCTGCTCTCATTGTTATGCTTGCAAGAATTTTTATAATTACTATTCAGTCTGGCTCCTATTGGATATTGTGTAATTTATGACTTCAAAGTCACATGTTGGTCAAAGGAGGTGCCTAAGAAGCTGTGTTTGCATTTCTTCCAAGTACTGGATCTGCTTATTTATCTTATAGTTCATTTCTGCTTTGTTGGATAATGTAAGACCATTTAGTATGGTTTTCTTTATATTATTGTTATCAACTTCTTTCTTGTACAACTTTCAAGTGATGTCATGCGGTTTGTTGTATCTATTCATTAGGTACACTAGCATTCTCCCCTGCAGTTTATATCCAAGCCATGTGCATACATGGAGTACATATTTACTTTGCCAATGCGTTAAAAAAGGCAATCATCTTTCCACTCTGGACACATCCATAGGTGCTGAAGTCACTACCTCCATCTGTGTACAATGACCAATAATACCAACCCTGTGCTGACCGACTATCCTTTTAACTAGCCACTCAAGTTTTGCTACATCGAATTTCACCCCTAGCTCATTCATTCTCAACAAGGATGCTGATTCACAGTTGCCAGGAAGTTTTTTGCCTGACCAGTTTCTTTTATGGTTGTTATAACATTGGCTTGATTCATTGTTTCACCGTCCTCTAATTGTTGAGTTGACCAGTTAATCTGCTCTTTCATTTTCCTTTACATTTGTGTGGCCTTGCACAAAGATGATGGATAGTTGATAGATCTATGACATCATCAGTCAAGCCACTGTTGTTTTAGAGATCCAGCTTGAGTTTTTTTCTGCTTCTTAATTGAGTCTCTCAAAATGCATCTTTGAGTGCAGTCCTGTGTCTTTGACTGGATCAGGATTTTTTTTCACAGCCATATTTTCCATTGTGAGGTTACTTGTTGTTCCTGTAGAAAACACTGCTGACTTCTTTGACTGTTCTGCCATTTAAATTAACCGTGAAGGCCCTGGCATATCTTTTGCCATGTTTCAATGATCCATCTGCATAAATAACAGTTTCTCCATCTCTAGTATTTTCACTGAGGTGCTTTGGCTTCGGCATCTACTGCAGCAGAAATATGTTCACTGAAATTTCAGTCAAGTCTTATGTGAACAGAAGTTTGGTGGTGTGGGTGTCCATTTCTGTCCAGGATCTATATTTTCAAGTGAACACACAATGTAAATTATTTCTTCAATACGGCACATTCGTGATTTACCACTCTTGAATCTGTTTCCTTTTGTTCTTAGTGTGAATTTATCTTGAGGGAGACTTGTGTCTTGACTAATTTTATTCTGCTCTCTAAGATTAGAAGAATCTTATAAATACACCATGGCCTTGCAAACCTTACCTCTGGTGCATACAAGGGTAATGTGCATTATCTCATCTATTTTCTCAAGCTTCCCATCTGTGAGGTGCCATGTGATTGAATAATGTGTGTAATGGGACACCTCTATGGGATATGCCATGCTCATGGATTCTCTTTTTCTCCTCTATCCTTTTATATGCACTCAGGCTATTCTATTCTCCTAGAAACTAGCAATCAGTCTGTCCATAGATGCCTTGTTTTTTAAGTTTTATATAGGCATTTCTTCCATAATTTATCATTTGGTCACCCAAGATAGCCAATGTAACCTGCTTGTCCTGAAAAGTATCTTCTATTGCTCTTTCTATATATGTATCCCAATGGATCTCTGCTGTCTAAAGCCTGTTTGTTATGAGAAAAGTAGATTCTTTGTTTCCAGGTGCCACTTTAACCTACTGTTTATCATTCTCTGATTTGCATGTAGCACTAGTTCTGTAAGTGCTGAGGTTCCAAATATCCTTTCAGAAGTATGTGGGTCAGAACTCTTTTCATACTAAGTTATTTACCTTTTCACTCTTATTCTTTGACAAGTTTTCAGTGGATTTGTCTGGAGACTGACTACAATACATGCAGTGGAGTCTGTTGTTCATTGGCATGTGTGATTGTGTATTCTTGTTGTGTACTCTTGATTTTTGTTGGAATTTTATAGTTAGTAGGTTTGGAGTAAATTGAGGTCTACCATGTGAACACACTAAAGAGGAAATTGTTAAGAGAGACCAAATTATAGACATAAAATCCCTTGATGAGGTTGAAAAACTTACCGAAAACTGGAACACTTGGTGAACTACCATGTGAGCCCTATTTGATGTTTAATGGCATGGGAAGGATGTAAGGTTTAGAGTATTCTAGAGTGTGTGTATATGTACATTTTCAAAGATGAACTCAGTGTGTTCTTAGTATTTCTACAGTATAATGCTTTAATTTCTACAATTGTATAACCAAAAATTGTTATGAAACTCCAAAATGTTTCATGCACCTACATTGGAAGACAATAAGTGAGCACTCTGTGTTATTTTATTTTGCAGTAATATTTTTTTAAAAATGTTTTTGCAAGAAACGTTTTAAAAGTTTTAAATATATTATCTGATACTGTTGTTAAATATAATTTAATGTTTTTTATCCTAAAAAAAGGTAATTTGAAATGCATTTTTGATATTTTTAAGGATTTATCATTGGCTTAAAAAAAAAAAAACTAAACTAAAACTCACTTTCTCAATGCACTGCTGCACCATTTACATCTTTCTGAAAAAAGACAGGGCAAACATATCATGGAGTCTGACATATGGAAGTGAGAAATGTAGGTAAAAGTGTAAATCAAAAGTGAAAGTACAGTGTAGCAAAATCTGTCCCTCCTCCCAGATTCATGTAGATGTTAATAATTTATCTGAACTATCTAAACATTTTCTTATGCAACACATTTCTTTTAAAAAATATCTTTTCAGTACCTCAGTACCAGTTGAGTATTGTGTCATTTTGAAACCAGTCATTCAGAGAGTAAGGAAAAATGAATGTATTTTAAAGCTCACACATGATGAACTCTTTAAAGATATTAATCCTTATTTGCTACAGCTTTTCAGTTAAAAAATTTAAAAAGATCGCTGAAAATACTTACACTTTAAAACTAAGAATTTTAAAGTCATCATATGTACCATGAAGAAATTAATTCATTAAGAAGAGAGAAGATAACTGTTTTTATAAATGAAGTGATGTCAAATCAGGTTACATTTGAATCCAGACTTATTGTGAAATATTCAGGGGTGTACCCAGAGGTCTGACAGTTCAAAATAAACATAGGTAAAAGAAAATAGAAGTTAAAACAAAGTCAGCTAAGACAGATGTGAAGATTCATTGTTGAGCATGTATAATTCAGTTTTTAAAAAAAAGCCATTAGAAAATATATCATAGATGGCTGAAGTGGAAGACTCAATAAGTATAATTACTGATCCATAACATATATCAATCAAACCTGAATAGATAACTTGCAGCAAGGCCCTCCAAAATCTCATTAAAGTATGCATAACCTTTACAAGAAAATGCCAACAATGGATGGAGAGAAAAACAAATAAATTAATTTCTGATACTAATAACTACAAAACTCTTGAGGATGTAATCATTTATACAGACAGATCAATGAGAAGGGTGTAATAGTATTTTATAGTTATATTTTAAGGCCCGAAATAATATTGGCGCCAACTAAAATGGTTTTCTAGGCTACGTCTGAAATTGTTTTCTTCTCTCTGAGGCCATATTATATATATAATGACTGTACCTAGCTGAATCCGTATTCTATTGGGTTGATTAAATCTTCTTGTGGAGTACAGTTTCATCTTATAAATTTCTTATTGTTGTTGGTGTTAAAAAACCACCTAATTTTCTATATTACACACTAAGAAAGTACAACAAGACTCCCAGGCTTCCAGCTCCACAGAATAATACAGATACAACAACTTAACTGAACTTGGCAGTCTTCCAACATAACAGAACTTATCAAACAATGAGAATTCCAACAAAGCCAATGGTGTAATTTATATAAATTCAGACACACAAGTTTATTGATGGAAAAAATGAGGGGTGAAACTCATGAGGATGGAAACGTAGCCTCAGGCTGAACAGAAATTTACAACGACAATGCCCGGCGTGAGAGAACTCTGCCCCATATGGACGAAAACCTTACAAATGTCCTTATACAAATTAAACCATACTTACAACGTTCCACCCAAAACCTCAGCCATCACCAGAAAAACTAAATCTTCCATCTAACTACCAACAAATTGCCACTAACAAAAGAAACTCTTCCTAAACTGAGACTCCATCTACATCAACTAGTAAGGTTCTTCCTACAACACAAACAAGTAAGACTCCCCTTAGACTAATCGTGAATGGTATTTATACCATCCCTACCCACTCAGTTTTCTCCATGCTGCACGCTTTTCCCAAGACCCCCACTCAGTGGTCTCAACCAACCTACCTTTTCAAACAAGGGTACTCACTCTATTAATTATTTCCTGAGTGCCAATCCTACCTATATCCCATAGCCAAGAGAATACTGCTATAGAACTAGAAACAGATGAGGTTTTACAGCAAAGTAAGAGAACAAATATTGTAGGATTCTGAGAAAATAAAACACTCAAACTCATGTCCTAGACTTATACAAACACACACTCAAGTGTGTGGATGGAAATTGAGGCCATCACACAAGCATTAAAATGGGCAGTGAATCAGAAATGCACTGCATCACCATCATTACTGATTCACAAAGCCTATTGAGAAAATTGAAACACAAAGCCATAAGAAGTGAATGGCTAGAAATAACTGACAAACTGCACATTAAAAACATCACATGGATGTCTGAATCATACCAGAGTCATCAGAAACAACAAGGCTGGCCAACTATAACAGCAAGGGCCAAACCTGAGGGCCTCTTCAGAATGGACAAACTGGACTCACACAAATCCATCAAACAGTAGCTCAAGAAACTGTTGCAAAGTAATTTCCTCCGAAGCACCCACTTCACATGACTTGCTGAGTTATATGTAGCCAAGGGCAGTGGATGCAAACTGCAGCTAAATGCTAGATCACATGCAATACACAGCCAACGCAACACTGGAATTATTTCACTAGAAACATTGAAGGACATCCTGATATCAAAGGCCCAACACATATGGGCATGCCCTGAGTGTAATGAGGCAGCTCCCAAGCACCACCAATAGAGATGGGCCATTATTACAGATTATAGACTGAAAATGTTATTGAAGGATATTCTACTGAACTGAATTTTGAAACTGGCATTTTAAAGTCATGTTATCACTAGGGTTGATAAATAAGGTTTAAATTATACATTTTTGTACAAGGAAGACTTTTTTTTTTTTTGCAGATACAATGGATCAGAAATCTGATTGTATATCTGCTGGTGTTTTGGACATTCCAAGAGGTCAAGTGACCAAGCTCACAGCTCCTTCTAGGGATGTAAGTACATCTGCACAGGTACTTAGTTGTCGCCTACAGTTTTCCTCAGCGACCGAAGGAGACACACTAAAACTGTCACTAGAACCTGGAGCATTTTTTGAAGACTGTGATGTTGCACTAGAACTGCAGATGACTAATTATGAAGTAAGCATGATCATTTCACCTTTGCTTTCATAAAAGTGCATTTAACATTTGTCAGTAGCAGGACATAGAGGGAAATTAAACGGAGGACATCTATTGCTCTTCAGAAAGTAAAACAAATAAGAATCTGTGGAGAGGAGCAGACAGAACCACAAAAATAAGATTTTTAAGGGCATGCATCTTTCCTATCGCAACATATGCCTGTGAGACCTGGACACTTAACAAAACAGCTGAGAAGCACATAAATGCCTTTGAATGTAAATGCTATAGAAGAGTTCTCCAAATATCGTGGACACAAAAAAGAACAAATATATCTATACTACAAGAGCTTAATATTGAAGAAGGCTGGCTAGTAAAGAGGATTAAAGAGAGAAAACTTAAATATTTTGGCCACATTAAACGTCATGATAATTTAGAGAAGACCGTATTGGAAGGATACATAATGGGAAAAAGAAAAAGAGGAAGACCGAAACGAAGATGGCTGCAAGACATCGTTGATGCTCTGGAAATGGATGCAACAGCAGCAGGCCATCTTGCTCACAACCGAGAGGCCTACAGGAGTGCTGTTTGGGAGGCAAAGTTCCGCAAGGGACATGCAAAGGAATGAATGAATGAGGACATAGAATTTTGCTCTAAGTTAATCAGTTTTACTCTAAACTGCTTCTTACCTCCAATGCTTTATTTAGGGTATAGAGATAAGGAAACACTGGACATAAAATTCCATAATTTTAGGCTTCATTTTTTTCATTTAGGCTTCTTGTGTTATTATTTCTGATGATTGTGATAGTTATAACTAAACACTTGCTCATTTTTTAAAAAAAATATGAGTGCTTACCCATAGGAAACGATAAATATCGTCTTAGTAGGTTATGTAAAGCAAACTGTCAAGAAGTGTTTACCCCCAACACTGCAGGGTATCTAAGGAAAGAGACAAGACAAGCTCAGCAGCTGTCTTTCCATTTTGTGCTAGAAATTGTTTGTGCAGAGATGCAATAATTATGCAAATAATTCTGTGAGAAGAAACAATTTCCTTTATCATGCAAGTTCATCACAGCACAATTTCATGTTTTCTTTATTTGCAGTTTTTGTCATGAAAGAGCAGAGATTGCAGTTTTTGTCATGAAAGATAAGAGATAGCAGTTTGATCATACTGATTTGTTTAATAAGTCAGTTTATTTGGAAACATTGCACAAAATGTGTGTAGCATAATTTAATTAATGTGTTTTCTTTCTTTCTTTCTTTCTTTCTTTCTTTCTTTCTTTCTTTCTTTCTTTCTTTAATGTGTTCATAAGAAATCACAAAAATCAATGCCTTTATGATTGCATTTGGTTTTTACAACTCTTATAATTAGCAGAGTTTAGTGCAGGGTTGATATGCCTTTACTGCCATATCATCTTTCTGTGTCACTGAGATTCTGCTGACATTCACTCAATGTTTTAGTATTCATTTTTTTTTCCATTCAAATCTGCACTGGTTATGGTTTATAGTTTTCACCTCTTGATAGTTTACTGGATGATTGGTTTGATCTTGATTGCTGCCAGCTTTGGATAGGCTGTCAGCTATTTCATTGCCAGCTATTCCACAGTGGGATGGTACCCATTGCAGGGCCACAGTTGTTGACAGTGTAAGGTGCTTCAAGAGTGCCCAAACCATGCAGACCTGAGCCGTGAGACATGGCCAGAGTACACAAGCTTGGGACAAAAGCTTTGGGGCTGTTATCAGTATCTGGAGAGGACTGCAGGCTGTGCAATGTCGACAGGGATCAGGATCTGATATGACCAACAATCTTGAATGCAGAAGAAGAAGGATTCGTTTCTTCAGTGCTGCATTTCCTGCAAGTTATTTTGAATGTAGCTGTGAACTTATACATTTTTTCCCCCAATAACATCTTGTTACATGCTAAAAATGTTTAAAATTGTGGATTAATTGTGAATTTTACAGAAAATTATATTAGGGTGCAAGTCCAATGCAGGAAGTGTTCCTAAAATGGAAGCAGTGAATGGCAAAGCATCTATATGGTTGTCTAGGAGACAGTTTGATGACATAAGTTATTGGTTTCAGATTTCTGTTACTTCTGTGAAAAGTAAGTAGAAGTGAAAATCTGAAATAAAAGATTGTTCTTATTTAGTGTTGAAATGATAAACAATTAATTAAATATGTGCAATGTATAAACCTAGTCTTATTTTTCAATTACTGTTATTAGTATAGTATTTTGTTTCTATATATTTCTTTCTTTCATTTTTTAAAAATCTAATGTTTTTTTTAGCTTGTACTAAAAAATAGTTTTGTTGTTTATGTGTAGAATATGTATCTAATTGTTGTGATCCAGTAATACATATTTCTTTCATTCTTCCCAACATGCAGCAGAGGATGATAGATGTATGTGCCCTGTGATGAAAAAATATTGCTTGCATGTTTGTTTGTTTGTTTTTTTTTTTGTCTTGTTTTTCTCCAGCAAATAACGTATCAGAAATTTCCTGATATTTTATATTCTAAGTACCATCCACTAAATCATCATAGACATTGTCCAGTTCTTAACAGTGGTGATAAAGTCAGAGAATTGTATAAATGCATTGAACAAATATAATAAACAGCAGCATCAGATGTAGACAAAATTCAGGAGATTACCTGGAAACTATTTTCCATACGTTTTCATTTTTTAAAATATTGTAATTGAAAGCATGACTGAACTAGAATTTTTAGAACAGTTGGAAACAACAAGGCTTGTGCACAGCAAACTGTTAGAGCAAAGTATGTATGATAAAGCTTTGAAGTAATTCACATATGAGAGAAAAAACTAGAATAGTAAGAGAAAGACTCAAGGATTAGCAACCATCTAGTCATGAGAGGACAACATGATATCATCTCAACTAGGCCAAGAAGGAACAAAAAATGTTTAATATTTATCTAGTTTTTAACATATCTAGTCTTCAGCATACCTAGTCTTTAACACATCTAGTCTTTAACATACCTTGTCTTTAACATAACTAGTCTTTGACATCTCTCTGGTCCATACCAATCAGGCAGTGGTCATCACTGATTTCCACAACCATCTATTCTTTGCTCTTCTGTAAGCTATGTTTTGGACTAACTCTGTGCCACTCTTTTAGTCCATCAAGTATCTTGTTTCTTTTTCTTCCTCTGTCCTTTTTTCTCTCCAGTTTTCCTGTTGTTATTAAGTGTTCCAGTTTGCTTCTTCTTATAACATGTCCTACACATCTGGACTGTCATATTCTGAATTTTGCCATAATTTCTCTCTGTTTGCCCAGCCTCCATTAGAAGCTCTTGATTTGTTTTCTTGGCTGTCCATGGTATTCTCATCATTTTTCTTATGAATCACATCTCAACTGCTCACACTAGATTTTGATTGCTCTTTGTTAATGTCCATGCTTTGCATTTATATAATAATATTAGTTTTATGTAACACTGAATAATTCTCTTTCTGGTGTTCTTTAACAGAGCTTTATTGCACAGTGTTTTTCACTTTCGTAAATGCTGACTTAGCCTGGCCTACTCTGCTCCTTATTTCGGTTTTGCATCTTCCATCTTGTGTTATTATTGTTCCTAAATACTTGAATTTGTCCACTTACTTTAATTCTGTGCCATTTACTTTGATGCTACATTTTGCTGGTGTTTCTTTCTTGGATATGACCATAACTTCTGTCTTCTTATTACTTAAACCAAGACCTTTCTCTTCACTTTTTTTGCACAATTTTGTCTAACAAGGCTTGTAGTTCTTCACTTTGGACTGTCAGTACCATGTCATCTGCATATCTTAGATTGTTTAGGTTGTATCCACCCACTTCTATTCCAGGCATGTTTTCAATATATCTCATAATCCTTTTGCTATAGCGTGAGCAAAATAAGCTGTTTAATTCCTGTTTACTTATGTCAACTTAGATTATTTTTTTTGGACCCAATAAGTTAAAGCAGTGCTTTTTTTTTAGGTCAAGGGATAATATGCATCCTTGCTGTACTCCTACTTTTATGTTCTGATACTCCTATATCAATCCTGACCACAGTTGTTTCCAATATAACTGTTTTATGATTCTCAGATCTTTTCCATCTATGTCTTTTGACATCTGTGTGCTTTTTTTTCTTAGTATCATTTTTCTTAGTATCATTATCACTTTATCAAATGCTTTGCAATAGTCTATAAAACAGTTAAAGATCTTTTTTCACTTCTGTGGCCTGTTCTGTTAATGATCTCATGATATATATATTGTATTACTTGTGCCTTTTCCTTCACTGAATTTGCACTGTTCTTTGATTTCTGGTCTTATCTTAGTCCTAATTCTCCTCATGATTATGCGCAGCAAAATGTTTATTACTTTTAGTCCTGTGTTTTTTTGCGCTTGGTTTTTTTGCGCAAGGCAAAATTTTTTATGTCAGAAAATCATCTGGAATATAACCACTATTGTAAATGTCATTGATCAGTTTTGTTATTATTTCTGCTCTAAACTCTCATATTGGCTCTATTTCTTCTTTTGTTATCTGGTCTTGGCGTTTAGTTGTTTTTCGTATAGCATATAGCGTTGCCCACTTCTGCAGTTAATATATATATCCTACATCCTTTCCGTGCTGTTAAATATCACATAGGGCTTGCATAGTAGTTTGCCAAGCCTTCAGTTATCATAGTAACACTTATGATGTTTTGTGGGAAATGCATTTTTGTTTGTTTTGTCCTTCATTCATGCTCAACTTGAGCAAAGTTTCATGTTGTCTTACATAAGTAATGATACACTGGAAATTTTAGGAGACAGTTTCCCTGATATCAAGCAGCAAACTCACTTGTTATTTTCAAGTTAGGCATGGGGTTTAAAGCAAGAAGGGCTTCATTCATTTTTGTAAACTTAATTCTTGTGTTTATTAGCATGTATTCAAATACATAGTTCACTTCTGACAATTTTTTGCAAGTTAAATAATTTATATTTGTATTTTTTTCTTTATCTTAATGCAGAGAAAACTAAATTGAAGACAACTGACAAAACAAATAAGTCAGCTAAAATATATATCAATGAGGGAAAATTGGACGAGGTGGAGAGTTCTGAATATCTTGGATAATTACTAGCTAAAATAATGGAGATACAATGAGAGAAATTAAAAGGAGGACTTCTATCGCTCTTCAGAAAGTAAAACAACTAAAGAATCTGCAGAGAAGAACAGACAGAACCACAAAAATAAGATTTTTAAGGGCATGCATCTTTCCCATCGCAACATATGCCTGTGAGACCTAGGCACTTAACAAAACAGCTGAGAAACACATAAATGCTTTTGAATGAAAATACGATAGAAGATTTCTTCAAATATCATGGACACAAAAAAAGAGCAAATTTATCCATACTACAAGAACTTAATATTGAAGAAGGTTGGCTAGTAAGGAAGATTAAACTTCAGTATTTTGGACATATTAAACATTATGATAATCTAGAGAAGTCCATCTTGGAAGGATACATAATGGGGAAAAGAAAGAGAGGGAGACCAAGGCGAAGATGGCAGCAAGACATCATAGATATTCTGCAAATGGTTGCATCATCAGCAGAGCATCTTGCTTACAACCAAGAGGCCTACAGGAGAGCTGTTAGGGAGGCAAAGTTCTGCAAGGGACATGCAAATGAATGAATGATGATTTTTTTCTTTCTTGTTTTTTTAAGATTTCACATAAATTTACCAGTGCCAGTAAACTGACATGGCAGTGAAATAGTGATAATTCTATCAAATCAGAAGTTGTAATTCCTGTTTACTTATGTCAGTTAGATTTTTTTTTTAAACAAAATAAGTTAAAGCAGTGCTTTTTTTTTTAGGACAGATGTGAAGTGGGATTTTTTTCTTTTTTTTTTTTTTACTCAGTTCCTGTTGGTGGAAAATAACTTTCACTTTTTATGTTCCAGCTGAGATGAATCAGCCCCAAGGTGGCTCTAATACTGCTGATGTTGGACTGATTGTTGGAATAATAGCAGGAGTCATTGTTCTTCTTGTCATTGCAGTTATCATTTGCATATTTTGTTATCGCAAACGACGTACCAATGAGAAAGAGAAATACAAAGAAAATACTGCAAAAAATTCACATTCTACAAGTATTGGACATGGATATGAAAATAATATGGCAAAGATCAGTTATGATGACTCATTGCATAAGTCACCAGGATCAGACAGGAGATTACTGGTCAAGAATGATGAAAATAATGACAAACCAAAATCTGCTCTTGAAAGATTTGGTCTTCCACTTTCACAGCAAGGACGGTCAAATGTTGAGAGTAAAAGAGCTGTTGTAGTGAATGATGAATATAAAGGAACTGATTCCGGAAAGAAAGAGATTAAAATGGAGAAAGGAGAGATTGGAAAACATGTAGGGACCCCAGCTGAAAAGACTGTTATTGATGCACATACAGAACGACACCCAGTGCCAAAATCACGTCTTTTGACTGCTGTACATAATAACCCTAGATTTCAAAAGACCTTTCAAGATACTGAAGTGGATGCTGAAGAACGTTTACGGAGGATATCTGACCACCACTCATTTACAAATTCCTCAACATCTTTGGATTCAGAAAATATGTCCTCAAAAAAACCAAACTTGCCTCCTGTTCCCATATCATCCACACAGTCTCCAAGTCTACAAAAACAGAGGAAAAATTCTGTCGGAATGTACCAGACTAGACCATCATCATCTTCATCAGAGATGGGTAGATTTGAAGATGAGGAGAGTGATGAAAAAAGTGTGGATGCACATAAGCAACATGATTCACACAATAATAGAACTAATAAAGTATCAGGACCAAACAACAGAGGTGGGAAGATATCAGATAGAAAATTACGGGACAAAAATAACAGCAAAAGAAAGAACATGCTGAATGAAGAAGAAGGTGAGGAAAACAGAAACAGAGAAAAATATTTCAAGGATGAGAATAAATTAAGAAAAAAACATAAGAGGCAAGAAGATGGAGAAAGAAAAAGGACAGAAGACAAAGAGAGAACTCAGAAAAGAGAGGGAACTACAATAGTTATAGAGGAAGATGATGACAGATCGAAAAGAAAAGAGAGAGATGGGGAGTATGAAGGAAGATTTAAGAAGTCGTCAAGTGGCCGAAAGCCTAAAGGCAAAGGTCAAAAAATGGGTAGATCCAGAAGTGCAGGAAATGCTTTGGAAGAACTTGATTCAAACTATCATCGCTCTCGTTCAAAGTCACCCAGCAGTGTCAGGTCTCTCATTCTTGCAGAAGATGACAATGATTATGGTGAACAGGATAGCAACATTACATGTGAGTTTTTCTTTTAAAATGTTTGACAGTTTTGGAAGCATTTTTTTGCTCATTTTATGCAGCTGGCATGAATTGTTTACTCCAAATTAGACTGAATATAGTTATATAGTTTTCCTCAGAGTACTACATAAGTCATTTCAACACTCATCATCTTACTTACTGTTTAGTGTCAGTTTGCAGAGTTAAATGCAAAAGCAGCCACTTGAGCAGAATTGATCATAATTCACTTACTAGGTTTTTAAGCATTCATTTTTTTCCTAAAAACAGTTAACGATGAGTCTTCTTCTTCTTCTTCTTCTTCGTTCGCACTGTCTGTCTATATCTGCAGTCCTGTCTCTTGGATAAATTTCACTTTTTTTGTAATTCATGTATGGAACCATAGAGTGGTTTCACTGGGCCAGTAATTATTTCTCAGTGACTCGTAGTTGATGCAGTTCTGGAGGATATGTTCCACAGTTTGGGGCACCTGGGCACATGTACACAGATTAGTAGTACCAACCTTAAACTTTGTATACATATGACTTCGGAGTCGGCTGTGTCCTGTTCGGAGATGGAAGATGGTGACTTGTTCCTTTCTGTTTAGCATGTGATAGTCATCATGTGGTGGTGTTTGTGGCTTCCTGTAGGTTTTTATCATGCTTTTCTTCTGATTATAAGTGATTGGTATGTCTGGTTGCTCCATTTCAGTGCCCTCTTTGGCCAGTTGGTCAGCTTTCTCATTGCCTGGTATCCCACAGTGGGAGGGAATCCATTGCAAAGTGACTCCATGTTGTAAGCCAATTTTTGACAAGGCATCCTTAAGGACTGGTAGTTTGTTGCACTGAAGAGCCTCCAGTACTGATCTTGCATCTGTGAGAATTACTACAGGACATGTATCAATTCTGGAGTCTGATAGTTTTTCAACTGCAGCAATAATTGCCCTAACTTCTGCATCAAAGTTGTTGCAGTATTTACCAGTGGGTATGGAAATCTTGTCAATGGTGTTGTCTGGATATTCAATATATGCTCCTGCCCCTCCATTCTTTATGGCATTATGTGCAGATCCATCTGTATACACACGTATCCAGGTGTCACATGGATATTTGTCATCTAGAACACTAAGTGTGGCTGTTGATCTTACAAGACTGCTCTGCATCTCACCATTCTGCACACCTTTCACTTCAGTCTGAATAGATATTTGTGTATAATCTGCTTCTTTCCATGGTGTATGCTCTGGTACAGATGATAATGGAGCGACTACAGTTGGAAAGTCAGGTATCAGCTTACGCATACGCTTGGCCTGATGAATGAAGCTGCTTCTTTTAAGCCGTCCTAATGCCAAGTTATTGAATCTCTCCTTCAGGGGATGGCTTACAGAGCTAAGGAATTTTTCTCCCATGGTCATGACCTTTGTGTCTCTACGTTCCTTTAGCGCTTGAACACCAACTATTTTCTGCATTTCTACTATTGGTGTGGACCTCATGGCACCTGTGATAATCCGTAGTGACTGATTTTGAACCTTGTCTAGATTATGCAGCATAGTGTTTGATGCTGTGCACCAAGATGTTGAGCCATATTCTAAATGTGGTAGAATACTTTGCTGATATACATTCTTGAGGATTCTTTCACTAGCTCCCCATGTGGTTCCACTCAATTTTCTTAATATGGCTAGTTTTCTTCTGGCTTTTGCTTCTGCACTGTTGATGTGTTGCTTCCAGGTCAGTTTTGAGTCAAGAGTCACTCCTAAGTAAGTGGGTTGGTTGTCCATCCTTAAGGGTATTTCATTTACAAAGATCTTACCTGCTTTCTGTTTAGATGAGAGGGTGAACAGAGTGGTACTTGATTTCTCTGTGTTGATACTTACACACCATTTGTTTGTCCATGATGTCAAGATGTCTGCTGCTCTTTGGAGTCTCTGTGTAGCAACTGTCGCATATTCATCTGTACACCACATGACCAGATCATCTGCATACAGTGCCGCTTTGATTCCATAGGGAAGTTCCTTGACCAGGTCATTAATGAATACAAGGAATAGTGTAGGCAAAAGGACTCCTCCTTGTGGTACACCGTGTCGCAGAAGTACTTTCTGGCTTTTGTGTCCATCCATTACTACTCTAGCTCTTCTATTGTGTAAATAGGACTTTATCCAGTTGTACAGTCTTCCATTCACATTGCAGTTTCTTAGTTTCCACAGCAGACCTTTTTTCCATACTTTATCAAAGGATTTCTTCAGGTCTATCCACACTGCTAGTACAAGGTTTTTCTCTTGGAATGCATCCTCAATCTCTTGAGAGAGATAGGTCACTTGATCTTCTGTACTGTAGTACTGCCTAAATCCTGCTTGTTGTGGAACGAGAAGGTTTTCACTTTCTAGGTACCATTTTAGCCTCAGGTCAATGATGCGTTCCATCGTTTTGCATAGGCAGCTAGTGAGACTGATTGGCCTGTAGCTGGAGGCAGTATCACTGTTTTCCCTGGTTTTAGCAGTGGTACCATGCTTGCTTCCTTCCAGATTTGAGGTAACTTACCTGTGCTCCAGCACATATTGAAAATATCCAACAGCTTTCCCATTGCTGCCATTCCCAGGTTCTTGATCATTTCATTGGACACTCCATCTGGTCCTGGTGATTTCCTTGGTTTCAGTTTACTAACTGCTAGGTCTAACTCACTGCGTGTGATTGGTGCATCCATGACCTCCACTTTTCTGACTTGTTCCTCCTCTTTCTGTGGCTCGATGCACACTGTACGCTCCTTCTCTGGATGGATATCAATGTTGCAGTCCTGTGCAAAAATGCGAGCAAAGTGATCTGCTACCTGCTTACCTGTACACGATGAGTGTATTATGCAGTTTTACAAAGATATATAAGAAAGACAAGAATGCAAGCTTATGATTGTTTCCACTCCTTCTTTTCTCCCTTTACTTTTTAAAATTTCTAATGAGCTAATCTTGCAAGCTTACTTTAAACAAGAATGCACGCTTATGATTGTTCCTCTCCTTCTTTCCCCCCTATATTTTTTATTTTCTAATGAACTAATCTTGCAAGCTTACTTTAAGCAAGAATGCATGCTTATGATTGTTCCTCTCCTTCTTTCTCCCTATATTGTTTATTTTCTAGTGAACTAATCTTGCAAGCTTACTTTAAACAAGAATGCAAGCTTATGATAGTTCCTCTCCTTTTCCCTCTATATTTTTTATTTTCTAATCAACTAATCTTGCAAGCTTATTTTAAACAAGAATGCAAGCTTATGATTGTTCCTCTCCTTCTTTTCTCCTTTACTTTTTATTTTCTCAACTAATCTAGCAAAGCTTATCTTAAACAGTATGGTACACACTTTCACTCATATTCACTTTGCAGTACCAACTGCACCATGGTTATGATATTTTACTGATTTCTGCTAAATGCAGAATAACTGCACCATGGTTATGATATTTTACTGATTTCTGCTAAATGCAGAATAATCAGTAAAATTCTACAATGTTGAAATATAGCAAGTCCCTTTACATTCTGAAGGTTGCTCCATGATGTTAATGCAAGAGAGTATTATAGATATTAGTGTTTGTTGATTATCAACAATACATATGCAGATAGTGTCATCATTAGTTTCACTTTGTCTTTAGTGTTATCATTAGTTTCACTTTGTCTTTAGTATTATTCACAGCAACTTTCTGTTCTGTTCCTGCTATACTGAGTCTTTGAGCTGAGAGTGTATTGCATGTTTCAAATATTGTTTCTCTCCATATTTAACAACATGACTTTTTTTTTTTTAACTTACTGCTTTTGGTGTGAAGCTGCGGTTTATGAGAATTTGTTTCTGGTCTTAAACATGACATGCTGCCAAAAGTGATATATCTAATCTCCATAGGACAGAAGTGGTGAACCTCTTTGAGGGTTCATGCCAAAATTGGATTTTCACATACTCAATCTATTTGCATGTGTAACACATTTCACGTACTTGCCATGGGTTCACCATCCCAGTTCTTTTTTATCCTTTCTATACAGATAGAAGTGCTGCATGGGTATAAAATGGGCATTGGTTCAGTGCATGAAACTCAACTGGAGGATCTTAATTTTGCAAATGACATAGCTCTTAATAGTGACAATGTGAATTTGATGCAAGGAAAAATCAGATACCCTATCTTCAGTGGCTAGTAGAATAGGACTTGAAATTAACAAGGACAAAATGAAAATAATGAAATTTCCATTTCTTAAGAAGGAATGGCTGTTTAAGAAGTAAACCATTTGTATCTTCTTTTATTTTATTTCCTTCTCGTGCCGTTAAACGTCACATAGGGCTCACAAGGTAGTTGGCCAATTTATCCTGTTTTCAGTGAGCTTTTCAACCTTGTCAAGGGATTTTATGCCTATTAATTTGGCCTCTCTTAACAATGTCCTCTTCAGAGTTTCACGTGGTCCGCTTCTTTTTCTTCAGCCTGTTGTGTTCCACTTGATAGCTCGTTTTAGGATTCTCTGATCATTTCTTCTCATCACATGACCAACATATCTCCATCTCCTTTTCCTGATGACCCATGAGACTGGTTGTTGTTCAGTCATCTGTCTTATCTCTGCATTGTTCTTGAATTCGTTCCACTTGATGCAGAGTATTTTCCTTAGGCATTTGTTTTCAAAAGAATCTAATTTCTTGTCTGTTTCTGTAGTTGATTTCCAGCTTTCACATGCATAAATGAGGGTGGATATTACATTTGAATTGAGTAGTCTTAACTTGGTTTTTGTGTTGATAACTTTTGAATGCCATTTGTTCTCAAGATTCTTGAAGAAGTTTGTATACCCAGGAGTTATATAGACCAGGATGGTGACACCACCAAAGAAATTAGAAGTGCAAAGGCAGCATCGGCATTTAAAAATCTTGAATGGCAATCAGAAGTTATAAGCATGAAAACAAAGTAATATCTATCCATATTTATGCATGTGAAAGCAGGAAAAAAACTAAAGAAGTAGAAAACAGATTCATTTGAAAACAAATGTCTAAGGAAAATTAGTCAATGGAATGAATTCAAAGCACACAACAGCCTGTCTCATCAGTGATTAAAAAAAAGGATGTTGACATATCAGCCACATGATGAGAAGAAACAATCAGAGAATCCCAAAACAGGCCATCAAATGGGACACAACAGGTCAAAGATAAAGAAATCAACCATGTTAAGCTCTAAAGATAACATGTTGAGAGAGGCTAAATCACTGGATGTAAGATCCCTTGACAAGGTTGAAAAACTCGCCAAAAACAGAAAAATATGACAAACTACAATGTAAACACTATGTGATGTCTAATTTGTGCATAAGATACAAATTACTCAGGGACATCCTCTGCTTCTGGTTGCTTCCATACTAATGTTGTAGGTTCTTGCAACTTGTTGCTATTGCCACATTCTGATCAGGTGCCCAAACATTTTTTGTTTTCTGCCCTTCTTATGTTCATTAGATGTTGTGTCATCTGTGATTCATATCTCTTCATTTCTTACCCAGGTTCTTTTGACCTTTGTTGATATCTTTTCCCTGGCAATCTCTTTTTTTTTCACTTTCATAGAGGCTTTGTGTTTTTTGGTTGTCAGGCTCCGATACTGCCACTGGAGGAAGTCTTCATCAGCTTCTGTTTTTGCTTTTTTTTTCATGTAGGTATCTGGTGTTTCAAAACTGGTCAATCTGTTGACTTGGTGAATTATAGTTTCTTGCCTGTTAATTGAGTCCTATATTTGCTGTAAATGTTTCCAGTACCGTATATATGAGCATGAATCAAAGTAAGAAAATGTGAATAAAATTTCCCACAGAACAGATAGAAATCCCTTCATAGTACCACCCGTTAGCCCCAAGGTCAGTAAGCAGACAGCGCCTGGTTGCATGTTAATGTTTGAACAGAATTCCTCTGTAATCCCAGAAAACAGTCAGCGTTACTTTGCCAGCCAGTGGTTGTGTGTGAAACTCCATGGTGACAGGGAACCAAAATTATGTTACTCCTGGCCCACCAGTTATGTCACTCCTGACAGGATTTTTTTGGGCTCTGGTGTAAAGTGATGTATCTATGATTTGTCCATGGTGACAGTCCTGTTCAAAAATATTTGGTCTTCTTTAAAAATTAGATTCAGTTCGCATGCTGAAATATTCATGCATTTCATTTCAGGTGTGAATTCATGACATACCAATCTCACAGACATTTTTCAGTATGCCAGCTTGTCATGAGTGATGTTAAACATGAAGCCGTAACTGATGGACAGTTCTTCAGCAATTTCAGTGATATTGATTACCACATATTATAGCATCCACATCCTAAATGTTGGCAGGAATCATAATCTTATGCGCTTGCCCAGAATGGTCAGAATCATGTAAATTTATTATGCCCATCACTTCATAACCAACTGTGTAAACTTGAGCCTTGCATTGGCATTCATCGCCATACCTTGCAAATATTTCATGGTGTATGTCTGAGGGAGTTTAGACCTTGGTGGACAAAAATTGGATGTTACTTCTTTAGAGTGTGTCTGCAATGCAGTTGGCATCTAGACATGCACTATTCTTGGCATGCTGCTTAGCGATGATGACATTATCTACGTACTGATGTCACTGACCTAGGGGGCTGAGGGATGAGATTTCTGTCTTTTCTTGCATAAATTTTATTTGCATTTTCTGACTTTCCCTTGATTCACCCTTACCAGTTGCTTTTCATTGCTGCTTTTTTAACAACAAATTCTCAGAGGTTTGCTGATGGTCGTTTTTTTATATATAAATATATTGTGTGTTGTCAAATGCAGGTTATGAGACTGTCCATGTGTTGCTAGAGTTGTCTGTTTTCCCTATGAGTTTATTCATTGCTCATCAGTAAAGAAAATCCATTATTTGTCTCTTTGATTATAAAAAAAAATGTTCTAGACATTTCCTTGAGTGATATGGAGAGGCTGTTTGTGGGAATTGCTGTGCATTTAGTTGATTATATAACACTAATTATTAGCTAGCTTTTGATGCCATATTCTTCTACTGCCTGCCAGAAGGTGTTTCTTTTATTTGCATGGTATTCAATAGTTTTCTAGCCTTAAAGCATTAGTGTTTGCCCTCCCTTTCATGAAAACATATCATAATGATCTATGAGATGATTATGCTTTTAGCCATGTCTCTGAGAACTTGCTAGTATTATTTAGTAGAATGATGCATTCAAGGTCTTATTCCTTTTTTTTTTTTTTTCGTTTATATTGATATTATGATGGCTTTTTTTTTGCAAGTCTTCTAGGACGGCAACTTTACCTATACTTCACTTGTACCTCATTTAATTTAATACTGATATTTTATTGATTCATGCAGTTTTTCAGTTTGGTTTGATTTGATAACTTCTTTGTGCAAGTATTGACAGTTTTGTGTAATTAGTATGTTTAGGAGTCTGCATTGTCATCTTCCCAGTGTTTGGTGTAGTGAGTAATTTGCATAATATGCAGTATTTTTGTTTATAAGTATTCATGTAGATATACATAATCACTGATACAAGAAGTAATTTATACATAAAAATGGTAGATTTGAGCAAATACTAAGAGTAAAGAAGACCTAGTCAGATAACAATAGTGATAGCAAATTAAGGTACAGTAGGTACTACAAACAGGTAAAGATAATGAAAAATTATAACAAGTTAATGGATGAGAACTTAGCCTTGGGTTGTTTAAGTCATTTTTATGAAAGAAACAGATGCAGAACACATGCTGAAAAATAAGATGAAATGGTCCGCAGTAAGATATGGCAGACCATAGTAATGTCATCATGTTTGAAAGCATTCTCTTGACCATATCTGTGCATATATTTTGCGCGGTCAATCTTTGTCAATAGATACTAGGAAAAGAGTCTTGAAATGCTATAAAGAGCCAGTACTACTATATGGAAGTGAATCATAGTCACTAACAAAAACAACAAAAAGAGAATTGAAGACAACTGAAATGTGGTTCTTACGAAGAATGTTAAGAATACCTTGGAAGCCAAAATAACAAATGAAGAATACCTAAGGAAAGCCAATGAAAAATGAACTGGAATAAACACACTGCATGGAAGACAGTCAAGATTTATTCACTATATAATGAGAAGAGGAGACATAGAAAATATCATGACAATAAGGAAAATTGGGGGCAGGAAAGGGAGAGGTAGACCAAGAAAGAAAATCTTAGATGGCTTGACAAAATGGCATGGGAAAGGTACAACAACAGAAGTGATATATAATATGAAAGATTAGAAAAATGTGGAGAGACATGGTTGCCAGTGCCTCCAGGCATGGCACATGATGATGGTGATGATAGCTGTGCTCTAAACTAGTAAGACACAGGTGTGTAAAACAGCTGTATAATATCTACAGGAAAAAACTTAACATGAACAACAAGAAGAGACTACCTTGGAAAACACCTGTTCCAAAAGAATGGATTAAATAGCACAGGAAGCAGGGTTCTAAGTGGCATATATTATGCAACAAGAAAATCTGGAACAGAGATGTTGAAAAAAATGTAAAATTTCAGAAAAATGAATTAAAACTCAACGTGAAAGTAATATATATATACACACACATACATATATATGTGTATTGTTTTCTTTGTCAATCTTCGTGGAACTGGAAGATGATGAGGCATAGCATCATGGGAGCTATTTTTCAGTCCCAAAGTACAACTAAAAAGCAGGGGATGTGCAACACTTTTTAGCAGATTCCACCACCATGGGGACTATAGTGATAAATGTCCTGTTAGCCAGGTTAGACTGTTACTGGCAATACCAATGGAGAGATGGGACAGAGTCTTGGTCAGCTGTGGTTCACCAATCCTGTTGTCGGCAATGGGTCGCTTATTGGCCAAAATGGACAGCATCTTCTAGCATGAAAAGTGCCATATATTCTGCCCACTTTTGTATGATTATTTTCCTTAAGAATATGATTTCTTATCATTTATGATTTCCCTAGGAGATGTAGGTGTCATTCTTTGCCTTCATAGCTGGGATGGCTTTGCGAAAGTCATGTAGGAACTCTTTGCATGGTCTGCTAAGATGTTCACCATATTGTCTCCACAAGGCTTCTTTAGAAGATTTTTAGAAGCTAATGTGAAATTATGTGCTAGCATAGAGTGATGCAGTTAGTGTTCAAAGGTTAAGATGTAATGTGGCACTCATTTTACATTCTGAAAAAAATGAACATGCAGCAGAATAGAATCTAGTCATTCAAATATAAAACCAGGAGTCATTTTGAAGCTTGAAAATGAATGACCTATATTGCAGACAGCAACATCATTTTTTTCTCTCACACTGTAATTAAGTTTTTACATAACAATAGCAATACATGAGTTCTTCATGTCAGTAAATAACTGACACTATGAAGGGAGGGGGGGGGGGACTGTTCAGCAAAACATTTATTTATGCTGCAAAAGTTTTTCTTGAAAAAACAACTTGAAGTTGACTCACATATATGGTTTTCTGTTTATCTAGCTTTTAGGCGTTCAGGCTCCAAGATGTCCCTTTATGCTTCTCGTTCATCTTTGTATGGACGAAAACGCAAAAACTCAATGGGTGAAACAGTATCTATGTCATCGTACGCATATGATGATGTGGATTCTCGCATCGGGGACTTTGACAAGACATTGTTGACTCACAGAGAGAAGGAGCGGCTGGTAAGATCAACAGGAGACCTTCATATGGGTTCTGTTGTGTCAGCTGTTGTTTTTCGTGAGTGTGCAACACAAACTGGAAATGAGAAAGAAGTCTACATCTATGGAAGAAGAACTTATATCAGAGAACAGTCAAGCAGGTGCTACAATCGTGGTACTCAGACTACCTTTCGAAATGAAAGGAGAAATTCAGTGGGATCTAATAAATCAGGAAGATCTTCAAGGTCTTATGTGCATTCAAAGTCTAGGAGCAAAAGCCAGGAAAGTCTAAGAAAGGAAAAACATTCCAGATCAAGAGATTTCAGTGTGGATAATAGTGTCAGTGAAAGGAGTTATCATCAGAGATCATTAGGGTTCCAGAACAAAGATTATAGTGACAGTGAAGATGCACAGTCTTACTCCAGATCAGATATAGATAATGAAATCTACAGTCCCAGGAAGGGCAAACAATCACAAAGTAAACCAAGAAAAGGTCATTCTAGTGATGACCAAGAAAAGCTAAAATACAGGTCCAAACCTGTTCCCATTTCTCGCAAATCCAAAAGTGTGGCCAGCAACGATATTTCAGTTTCTGATGATGAGATGTCAACAGTAAATTCAAGCATAGCCACTTCTCATCCAGGCAGCCAGCAAGAATCACACGTACCATATTTTATTCCAGCAGGTTACCCTGTTATCTATCCCCAGTCAGCCTTTGCTTATGTACCCTCGGCACCAGGTGGACCTCCTACAGTGATACCTATAACGGCAATGCCTCAATCTGCTGTACCTCAAAATCCATCTGCGGTGTCACAACCAAATGTATCTAAATGGGATCAGCTGGTCAACTTGACAGAGGGGATGAAGAAAAGACGACACCAGATGGGAGGTCTATTGAAACTGGATCAGTGTTGAGCTCAGCTTGGAGTCAGCCCATAATACATGGTGCTGAGCCTCAGACAAATTATTCCTTGTCGTCTTACACTGCAACTCGGAGAATCCCCAAACCAGGCTCTTCATATGGATCTGTCTTTCCAGAGTCTGTTGATGCTGTAGAATGACCACAGCAAAATATATTCTTTCTTTGATAGCAAAATGTGAAAGATGTATGTGGTAACACATGATGGAATCTCATTAGTCATGTTTCCACTCAGTACTTTTTCCTACAGTTGTAATTCTAAACAATTTCAGTTCATTTTCAACAGAAAAGTTCATAGATTGCAAAGCTGTTATATATATATATATATATATATATATTGATATAACTGAAACTGAAGGAATTGAAATTTTTTTGAGTGTAAGTAAATAGTTGATTATAACTGTAATTTCTTTTAATTGTCTGTTACAGTTTTATAGTATGAGCTTCAAGTTAGTGTTTAATTCCAACTGGTTTAAAATAATATAACTGCTTGTATGCATTAAGTTCACAAATGATATTCTTCAAATCATTATTTCTGTGGCAGAATTTATCATTACCTGTTTAGTAGATTCTTGCATTTTCCAAACACTAACTGAATATAAACTAAACTGCAGATCATTGAATAATTAATTTTAAAGCCAGTTTAAAAAAATAATAAATAAAAACAAATTTTATAAATCATAATATTTATCTATATTGTTTAAAAGAGGAAGTGTAAAATTTGGCATTTTATTTTTTTATTTCAGTTTTAGTTGAAAATAGGAATGCCCTTGAAAAAAATATATACCATCTGCAGTTGAAGAATGTTGGTGTTGAAACCATATTTTGGAGATGAAGGTTTAAAAAAATATATACATTAATGGAATATGAATTGTTATGAGAAGCACTAGAAGCAGAATAAAGATGGACATAGATGAGCAATTTGTATTTGTAGAAAGGACACTTTAAGAAACACATAAGTGCCTTTGATTGTAAATGCTACAGAAGAGTTCTTTAAATATCTCTCTCTCTCTCTCTCTGAACCTTAAGTACCAAGGCCACATGGGGCTTCTGCAAGGGTTTTCCACAAATGCCTGTCCTTTGCCTTTTTTTCCGCTCTTGCCCAGGTGAGCCTTCTATTGCTCAACATCCTTTCTGTTGTTCTTCTCCATGTCTCTTTTGGTCTACTCTTACTTCTGTTCCCCTGTGGTGTCCATCTTAGTGCTATTTTTGATAGTGAGTTGTCAGTCATTCGGAGCACATGTCCCAACCATTGCCAGCGTCTTTCCTCAATAATTGCTGTCAGTGTCTTCAAATATCATGGACATAAAAAAGAGCAAATATATCCATCATACAAGAACTAAGAAGGCTGGATAGTAAGAGTATTAAAGAGAGAAAACTTAAATATTTTGGACACATTAAACATCATAATAATCTAGAGAAGACCGTTCTGGAGGGGTACATAATGGGAAAAAGAAAGACAGGAAGACCTATGCGAGACATTGTTGATAATCTGCAAATGGATGCATCAGCAGCAGGGCATCTTACTTACAACCGAGAGGTCTATAGGAGAGCTGTTAGGGAGGCAAAGTTCCACAAGGGACATGCAAATGACTGATTGAGAAAGGAAAGGAACACATAATGCCATATTTGCACTAAGAACTCTGACAGAGAGAACATTTGATTAAAGTTAAGCATGAGAAAATTGTCAGAATGTGAGAGAGGACATAGCGCAGATCTAACAATAAAAAAAAAATATATATGTAAATCAAGAAGCAGCCATCGAGATTGGAAATATGATAGGCAAATATCAATCAGTAAAGCAGGGAGTTAGGCAAGGTTGTGTCCTTGAATTGGATTTGTCTCACTGTACAGTGAAAATAGAATGTGAGAAATTAAAAACAAACCAGAAATTCAAGCTGGAGGCTACAAAGTGAACAACCTATGATACACAGATGATACAGGACTAATAGCCAGAAATGAAAAGAGCCTGCAGAAGTTATTAGATATAGGAGTAATGGAAAGCAAGAGGAAAGGACTCACCCTGAATAGTAAGAAAACAGAAAGCAATAGGAAAGGACTCACCCTGAATAGTAAGAAAACAGAAACAATGGTAATATGAAAGAAGAATCCACCCACATGTAACGTTAAATTACAAGGAATAACCTTGGGACAAGTGCATACATTTGAATATCTGGACACACAAGTAATATCAGATGGAAGATACACCTCTAAAATCAAGAATAGAATATGCAAAAATACCTTTCAGACAAAAATGAGAAACATCTTCTGCACCTGTATCACCGAACATCAGAAAAGGAGTTTTAGAATGCTACACCGAGTCCATCATACTCTATGGAAATGAGTCGTAGGCAATGAACAGATTGATGCAAATATCACTAGAAGCAACAGAGATGTGATTTATTAGAACAACATTAAGAACACTAAGGACATCTGAGATGACAAATGGGGAATATCTAACAAAAACAAATGTAGAAAGGAGTCTAATTAAATCCATAAGAAAATAACAGTCATCATTCATATAATGAGATGGGAAGGGCTTTAAAACATCATAACAACAGGAAAGGTAAATGGGAAGGGAGACAGAGGAAGGTAGTAGAAAAAAATTCACGGTCAATCTAATGCTTTGGCACAATGAAAAGATACCGAGCTTGTGGAAAAATATCAAGGACTTAGATATGTGGAGAAATATGAATGCTAACGGCTACCAACACAGTACCTAACGATGGTGATGATTAGTGAAGTAGCTGTTGTTTTCAACTTAAGCAAAATGCAACAATTAGACCCAATAAAATTTGTAGTATGAAATGGCCCCCTAAGTTAAGCAGAGACATGAATGTTATATATTACACTGTATGTATAAAATATATACAATATTTCCACACAAAGAAATGCATAAAAACAACATGGATATCTCTAGATGATAGAACCAGAAACCAGATAGATCATTTTTGTATTAGAAAACAATTCAGAACATCTCTGATAGATGTAAGAGCATTAGGGGTGCAGATGTCAAAAGTGATCATAACCTGTGTATAGGGAGGATAAGACATATGAAAAGCCAACACAAGAAATCAATACTCAGAAAGTCATAGCCTACAAGAAGAAAATACCAACAGTGATTTCAATCTGGAACTTACCAAACATTTCGCAGCACTCAAAGAGGTAGACGAGACAGATATAGATGAATTATGGAATTCATACAGAACAGCCATAAATCACAGCAAAAGCAAGTGCTGGACTGCAATCAACAAGTAGAAAAGCTTAGGTATCAGAAAACATGGAAATGCATACATGAAAGAAGAGCAGCCAAATTAGCCATGTTGAATGTAAAGATAGATCTTGGAAAAGTTATGGCAAAAGCAACATACAAAGAACTAGACAATAAAGTAAAAAGTTCAGCTGGAAGAGACAAAAGAGAATAGATGGACAAAATGGCAAAAGAAGCAGAAAATGCAGCAAAAACAGGAGACAACAAAACTCTATATAACTTACAGAAGAAGCTATAACCTCCAGAGAAAGACCAGTCTTTAGCAAAACAGGCAGCCTAGTAACATCATGTAAAGACCAAAAGCAAAGTGAAATACTTCATCAACCACACCCAAATGAATTAATAAATCTTCAAACCAATTTACCAGTCTCACAACTAAATGTCAACTTAGATGAAGTTACATTGAATGAAATTGAAACAGCAGTGAATCTAATAGCTAACAACAAAGCTGCAGGTGAAGATAAAATAACAATCGAAATGTTAAAAGCTATTAACAGTGACAAAATCAGCCAACTACAAAGAATGTTTATTAAAATTTTGAAAGAAGAAAAAGTCCTTTCTAACTGAAAAAAGGGCATCATTGTTAAAATACACAAAAAAGGCAACCTCAGTGACTGCAATAACTGGAGGGGTGTAACCTTACTATCAGTTGTGTCAAAGGTGTTTTATAAAGTGATTCTGAATAGCATTAAGGATGTAGTGGATACTGTAATGAGAGGAGAACAGGCAGGATTTCAGAAAGGGAGAACCTGTCTCAACCAGATCTTTACTCTAAGAATAGTACTTGAAGAACATATTGAAAAGCAGAAACCATTAATCCTGAACTTCATAGACTTTAAAAAAGCATTTGACAGTATTCACAGAGATTCATTGTGGAAAATTTTTTAAGACTATATGGAATACCATCTAAAACTATCAACATCATTAGAGATCTCTACAACAGATATGTTTGTGCAGTCAAGACAGAAGAAGGAATGAGCAAATGGTTTCAGATTGAAACAGGCGTGACACAAGGATGTATATTATCTCCATTGCTTTTTGGAATTGCCATAGACTTTATCATGAAAAGATGCTGTACAGATAAAACTACATTGATTGGGTACATGGGACCTAAATAGAAGATCTTGATTTTGCAGATGACATAACTTTTGTCAGTGACAATGTGAAATTGATGCAGAAAAAAACAGATTCCCTGTCTTCTTTGGCTAGCAAAATAGGTCTTGAAATTAACAAAGACAGAACAAAAATAATGAAATTTCTCATTAATCAAGAAGGAAAAATAAACGCAGAAGGAACATTTGTTAATGAAGTAAACCCGTCTGCATACCTTGGCAGCTACATAGACCAGGATGGTGACACCAAGAAGGAAGTTAGAATTGCAAAAGTAGCATTGTCCTTCAAAAATCTTGAGAACATATGGAATTCAAAGTTATAAGCACAAAAACCAAGTTAAGATTATTCAATTCAAATGGATATCCACCTTCATTTATGCATGCAAAAGCTGGAAATCAACTAAAGAAATAGACAAGAAATTAAGACTCTTTCAAAAACAAATGCCTAAGGAAAATACTTGGTATAAAGTGGAACAAATTAAAAACAACGCAGAGATAAGACAGATGAGCAAACAACAACCTGTCTCATGGGTGATCAGAAAAAGAAGATAGACATATGTAGGCCATGTGATGAGAAGAAACAATCATAATACCAAAACAAGCTATCAAGTGGAGCGCAACAGGCCGAAGAAAAAGAGGTCAACCATGTGAAACTCTAAAGAGGACATTGTTAAGAAAAGCCAATTTAGTGGGCATAACATCTCTTGATGAAGTTGACTCGCCGAGAAAACTTGGCAAACAACTATGCAAGCCCTATGTGACATTTAACGGCATGGGAAGCATGTAAGATATATAAAGCAACTACAAGAAGTATTTTTATGTGACATGAGTTGTTCAAGAGCGATGTGTAATATTATCATAATCTTGTGCAGTCTCCCAAGAGACGTTGATTTAAATAGATCATGTGACTTTAGGATTCACTTGGCCAAGCTGAATCCCATCCATTTTGTGACGTTGTTCACCCATCAGTTGATATCCACACATCAGTTGATGTCCACACATCAGTATTGTTATCAGCCTTGCTCTTTTTTTTTTCAGTTTTTCCCTCAAGTATGATTTTCATTATTATGTTATACATTTTGATATAGTCAAAATATTTTAACTGTCAGATTCTTCATTTTCATAATATTCTTTTCAGTTTCATTTGATTTAGTACTTTTTTTTTTAAGTACATGATTTCTGTCCCCATTCTTCTGATCACAGACATTTCAAGGACCTTATTTTCTCTTACACAGTCATGAACTCTCAGGTTCAACTTCTGTGCTATATGTTTTGAAATAAATAAATATTTTTGACTGTTTCAGGTGCACTTGGCCCCTCATATTCTTCAGTTAATTTCCATTTCATATTTCTGCTGTCATATGTCCAAGATGTATGAGTTTTGTCACTTGTTCTAGTCTTTCTCCAGTTATGTTTACATTTGGTTTTTGTTTTTTGTCTTTCTTATGTGTATTTCCAGTTCATATTCTAGACTTTTATTGTTATTACAAGATTCTGTAAGTTATCTGGATTTTCCGCAAGCAGCACTGCATCATCTGGTTGTTAACAGTTGTTCCATTTATAATTAATCCAAACATCAAAGTAATACTGTCTTTGAAGATTTTTTTCTATATATAGGTTAAATAAACATGGAAACAATGAAAACATCTGTTGTCTTCTTGTGTGTATAATGAGTCCTAAATGAAATATAATTATTGATTTGTGTTTATACACATACCCTGACATATACAAACAATGAAATCTTGTTAAAATGTTCATCTTAGTACACTTTTATGTATTAAATTTTGATTTTCAGAAAGTTTCTGTTTTAGTGAAATTTTATTAAACATATTTTTCCACTTAGTTTTTTTTTAATTCACTCTTACAAGGCCACCAATGAGATTCCATAGTATGTTTTTATCCATTTCTTGTTTCTCATTTTTAATTTACAGGCTTATTTAAAGGTAGTGACACCTTTGAAGAAGGCTGGCTAGTAAAGAGAAAACTTAAATATTTTGGACACATTAAACGTCATGATAATTTAGAGAAGTCTATTTTGGAAGGTTACATAATGAGAAAAAGAAAAAGAGGAAGATCAAGGTGAAGATGGCTGCGAGACATCGTTAATAATCTGCAAATGGATGCATCAGCAGCAGGCCATCCTGCTTACAGTTGAGAGGCCTACAGGAGTGCTGTTAGGGAGGCAAAGTTCCACAAGGGACATGCAAATAGCTGACTGACTGACACCAGAAAGGAAGTTAGAATTGGAATTGCGAAAGCAGCACTGACCTTCAAGATTCTTGAGAGCATATGGCACTCTAAAGTTATAAGCACAAAAACCAAGTTAAGATTATTCAATTCAAATGATATATCAGTCCTCATTTATGCATGCAAAAGCTGGAAAACAACTAAAGAAATAGACAACAAATTAGACTCTTTTGAAAGCAAATGCCTAAGAAAAATACTCAGTATAAAGTAAAACATATTCAAGAACAACGCAGAGATAAGGTAGATGAGCAAACAACCTATCTCATGCTTGATCAGAAAAAAGAGATAGACACCTATCGGTTATGTCATGAGAAGAAACAGAGAATCTCAAAACAAGCTATCAAGTGGAACACAACAGGCTGAAGAAAAAGAGATCAATCACGTTAAACTCTAAAGAGGACTTTGTTAAGAGAGGCCAAATTAGTAGGCATAATATCCCTTGATGAGGTTGAAAAACTCGCCAAAAACAGGAAAACTTAGTGAACTATCATGTGAGCCCTATGTGATGTTTAAAGGTACAGGAAGATGTAAGATTGAAAGGCTTATTTCATTATGATTACAGGTGCACAGTTTAAAAGTTTTCTTCTGTATGTTTAGGCTTTTGACAGTTGCAGTTTTGTAAATATACATATGACTCTAAAGGACTCAATTATATTAAATATTTGTTTCACTCTGTGTTTAAAAATCACCAAATACTGTTTTTTTTTTTTGGTTTGTGTATGTTTGTTGTTTTTAAATGACAACTATAGCAACAGTTTTTGTTGAGAACATAATTTTTGTTGTATTCCACTGTCATTCTCTTGTCATTTTTTTAAAATAAATATTAATTTTATATTCTTTTGTTATTCATTGTCTTTCATTTAAGCAGCTAAATTCTATGTACCTCATACTTTTATTACAATAGATTTTTTTGTTACAAAAATTAAAATTTGTTACTCATTATAATGAAGCTAAAATTTCCATCACAAGGACACTTGTTGAAATACAAGCACCCTTGGCTTCTTTGGCTGTTCTGCCATTAGAAGTCTTTGTAAAAGCCCAGACACACTGCTTGGCATGAAATAATAATCCTTCTCAATAAATTATGGCAAAGCTATCTATGGTGTTTTTACTGGTTAGTGTAACATCTGGTGCAAGATTATGCTCTCTGCATCTTCTGTTAAGTGTAATGTAGTCAGAGAAAACCACTTTGAGGCATGATGGTATGGGTATTCATTTCTGACTCTGACCTGTACTCGCAAGAGGAGTGTTCCGCAGGATTACATCATCATGTACATTGCCCATCCATGATTTTCCTGTTTTCTTTCCCTATCACACATCATTAAACCAAGTTATGATACTCGGACTAACTACGACAGTTAAAGGAAAAACTCTGTGGAGTCTTGAAAATTGGGAAATTTAATAAAACAAGTACTCCCTGCTTTGTGCCTTACATCAACTTTTCTTAACATTTTTCACCTCAGGAAACTCATGGAATAATTGTCAGGTCTTAGTATAAAAATCATTTCTATTAATTTTTGTAAACAAACACCTCCACCCCCATTAACAAATTTGTAAGCAAAGTAGACTGCATGGCTCACTTCCTCCGTTTCCAGAAGTATCAGGTTGTCTATATGTGTCCATTAAAAAAAAAAAAAGAAACAATAAAATACTTGTACATGAGGGAGAAATCTTATTCTGCAGTGGTAGGTTTGGTTTTTTTTTTACTGACATAACTTTAAAAAAATTAAATACAACTATTATATTTAAGATGACATAACTCTTATCAGTGACAATGTGAAATCGAAGCAGGAAAAAACATTCCCCGTCTTCCTTGGATAGCAAAATAGGTCTTGAAATTAACAAAAATAATGAAACTTCTCATTACTCAAGAAGGAAAAATATATGTAGAAGGTACAGCTGTGATGAAGTAAACCAATCTGCATACCTTGGCAGCTACATAGACCAGGATGATGAAACCAGGAAGGAAGTTAAATTCGAATTGCAAAAGCAGCATCTTGTCAAAAATCTTGAGAACATATGGAATTCAAAGTTACAAGCACAAAAACCAAGTTAAGATTATTCATTTCAAATGTGATATCCACTCTCATTTATGCATGCGAAAGCTGGAAATCAACTAAAGAAATAGACAAGAAATTAGACTCTTTTGAAAACGAATGCCTAAGGAAAATACTTAGTATAAAGTGGAATGAATTTAAGAACAACACAGATAAGACAGATGAGCAAACAACAACCAGCCTCATGGGTGATCAGAAAAAGATGGACATATGTCAGCCGTGTGATGAGAAGAAACAATCAGAGAATACCAAAACAAGCTATCAAGTGGAGCACAACAGGGCAAAAAAAAAAGGTCAACCACGTGAAACTCTAAAGAATACATTGTTAAGATAAGCCAGTTTAGTGGGCAAAACATCCCTTGATGAAGTTGAAAGACCAAGAATAGGAAAACTTGGCAAACAACTATGTGAGCCCTATGTGACGTTTAACGGAACAGGAAGGATGTAAGATTATATTTAATATTTTCCTGTAACTCATATTCACTGTTTACTTCTGTAAATGCTCATAAATATTATGTTAAGGTGTTCAATGAAATGTGATTTTGTAGCTTAAAAATCTACTAACCATTACATCTCCAACTAATTTAAACTTCATTCATTCATTCATTTGCATGTCCCTTGCAGAACTTTGCCTCCCTAACAGCTCTCCTGTAGGCCTCTCGGTTGTGATTAAGATGGTCTGCTGTTGATGCATCCATTTGCAGATCATCAAAGATGGCTGTCCTTTTAATTTCTCTCATTGTTTCTCCATTATTAGTTAGTAATGATCCAAGATATTCAAAACTCTGCACTTCTTCCAATTTTTACTCATTGATACATATTTCAGCTGCCTTATTTGTTTTGTCAGTTATCATCAATTCAGTTTTCTTCGCAATAAGATAGAGGTTTTGCTTTCTGCTGTTCTTACGGACTGACATAATTAGTTTTTCCATTCCTTTTTGTGTTGTGGACAGTAATACTGTGTCATCAGCCTATCTAATCTCTGGTATTTCATAACCTCCAATTGTTATGGTATCATAATATTCTTTGTCTACATCTTCTCTAACATTCCTCATTATATTTTCAGTATACAAGTTAAATAAGTAAGGTGAAAATATGCACCCTTGACGGACCCCTTGTTTTATGTCAAACCATGTTGTTTCACCATTTATTCTTACTGCTGCCTGTTGGTGTAGATACGGCAGTGATGTTAATTGTGTCAAATGTGTTGGAAATCCCATTTTTTTTCCCATTATTTCCCAAAGTTTCTGGTGTTGTATACAATCAAATACCTTTGAGTAGTCTATAAAAGATAAATATATAACTTCACATTAAACCCTCTGCATTTCTCTATTATTAATCTTATATTCAATATATGATCTCTTGATCATTTAAACTTACTGTTACCAATTTTATAGCAGACTGCAGTAGAATCATTACAGTCCTGTTTATTCATTGTGCAGAATTTTAAGACTATATCGAATACCATCTAAAACTCTCAACTTCATTAAGGACCTCTACAACGGATATGTAGTCAACACAGAAGAAGGAATAAGCAAATGGTTCCAGATTGAAACAGGTGTGACACAAAAATGTATACTATCTCCCTTGCTTTTTGGAACTGAAATAGACTTCATAATGAAAAAAACTTTGCACAGGTAAAATGGGCATTGATTGGGTACATGGGATCCAGCTGGAAGATCTTGATTTTACAGATAACTCTTTATCAGTGACAATGTGAATTCGATGCAAGAAAAAACATATACCCTGTCTTCACTGGCTAGCAAAATAGGACTTGAAATTAACAAGGACAAAATAAAAATAATTTAACTTCCCATTAATCAAGAAAGAGAAATATACTTAGAGGGAACAACTTTTGAAGACATACACTAACTTGCATACCTTGGCAGCTACATAGACCAGGATGGTGACACTAGAAAGGAAGTTAGAATTAGAATAGCAAAAACAGCATCGATCTTCAAGAATCTTGAGAACATATGGAATTCAAAAGTTATAAGCACAAAAACCAAGTTAAGATTATTCAATTCAAATGTAGTATGCACCCTCGTTTATGCATACGAGAGCTGGAGAACATCTAAAGAAATAGATAATAAATTAGACTCTTTTTAAAACAAATGTCTAAGGAAAATACTCGGCATCAAGTGGAACAAATTAAAGAACAATGCAGAGATAAGCGAACAACAACCAGTCTCATGGGAGATCAGGAAAAGGAGATGGACATATGTTAGTCACGTGATGAGAAGAAACAATCAGAGAATCCCAAAACAAGCTATCAAGTGAAACACAACAAGCCGAAGAAAAAGAGGCAGACCACGTATAAAGAGGACATTGTTAAGAGAGACCAAACTAATAGGCATAAAATCCCTTGATGAGGTTGAAAAGCTCGTCGAAAACAGGTAAAATCGGCGAACTACATTGGGAGCCCTATGTGACCTTTAACGCCACGGAAAGAGATAAGAAAGAATAAAAGATTTTCTGATACAGTGGTTAGTGAAGTATATTGTACAAACATGTGAAAGGGATCCACACGTTCCTTATTGGTAGCGTACTCGCTGACCCCGACTGGACATCGAACTTTAGCATCCTTCTCGGTCTTGCTGGCTCTTTCCTTTATCAAGAATATTTAAGAATAACTTGGCAACCATTCATCGTTGAAAGATCTGTTGTGAGGGTTATAGCTTGCTGTGCAGAGTATTTGTTTTAGATATAATCAACTCATCATGTCTTTGTAGAGAATCTGGAAATGCATGTCTCAGTACAGTAGCGATGACAGCAGATACTACTGTATGTCAGCTGAAAATATGCTATCTTTTGTTATCTGTGTTTTCCGGTTTTTTTTCCGTGCTTTTGTTTATTTGTTTTACATTATGGCTGAAGGAGTGACATCATATTTTGTGACGGGCTGATGGAATATTGCCAAAATCACTGTTCTAGTCAGTCAGACTGATTTTCTTAACCAAGACGAGATAAACTTGGTTCATAATCATCTGAGGACTCATTTTCAGTCTCAGAAACATCGGCATCAACTACTGAAATATATATATATATATATATATATAAACTTTCACTTCAGTATCAGCATCCATTAATCTGTACCAAACATATAAATTATTATGAAGTAAAGGTAACAACTGCACTTGGCTCACCATATGCTACTTCGCTACGGGCTGATTTTACATCCTTTGATACCAAAAGTTGCCATACAGCAACATACCAAAAATATAGAACTGTAAGGTATAGAAATCAAAATGAAACCTATGCTCACCATGAACGATAATATACGTACCAGCTTATGTGGAATTATGTACTATTATGTGCTATTTTTGTTTTCCTATCTATTTTCTTATTATGATAAAATGCATTTTAAAACTTTCAATCTGAAAATCAAACATTTCTGAACGTAAAGTTAAAATGAAATTGTAAATATGTGAAATGCATTATCAGGAAATAGAATTAATGTATCTTTGTGAAAGTTTTTTTTTTTTTGTTGGAAAAGTGGTTTCAAATGCAAGAGCTTGACTCCTTTTTATTAAATGTCGCTGTATAGTAAATTCGAGCATGAAAGGTTACAAAGATTCGGTAACAGCTGCCATAACGTTGCTTTATGAGTCTCTATGAGCATTAGATACAGTGGTTCTCGGACTGTAGGCTCCGACCGTAGAAACTGGACAAAAGAACAACGACGTTGAACTAAATCAAAACAAAAATCAGTTTCTCTTAGCCTGAGGATACAGTGTGTACAAGATATAAGTTAAGTTATGATTTAGCCAACTGCAGATGTGCAACCTCATCTGAGGAACTTTTATTTGGCAAATGAATATTTGTTTCTTGCATATGTTCTTTTTTTTTCTTTAAAAAGCTGCTGTGTGCAGAATTAGAAACAGAAACAAAAGGTAAATTAGTATGGTGTTACTGAAAGTTTTATTATCAAAGAAGGAAAATTTTCCGTTTACCACCATTCTTGCTTGTGCAACATCGATGACAATCGTCGTGCTGGCTTCATCATTTTACTGAAAAAAAAGCAGTAGCTGGTGTGTTTACAGTGCATTGTGACAACATAAAACTGTGAAAAGCCCAAGTACTCGATTTCGCAGACTATAAAGTACCTTTGTCACAACATACCATTCCATGCTGTCCTGAGCTGCTCTAGTTTTGGAGAATGAGAAGAGGATACTGGACGATGACTTTAAGTGTACTTATGAGCTACAAATAGACATGTTCGACAAATTTAATGATTTCTTTTTTTCACTTCAGATGCCAACTTTAAATTTAGCGTTTAAGCAGTTCCTAGTTATCAGCAATGATACGTTGGAATTATGGAGGAAATGTATATCACTTCAAACTAGCACTGAATTGAGACCAGGATTTTGTTGTCTTCCCAACATACTCAGTCAGTCAGTAATTTGCATGTCCCTTGATCAACTTTGCCTCCCTAACAGCTCTCCTGTAGGCCTCTCGGTTGTAAGCAAAACCCAGCATACTGCAAAGTGAATTTAATGTTCCTGGACTGTAATTTAAAAAACTGATTCCATGAAAACGGTAATTAAAGCTAAAACCTACCGGAAATATTTTTAAATCGAAAGTCGTTTTAATATATAATACAATTAACTATATAGAAGATGCTGAAAATGTCCACCATTTTCCTAGATACACAAACTGATCCAACGACACACGTTAGCGAACACTCTTCTCAGAGATTTGGACGTATTGTCTGTCACGGCTTTGATAACGTTGTTGGTCAGGTCTTGCAGGATGTGAACGTACACTGTTTCAGATAGCTCCACGAATACAAATCTGGAGGATGAATGAGAAGGCCACAAGTTTTTAAAGATTGAATATATCGAGAGGGAATACTTTTTAACAAATACCTTGGGGTTCTTTTGGACAGGATATTGTCTTTCAACTATCATGTGGATATGATTATTCAGAAAACAAAGAAAAGTCTCAGCGCAGTGAAGGTCATGGCAGGTGCTAGACTGCCACTCTTCCTACTGATATGAGAATTGGTGATGTCGGTCATTAAGTATTGCCCCGGCCTTCTGACTTTATCCACGTCTCAGATAATCAAGCTTGAAAAAAATAAAAAATGAGGCCATGAGAGCAGTTCTTGGGTGCACCAGGAATACTCGATCGTAGCTGTGACTTGCTGGATATACCCAGCATGAAAGTAAGGCACAATTATGCGCGAGTGAAGACGTACCTCAGGTTTACCAAACCACTCTCCCCTATCACAGCTGAATTTAGCAAAGAGCAGTCGTATCAAGCGAGGGAGATAGTAGACAGAAGAGACACCGTCAGTAGTCTGTGACCCAGACCAGATTCCCCTAGAACTGGAATGGACTAAAGTGCCAAATATGCATAATCTAATGAAGGTATTGATCCAGCTTGGCCGTGAATGTCGAGACTGGGCCCAGGGTAAAACAGAAGCCCAGGTGCTGGAACAGATTCAACAATACTCCAATTACATGACCCTATGATCTTCACAGACGGATCAGTGGTACGATGCCTAAATCGTGCATGGACCTGTATTGTCTACTGTAACGGCAAATCGGTTGCAAGTATCAGGAGCTTGCACCCAGCACTTCGAGTATGACAATGGAGATGCAGCAGCATCAAAGCAATTTCCTGGTTGTTGGAGCAGGGCGACTCGGGTGGAGTCACTGTAACAGACTCTCAAAACATGTTACAGAGAATCGAGAGACATTTCTACCTCAAGGAGTGGATCCAGCTTCTAGAGGGCTCTCGGTTATCCAGTTTGACGTGGATATTCTGCCCAGGTCATGCGGGGGTAAAAGGTAATGTGAACGCGGACAGGCTGGCAGGTACGGCATCAAGATGAGGTACCCTAATAATGGACAAGGAGAAGACTGCAAAAAGCCACCTTAGATAGGCTGCGTATTGGGTTGAATGAGACAATCACACAAAGAGGACGATCGAATTAGGTGAAATGATTGGAAGTGGACCTTTTTTCCGAACGAAATGGTTTAGCGCGTGTTACCCACAACTATTGTGTGCCTGGCTTCATCAGCAGGTGCACATTTCATTGGGCGTTGGAACGAAAGGCGGAGAACATACGGGAATGCATGGAGTGCGGGAATGCCAGTCTCTGATAACACTTCTTCTGTGGTCGAGGTTGTTTGTCACGTCAAATACTAATCCCTGTTGACAGGGCAAAGCCCGCAATCCTCTCCAGATCCTGATAGGAGCCCAAAAGCTTTTGCCCCAAGCTCATGTCTTCATGCACCCGCTGTCGCGATGTAATGTAATAAAGGTTTGGTGTGAGATAAGACTATTGACCACTCTCGCTCAGTTTCACCTTCATCTTTCCACTGCCATTATTCCATAGTCATGACGATATTATACTTCTTTGTTTGACTGGCAAACCATTTCAAACTGTTTCACTCTCAATACTCATTACCAATATTAGCTGCTTCAAACTAGTTTCTGCTTGAATTCAATATATTGAAACATAGGTCGATCTTCATGATGATGCGAGAAGAGGTCAGATAGTTCACAGATGTGACCATATTATCTGTGCACATAACTTGTAAACGTTTACAGGCAAAAAGTAAGCTACTGTGCAAACGCCAGTTCGCTAGAAATGGCGAAAGAGAAGGAGGAAGGTGGGGATTTACTTTTACTTTTAAAACTGATTATCTCCTTCCCGTGATCATAGATTCAAATTCTGAGGGATGGGTATCCAAATTTTACAGCTAGTTACGATCATCATCATACACCGCTGGACAAGTGCAAAAATGCTCCAGTCTCCTTTACAGTTCAATGTACGATGAATAATGACATCAGTTCTGTATTGATTTACATTTCTTTTTGCATGACACGTTTGCAACGATTTACTCCAAGCTCTTTTATCCTGATTAGAGGTGTTGTGTCATTGCATGTATTCACATCTACTTATCCTCCTAGACCCAACGAAGTCGTCAATAATGTCCTCTCTGTCTGGTATATGGCAAACTGATGCTTATTGATCTGGTTTTTCATTGCACGAAACAGTTGAATGTTGTGGGATACATATGAAAACGATTGTTATAGATTATTGAATTTCAATAATTAAATAATAATAAAAAGAGAGGCCAGTTCAGCGGGCATAACATCACTTGAAGAGATTGAAAACTCGCAGAAGACAGGAAATCTTGGCGAACTACCATGCGTGCCATATGTGACCTATAGGGGCACGGGAAGGATGTAAGATGCAAGAAGAATTTCACCTTACATAAGCCATTTCCTCAGCACCGAGTCTGCTTGTATTTTCTGAGCATAGTTTTTAGTCCCTCATAACTGAGTCATATGTGTTATTTGTGCTGCTAATCGGTTCCGGAATAGATATACAAGCATCGAAACTAGACGGATAGCAAATCTACTTGTATTTCTTCTACGACGAAGCATTAATTGCTTCCACCATAAAATATTTACATGTTACAATGGTTTGGTCATGTAAAAGGAATAGAAAGAAACATCAAATCAAACAGCAAACAGAACGAATTGACCAAAAACGATGTAAAGTAATATCTAAGGAAACTGGAAAAAGAAAGCCTGGAACAAAGACAAATGGAGACAGACTATATCTACAGCCATTAGCTTTGCAGAACTGGAGTTCAATGGATAAAACTCATTAAACACTTTTGTGGTAGCCATTAATTGTATTACAAGTATGTTTGTAGTACAGGCATAAAACATCTTCAGCTTCATCGACAGCCTTTCCATGCTAGTGTGTCGTGAACAATGCAACGAACCGTTGCCTCGTCTGTGTAAAGCACTACATCACCATCATTGGAGTTACCACATATTAGCGCCATCACTTCAGAGTTCCCATTTCAGCGGTGTACTTCACCTATAAAGTGATAGCAGTCTATGGAGGTATCCATTCCTTGCAGGGCTCAGTACTGTCAACATCCACTCTTGTACGTTTTTCCTTTTGCTTTACTAAGCTCCTCATTTTTTTGATGTACCAGTCACTTATTCTTACATAAGTTCGTGATCCTATGTTCTGTTATCCTCGGTGACAAATTAAGAAGGTATCTGATGGCTATACAAAGTATACGTCTATGACAGTCCTGGCCAACATATGGATCCCGTGCGATGTGACACACACGGACATTTTTAGAGCATGCGAAAATCCAGAAAGGACAGCCAAATTCTTAGTGTAACACGAATGAAGATTTAAAAACAAAACTAATTTAG
The DNA here is from genome assembly GCA_009760885.1 of Achatina immaculata. Lineage (NCBI taxonomy): Eukaryota > Metazoa > Mollusca > Gastropoda > Stylommatophora > Achatinidae > Lissachatina > Lissachatina immaculata. The sequence continues at coordinate 4,199,070 of CM019699.1, forward strand.
GCATGCACGCTTTAAAAGTTCTAGGTCTTCCAAGAATAATTTTCATGGCATCTTTCTATCCTCTCCTCCTGTTTTCATAAATGTGCAGAGCTGAGAGTGAGTATCCATAACGCGTAATCTGTCACAGAAAGAACCACCCGCAGGTGTAAATGGATAAATATCTTTTGTTCGCATTTAGTTCTGGCCATGATCTTAATCCTCCTCTGTCTCTGATCAAAAGGAATAACTTGTTCACAATACTAATTGTGTATACATTAAAAAGTACCTGAGACAACAGAAAAGAATGCGGAAAGTCAGGATTGATAGGTGGCATTCACATATCATACAACTTCATACACTAGACATCATGTGATGACGTTTTGTGCCAAATTTCATTATGCCCTCCCATTCCCCACACATACGAAGAGAGAGGGGGGAGAGAGTGAAGGAAGACAGAAAGAGAGAGAGAAAGAGAGAGGCAAGATATTCGACGCTGTTTAATTAGCATACACTAATTTCTTTTTTATTTATTTTATACTTACATTGACAACATGTAGTTGTGCCGACCCACTCTCGGCAAGTAAACTACTTTGAAGAATGCATCTGTATGCCCTGTACAGCCATTCCGTATCAGAAACTGATAATTTAAAAAAAGTTTTCTTATAAAGAACACCACGAGGATTTACTGAAGTTAATCTTAACCCGTTTTATGTATCACTGATATCACCCAATGTCAATGTGATACACAAATATGCATATAGTTTCCCATCTTTACATGGGAACCACATTCAGAACAATTTCAGATATCATATAGTGTACATTGTATTTTACCTCTGCCTGATTATCAACAGTCTGTAAGCGGGTAAATAACTAGTAACAACTGCTATATCGGTGCTTCGTGGCCGAATGGCTAGTGTCTGATCTCGCTACTAGGTGTCTTTTGCTCGTTGTACTAGAATCAGTGGTTATGTTCCTATTTATTATGTTGCCACTTTTCTTTCACTCCAGTATAGTGTGCTTTCATTTTCTTTATTGTGTTGCCCTCCAGTATAGTGTGCTTTCATTTTCTTTATTATGTTGCCCTCCAGTATAGTGTGCTTTCATTTTGTTTATTATGTTGCCCTCCGGTATAGTGTGATTTCATTTTCTTTATTATGTTGCCCTCCAGTATAGTGTGCTTTAGTTTTCTTTATCATGTTGCTCTCCAGTATCTCTCTGAACCTTAAGTGCCCAGGGCACATGGGGCTTCCGCAAGGGTTTTCCACAAATGCCTGTCTTTCGCCTTTTTTTCTGCTCTTGCCCAGGTGAGCCCTCTATTGCTCAACATCCTTTCTGTTGTTCTTCTCCATGTCTCTTTTGGTCTACCCTTACTTCTGCTCCCCTGTGGTGTCCATCTTAGTGCTATTTTTGGTAGTGAGTTGTCAGTCATTCGGAGCACATGTCCCAACCATCGCCAGCGTCTTTCCTCAATAATTGTTGTCAGTGGTTTCATCTGCATTTCTGCCAATAAGATGTTATTTCTTATAGTGTTTGGCCAAAATATTTTTTTAATTCTACGTAAACATTTAGTCTGGAAAGAATTCAACTTGTTTTCTATGGTTTTGGTGATTTTCCAGCATTCACTTCCATAGAGTAGTACACTTAGAACATTACTCTTAAATATCCTGATTTTCATATTTATGCTTAGTTTATTTGATTTCCATATATTCTGTAGCATTGCAAAAGCCTGGTTTGCTCTAGTAAGTCTGCTGTTGATGTCCTCTGTGCTGTCTCCATTTTCTACTACTCTGCTGCCAAGGTATACAAATTCGTTGACCTCCTCCACTAACTTGTTATCTACTCTGAGTACATTTCTGTTGTTCACATTTTGCTTCATTAACTTTGTCATTCCTACGTTGATCTTTAGTCCTATGTTGTTTGCATTCTGGGTTAACTTGTTTATTTTATCTTGCATATCTTTAACACCCTACTAAACAGAACACAAGCAGCACAAGCAATAGATATACCTGAAGCAAAAGCGGAACTAAACATCAATACAGGACCAATAACAATAAATGAAGTAAAAGAGGCGATAAAGATGCTAAAATCAGACAGGGCACCAGGTGAAGATGAAGTGACTGCTGAGATGTTGAAAGCAGAAGAAACAGAAACACCAAAACAACTTTTCCGGATATTACAACAAATTTGGGATTTAGAAAAATCCCCAGAGGAGTGGAAAACTGGTCTTATAGTAAAACTACCAAAGAAGGGTGACCTCAGAGATTGCGGGAACTGGAGAGGCATTACCCTACTGCCACTCACTAGTAAAGTATTTTGCAGAATAATCATCAACAGAATTGTACCAACACTTGAGGAAAAACTTCGGAAAGAGCAGGCAGGATTTAGGAAAGGAAGATCATGCATAGACCATATATTTGTACTTAGACAAATATTAGAACAGGCAAATGAGTGGCATAGCACAACATATGCATTATTCATAGATTTTGAGAAAGCCTTTGACAGTGTCAACAGAGATGCACTGTGGAAAATCCTAAGATGGCATGGCTTCCCCCATAAAATAGTTAATGTAATCAAAGCCCTATACGAGGGTTTTCAGTGCAAAGTTATCTGTGGAGAACATACCTCCAGCAGCTTTAGGGTACAAACAGGAGTGAAACAGGGATGTGTACTATCACCAACATTATTTATCTTGGCAGTAGACTGGTTAATGAAGGAGGCAACATCAGACAAACGCAGAGGATTACAATGGACCCTTGACACAGTGCTGGAGGACCTTGACTTTGCGGACGACATTTGTCTATTATCAAGCCCTCCAGTATAGTGTGCTTTAATTTTCTTTATCATGTTGCCCTCCAGTATAGTGTGATTTCATTTTCTTTATTATGTTGCCCTCCAGTATGATGTGCTTTCATTTTGTTTATTATGTTGCCTTCCAATATAGTGTGATTTCATTTTGTTTATTATGTTGCCCTCCAGTATAGTCTGCTTTCATTTTCTTTATCATGTTGCCCTCCAGTATAGTGTGCTTTCATTTTATTTATTATGTCTGCACGCTTTTTTGTATATTGCACACTGTATGAATACAAATCTCATATCCATGGATTTTTAAGTTTTAATTTTCTTGAGATCTAAAGGTATTTATAAAGATAAATGTACCAACACCTGCTTGTGTTTCATTTAACTGTGTTAAAGCAATATGTAGCATATAAAACAATTATTTTAGATTTAGTCGAATTCTCAATATTTTCTCGCCTTTTGGTAAAGACACAACACATAGGTTTCTAACAGTTGGTTGCTTCATTTTCTTATTCTCCTCACTAAATTGCATAGAAAAATCAGTATTTATTCTGGACAGCATCACTTTCCTCTTTAACTAGAGTTATTCTCAAGGCAACTTGGCTGGGTTTCAGCCAGACAGTAATAACAGAACAAATTAAAATTGGAATTATTTTTGACTGGCTTCAAGACTATCAGAGAACAAATGCAAAACTTCTCACAAAATGAGGGCATTATAAAAGCATTTTTATGGTTTTAATCGTTTCGTTTCAGACCTTGTGAGGGACTGGTTGAGTAGGGCTGCCGAGGGACCACGTGAATAGACTGTCGAGGAACCGCTTAGTAGGTCTTTCGAGGGACTGCTTGAGTAAGCCTGTTGATGGATCATTTGAGCAGAGCTATCGAGGGACCGTTCTAATAGACCTACAATTCATAGCTTCAGTGACCACCCATTCTTCCCATTCTTGACACTCTCTCCAGACAAATAACTCCTTTGTTGTTGGTAGTTTGTGCGAACATAGCCCCGCCTCAATTTCTCTCCTTCCTCCCACACACATAGAGGATACCATACCACTTATTATGGCTTAATCATTCTTCATTGTCTTAGCGATCATACTAATTCTTTTCCTAGTCAGACTTAAGAACAATCAATAGCTTCGCTAATTACAAAAATATATATATACATAAACCATCATTCGTCTTAACACGCAATATTACTACGTGATTCAGTCAATGTTTATACGTTTGATTCTTTTGTAGTTATATGCAATTCATTGTTTATCTGTACATGATCCACTGTTATCCTCGTGCGTGATTCAATGTTTATATGCAGTTAACGACAATCGTATTTCACTGTGTTCATGATTCACTCTTATCATCAATGAGATCTCATTTTAACGATGCAAGGAATGGAAGTTTTCACGAACTGTAACTACTACTATAAATAGCAATACTAACAGTAAGCATATGTATAAGATGTACAGCAAATAAGAATAAATTATTTCAGCTATTTACATTCATTCATTCATTCATTTGCATGTCCCTTGCGGAACTTTGCCTCCCAAACAGCACTCCTGTAGGCCTCTCGGTTGTGAGCAAGATGGCCTGCTGCTGTTGCATCCATTTCCAGATCGTCAACGATGTCTTGCAGCCATCTTCGTCTTGGTCTTCCTCTTTTTCTTCTATTTACATTACAGACAGATTATATAGTCATTTTCATTGTCACTTAAGATGCAGACAAATGAATTATATCATAAGTTTCAGTTAGTCAGTTCTTTCTTTTTTAGCTTCAGTTGTAAATGATCACAGTAGTATGACAGGTCGTCCAGAAAGAAAGATGAATTCAGTCATTACTTTTCATATCTTCATGATTAGTTCTAACAAAACTGTCACTTGCATTAAATGCGAGATAATTCTGCTTCTTGTTCCACAAAAGCATAGATACTGGCATGATGTATTTATCCATTCCTTTATGCCGCTGCATAATAACTGGCCAAAGCTTAAGAAAGAGGCTCAGTTTTTTAACGTGAAAGATCATGAGCTCCTTTGAGTCGTTCTTCAGCCTATCTTCTGCAACGTTATAGTTCAACAGGTAAGCCGAGTTCAGGCGAGTATGCTGAATCTTCAGTTTATTCACCAGCATACCAGTCACGTAACAGTCATCAACCCAAAAAAACGGCGTCTGGAGAGCCATGCCATATAAAGCAGTTACGAGATCAGAGCTCAGCAGGTACGCTGAGCCAGAGCAATAGGGCGGGAAATAGTCGTGTGGGAACTCCTGTCTAGATACGTACCATTTAGATTTTGGCTCACGAATCACTCTCATTCTGGTCCACACGTTACACAGAACAAGTTTCGTGCCCTCTCCACGAGAAGGCAAGATTTTGGTGTAGAAATTTTCCATAAAAGAAACAATGTCTAAAAGTATGTCGTCGTCGGTTTTCAAGAGAAAGTTGGAATTCGTACAGAAAGTACCGGCCCACTTTAGTCCAGCCAAACCTTTATGGGTCAGATTTCTGTAAGAGTCTACGAAATTCTCCTGTAAAATGTCACCATACTGTGCCGCTTCCATGTTTATAAGACTTTGTATATTTGGGTTAAACGATCGACCTAAAATAAACATCAAAGTGGCATTATACAGGGACAGGAGTTTTGGATGACCCCATGTTTGACGAACTGCCTGTCTTTTTTTTATATTTTCTGGAGATGAATGGATGTAAACAAGAAAAACAACATTTTTTTTACATATTGTGCTTGGATTGTGAATGTATGCGAAGTTATGAACGTTAACTTCGATCATGCTACTCTTAACACCTTGTATAAACTCATTATTATCATCCATATGGACAAAGCTATTCCGAACCAGTTTTTTCATTACCATTTCAGGAAACTCTGACAAGTTTTCTCCCGGTATTGAGTTCAAACCATTCTGTATAGTGCCCCCATGGTTGTTGACTTCATGTCCCGATACAGTAATGACTATCATAGATGATGATTGAGTCTTCATCTTGTATTCTGTGAAATCAGTGGTACTACTCATGTCAAAAGTAAAGATGTACATGAAAACAGCTATAAAGACAATGACAAATAACAACATAACAAGTCGATAAAAAAGGGAGGGGCGTGGAAACATTCTACCTTCTTGTGCGTCATCGGGAACTACAGCGATTTTACACGTTTCTTTAGTCACGCAACATGTTCAAGTGACATGGCACATTAGTACCAGTGTGATTTTCATGAATTTAATATTTTCCTCCTCTCCCATCTTGTCCAAGATAAGACTATGGTTATGTTGTTAATTTCTATCCTTATCTATTTTCTTCAGTATCCTGTACCAAAAATCTCGCTGAAGACTGACGATTTAATGCGGTATAGAAATTAGTCACATTTATTTTTATCAACAAAATATTAAAAACAGTGATATCAGCAATTTTCACTGTTTTACGACTAGCCAGGACTGCCAGCAGTTTACAGTTTCAGTGTTTCACGATCAAGCGGGACTGCCAGCTGTTTAGAGGTTCAATCTTTGACGACCAAGTGGGACTGCAAGGGGTTGACATTTTTCTTGTTATCTGTGGAAGATAAAATTATAAATCTCAGGTCACAGTTAGGATTGCCAGTTTTTCCTTTAAATATGACGTGGGAGATTAGGCTTTTTATAACAAATTTTCCATGATTTACATTTTAAAAGAAAAATCAAAACAGTTTTAAAATGATAATAAATTTCGAATGCCTTCAGATTTTAATTATGCTGATGATAATATTTTGCTGTTGTTCATAATTACTTTCCTACTTGCATATTAGATAAACTTATTTCATGTAGAAGAAAAATTAATAACTGTTTATGACTCTGTTAATTTAATTTAAATTAAATTCTACTACAGCAGCTGAATCATTTAAAGAAGTATTCAGCTGTTATAATGGGTCACTTGGACACCTAATCACTCAGACATCATACAACACTGTAAACTTTAATTTCAGCTTGTTTTTCCCCCGAAATGAAATGAAAACGCTGTTAAACTTTAACACTAACAATCTTACAATGAAAAATTTAGGAACAGTTTAAATTATATCTCAGATTAGTTACTTTTGTAGTTTAACTTTATGTGCACATAAGTCTTCGTTATTTTTGTCGAAAATAATTTCAACACACTGACTACAACAACATATAAGATGTAAATGTAATATGTCTGACATAAGTACACCCAGACAGTAAAATTTATGACGGAACCTGTTATCAGCGAGTCTTTGAAGCTTTCTAGGGGAGATAAAAAGACGCACTTGAAAGCACAGGTGTGGCGACCACCTGCTGCCCTAGGGTTTACTATCAAATTCCTTACAGCAATGCTTGCATCACATTACGTACTTATAGTAAGTTGGGTTATCTGTACTTATCAAGCCTTATTCGTCCCCTACATGTCTGATCTTCTAGTTTTACTGTCTGTCTCTACACTGTTCTTGGAATACTTTTCAAGGTTTTCATACTCTATTAGCCCACATGTTGATGGGTTAATCTATGTGATATTAATATTGGATATGTGTGTCGATGGGTTAATCTATGTGATATTGATATAGTGATATATATGTGTGTTGATTGGTAATCTATGTGATATTAATATAGTGATATATACGTGTGTTGATGGGTTAATCTATGTGATATTAATATAGTGATATATATATATGTGCGTTGATGGGTTAATCTACGTGATATTAATATAGTGATATGTGTGTGTGTGTTGATGGGTTAATATATGTGATATTAATATAGTGATATATGTATATGTTTACGAAGAATTAGAAAAATATTTTGGCCAAACACCATAAGAAATAACATCTTATTAGCAGAAATGCAGATGAAACCATTGACAACAATTATTGAGGAAAGACGCTGGCGATGGTTGGGATCATGTGCTCCGAATGACTGACAACTCACTATCAAAAATAGCACTAAGATGGACACCACAGGGGAACAGAGGTAAGGGTAGACCAAAAGAGACATGGAGAAGAACAACAGAAAGGATGTTGAGCAATAGAGGGCTCACCTGGGCAAGAGCAGAAAAAAAGGCAAAGGACAGGCATTTGTGGAAAACCCTTGCAGAAGCCCCATGTGCCCTGGGCACTTAAGATTCAGAGAGAGAGAGATATGTATATATATATATATATATATTATATATATATATATATATATATATATGTTGATAGGTTAATCTATGTGATATTAATATAATGACATATATGTGTGTTGATGGGTTAATCTATGTGATATTAATATAGTGATATATATGTGTGTTGATAGGTTAATCTATGTGATATTAATATAGTGATATATATGTGTGTATGTATAGTAGTGATATAAACAAGCGTTGAAAGTATCAGACACGACAAAAATCGATCCCTTAACACCACAAACTTCTAACAAACAGCCATTTCAACTGATAATGAGCAACTCCCTATTATTTATTAACTTTAAATAATTGTTTAATTATTCAAGTTTAAAGAATTAATGAGGTACGGTGCCACGCGATGGTAATTACTCCCTTTTTTTACAGGAAAAAGAAACCGGAGTTTACAGTGTGTGGGAGATTAAGTGTCAGAATGATTAAGTTTAGCACTATCAAATGTCCGACTGTTAAGTGATGCGTGATTAAGCGTCGTGGTAAAATGTCTGTGCATTACTGTATTGGTAGTGTGGTATAGTACCTTTAGAAACTTTGGGGAAAAATCAAACCACTTAGACACATTGCTTCCTGTACAATAATTTCAACATAATGTCACACAATTCTTGAAACAATTCGTCAACATTTACATATTCTTTGAGTTTCAAAATTGCCAATTACTGTTTCAAAATCTTGGTATTTGACTTTTTTTTCAGGTAAAGTTTTTATTATTATTATTATTATTATTAGAAGAAGAAGAATGTTGCGAATTCCCTGGAAATAAAAGTTAACTAATTGAGAATGTATGATAAGAACTGGAGAGACAAAATAAAATCTAGTAAAAAAAAATAAGAGAGAGACAATTCACTTTCATAGGACATGCAATGAGAAGAGGAGGCACTGGAAAAATTGTAACAAGGAAAACAGAGGGAAGAAGAGCCAGGGGAAGACCGAGAGCAATGGTTCTGGACAGTCTGACGGGATGGTGTGAGAGGAGATCACCAACTGAGCTGATGGCCTGCATGACGGATCGGGTACTCTAGAGAAGCATAATAGCCAACGCCAGTCGGCACGGCACATGATGATGTGATTATTCTTATTTCTTTTATACTATCATCATTAAGATCAGATTTCTCTAGAAATTGCAGTTAATTTGAACAACAGTTAGAGATGCATTCAAGTCCTTAATTGCAAGTCTAAAGTCCATGTAGGTTAGTTTTGAAAGTGAAAAAAAAAGGAAAGAAAAACTGAGGTCATTGATTACGTGTTGCCTTAGTAATACTGAGCTGCGGTAAATAGCTGAGTCGAATGGCGTACATGCTGACTCCAAGTCTTAACATTTATCTTCACGGTGAGTCTTTGAAATGGCTCTTTAAAGTCGATCGACTTGAGTTTACATTTCTGATAACATTCACAACAACGTTCATCATCAATTTTGTTTCTGTTTCCACAAGTTTAACAATTTCAAAAGTTGCTTTGCCGAACTTTCAAAATATTGATTGTGTATTCCTATACATACTAGGGGTGATTGATAAGTTCTCGGCATAAGGTGCAATGGATTTTTTTGTGGACAACTTTTTTGGGTTATTTCTCAACATAGTCCTCTTGCAAGTTTATGCACTTAGACCAGCGAACTTGGAGCATACGGATCCCTTCTTTGTAAATGTCAGCATCTTGTGCTAGTAGAAAGTGGTCTACAGCATGAATGACGTTATTACCTAAAGCAAATTTGCGACCTCTGATCTCCTTTTTGAGTTTGGCAAACGGGTAATGAAACAGCCATGAGAACAAATGGAAAAGTCTTAAGATAGGCTGCAGTTAAAAGCCAAATTACAACAAAGATCAGAGGCAGACAAGCGGGATTTGTAGGACATTTTCTGAGAAGAGGAAAATTGGAACACACTGTGGCAACTGAAAAAACTGAGGGAAGAAGAAACAGAGGAAGACAGAGAGAGAAGTTACTGGATGGACTGTCAGTGTGGCTAGGGAGAAAGTCACATGCAGATCTCATAATCAAATCTAAAGACTGGGAATTGTGGAGAGAAACGATCGCCAACGCCACGCGGTCGGCACTTGATTGATTGAAACAGGTAATAGTCCGAAGGGGCCAAATCTGGAGAATAAGGAGGATGTTCAAGAAGCTCAAGCCGCATTCATGAATGACAGCCATTGCCACTGCCGACTTGTGAACTAGAGCACTGTCTTGATGAATGATGACTCCTCTCGTCACTTTCCCTAGATCTTTTTCCTTCAATCTGACCCGCAGTTGCTTCACAAGATTCGCGTATTAGGCCCCGGTTACCGTTCTGCCCTTTTGAAGATAGTATACCATTAGCACACCTTCTAAATCCTAAAAGATGGAAGCCATCACTGTGCCTGCAGACAGAACCACCCTTGCTTTCTTTTCATGATGTTTCCACTGCTTTGAGTGTTCTTTGGTTTCTGGTTGAAAATGATGAACCCAAGTCTCATCCATAGTCACAAATTGCTGAATAAACTTTTCAGGATCTGCAGAAAAATGGCCAAGATTGTCTCTTGACATGTTGATACGCTGTCGTTTGTGATCAGCTCCAAGAAGTTTCGGGACCCATCGAGCAGAGACCTTTTTCATTTGAAGATCATTGTCAATAATGGCATGAACATGTTCATGGGAGATGCCCAGGTCAGTAGCAATGTACTGCTCAATTAGTCGTCGATCCTCCAGTATCATATCATGGATTCTGCCGGTGGTTTCATCGGTGGTTACCGTTCTTGGTCTTCCTGGACAGGGATCATCTTCCAGACTCTCCCTTCCATGTCTGAATTGAGCTGCCCATTTCTTCACTGTGCTGTAAGAAGACCTTGTGTTTATCTTGCCATAATAGACTTTGATTTTTTCTTTCATTGTTCAGAACTGTCTTTTTTTAAAATCATCTTTGACTCCTGGAATTAATCTTGAAGTTCGTGCGACACCAGATAATCTAAACTTTCGAACATCTCTTGACATAGTAGTTTTGCTAGTGACATCAAAGAGCAGACAAAGAAAACAAAAATTTGGATTTATTGTTACTGTGTGAGTGTTACAGTTGTTAAACATCTGTTATATAACATAAATATATTAAGTACATGTATTCGTGTTTGAAAAAAAAGAACGGTAATTAGTAAGAAAGCTAACAATAATTACTACGTTGAGAATGCGAAGCAGCAAAAGCTGAATGGAAATAAAACTATGATAGTATGATGATATCTCTTCAAAATTATCATCTACATTTAAATTTTTATCAGTTGTCCGCATAGTTTATATTTTATTGAAGCAAATACGAAAATGAAAGTAGAAATTTGCTTGCCTAAATTATGTATGATTATATTATCGAAAAAAGGGCATGTGTTTTACAAAAGCTTTACAAATGATTTATTGCTGAAAAGTGCTATACATGTGTTTCTTTTTGCAAAATCTGCGACATTTAATAAGATATAGGTAAATCATGTATACAGTGACTCTTGTTTCTGTTACAATAAGAAATAGATTTCTTTCTATTCTGCGTCAGTCCACATTTCTTAACAGCACCGTCTGTCCGGCTAGAACTTTAATACTGGAAAACAGCGTTTTCATGTTGCAAAATGGCTTGCCAAGTGTGTCTTGTATTTGTCACTATCGATTAACACAGAGATCTGCGCCAACGTTTGCTTTTGCTATTTCGAGCTTTAGCTATATTTGATTATTTCGCTACTAACAGTGCACAAATATGACAAGAACTTGGAGAGATTACGCTTCGAAACAGTTTACTGAAAATAATGTTCATTTCATTATTTTTTAGTGGTTTTGCAGTGGAGGATAAATAAACCCATTAACACACGATCCATATAATGACATAAATAATTTATCAGACTGATTTTTTTAAAATGTCAAAGCTTTGGATTTTTACAAATAAGAACAAGTTGTCATCTGAATACAATATCCGTTGCTATACATACCAGCACATGTAATCACGACTGCGCTGGCCACATTGAAAATTTTCGACGACAATTATCTCTACAAGTTATTCCTCTAGCAATGTTGTGAATTGTTCTTGTCTACGTTATTTGAATTTTAAAATTTCGCTGATTTTTCTTGTCACCGTGGTAATTTCGCGAACTGAGCACACAGCACACAAGACGGCATAATGAGATACAGTGTCCGAGGGAGGAGGATGAAAGTGGGAGAAAGAAAACTGCAGGGAAATCGATACTTGCTAGTGTGCACTGTGTGTGACTACGGCTTGGCATCGTTGTCTGTAAACGAAGCGTTGAGGGTTCTATGGTGCCTCTGATGAACATGAAGTCTAATTTTTTTTTTAATCGGGCTGCTGTAGAAAGTGATTTTGAGAACTTTAACATTTAACCAAATGATCCACCGATCAAATACTTCCAGTGTCGGAGAAAGCATCTGTGCTGCGTAAATATTTCTCCTTATGCATGGGAAATTCTAGCACTAAAGATGACAAATTTTCAAGTAACTAGCATTGCTGGAGCTGATAAAGAGAAGATTATATTCTTCCTGTGAATCTGTCTGCATTAAAAAAAAAATGCATCAGCCTCTAATAAACACACCAGAACACATCCCGCAAATCTGTCCAACTCACTCAAACGTCCGAGGGACAGGTTTAAGTGAACGAATGAAGGTGTCGAGTAACTGCGACCGACAGGCGGGAAATATGACGTCATATGTTAGAGAGAGAGAGAGAGAGAGAGAGAGAGAAGGTCAGGGTGGCGACGATCATTTAGTGTCGGTTAGACAAGCTGAGACCAAACCTGTGATATAAGGTGTTTATCGACGAATTCTTGAGAAGGTTAGTTATAACAAAAATTGTTTAGCAAAATACGACTAACCAACCTACAACTCAGGTCGGCGGGAAGACGCCTGCAATAAGTTTTAGTTGGAACAAAGATGGCGAGAATAAGTCGCAGCGAATAGCCATTTTTATGGGTTTTTTTTCAGTCGGTAGTATACAACTAAAGAACGGATGTTAAACCAGTCTCATGGGTGATCAGGAAAAAGAGATGGACATATGTTGGTCACTTGATGAGAAGAAATGATCAGAGAATCCCAAAACAAGCTATCAAGTGGAACACAACAGGCCAAAGTAAAAGAGGCAGACCACATGAAACTCTGAAGAGTAAATTGTTAAGAGAGGCCAAATTAGCAGGCATGGTAAGGTACAGTGGTCCTATTCTTTGCAGATCCCAGGTACCATACAGGGGTGTGGACATGTGCTCTGAATGACTGACAACTCACTATCAAAAATAGCACTAAGATGGACACCACAGGGGAACAGAAGTAAGGGTAGATCAAAAGAGACATGGAGAAGAACAACAGAAAGGATGTTGAGCAATAGAGGGCTCACCTGGGCAAGAGCAGAAAAAAAGGCAAAGGACAGGCATTTGTGGAAAATGTAATCTATTTGATTCTTAGTTTTCCCATCAGGGGATGTCCATGTGTAAAGTCTTCTTAGATGTTGATTAAAAAGTGTGTTAGCAATCATTAGCCGATTTTCCATGCAAAAAGCCATTAGATTGTCACCTGGCTCATTTCTATGTCCTATGCTAAATTTCCCTACAACATGTACAACTTTGATGAGTTAGGACATTTTAGATAGGCAGCCATGATGTTACACAAAGTTTGTCGGTTTAATTGTGAACACTATGGTAGTGGTCAATTTTTTTCCATTTATTGAAATTTCCGTGATGCGTTGTGAATTTCAGTTGTGCTGATATTTTTCCATACATCTGTAAGTATGGGCGCTTTGATGATTAGGAGAGCTGTTAGAGAGGCAAAGTTCCGCAAAGGACATGTAAATGACCGACTGACTGACTGAGGTGACACATGTTCTCTTTGCCATCTTCTGCTCTCTCTGTACCAATCTTTGCATTAAAATCCACCATTATTAATAGAATATCATTTTTCTGTACCTGGTCTATCGTCGTTTGCAGTGTGTTATAAAATGTCTTCTACTTTCTCTGCTGCTGATGTAGGTGCATGTATCTGGATGGTTGTTACATTTATAGGAGTGCCATTAAGTCTGATTGTGAAGATTCTATCACTTACCGGATTGTAGCCTAGTAATGATCTTGATGTTGATTTGTCCAAGTAAAAAGCCACTCCATTCTTTCCTCCTAATTCTCCGCCAGAGTATATAAAGATATTATTCTCGCTCTTGAAGTGTCCTGATCCTTTCCATCGATGTTCACAGATTCCAAAAATGTGTATCCCCGTTCTTTTCATCTTGTCACTTATTATTTGATACTTCCCTTCATACATACTTCTTACATTCCAATTTCCTACTCTTGTTTTTCTTTTTAGTTTGATGCAGGGGTTTTCCTTAGTAACACCATCAGGGTTTTGTCCATCATCACAGTTACAAGTATTGACCTCTGTCTCACACTCTTCCCCAGTGTTAAAATTAGATCTATCTGGCTTGGGGGCCTCACCACCAGATCTTTTTCCTATCTGACTTTACATGTTGCTATTTGGGTTTCTTAGTATATTTCCAGAAGATAGTTTACCATTGGTTTCCTTCCTGGCAGTGACTGTACTAGTCAGTGATCTTAGCCATTGTCCCTACATTGAGATCATCTGCTTACCATCATAGAATGGTGACCATAACCAACATTATCTGTCGGCAGCTCTCACATTCCATCCACAACCTGCTCCCATGGCTTCACGTCACCCTGAACGGGTGGGGGGGGGGCGGCTATACGGATACTCCACTTTGGCCAAGGGTGTTCCGTAGACTGACGGAGGTAAGGAGGCCTCTTCTCCTTTGATAGGGGATACCCCTACCCCGCTATCCACCTTGATGCACTATTTATGATTTCGGCCATATCAAGGTCATAATATTAAAGTGTGATGGTTGGAATACACGTATATATTCGAGTGTGTATTATTTTGAGCAAATGTACATGTTAAAACGTTCCATGAGATTATCAAGCTATTGTTAGATGCTGTCATTAATTTTTTGTTTGTTTGCCAGTGATAAGACGAATGTTATTTACATATGTAGAGAGGTAAGATTGTTCCTTTTTTTGTTTTGAGGAGGGGAAGAATGTAAGGGAACGAATGAAGGTGTCGAGTAACTGCGACTGAAGGTGGTAAGTATGACGTCATAGGTTAACAGAGAGAGGGGGACAAAGAGAGAGGGAGAAGGTCAGGGTGACCATGATCGTTTTGTGTCGGTTTAACAAGCTGAGGCCAAACCTGTGATAAGGTATTTATCAATGAATTCTCGAGAAGGTTAGTGATAACAAGTTCTAAGGATTGTTTAGCAAAATACTATTGACCAGCTTACAACTCAGGTCGGCAGGAAGACACCTGCAATAAGTTTTATTTGGAACAAATATGACAGAATTAGCCATGGGCAAAAGGTTAGATATAGGAAAAGGAGGGCCGTTGCTTTAATGTAGTTCTCTTGTTGGTAGTTTCAGTGGGGTTTTGCAGATGCGTTTATCCTTTTTATGACAGTTGGTAGCGTCTGACTTGCTAGTTTTTGTCCTTTTATGACATTTTTGATAGGCAGCCATGATGTTACAAAGCTTGTCGGTTTAACAGGAACTGAAAGCAAAGTTACGGGGCTCACACTCAAGCCTGGAGAAGACGGCGGACATTGTCAGGGCGACAAAGGCCGCATGATTTAGAATGACCAAACTTCCTCGAATGCCGAAGAAAATAAGAAGAAGGGTCTTGCTCAAAGACCTTGCGAACCGCTGTTTTAGATGAAGTTGTTGAAGCTGCTCGCAACTCTCCGAAATCAACATATGCTTGTGTGTCTTGTGTATGCTTAGCAGCTGGCAATAAGAGACATTTAGTAATAGAACAGGCTATTGCTCTGATTCGCAAAGTAAGAAAATTAGTTGCTGCTGCGAGAATACCTAAAATTGATTGCACTGAGACGGGCTGGACAAGGATCAGCCATGGGCTTGTACTTGTACGAACTCCTTGTAACTGCGAGCTGTTGTTCTTTGCAGCCGATATTGTATAGGTGTTAAGCCACAGCATCGCGTCGGCTAAGAAAACAGGGGATGAGCAATGCTTCTCTAGCAAACTCCACCACCATGGGGCTTATGGCGATCCCTGCCCCGTTAGCCAGGATAGGCCTTTTCCTAGGGGTACCAACGGAGAAGTGGGACAGGGTCTTGGTCAGCTATGGTTCGCTAATCCTGACGCGAGCTATGGTTCGCTGACTGCCTCATCGGACAGGCGTCTTCACCCCCAACCATACGCTAAAGCAGTACTTAATGATTCAGAGCTTGCTTGACCTGAAACCTTTTCTTATAGACATGACCAACACTGAAGTACGGAAAGCGAAGACCAATGGACACAGATGGCAGAATTATAGGAGCTGGTGTATGTAACATACAGGTCACACTGTAGAGTACAAATTGTATTTGCCCACTGATGCTAAACATTTTTGTAAAAATCTTGTGCAAATTACAAAATCTCTTGACAACTGTAGTCATAATTAGCTGCTATGCGTACCATTAGTTCTGACTTAATTAGTTCTAAGTTGGATTTCTCTGACCAGTCCTTTTGTTGCTTATCAGTGAAAAAACTCTTCCAGTATGGGCATTTGAGCCTGGGTTGCTGTTTTGTGTTGCTCCTAGTGACAAGCTGGTGCATTCCTTCAGTCTGGCTAGGTCTATAAAGCTTAATGTGGTCGTGGTGGTGATGGTCTATAAAGCTTGGTGTGGTCATGGTGGTGATGATCTATAAAGCTTGATGTGGTCGTGGTGGTGATGGTCTATAAAGTTTGGTGTGGTCGTGGTGGTGATGGTCTATAAAGCTTGATATGGTCGTGGTGGTGATGGTCTATAAAGCTTGATGTGGTCGTGGTGGTGATGGTCTATAAAGCTTGATGTGGTCGTGGTGGTGATGGTCTATAAAGCTTGATGTGGTCGTGGCCGAGATGCCTGTTTCAGTACGAGAATGTAAACCAGTCCTCATCCCACATTTTGGGATGGTGTGAATAACTGCTTGAAAAATGGTGCCAGTATACATTTACAGCTTCACAAAAATGGAAGAACTGTGACAAATATGGCTTTGTCATGCGCAATTTTTTTTAAGCTATGCAAGTCAATGTAGCCCATTTTAATTTAGATCTAGTGATGTGCGAGGCACAGACAAATTATCAGATGCATAATCATCAGATTTTCCTGGACAAACTGGCATTTAGTGCCCAACATGGAGAAACAGTTGATAGACATTCACTGAGAAGTAAAAGAAAAATACCAGTGTTTTTACTGTACAGCACTTTCAACACAGCCAAAATTTAGAAAAAAAAAGAAACTAATAGAACAGGAGAACCTACTACCCAAAGAAATAAATAAATTGAAATTTAAAAATTACAAAAATCAACAACAAAAACCTTCAGAATTGTGGAGTCACTAAGTAACTCGCAGATGTCTGTTAAAAAAAATGCGACAGTAATTTGAAAACTTTAAATTTTTTAATCTATATTATTTCCCTATTTCTCAACGTAATCGCCACCAACATTAATACATTTGTTCCATCTTGTAAATCAGTGATGCAATACCCATAGCGTAAAAATCGGGAGTCCGATTTCTGAATCATTTTTTTTTACTTCTATTTCCACCTCTTCGTCACTCGAGAATCTTCTCCCGCCAAGGTGGGTTTTCAATGGACCAAACAGGTGAAAATCACTTGGAGCTAAGTCAGGACTATAGGATGAATGTTCAAGAATTTCTCAAACCAACTGGCTAATTTTCTCTTGGGTTAACCGAGCCTTATGCGGGCTGGCATTGTCATGAAGGAGAAGCACACCTCTAGTCAGCAGACCAGGACGTTTTCTTTGAATTGCATCCTGTAGCATCGACAGAACTTCACAGTACGATACAGAATTCACACTGTCACCATACTTCTGGAACTTGGTTAACAACACTCCTTGATCATCCTAGAACACTGTCAGCATAACCTTCCCCGCAGAAGGCGTAATCTTTAATTTTTTTTGCGCATGGCGATGACAAATGTTTCCATTGCATTGAGGCACGTTTTGTTTCGGGTTGGTAGTGGTGCACCCATGATTCGTGTCCAGTAATAATCCTTTGGAGCATGTCTTCACCTTCATATGCGTAATAACAGAGGTTCTGCAATGACAAACCAAATCGGTTCATTTTATGTTCATTATTAAGATCTCAGCGTAAGCAAACTTTCCGAAAATTCAAATTGCTCATGCATTATTCTGTAGACTAAGCCATGTGAACATCCGATTGCACTTGCTACACTATCTATCGTTACTCGCCTATCAGGTCTGATAATCTCATTCACACGATGCACAGTCGCTTCTGTTGCAATCTGAACAGGGCGGCCAAGTCGGACTTTGTCAACAATTTCGGTGCGTCCCTGAGAAAATTTTTTTATCCAGTTATAGGCTGCTTTATGTGATAAACACTTTTCAGCATAAACTGTAATAATTTCTTTATGAATGTCCTCAACTGAATGTCCTTTAGCCCACAAAAATTGCACTACACTTCTCTGTTCTTCTTTGATACACACTAACAGATGGGGAGCCATTTTGTTATTGCTTTATGCATGCGCACGTAACTCCCAGCGTCCCTACATACAACTATTATAAAGCTGGATGATGGTACTATCTAGGGATATATTTAAATACTACCTGATAACTGCCACTGATAAAATATTTCAATTTGCGAGTTACTTAGTGACTTCCCTTCGTACAAATTAAATGGTTGAAGCAGTCATTTATATGGGAACAAGTGTCAAGATTAAAGTGTCAACATTAAAACATTTAGGGACAGAGAATATTGCAATAAGTAAGCTCATTTATATATTTAAATCAAAGAACTAGAGTTATATATTTATAATGTGCACATAAATACACAAGAAGTCATTGCATATTGTTGTCTTTATCCTCATATACTTGTGGGTGTTGAGGGGGTAAATAGATTTAAAGAAATCAGCAGTTTGCTTCATAAATGTAAAGTTCTGTTATCTCCGCTGTACACCTCCTCCTCTTGTTTCCTACCATTCTAAACACGAATGCTTTCCACAGCACTGGCATTAGTTGTATAAATGTGGCCAAAACATTTAATTCGTTTCTGGTTGTGGTGTTATACTGCTATTATGTAACCTTTCCCTGGTGTCATTTCGGATGTTATTTATATTTAGAATTCTTCTCAAACTAATTTTAACAAATTAATGATCGTGTTTGACATAACAGTACAGAGCTTGGAAGAGGATTGCTATGCAATGCTACTTTTTTTTCAATTATGTATTTGCTATTCAGTAAGTCCGGGTAACGTAAAAGATGGTGGGAATTTTTGAACGCTCTTGCCTGCATACTTTGATACGAATCTATTGCGTCGACACATATCGTAAAACGGAAGTTGGGCATAAGGCCAACAACCTTATCCTGAGACCTTGGTTCTAAGGACTGTTATTGCCGAAGGTGGGGTGGAGGATACATCGCTTTCCACTCAAATGGCGTGTGTCTCAAATAGCTTCTGACAGTCAAGTTCTGCTCCTGGCCTTCTCGTGGCAGAAATGTTCAAACTGACAGGAGAAGGGGCGAAGGCGAATATTGGCGCCTGAAAATCAGACGTTTCGGGTAGATGAGAGTCATTATTTGTAGCTCATCTACCCCTGCTGGCGAGATTCTTCATCTGCCGTGCGTGGAGTGGGGCTCCTCCCGGTCAGTGAAGAAAGGTGCGATTATGGGTTGCCACGCGGCATTGTGGAAAAGGTGAAAGAAAGAAGTAAGTGAAGTAATCAGTAGTCTCGAGGTCAGGACTGCTCAAATCACGACACCTCTGCTCTGGAGGTCGGCAACGTCCCGCGTACACTTATACCGGGTGAATTGCCTGAACCGGCTTAACCCAGGGGTTAAGAAGCTGCTGGCGAGACTCTTCGGATGCCACGCGTGGAGTTAAACTCCTTCCTGCCAATGATGAAAATGAGGAAAAGCAACCAAGGTTGCCGTGCGGCGGCGATGTGAAAGGGTGATGGAAAGGATAAAGTGAAGTTTAATAGGTATGTCCAGTAGTCTCATTGCGAGACCTACTCATACCACGGCACCTCCGCTCTAGAGGTCCGTCACGTCCCAAACACGCCCATTCTGGGATAATATGCCTAAACCGGCTCAACCCAGGGGTGAAACTCAATAGCAGCGGGGATTTGTCCTCCTGGACAAAAGCTCCGTCCTGGTCACAACTAGGAAGGGTAGTGACCACGACCACAAAATGCTGAAGTCGGAGACACTGGACCAGTGCAGTCTAGATAGGCAACCAACTCTCACCTGGCGGGGATGTATGCGTATACTAATCACGCTGAGGTTTTCCGGTGAGAAAGTCCAACTCTGGACTGGATGGGCAACCACCTCTCACCTGGCAAGATACACGGGTATCCCAAAACACGTCAAGGTTTTCCGGTGAGAAAGTCCAGCTCTAGTCCAGATGGGCAACCACCTCTCACCCAGCGGGGATATACTGATATCCAAAACAAGTCAAGGTTTTCCAGTGAGAAAGTCCCAACTCTAGATTAAACTGGTGCAACGAAAACCACGTTGTCACGCAATCCCGCTTCTGAGACCCACCAAGAATACAGACTCAAGTCCTGTGATACTCTGAACCTCTTGTGATCCTCTCGAGGATCTCATGTGGTCCTTTTACGGGACCTATTGAGGACCACGGGAGTAAATTCAGCAGGATCACAGGGCGGTCTTGGTGATAGAAGCGAACGAAGAAGAAGAAGATCCTGAGACCAATCTAGAGGCAAGGGAAAAAACCAACTGTTATGGAAACTAGCAATACAATTAATCGAGCATCGGAGATACCAACTTAGACAAGCCCATACAACAACCGAAAGAATACATTAATCAGCCCCAAATATGTGCCTATATAGGATTCTGGAATGTAAGAAATGGATAGATATCATTTAGACATCCTGGGAATCAGTGAAATGTTATGGCCAGAAACAGGGAAAAGATTTGCGGAAAAAAGTAAGTCTTCAATTAAGTACATTCAGGCAAGATACGATGGGAAATATCAAGAAGGAGTACGTAAAATTATGTCAACTGCAGCAACAAAAAGCCTTACAGAATGAGAACCAGTGAGCAGTTGTATACAAGGTGTGACTGATAAGTGCTTGGCATAAGGTACAAATACTTGAAACACACAATTTGTATTAGGTGCATTTGTAGATCCGGTTAATGTAAGATTAAACACCAAGTTTCAAGAAATTTAACTGCAACTAATTTTTATTTTCGGGCTACTAAGGGGTGACAGAAACTAAGAAAATGGATAACATTTCTAATCGAGCAGTCATTCGCTATCTCTGCATCAAGGGCTTATTATCAAAGGAGATCCTTGAGGATATGGTGGAGATTCTAGGGGAGATTGCCCTTTCTTACAGCACAGTGAAGAAATGGGCAGCTCAATTCAAACATGGAAAGGAGAGTCTATCCTCACCCAGGAAGACCAAGAACAGTAACCACTGATGAAACCACCAACAGAATCCATGACATGATAATACAGGATCGACGATTGAGCAATACAATTCTACTGAGTTGAACACCTCCCAGGAACGTGTTCATGTCATTATTTGTCCTGATTTTGTCCCTTCGGACTATTACCTGTGTACCAAACTCAAAAAAGAGCTCAGTGGTCGCAAATTTGCTTCAGATGATGTCATTCATGCTGTAGATCACTTTCTACTGGCACAAGATGCTGACTTTTACAAAGATGGGATCCGTATGCTCCAGGACCGCTGGACTAAGTGTATAAACTTGCAAGGAGACTATGCTGAGAAATAACCAAAAAAAGTTGTCCAGAAATAATCCATTGTACCTTATGCTGTGAACTTATCAATCACCCCTCGTATTAAGAGCACGATTCCAATAAGGCACAGAAGAATGACAATCATATAGTGCTATGCACCTGCAAATGATACATATGATGAATAAAAGAAAATTTCTATCACCAACTACAACTCATTAACAAAGTTCCTAAACACGACATCTTAGTTGTCATGGGAGATTTCAACACCAAGGTAGGAAAAGATAACACAGATGTTGAAAAAGTAATGAGGGAAAGAAGGGACTGATACGGTAAATCAGAATGGAGAAAGATTAATTGAATTATGTCTAACAGAGGGCATGGTCAGTGGAGGAACAATATTTCCACAAAAAGAGATACATAAAACAACATGGATATCTCCAGATGATAGAACCATAAATGATAAATCATTTTTGTATTAGAAAGCAATTCAGAATATCTCTGACAGATGTAAGAGCACATAGGGGTGCAGATGTCAACAGTGATCACAATCTGTGTATAGGGAAAATAAAACTAAAACTGAAAAACCAACACAAAAAAGCATTACTCAGAAAGATAAACAGTCATAGTCTACAGGATGAAAATACTAAGAGTAATTTCAATCTAGAACTTACCAAACAGTTCACTGCATTCAGTGAGGTAGAGGAGACAGTTATAGATGAATTATGGCATTCTTACAATACAGCCATAATTACAGCAGCTAAAACAAGTCCTGGACTGCAAACAAGTAGAAAAGCATGGATATCAGACAACACATGCCCCCTGGGAACAACTGTGTTAAGAGCACACTTAACTTAACATAGTGTTTGTGAGACAAGGAACATAGATCTGTCTGCTTAAAAACTCTGACCTACTTCTGTAGCCCAGAAACTTGTAGCAATCAACACTAACTGTAATTGTTATTTTTGTAAAATGTAATGTCAGGTTGGTGGACAGATGGGGACATGAAGATCTCTGGTGGGGATGGGGGAAGTATGGTGTGAAACCAATGAATCCAGGATGTGACAACCCTATGGGTCTTTACAACAATGGCTATCAGAATGATGTAAACAAAACAGAGCCAGGTGACGGGGAATGGATATCATTGAAGCACTCATCAGGTTTCTCATCTCAAAGTCGGAGTGTCTTTGTGGAACTGTCTCAAAACCATCTGACATGGAGAAGGGACTTACGTACAGCCACCAGAGGCTGGAAAACAAAGTTTTGGCCAGGCCAGCCACATTGTCTTCATGGCAGTCTGAGCAAGACCACAGTCTGCCCTAGTAAGGAAAGGTGCCGAAGTTGGAGTTACCCAGCCAAAAGGCGCATCGCAAAAATCAGGGTAACATGCATTATCGCTAATGAATGTCTTTATCTGCAGTTTTCAAACATGGTGCTTGCCCTGTGAAGACTAACCAGGCAGGTGCAGTGCCGGGCCCCCTGCCTCGAAAGGGCTCACCCAATGCTACTGGAGGTCCGCTCAGTTCGTCTTGTGGAGTCAGAAGAGATGAGAGTAGAGCTACTGGCCAAAAAATACAGCGGAAGAAAACAGCCAAAAAGCAAGAACTTAAAATAATGCAGTGGAATGCTGAAGGTATCAGCAGTGTTAGAGATGGATATAGCAAAAAGGTGGAACTAGAGAACATACTTTTTGCAGAGCAGGTAAGTATATGCTGCATACAGGAGACACACCTAACCAAAGATGCCGCCTTTAAAATCAGAAGCTACCAGTGTTTTAGATCAGACAGACAGGACAGAAGAAAAGGAGGAGTACTCACATTTGTTAAGAATAACATCGGCACATGTTAGGTGGGAGCGTACATGGAAGGAGCCGAATACCAGATGATCCATCTAAAAAGTAGTAATACAGATTTCCACCTCCTTAACTATTACTATCCCACTTGCTTTAGAAACAATCCCACACAAAGAGAGACTGATGGTCTGTGGCGATTTTAACAGCCATTCCCAGAGCTGGGGCTATGACCACATAGACAAGAGAGGAGAGGAAGTTGAGAGCTGGCAGGATGATACTGGACTTCTCCTGATCAACCAACCAATGGATCAACTCAAGGGCTTGGCATACAACCTCAACACCAGATCTGCCATTCCACTCTCCAGATCTGAAGTGGAACATTACACGTGAAGTTGGAAAACAACTTGGAGGTAGCGACCATCGACTGGTGTTCTTGACAATAGAAAATGAACTCCTTAACACCAGTAGCCCTCTCCCCAGATGGAACTATAAAAAAGCAAACTGGACAATGTGCAGACATCATACAGGTATCCTGGTGGGACAGCTGTCCATAGAAGGTAAGGATATTAACAGCATAGTGGAGGAATTCAATGCTTGTATCCTTCAGGCCGCCCATGAAACCATTCCCAGAGGAGCTCGTAGGGACTATAAACCATACTGGTCTAGTGAGCTGGGAAAACTCCATGATGATGTGGAAGCAGCTCAAAAGCAAGCAGAAAATAGACCATGCCAAGAACACCACAATAATTACCAACATTCTAAGGCCAAATTTCAGAGAGCCAAGCTGCAAGTCAGATGGGAAAGTTGGAGAGAGAAAACAGAGTCCCTAAACTTTGAAAAGGATGGAAGGAAACTGTGGAAACTAATCAAACAGTTAAATGATGAGAGTACTGGAAGAAGTACAAAGATTACACTAATAGAGGATGGGAAAACTCTTACAGGTAAGCAGGTAGCAGATCACTTTGCTCGCATGTTTGCACAGGACTGCAACATTGATATCCATCCAGAGAAAGAGCGTACAGTGCGCACTGACCCATAGAAAGAAGAGGAACAAGTCAGAAAAGTGGAGGTCATGGATGCACCAATCACATGCAGCAAGTTAGACCTAGCAGTTAGTAAACTGAAACCAAGGAAATCACTAAGACCAGATGGAGTGTCCAATGAAATGATCAAGAACCTGGGAATGGCAGCGATGGGAAAGCTGTTGGATATTTTCAATATGTGCTGGAGCACAGGTAAGTTACCTCAAATCTGGAAGGAAGCAAGCACGGAACCACTGCTAAAGCCAGGGAAAAATAGTGATACTGCCTCCATCTACAGGCCAGTCAGTCTCACTAGCTGCCTATGCGAAATGATGGAATGCATCATTGACCTGAGGCTAAAATGGTACCTAGAAAGTGAAAACCTTCTCGTTCCACAACAAGCAGGATTTAGGCAATACTACAGTATGGAAGATCAAGTGACCTATCTCTCTCAAGAGACTGAGGATGCATTCCAAGAGAAAAACCTTGTACTAGCAGTGTGGATAGACCTGAAGAAAGCCTTTGATAAAGTATGGAAAAAAGGTCTGCTGTGGAAAATAAGAAACTGCAATGTGAATGGAAGACTGTACAACTGGATAAAGTCCTATTTACACAATAGAAGAGCTAGAGTAGTAATGGATGGACACAAAAGCCAGAAAGTACTTCTGCGACACGGTGTACCACAAGGAGGAGTCCTTTTGCCTACACTATTCCTTGTATTCATTAATGACCTGGTCATGGAACTTCCCTATGGAATCAAAGCGGCACTGTATGCAGATGATCTGGTCATGTGGTGTACAGATGAATATGCGACAGTTGCTACACAGAGACTCAAAAGAGCAGCAGACATCTTGACATCATGGACAAACAAATGGTGTGTAAGTATAAACACAGAGAAATTAAGTACCACTCTGTTCACTCTCTCATCTAAACAGAAAGCAGGCAAGATCTTTGTAAATGAAATATCCTTAAGGATGGACAACCAACCCACTTACTTAGGAGTGACTCTTGACTCAAAACTGACCTGGAAGCAACACATCAACAGTACAGAAGCAAAAGCCAGAAGAAAACTAGCCATATTAAGAAAATTGAGTGGAACCTCATGGGGAGCTAGTGAAAGAATCCTCAAGAATGTATATCAGCAAAGTATTCTACCACATTTAGAATATGGCTCAACATCTTGGTACACAGCATCAAACACTACGCTGCATAATCTAGACAAGGTACAAAATCAGTCACTACGGATTATCACAGGTGCCATGAGGTCCACACCAATAGTAGAAATGCAGAAAATAGTTGGTGTTCAAGCGTTAAAGGAATGTAGAGACACAAAGATCATGACCATGGGAGAGAAATTCCTCAGCTCTGTAAGCCATCCCCTGAAGGAGAGATTCAGTAACTTGGCACTAAGACGGCTTAAAAGAAGCAGCTTCATTCATCAGGCCAAGCATATGCGTAAGCTGATACCTGATCTTCCAGCTGTAGTCGCTCCATTATCATCATACACCATAGAAAGAAGCAGATTATACACAAATAACTATTCAGACTGAAGTGAAAGGTGTGCAGAATGGTGAGATGCAGAGCAGTCTTGTAAGATCAACAGCCACACTTAGTGTTCTAGATGATAAATATCCATGTTACACCTGGATACGTGTGTATACAGATGGATCTGCACACAATGCCATAAAGAATGGAGGGGCAGGAGCACATATTGAATATCCAAACAACACCACTGACAAGATTTCCATACCCACTGGAAAATACTGCAACAACTATGATGCAGAAGTTAGGGCAATTATTGCTGCAGTTGAAAAACTATCAGACTCCAGAATTGATAATTCTTACAGATGCAAGATCAGTACTGGAAGTTCTTCAGTGCAACGAACTACCAGACCTTAAGGATGCCTTGTCAAAAATTGGCTTACAACATGGAGTCACTTTGCAGTGGATTCCCTCCCACTGTGGGATACCAGGCAATGAGAAAGCTGACCATCTGGCCAAAGAGGGTACTGAAATGGAGCAACCAGACATACCAATCACCTATAATCAGAAGAAAAGCATGATAAAAACCTACGGGAGGCCACAAACACCACCACATGATGACTATCACATGCTAAACAGAAAGGAACAAGTCACCATCTTCCGTCTCCAAACAGGACACAGTCGACTCCGAAGTCATATGTATACAAAGTTTAAGGTTGGTACTACTAATCTGTGTACATGTGCCCAGGTGCCCCAAACTGTGGAACATATCCTCCAGAACTGCACCAACTATGAGACACTGAGAGATAATTACTGGCCCATTGAAACCACTAAAGAAGATAAGCTCTACGGTTCCATACATGAATTACAAAAAACAGTGAAATTTATCCAAGAGACAGGACTGCAGATATAGACAGACAGCGTGAACGAAGAAGAAGAAGAAGATAACACATGGAAATCCATACATGAAGGATAAGCAGCCAAATTAGCCATGCTGAATGTAAACACAGATCTTGAAAGAGATTTGGCAAAAGCAACATACAAAGAACTAGAGAATAAAGTAAAAAGTTCAGCTAGAAGGAATAAAAGTTAATACATGGACAATATGGCGAAAGAAGCAGAGAAAACTACACAAACAGGAGACAGTAAAACTCTATATAACATACAAATTAGGTACTACTGTATCCAAAGAAAGACCAATCCTTAGCAAAACTGGCACACTATTAACATCAAGTAAAGACCAAAAGCAAATATGGGCACAGCACTTCCAAAAAATACTTAATCAACCACAGCCAAAAAAATTGTCAAACCTTGAAAATAACTTACCATTCCCACAACTAAACGTCAACTTAGATGAGATTACATTGCATGAAATTGAAACAGCAGTGAATCTAATGGCTAACAACAGCTGCAGGTGAAGGTGAAACAGCCAAAATATTAAAAGCTATTAACATTGACAACATGAACCAACTACAGTGAATGTTTAATGAAGTTTGGAAAGAAGAAAAGGTCCCTTCTAAATAGAAAAAAAGGAATGATTGTTAATTAAAAAAAAAAAAAAAGGCAACCTTAGCAACTGTAATAAGTGGAGAGCAGTAACCTTACTATCAGTTGTGTCAAAAGTATTTTTCAAAGTTACTCTGAATAGAATTAAAGATGTAGTGGATGGTGCAATGAGAGAAGAACATGCAGGATTTTGAAAAGGGAGAAGCTGTCTCGATCAAATCTTTACTCTAAGAATAATACTTGAAGAACATATTGAAAAGCAAAGACCATTAATCCTGAACTTTATAGACTTTAAAAAGGCATTTGATAGCATATACAGAGATTCATTGTGGAGAATTTTAAGAATATATGGATTGCCATCTAAGAATGTCAACATCATTAGAAACCTCTACAATGGATATGTTTGTGCAGTCAACATAGAAAAGAAGGAATGAATGAATGGTTTCAGATTGAAACAGGCATGAAACGAGGATGTATATTATCTCCTTTGCTTTTTGGAATTTCCAGACTTCATAATGAAAAAATGCTGCACAGGTAAAACAGGCATTGATTGGTACTTGAGACCCAATTGGAAGATCTTTACTTTGCAGATGACATAACTCTTATCAGTGACAATGTGAAATCAATGCAAGTAAAAACAGATACCCTGTCTTCAATGGCTAGTAAAATAGGACTTGAAATTAACAAGGAGAAAACAAAAATAATGAAACTTCTCATTAACCACGAAGGACAAATAAACGTAGAAGGAACAGCTGTTGAAGAAGTAAACCGTTTTGCATGTCTCAGCAGCTACATAGACCAGGATGGTGACACCAGGAAGGAAGTTAGAACTTGAATTGTAAAAGTAGCACTGACCTTTAAGAATCTCGAGAACATATGGCATTCAAAAGGTATAAGCACACAAGCCAAGTTAAGATTATTCAATTCAATTGTAATATCCACTCTCATTTATTCTTGTGAAAGCTGGAAAACAACTAAAGAAATAGATAAGAAATTAGACTCTTTTGAAAACAAATGCCTAAGGAAAATACTCTGTATAAAGTGGAATGAATTCAAGAACAACGCAGAGATAAGACAGATGAGCAAACAACAACCTGCCTCATGGGTGATCAGAAAAAGAAGATGGGCATTTGTCGGTCACGTGATGAGAAGAAACAATCAGAGGATCCCCAAACAAGCTATCAAGTGGAACACAACAGGCCAAAGAAAAAGAAGTTGACCACGTGAAATGCAAGAGGACATTGTTAAGAGTGGTCAGTTCAGTGGGCATAACATCCCTTGATGAGAACGAAAAACTCGCCAAAGACAGAAAATCTTGGCAAACTACCATGCGGGCCCTATGTGACATTTAGTGGCAAGGAAAGGATGTAAGAAGTGTCATTTGTCCAATGACACAATGTGCCCTTTTGCATCTTTTCTATTTCTGTACTAAATTTTCCTCAGAATAATAATGCTTCACTTGTCTCAAAAACTGGCTATTCAGAAAGATCTTTGTTGAGACTTCTTCAAGGTCATATTTAGTTATCAGTGTTCTGTTGTATATCTTCCTCTCACGTGGCTAGAAGTGGCTGGTTAGTGTTCTGTTGTATATCTTCCTCTCACGTGACTATAAGTGGCTGGTCAGTGTTCTGTTGTATATCTTCCTCTCACGTGACTATAAGTGGCTGATCAGTGTTCTGTTGTATATCTTCCTCTCACGTGACTATAAGTGGCTGGTCAGTGTTCTGTTGTATATCTTCCTCTCACGTGACTATAAGTGGCTGATCAGTGTTCTGTTGTATATCTTCCTCTCACATAGCTAGAAGTGACTGGTCAGTGTTCTGTTGTATATCTTCCTCTCACATGGCTAGAAGTGGCTGGTCAGTGTTATGTTGTATATCTTCCTCTCACATGGCTAGAAGTGGCTGGTCAGAAGCAAAAAGGAGTTTGTTTTATGGTCCATCCATCAGATGTTTTCTGAGGATCCTTACAAACTTTAACAACTTTATTTCAGGAGTTGAGCTATCGGACACCTCTGTGGTGTAATTTTTTACTCTGCATGTTGACATGTTTGCGGATCTGTCAATGTATGTTATGGACATTAAGGGAGATAATACGCAACCCCCATCTTACTTTAGATTTTATGATGAATGGTTCAGTCCCCTCCATATGTTTTAACTGAACATTCAATGTTTTCATAGATTTTTTTGCCCAGGCTGATAGTGTACTCACTCTATAATGTTGTAAGATTTCCCCTGAATCTGTATCTGCCTGCTGCATCAAATGCTTTTTCTTGATCTAAACAGGCTTTGTGTAATATCTAATTTAATTCAACTGATTTTTCTGTTAGTTCTCTTAGAGAAATGATGGCCCCTGTAAAGCTTCTATTCTTCTTAAATTCAAGCTGAGCTTCATCTCATTATGGTTCAATTTTCAGATTAGATGGCTAGATAACATCAGCAATAATGAGCTATGGCAGAAAATGAACCAACCCACATTGAAAGAAATGATAATAAAAAGACACTTGGGATGTATATTACATATACTCAGGACCCAACTACTAATACTAATTTGAAAGCCTACTACTAATACTAATTTGAAAGTCTACTACTAATATTAATTTGAAAGCTTACAACTAATACTAATTTGAAAGTCTACTACTAATATTAATTTGAAAGCCAACTACTAATATTAATTTGAAAACTTACAACTAATGCTAAACTGAAAGTCAACTACTAATATTAATTTGAAAGCCTACTACTAATACTAATTTGAAAGCCAACTACTAATTTGAAAGCCTACTACTAATATTAATTTGAAAGCCAACTACTAATTTGAAAGCCTACTACTACTACTAATTTGAAAGCTACTACTAATTTGAACGCCTACTACTAATATTAATTTGAAAGCCAACTACTAATTTGAAAGCCTACTACTAATATTAATTTGAAAGCTACTACTAATTTGAAAGCCTACTACTAATACTAATTTGAAAGCCAAATACTAAATTGAAAGCCTACTACTAATACTAATTTGAAAGCTACTACTAATTTGAAAGCCTACTACTAATACTAATTTGAAAGCTACTACTAATTTAGAAACCTACTACTAATACTAATTTGAAAGCAAACTACTAATTTGAAAGCCTGCTACTAATACTAATTTGAAAGTCTACTACTAATATTAATTTGAAAGCCACTACTAATTTGAAAGCCTACTACTACTACTAATTTGAAAGCCTACTACTAATATTAATTTGAAAGCTTACAACTAATGCTAAACTGAAAGTCAACTACTAATATTAATTTGAAAGCCTACTACTAATACTAATTTGAAAGCCAACTACTAATTTGAAAGCCTACTACTAATATTAATTTGAAAGCCAACTACTAATTTGAAAGCCTACTACTACTACTAATTTGAAAGCTACTACTAATTTGAAAGCCTACTACTAATATTAATTTGAAAGCCAACTACTAATTTGAAAGCCTACTACTAATATTAATTTGAAAGCTACTACTAATTTGAAAGCCTACTACTAATAATAATTTGAAAGCCAAATACTAAATTGAAAGCCTACTACTAATACTAATTTGAAAGCTACTACTAATTTGAAAGCCTACTACTAATACTAATTTGAAAGCTACTACTAATTTAAAAACCTACTACTAACACTAATTTGAAAGCAAACTACTAATTTGAAAGCCTGCTACTAATACTAATTTGAAAGTCTACTACTAATATTAATTTGAAAGCCAACTACTAATTTGAAAGCCTACTACTACTACTAATTTGAAAGCCTACTACTAATATTAATTTGAAAGCCAACTACTAATTTGAAAGCCTACTACTACTACTAATTTGAAAGCTACTACTAATTTGAAAGCCTGCTACTAATAATAATTTGAAAGCCAAATACTAAATTGAAAGCCTACTACTAATACTAATTTGAAAGCTACTACTAATTTGAAAGCCTGCTACTAATAATAATTTGAAAGCCAAATACTAAATTGAAAGCCTACCACTAATACTAATTTGAAATCTACTACTAATTTGAAAGCCTACTACTAATACTAATTTGAAAGCTACTACTAATTTGAAAGCTACTACTAATTTAGAAACCTACTACTAATACTAATTTGAAAGCAAACTACTAATTTGAAAGCCTGCTGCTAATACTAATTTGAAAGTCTACTACTAATATTAATTTGAAAGCCAACTACTAATTTGAAAGCCTACTACTACTACTAATTTGAAAGCTACTACTAATTTGAAAGCCTACAACTAATATTAATTTGAAAGCCAACTACTAATTTGAAAGCCTACTACTACTACTAATTTGAAAGCTACTACTAATTTGAAAGCTTGCTACTAATAATAATTTGAAAGCCAAATACTAAATTGAAAGCCTACTACTAATACTAATTTGAAAGCTACTACTAATTTGAAAGCCTACTACTAATACTATTTTGAAAGCTACTACTAATTTAAAAACCTACTACTAATACTAATTTGAAAGCCTACTACTAATTTGAAACCCTGCTACTAATAATAATTTGAAAGCCAGCTACTAATTTGAAAGCCTACTACTAATATTAATTTGAAAGCTACTACTAATTTGAAAGCCTACTGCTAATATTAATTTGAAAGCTACTACTAATTTGAAAGCCTACTACTAATACTAATTTGAAAGTCTACTACTAATATTAATTTGAAAGCCTACAGCTAATACTAATTTGAAAGTCTACTACTAATATTAATTTGAAAGCCTACTACTAATACTAATTTGAAAGTCTACTACTAATATTAATTTGAAAGCCTACAACTAATACTAATTTGAAAGTCTACTACTAATATTAATTTGAAAGCCAACTACTAATATTAATTTGAAAGCTTACAACTAATACTAATCTGAAAGTCAACTACTAATATTAATTTGAAAGCCTACTACTAATACTAATTTGAAAGCAAACTACTAATTTGAAAGCCTACTACTAATATTAATTTGAAAGCCTACTACTAATTTGAAAGCCTACTACTAATACTAATTTGAAAGTCTACTACTAATATTAATTTGAAAGCCTACATCTAAAACTAATTTGAAAGTCTACTACTAATATTAATTTGAAAGCCTACTACTAATACTAATTTGAAAGTCTACTATTAATGTTAATTTGAAAGCTTACAACTAATACTAATTTGAAAGTCTACTACTATATTAATTTGAAAGCCAACTACTAATATTAATTTGAAAGCTTACAACTAATACTAATCTGAAAGTCAACTACTAATATTAATTTGAAAGCCTACTACTAATACTAATTTGAAAGCAAACTACTAATTTGAAAGCCTACTACTAATATTAATTTGAAAGCCTACTACTAATTTGAAAGCCTACTACTAATACTAATTTGAAAGTCTACTACTAATATTAATTTGAAAGCCTACATCTAAAACTAATTTGAAAGTCTACTACTAATATTAATTTGAAAGCCTACTACTAATACTAATTTGAAAGTCTACTATTAATGTTAATTTGAAAGCTTACAACTAATACTAATTTGAAAGTCTACTACTAATATTAATTTGAAAGCCAACTACTAATATTAATTTGAAAGCTTACAACTAATACTAATCTGAAAGTCAACTACTAATATTAATTTGAAAGCTTTACTACTAATACTAACTTGAAAGCAAACTACTAATTTGAAAGCCTACTACTAATATTAATTTTAAAGCTACTACTACCGGCGTGACGTGCAAGATGGCAGTCGTTTTTAAAATGCTCTCGCCGGCATGCAGAAATCAGCGGAATTCCGCTTGATCTGTTACATATCATGTACCGGGAGTTGGGCAAAAGGCTAACAACCTTATCCTGGGACCTATCTAGAGGCAACTCCAGATGGGAAAAAAAGATATCGTTATGGAAACTCGCAGAGAAACCAACCGAGCATCAGGGATGCCAACTCCGAAGAGCTCATTCGTCGGCCCCAAACTTGTGACAAGGGTTGGATTCTGGAATGTGAGAATGATGGCAGCACCAACAAAAACTACTCAGGTCATCAAAGAAATGGAGAGATACCATTTAGACATACTGGGCATCAGCGAAATGCGATGGCCAGAAGCAGGTAAAAGATCGGCGGAAAATGGTAAGTTAATAATACATTCTGGCAGAAATGACGGTAAATTCCGAGACGGAGTGGGCATTATTATGTCAAATGTAGCTGCAAAGAGCCTTGTAGAATGGGAACCAGTGAACAGTCGTATAATAAGAGCACGATACAACCTACGACACGGAAGAATGACAATAATACAGTGTTATGCACCCACGAATGATGCAGATGATGATGTGAAAGACGACTTCTATCACCAACTACAACAAATCATCAACAAAGTCCCTAAACACGACATCCTAATTGCTATGGGGGACTTCAATGCTAAGGTAGGGAAGGATAATACCAACGTTGAACAAGTGATGGGGAAAGAAGGAATTGATATGGTTAATCAGAATGGAGAAAGATTAATTGAAGTATGTCTAACAGAGGGCATGGTCATTGGAGGCACAATATTCCCACACAAAGAGATACATAAAACAACGTGGATATCTCCAGATGATAGAACTAGAAACCAGATAGACCATTTTTGTATTAGAAAGCAATACAGAACATCTCTCATGGATGTAAGGGCATATAGGGGTGCAGATGTCAACAGTGATCACAACCTGTGCATAGGGAAAATAAAACTAAAACTGAAAAGTCAACATAAGAAATCAGTACACAGAAAGATAAACAGCCACAGCCTACAAGAAGAAAATACTAACATTAATTTCAATCAGGAACTTGCCAATCATTCCAAAACACACAGTGAAGTTGAGGAAATAGGTATAGATGAGTTATGGAATTCTTACAGCACAGCCATAATCACAGCAGCAAAAGTAAGCGCTGGATTGGAAAAACCAAATAGAAAAGCATGGATATCAGATAAAACATGGAAGTATATACATGAAAGACGAGCAGTCAAATTAGACATGTTGAATGCAAAAGCAGATCATGAAAGAGATTCAGCAAAAGCAAAATACAAAGAAATAGACAAGAAAGTAAAAAGTTCAGCTAGAAGGGATAAAAAAGAATACAGACAATATGGCAAAAGAAGCAGAAAAAGCAGCAAAAAACAGGAGACAGCAAAACTTTATATAACATACAAAAGAGGCTAACAGGTACTATTACATCTAAAGAAAGACCAATCCTTAGCAAAACTGGAACACTATTAACATCAAATAAAGACCAAAAGCAAAGATGGGCTGAACACTTCCAAGAAATACTCAATCGACCACACCCAAAAGAATTGTTAAACCTTGAAACTGACTTACCAGCCCCACAACTAAATGTCAACCTAGATGAAATTAAATTGCATGAAATTGAAACAGCAGTGAATCTAATGGCTAACAACAAAGCTGCAGGTGAAGATGAAATAACAGCCGAGATGCTAAAAGCTATCAATAGTGACAACATGAGACAACTACAGAGAATGTTTAACAAGATTTGGAAAGAAGAAAAGGTACCTTCTAATTGGAAGAAAGGAATCATTGTTAAAATACCAAAAAAGGGCAACCTTAGTGACTGTAACAACTGGAGAGGAGTAACCTTAATATCAGTTGTGTCAAAACTATTTTGCAAGGTCATTTTAAATAGACTCAAAGATATAGTTGATACTGCAATGAGAGAAGAACAAGCAGGATTTCGAAAAGGGAGAAGCTGTCTCGACCAGATCTTTACTCTCAGAATAATACTTGAAGAACATATTGAAATGCAAAAACCATTAATACTGAACTTCATAGATTTTAAAAAGGCATTTGATAGCATACACAGAGATTCATTATGGAGAATTTTATGTCTATATGGAATACCATCTAAAATTGTCAACATCATTAAGGACTTATACAATGGATATGTTTGTGCAGTCAAGACAGAAGAAGGGATGAGTGAATGGTTCCAGATTGAAACAGGCGTGAAACAAGGATGTATACTGTCTCCTTTACTTTTTGGGATTACAATAGACTTCATAATGAAAAAATGCTGCACAGGTAACACAGGTATTGACTGGGTACATGGGACCCAACTAGAAGATCTTGATTTTGCTGATGACATAACTCTTATCAGTAATAATGTGAATTCCATGCAAGAAAAAACAGAAAGCCTGTCTTCACTGGCTAGCAAAATAGGACTTGAAATTAACAAGGACAAAACAAAAATAATGAAAATTCCCATCAATCAAATTGGAAAAATGCACATAGAAGGGACAGATATTGAAGAAGTCAATCAATTTGCATACCTTGGCAGCTACATAGACCAGGATGGTGACACTAGAAAGGAAGTTAGGATCAGAATTGCAAAAGCAGCATCAATCTTCAAGAATCTTGAGAACATATGGAATTCAAAAGTTATAAGCACAAAAACCAAGTTAAGACTATTCAGTTCAAATGTAATATCCACCCTCATTTATGCATGCGAAAGCTGGAAAACAACTAAAGAAACAGAAAAGAAATTAGACTCTTTTGAAAACAAATGCCTAAGGAAAATACTCGGCATCAAGTGGAATGAATTCAAGAACAATGCAGAGATAAGACAGATGACTGAACAACAACCAGTTTCATGGGTGATCAGGAAAAGGAGATGGACATATGTTGGTCACTTGATGAGAAGAAATGATCAGAGAATCCCAAAACAGGCTATCAAGTGGAACACAACAGGCCGAATAAAAAGAGGCAGACCGCGTGAGACTCTGAAGAGGACATTATTAAGAGAGGCCAAATTAACAGGCATAAAATCCTTTGATGAGGTTGAAAGACTCGCGAAGACAGGAAAAATTGTCGAACTACTTTGCGAGCCCTATGTGACGTTTAACGGCACGGGAAGGATATAAGATATAAGATAAGAAGACTAATTTGAAAGCCTACTACTAATACTAATTTGAAAGCCAACTACTAATTTGAAAGCCTACTACTAATACTAATTTGAAAGCCAACTACTAATTTGAAAGCATACTACTAAAATTAATTTGAAAGCCAACTACTAATTTGAAAGCCTACTACTAATATTAATTTGAAAGCTACTACTAATTTGAAAGCCTACTACTAATATTAATTTGAAAGCCTACAGCTAATACTAATTTGAAAGCCTACTACTAATACTAATTTGAAAGTCTACTACTAATATTAATTTGAAAGCCTACAACTAATACTAATTTGAAAGTCTACTACTAATATTAATTTGAAAGCCAACTACTAATATTAATTTGAAAGCTTACAACTAATACTAATCTGAAAGTCAACTACTAATATTAATTTGAAAGCTTTACTACTAATACTAATTTGAAAGCAAACTACTAATTTGAAAGCCTACTACTAATATTAATTTGAAAGCTACTACTAATTTGAAAGCCAACTACTAATTTGAAAGTCTACTACTAATACTAATTTGAAAGCTACTACTAATTTGAAAGCCTACTATTAATACTAATTTGAAAGCCAACTACTAATTTGAAAGCCTACTACTAATACTAATTTGAAAGCTACTACTAATTTGAAAACCTACTACTAATAACAATTTGAAAGCAAACTACTAATTTGAAGCCTGTTACTAATATTAATTTGAAAGCTACTACTAATTTGAAAGCCTACTACTAATAATAATTTGAAAGCCAACTACTAATTTGAAAGCCTACTACTAATACTAATTTGAAAGCCTACTACTAATATTAATTTGAAAGCTACTACTACTTTGAAAGCCTACTACTAATATTAATTTGAAAGCTGCTACTAATTTGAAAGCCTACTACTACTACTAATTTGAAAGCTACTACTACTTTGAAAGCTACTACTAATTTGAAAGCCTACTACTACTACTAATTTGAAAGCTACTACTAATTTGAAAGCCTACTACTAATATTAATTTGAAAGCTACTACTAATTTGAAAGCTACTACTAATTTGAAAGCCTACTACTAATACTAATATATTCATACAGGTTATTATTTGGAATCCCCAGGGTAAGAGGAAACAAGGAACACCTAGAAAGACCAGATAAAAGACCAGTTGAAAGACCTGTTGAAAGACCTGATGAAAGACCTGATAAAAGACTTGATGATGGACCAGATGAAAGATCTGATGAAAGACCAGATGAAAGACTTGATGAAAGAGTCTTGTAGCTGAAATGACAGAGATGGACCACACCTAGAGACAGAATAAACAGCCCAGGCAGAAATAAATGGATCCCTCGTTGATGTCCCATTTACAGTGGTAAAGCAAGCTTAGGAGAAGATGGCTCAATTACTGGCCATAGTCTTTTTGCAAATGCCATAACAACTGGAGGTTATGAAATACCACAGATTTATATATGCTGATGACACATTATTACTGTCCACAACACAAAAAAGGAATGGAAAAACTAATTATGTCAGTCCCTAAGAACAGCGAAAAGCAAAACCTCTATCTTAACACAAAGAAAACTAAATTGGTGACAACTGACAAAACAAACAAGGCAACTGAAATATGTATCAATGAGGAAACATTGGAAGAAGTGGAGAGTTTTGAATATCTTCGATCACTACTAACTAATAATGGAGATACAATGAGGGAAATTAAAAGGAGAACATCTATCGTTCTTCAGAATGTAAAACAACTTCTTTAGAAGCAGTGGAGAGGAACAGACAGAATCATAAAAATAAGATTTTTAAGGGCATGCATCTTTCCCATCACAACATATGCCTGTGAGACCTGGACACTTAACAGCTGAGAAATACATAAATGCCTATGCTACAGAACAGTTCTTCAAATATCATGGACACAGAAAAGAACAAATATATCCATACTACAAGAACTTAATACTAAAGAAGGCTGGCTAGTAAAGAGAATTAAACAGAGAAAACTTAAATATTTTGGACACATTAAATGTCATGATAATCTAGAGAAGGCCGTCTTGGAAGGGTACATAATGGGAGGAAGACCAAGGCGAAGATGGCTGCAAGACACCATTGATGATCTGCAAATGGATGCATCAATAGCAGAGCATCTTACTTACAACTGATAGGCTTACAGGAGAGCTGTTAGGGAGGCAAAGTTCCACAAGGGACATGCAAATGACTGACTGACTGACTGAATCATTTTGTATGATCTCGTAGAATACTTTTCCAGTTTGGCTTAGTAGTGAAATGCTCCATATAGGTTGCAGCATAGTTTGCTGCCCTTTTTTTTTTCTTTCAGACGAGTAATTAAAGCATTTCATTATATTGATGCCATGCAGAAGATATTCTAACACAGGAATCAAATCAGATGAGGAAAGCATTATGTGGCTTTGATCTCTGAAGCAGGTCTAATATTTGGTTCTCATGGGAAATGTATCAGGCCTTCCTCTGTTGGTCAGGCTGTAGAGAATGACAGCACTGCTTAGAGGTTCAAGCATTGCTGTGCTTTGGTGGCCTTGATACAGAATTGTCTTTAAACTCTGACATATGATAAATATTTAATTAATTAATTCATTCATTTGCATGTCCCTTGCAGAAATTTGCCTCCCAAACAGCACTCCTGTAGGCCCCTCGGTTGTGAGCAAGATGGCCTACTGCTGATGCATCAAATATTTAATAATTTTTTAAAAACTGCTTGACTTTTCAGTCATGTACATCTTTCATGTGTGCTCTGTCATTTCTGTGAGATAGAGAAAACCCATGTGTTTAATTTATCAGGAAAAAAACATTAGTAGAAACAAGAGACCAGTTTAAACTTGAGGTTAGCATGAGACAGAAAGATGAAACAAAGAGAGAGAGACCTCTGTAAAGTGACATCAGTGGTCTGATATTCTCTTCCATCCATCCAAACTATATATACTTTATGTAGCATTTGTTGCATAGACCAATTAACAAAAAAAAAAAAACAAACTGCTTGCGTTGTCACCTCTAAATTGATTATTTAATAATTCCAGCTTCAAAGTGACTACAGTTTCATACATTAAAATACACCAGATTTTCAAATTAATTTCTTCCATAACAAAGTGTAATGATGTAGGATACAAATATCTGTATCTAGTAAATAGAACATATTTGACAATTATACTAACAAAGATATTTCTTGAAAGTTGATGAATAGTGTCTAGCTCTATACAGTTCAACTTGAATCTAGCATAACTTGAACATTAATATTCCTAACTGCACAAAGCTTCTGAGATTTACATTGTTTTCATGATTGCTACACTAATGCAGTTATGGAAACTTGTAGCACAGTGAGCATTTTTAATACTTCACTACCACATCAACAGCTGACTAAAAACTTGCTGATGTTATTACTACAGTATACTATCATTCTAGAATTTTTGATGCGTCTTTTCTCAATACTGTGACAACTTTATCCATGCAGACTAAGCAAATAGATGAGAGAGGATGACAGGAAAAAAAAACTTCAGTGGAAGAAATGAGAACTGAATCTAATATCTTATTTTAAAATGTCCTTGGAGAAAATATAGTTACAAAATACTAATCTTCAAAAAGTTGTCTTGATGAAGTGAGATTTTCTGGCTTTAAGAACTTTCTTTACAGTGTTGACACCACTAGCCGATCTTTTGTTTAGATTTTGGTCTATATTTGTGTTTAATTTTCTGTTTCTTAACAATTAACTAACATATAAATACATAACATATATATGTATCATCATCATCATCAGGTGCCATGCTGACTGGTGTTGGCTATTATGCTTCTTCAGAGTACACGATCCTTCATTCAGGCCATCAGCTCAGTTGGTGATCTCCACTCACACCATCCCATCAGACTGTCCAGTATCATTTCTCTTGGTCTTCCTCTTGATCTTCTTCCCTCTATTTTTCAATGCCCCCTCTTCTCATTGCATGTCCTATGAAAGTACATAGTCTCCCTCTTATTTTTTTTATATGATTTTTTTGTATCTCCAGCTCCTCTCATACATTCTTCATAGTTATTTTTGGTGTCCAGGGGTTCGCAACATTCTTCTAATAAACCACATTTCTGCTGCTTCCAATGATTTTTGTGCAGACTTGCCTATTGTCCATGATTCACTTCCATATAACAAGATAGGTTCAATATAGCATTTTAGGACTCGTTTTCTAACATTCATTAATAAGGATGTGTTGGATAATGTTTCTCATTTTCTGAAATGCAGTCTTTGCCTATTCTGTTCCTAATTTCTATTCTGAATTTCCAATCTGAAGTTATTACTGCTCCAAGGTATTTGAATTTCTGCACATGCTTTAGAATAGTTCCATTTAATTTTATACTGCATGTTGGTGGATTCTGTTTCTTAGATATAACCATAGTCTCTGTCTTTTTGATGTTCAAAGTAAGGCCTTTCTGTTCACTTTCTTTGGCGACTTTATCCAAGAGATTTTGCAGGTCTTGTTGGTTCTAAGCTATCAGTACTGTGTTGTCAGCATACCGAAGGTTGTTAATATTGTATCCTCCAATTTTTATGCCTGGTTCTGTGATGATCGTTCTTAGAATATTCTCACTGTACAGAGTAAAAAGGTCTGGAGATAGTACATCCTTGTTGCACCCCTTGTTTTATAGGTTGATATTTTCCAGTTCTATTTTCAACTCGAATTGCTGCTTCTTGATGCCAGTATAGATGTTTTACAATATATACATATACACAGTGGTGCCTTGGGTCACGAACACCTCTAGACACAAACAAATTGGCCCATGAACACAATTTCCAAACAATTCTGACTCGACCTGTGAACAATGCCTCGGCACACGAACACACAAACATGGTGCCTTGTTTTTGGCTCATGAACAGCATCAGTTGTGCTCACGTCTGCATGCTATGAACATTGTTTGTTGTTGCATTGTTCCTGATATGATTTTTTTTTTGCTTTTTGCATTAAATTAACCCCCATTAGGGCTCCCAAGAAAGTGAAAAGTGTTAGTGACAGTGGTATAAAGAAGCCTAAGCGTATTACAGTAGAAACGAAGAAGGAAATAATAACTAAACATGAGAATGGTGTTCGTGTTTCTGATCTCGCCAAGCAGTATAACATTGCTAAATCTACGATATGTACGATCTTAAAGAACAAAGATGGCCCTAATAAAACTGTGACCAGCAGAGCAGTGTACATTTTAAATGACAATGTGTGTCCCATTTTCGGAAAATTATCCAACAAAGAAAACAACAAATGTCTCTGGATTGTTATCTTTTGAAAACACCAGCCAGCAACCGAACCACTTCCCAGGATATAAACAAGAGAAAAAAACACCAGTAATAACTACACAGTTGCCCGACGTTATTATGGAATGGGACTCTCCTTTGAAGGAGCAGTCTTCCTCCTCCTCTACCATCTACCTGTGCCAGCAACTATCAACCACAAAGGTAAAGTTATACTATATATTTTATATTATATATTTTTCTTCTTATATCTTATATCCTTCCCGTGCCGTTAAAGGGCTCGCAAAGTGGTTTGCCAATTTTTCCTGTCTTTGGCGAGTCTTTCAACCTCATCAAGGTATTTTATGCCTATTAATTTGGCCTCTCTTAACAATGTCCTCTTCAGAGTTTCACATGGTCTGCCTCTTTTTCTCAAGCCTGTTGTGTTCCACTTGATAGCTTGTTTTGGGATTCTCTGACTGTTTCTTCTTATCATGTGACCAACATATGTCCATCTCCTTTTCCTAATCACCCATGAGACTGGTTGTTGTTCAGTCATCTGTCTTATCTCTGCATTGTTCTTGAATTCGTTCATTTTATACAGAGTATTTTCCTTAGGCATCTGTTTTCAAATGAGTCTAATTTCTTTAGTTGTTTTCCAGCTTTCATATGCATAAATGAGGGTGGATATTACATTTGAATTGAATAGTCTTAACTTGGTTTCTTAACTTGACTTCTTCAATATCTGTCCCTTCTATGTGAATTTTTCCATTTTGATTAATGGGAATTTTCATTATTTTTGTTTTGTCCTTGGTAATTTCAAGTCCTATTTTGCTAGCCAGTGAGGACAGGATATCTGTTTTTTCTTGCATAGAATTCACATTGTTACTAATAAGAGTTATGTCATCAGCAAAATCAAGATCTTCTAGTTGGGTCTCATGTACCCAGTCAATACCTGTGCAGCATTTTTTCATTATGAAGTCTATTGTAATTCCAAAAAGCAAAGGAGACAGTATCATCCTTGTTTCACACCTGTTTCAATCTGGAACCATTCACTATCCCTTCTTCTGTTTTGACTGCACAAACATAACCATTGTAGAGTCCTTAATGATGTTGACAATTTTAGATGGTATTCCATATAGACTTAAAATTCTCTACAATGAATCTCATTCTATCAAATGCCTTTCTAAAGTCTATGAAGTTCAGTATTAATGGTTTCTGCTTTTCAATATGTTCTTCAAGTATTATATATTTTTGCCACACATAAATCCATAAAAAAGTAAAAAAAAAAAAACAATATGTTTCTGGGGTGGGCAAACAGATTAACTGGATTTGCATTAATTTCAATGGGAAAAATTGTTCCGGTTCATGAACATATCGGTTCGTGAACAGAGTCAAAGAACAAATTAAGTTTGTGACCCAATGTACCACTGTATATGTATATATATAACAACTTATAACTAACATAATTAATAATCAGAGGATCCCCAAACAAACTATTAAGTGGAACACAACAGGCCAAAGAAAAAAAGGCTGACCACATGAAACTCTAAAGAGGACATTGTTAACAGAGGCCAGATCAGTGGACATAACATCCCTTAATGAGACTGAAAAAAGAAGACAGGAAACTACCATGCAGGCCCTATGTGACATTTAGCAGCACAGAAAGGATGTAAGATGTAGTTAACTGTTCATAATTACCCTTTTTTTGCTTAGAGTATAATATCTACTGCTCTTCCTCTTTTGTTCACTGTTTGTTCACTGATGGTTAGTCCAGTTCAAACATGAATTTAATCTATTCTCATGAGCTGTTAGATTAGTAAATAATTTTCTGTGATGAGGAATTGGTGCAAGCCACCAGACTGCTGTTCAGAAGTAACAGTTTATGCTGAACATCCACAGCATTAAATCTATAATACTACTGGTTTACAAATCAGTATCACTATTTCTTATGGATATTTTAAAAAACTGATTTATTTCTGTATCAATAACAGTTCAGAAAATATATCTTCATGCAAATTTACAATAAGAAATGAAAAAGAAAGCAGTTTTATTATACGAAATAAAATAAAGTTTAGTTTGCTACCAGTCTGAAATATTGAATGTGGCACTTATTAACCCAGAAACCATTTCTATTCAAGCTTGACTTGCTTCTTCAGCAGCTGGCAAATATTAAACTTGACTTGCTTGGACCACACTCAACTTTTCCCATAGTTATTATTTGAAGTTGGTAGACTGGAGCTCCTCTTCATCTCTTCACGCTTGATATGAGTGTAGGCTACCACACCTGCTTGACATAGAAAACAATGACATCATTAGTTCCCTGGAAATAATCGTATTTAAATATTATGAAATACAGGCTGAGTTTCCCTTATCTGAAATTTTTGGGAATAGAAGTGTTTCAGACATTTCTGATTCTGAAATATTTGCATATACATAATGAGCGAGATATATCTGGAAAGAGACTC
Organism: Achatina immaculata; assembly: GCA_009760885.1. Lineage (NCBI taxonomy): Eukaryota > Metazoa > Mollusca > Gastropoda > Stylommatophora > Achatinidae > Lissachatina > Lissachatina immaculata. The sequence continues at coordinate 4,243,147 of CM019699.1, forward strand.
TAAACACAAAATGTTTTCCATGCTTGCAGATCTGGATTACGCAGTTGATATAGCACTTTTACCACACACTCACTACCACATACAGGAGAAAACAAGCACTCTAGATACAATCATTAGACAAGAGGGGCTGAACATCAATATAAAGAGGTCAGAAATAATGAAAGTAAATACACAGAACCAAGCAGCAATTAAAATTAATGACCAAAACCTAACAGAAACAGACACCTTCACATACCTTGGCAGCAGAATAACACCAGACGGAGGAGCAAAAAAAAAGACATAAAGAGTAGAACAAATAAAGCGAAAACAGCTTTCATTAATCTTAGAAACATCTGGAAGTCCTCCCAGTACAGTACTAGAACTAAAATAAAACTCTACCAAAGCTGTGATTTGTTCATACTTCTCGGTAGAGCGGAGTGCTGGGGAACAACTGACAAGGAAATGGGCAAATTATCCTCATTCCACACAACCTGCCTCTGAAAGATTTAATGGCCGTTCAGTCATTCATTTGCATGTCCCTTGGCAACTTTGCCTCCCTAACAGCACTCCTGTAGGCCTCTTGGTTGTGAGTAAGATGTCTTGCTGCTGATGTATCTATTTGCAGATCATCAACGATGTCTTGCAGCCATCTTCACCTTGGTCTTCTTCTCTTTCTTTTTCCCATTATATACCCTTCCAAGACAGTCTTCTCTAGATTATCATGGCGTTTAACGTGTCCAAAATATTTAAGTTTTCTCTCTTTAATCCTCTTTACTAGCCAGCCTTCTTCAATATTAAGTTCTTGCAGTATGGATATATTTGTTCTTTTCTATGTCCATGATATTTGTAGAACTCTTCTGTAGCATTTACATCCAAAGGCATTTATGTGTTTCTAAGCTGTTTTGTTAAGTGTCCAGGTCTCACAGGCATATGTTGTGATGGGAAAGATGCATGCCCTTAAAAATCTTATTTTTGTAGTGTATCTGCTCCTCTCCACAGATTCTTTAGTTGTTTTACTTCCTGAAGAGCGATAGATGTCCTCCTTCTATTTCTCTCATTGTATCTCCATTATTAGTTAGTAGTGATCCAAGATATTCAAAACTCTCCACTCCACTTCTTCCAGTTTTTCCTCATTGATATATATTTCAGCTGCCTTGTTTGTTTTGTCAGTTGTCACCAATTTAGTTTTCTTTGCATTAAGATAGAGGTTTTGCTCTTCGCTGTTCTTACGGACTGACATTAGTTTTTCCATTCCTTTTTGTGTTGTGGACAGTAATACTGTGTCATCAGCATATCTTCTTCTTCTTCTTCGTTCACTTCTACTACCAAAAACCGCACTGTGAACCTACTGAATTCACACATGTGGTCCTCGTTAGGTCCCGTGGTCCCCTGTGTGGTCCAAAATAGACCACACGAGTTCCACTAAAGGACCACAAGGGGTTCAGAGTATCACAGTGCTTTAGCCTGTATTCTTGGTGGGTCTCGGAAGCGGGATTGCGTGACACCGTGGTTTTCATTGCACCAGTTTGGTCTAGGGTTGGACTTTCTCATCGGAAGACCTCGACGTGTTTGGAATATCAGTGCATCCCCGCTGGGTGAGAGGCGTTAGCCCACCCAGGCCAGAGTTGGACTTTCTCACCGGAAAACCTCGACATGTTTTGAGATACCCGTGTATCACCGCCGGGTGAGAGGTGGTTGCCCAATCCAGTCCAGGGTTGGACTTTCTCACCGGAAAACCTCAGCGTGATTAGGATACGCAGACATCCCTGCCGGGTGAGAGGTGGTTGCCTATCTAAACTTCCCTGGTCCAGTGTCTCCGACTTCAGCTTTTTGCGGTCGTGGCCGCTACCCTTCCTAGTTGTGACCAGGATGGAGCTTTTGTCCAGGAGGACGAATCCTCGCCACTAGTGACTTCTACCCCTGGGTTGAGCCGGTTTAGGCATTTCCCAGTATGGGCGTGTTTGGGACGGGACCGACCTCTAAGGCAGAGGTACTGTGACATTCATAGCCTTCAAGATTCACCCCTGGTATGAGCTGGTTTAGGCAAAATTCACCAGTATGGGTGTTTATCAGGCGTTACCGACCTCTAGAGCGGAGGTGGCATGACATGTCTAGCCATCGAGTTCCACCCTGGTGTGTGCCGGTTTAGGCATATTTCACCAGTGTAGGTGTATTTCAGACGTAGGCGGCCTCTAGAGCAGAGGTGCCGTGGTATAGCTCTCGTAGCGATACTACTGGACATACCAGGTTAAACTTCACTTTCCACCACCTTTTCCCATCGGCGCCACACAGCAACCTTTATTTCCGCATTTACTTCCTTAACCGGGAGGAGCTTCACTCCACGCGCGGCATTTGAAAAGTCAAGTCAGCAGTGACTTAACCTCTGGGACAAGCCGGTTCATGCATTTCACCCGATATGACTGCACTCAGGACGTGGCCGACCTCCAGACCAGAGGTGCCGTGATTTGACTGTTTGCTGCGCGGCAACCTCATTTGCAAATTCTTCATTGGCCTGGAAGAGCACCGCTCCACGCACGGCAGCTGAAGATCTCGCCAACAGCGGCAGATGAGCTACCAAATGTGACACTCATCTACCCTAAGTAACTGGTTTTCAGGCGCCAGATATTCGCCCTCGCCCCTTCTCCTGTCAGTTTAAACAGTTCTGCCACGGGAAGGCCAGGAGCTGGACTTGACTGCCAGAGGCTGTTTGTGGTGCGTTTGCAGTCCTTAGAACCATCAGCATATCTAATTTCTGGTATTTCATAACCTCCAATTGTTATGGCATCGTAATATTCTTCATCTACATCTTCTCTAACATTCCTCATTATATTTTCAGTATACAAGTTAAATAAGTAAGGCAACAATATACACCCCTGATGGATCCTTGTTTTATGTCAAACCAAGTTGTTGTTTCACCATTTATTCTTACTGCTGCTTGTTGGTCTAGATATAGCAGTAATGTTAATTGTATCAAATGTGTTGTAAATCCCATTTTTTCCATTATTTCCTAAAGTTTCTGGTGTTGCATGCAAAACGGCATTAGATTGTCACCTGCCTCATTTCTATGTCCTATACTATATTTCCCCACAACATATCCTTCATCATCTGCTCTTTCTGTACCAATCTTTGCATTAAAATCCCCTATTATTAATACAATATCATTTTCTGTACCAGGTCTATCGCCATGTGCAGTGTGTTATAAAAAGTCTTTGACCTCTTCTTCTGCTGCTAATGTAGGTGCATGTATCTGGATAATTGTTACATTTCTTGGAATGCCCTTAAGTCGGATAATGATTTACTGGCCACAGACAGTAAATAATGTAGACCTTCTTGCCTAATGTGAACTAGAAGATATGCATACCAAAACAGCAAAAAAAAAAAAAAAAAGCTGGAAATGGATTGGTCATGCATTCCCACGAGACCCCAGCAACACTGCTAAAACAGCTATGCAATAGACCCAAGGGAAAGATAGGACAACCCAAAGCTATCTGGTAGAAAACTGTAGAATGCAGCACAGCTGAGACATAGTACAAAAGTTGGCCCCATCCTAAGAGGTGGAGAGAATTTGTTACTGTCCTGCGAGACACCACAAGGCGCTCTGGGCAGAGATTGCTTAGCTGATCACCAACCAAGGACATGGATGGATATACATTCTTCTGTCATTTAAAAAGTTATTACAGTATGATTCTTTATTTAATGTGTCATGATTCATATTCTGTGTTTAATTTCCACACAGTTACTGTGCTAATTTGCGTCCTGTTGTATTTTAATGTGATAATAAACATCTCTATTCATCTTAAAACAAAACAGAATGCATAGAAGCATACTGTACTCAATAGAGAACAAGCCAATTTCCAAAGAAACAGATCTTGTACAGATCAGACTGCAACTACTACTGTAGAACAGCTAACTGAATGGAACTCACCACTACGTATTAACTTCACTAACTAAGACAAAAAAGAACAAATATATCCATACTACAAGAACTTAATACTGAAGAAGGCTGGCTAGTGAAGAGGATTAAAGAGAGAAAACTTTAATATTTTTAACACATTAAACGTCATGATAATCTAGAGAAGACCGTCTTGGAAGGGTATATAATGGGAAAAAGAAAGAGAGGAAGACCAAGGCGAAGATGGCTGCAAGACGTCACTGATGATCTACAAATGCAGTAGCAGGCCATCTTGCTCACAACTGAGAGGCCTACAGGAGGGCTGTTAGGGAGGCAAAGTTCTGCAAGGGACCTGCAAATGAATGAATGAATGACTATGAAAAACCCTTTGAAAACTACTTAAACATTATGGAATACCAATTACTTGTCAAAATTGATAAAATTCCTATGATGGAATGACCAGGGGAGTGGTCAACAGAGGACAACTTACAGAAAGTTTTAAAAAAATAAGGACCAGGATAAGACAAGGATGCTTATTGTCACCATTCCTATTCCTGTTGCAATAGACCAGATTACGAAAACAGCTACAGAACAAAACAGAAATGAAATACAGTGGACTTCATGGATACAACTTGTAGATCTGGATTTCACAGATGACTTGGCATCACATGATGAACAAAATTTTCAAGAAAAGACCAACAGGGTGCCCAAGATAGCAAAGTTGGACTAAAATAAAAAAGGAAAAACAAAAATTCTCAGAACAAACACAGCCAACACAAATTCAATCACAACAGAAAGAAAGAAATTTGAATTAGGCACACTAATATATCTCTGCAGCATTATACACAGAGAGGATGGTACTGATAACTGACAAAATGAGACACATCATCAGTCAATCATTTGCACATCCCTTGAGGAACTGCCTCACTAACAGTTCTAGGCCTCTTGGTTGTAAGATGGCCTGCTGCTGATGCATCCATTCTCAGATCATCAATGATGTCTTGCAGCCATCTTCACCTTGGTCTTCCTCTATTTCTTTTTTCCATTATGTATCCTTCCAAGACAGCCTTCTTTAAATTCTCATAAAGTTTAATATGTCCAAAATATTTAAGTTTTCTCTGTTTAATCTTCTTTAGTAGCCAACCTTCTTCAATATTAAGTTCTTAAAGTATGGATGTGGAACAAGACACAAACCCAGAATTATACCACCAATGGCAACTACAGCGCAGAAATCAAACGAGAACTAGCAGTTGCATCACAGAAACTAGTGCAGATGAAAGGCATAAGGCAAAGTATCAACAAGAAAACAAAGCTATGTTTACCAAGAGCTTACATATTTCCAGTAGCAATGTACAGATGCAAAACATGGACACTTAATAAATTACTAGAAAAGAGAATTACAGCATTTGAAATGATATGCTACGGAAGAGCATTTATAATATCATGGATAGAAAGAAAATCAAATAATGAGATACTAATGGGTTAAGTGTCGCAGAAAACTGGCTTGTTAACACCATAAAAATTAGAAAGTTCAGATACTTTGGGCACATCAAGAGACCCAATGGTTTAAAAGGGAATATGTAGAAGGCATAGTGCCTAGCAGAAGAGAAAAGGCGTGACCTCATCACAAATGGACTCAGGACATCACAGAAAGTCTGAATATGTCATTGTGATAAGATGTTCAATGTGCACAAGACCGCATTGCAGTCAGGGAGGCAGTGACAGAGACAAAGTTATGGAAAGGACATGTCACATGAAAAAAAAAACATATATATATATATACATGCATAAGGCTGAGAAGTTTTATCATATATTTACACATTTTTACATTTATTAAACACAAAATTTCATTGGAAAAACTAATGAATTTAACAATATTTTGATTTATGTTTTCTTTTCTACCATTTTTTTTTTATGGGTTACTATACTACATATAGTGATCACACACTGAATGTTATTTATAGCAGATTATCAGAATCACTACATGAATAAAAAACATGTGAAAAAAAAACAAAACATTGGGCACTAACACCATATCCCTATGTGCCTCTAAAGCATGACAGGATTACCTTTACCTTTTTTTACCTTTGTCTTCAATGTGCAAGCTAAGAAATGAAATAAAATCACTTGAATGTTTTTACCTCCTACAGTGGTAATGATGCCCATTAACTGTAAAATTTGGATAGGGTCTTGAAACAGAAGGTAACCACCCAGCAAAGTCATGCAAAATTTCAAATGACCTATCATGTTATATCTGTCAATATGTTAAATAACAATAAGTATAGAATATGAAAAAAAAAAAAAGTCACCATCACTGTGCAGCTTCTTCAGTATGAAGGCTGGTAGTAATGAATCTCCAGTTTTCTCATTCCCTTGCCTTGATGGTGCACTCACCTGCTCTCTTGTATTCTTTCTAACTATAAATCTGTCTACCTCTCACTCCTTTTTTTCTTACACCTTTACTTCCAATATGCCCTTCAGTATATTATTATTTCTTTTAATGTGGCCAAGGTATTTTATTGTCTTGATTATTATTTTGATGAGAAGTTCACATTGCATTTATAGTTGTTTTAACACTTATATGTTTGTTCTTTTCATTTCCTTTGATGTATGACCTACTTTCATGTAGGTCCATATTTCTACTGCATTTATTCTTCTCTTCGATCTTTTGCTTAAAGATCAGGTTTAAGTACATGGAGCTTTAGTTCTTGAAGAATGAGCTACATTTTATTGTATGATTTTTCTGTCCCCAAGAAGTAGTTTTCATAAGCCGATTTCATAGTAACATCAAGTTAGATGATGAATAATGCCTTTTCTTTTTCATTTCTCAGGGTGAACTTAATAAGAAAGCTTCCAACTGGCTCCACCAAGAAAAAAACATGTCATTTCTTACTCCGTTGGTCAGGCAGGCTGAGGTAACAAAATAGTCATGATAGTTAACCCTGTAAGACTGATAACTGTTATATTCTATACTGCTGTCTCTCTTGAAAGTTCAACATTATCACTATTTCTAAGCAATATATGTTATTTCTATCACACTGCTAGCAATTAAGAGACTTTTAGCTACTAAGGTTTTTTTTATCTTCACAAAACATGCACCAGTCATTAACAAAAAGCTAGTCTTTTGTTTATCTTCTACATTATAAATCATTATGAAGGCTACCTGAGTTTATTCTCTGAAATGGAAGCTGTACTTCAACTCTTTTTTCTACAGCCACACTCAGAGTTGTGACTGAATGTTGTCTCTTCCTGGTGTAATCAATTATTCAGTAATTTTTTTTTAATGGAAATTTTTTTCCTGGCAAATGTTTATTACTACATTAGTTTATGTTTAAGCTTAATTCAACAATTGTATGGCTAGTTTCACTTTTCTATTTCTAAACTTGTGGCATAAAAGGTAACCTAAGGTTGTTCATTCCTGTCTTAAACCTACCTCCTGGAATAAATGTAACTTCAGTAAACTTTTGGTTGGACAGAAAGTTCAGATACTTTGGGCACATCAAGAGACCCAATGGTTTAAAAGGGAATATGTAGAAAGCATAGTGCCTAGCAGAAGAGAAAAGGCGTGACCTCATCACAAATGGTCTCAGGACATCACAGAAAGTCTGAATAGACACACTCAGACAATACTCTGCTAATCCCTGAAATTTTTTTCTATCTGCCTTGTTAAATATGTTCTTTAGTCACTACAGGCATCTTTTTTTTTATGTCCCTTTAAAATTTATAGAACATGCACAAACACACTTTCATAGCATATTCAGTTGCTCATTGAAGTATTGCTTGCATATGAGACCTTACATTACACAGGTTTTAGGTCTGTTCCTGTGGTTATTTGTGGCCATTCAGAAAACTGAATTGGACAGACCACATCAGGTCCAGTTTCTTTATAAATGGTTGAATTTATAAAATTTTAGTCCAACAAATCCCTTCTGCAGAATTGGGATGTTATAACAAGCTGTCTTATTTGAAAGGGAAATTTATGTATTTAATTTACCCACATTTTTTTTTGTGTACAATGACCTTTGTTTCACAACTACTTCCTTTCCTATAAATGTACACTGGCTTAAAAATGTATGGCTAAAATGACAACATCACTTTTGTTCTGTTTTATTACATAATTATGTGCACAAAATTAAGATGATAAATCATAGTTTTCGTACACTACATAAATTTGTATTTCAAAGGTTTCTCAACCTGATCTGTTTAAAACAGTTGTGCCATATAATAATTATGATTGTACAGGAGGTGTACGTATACTCCCAATCATATCATTTCATTTTTGCAAATTGAACACTAGAGGTTATGGCTACTTCATGACGGTGCTGCTTGAATCATCCCAACTTATTTTGCTATACACTGTATATGTGGGAAGCACACATTGAAAGCAAACAGGAAACCTATTTCTGAGTTTATAAAAAAAAAAAAGCATATGTATGTCATTTTGGTGTCAAGAATGGAGATCAAGATAAGCCATGGGCTCCTCATATTGTATACAAAGCTTGTATAAGCATTTGCACCAGTGAACAAATGGAAAGCGCTGCCTAAAATTTGGAGTACCAATGGTGTGGAGGGAACTGAAAAACCACTGTTATTTTTGTATTGTTAATATCACGGGCATCATTCAAAATAATCGTGACAAGTGGTCTTACCCTGATCTACCTTCTGCCAGGAAACCTGTTGTGCACTTGGATCTTGTACCTGTTTCACCTTTCCTTGAACTACCACAGCTCTCAGAGGATGAGTCTTGCATGTCTGATATCGCACAAGGTAAAGAGGGGCAGTGACCGTGAATTCCAAACAACTTCACATACTGATCATTTTGATCAGAATGAATTGAGTGATCTAATTAAGGACATACATCTTTCCAGGGAATCTTCTGAATTGCTTGCCTCCAGACTAAAGGAAAAGAATGTACTTCAGCTTGGGACAAAAATTACATTTTATCGAAGGGGAGAAAAGGATTTGCTGCCACTCTTTACTGAAGACAACAACTTAGTATTCTGCAGTGACATCGGAAACCTTGTGAAGACTAGTCTTTCAGAATATAACCCATGTGAGTGGTGTCTTTTCACTAACAGTTCAAAACATAGTTTGAAATGTGTTCTTTTAAATATTCATTCATTCATTTGCATGTCCCTTGCAGAACTTTGCCTCCCTAACAGCACTCCTGTAGGCCTCTTGGTTGTGAGCAAGATGGCCTGCTGCTGCTGCATCCATTTGCAGATCATCAACGATGTCTTGCAGCCATCTTCGTTTTGGTCTTCCTCCCTTTCTTTTTCCCATTATGTATCCTTCCAATACAGTCTTCTCTAAATTATCATGACACTCAATGTGTCCAAAATATTTAAGTTTTCTCTCTTTAATCACTAGCCAGCCCTCTTCAATATTAAGCTCCTGTAGTATAGATATATCTGTTTCTTTTTTGTGTCCACAATATTTGGAGAGCTCGTCTGTAGCACCTACATTCAAAGCCATTTATGTGTTTCTCAGCTGTTTTGTTAAGTGTCCAGGTCTCACAGGCATATGCTGCGTTGGGAAAGATGCATGCCCTTAAAAATCTTATTTTTGTAGTTCTGTCTGCTCCTCTCCACAGATTCATTTGTTTTACTTTCTGAAGAGTGACAGATGTCCTCCTTTTAATTTCCCTCAATGTATCTCCATTATTAGTTAGTAGTGATCCAAGATATTAAAAACTCTCCACTTCTTCTTTGAAATAAAGATCAATCAATCAATCAATCAATCTTCCAATTTTTCCTCATTGATATATATTTCAGCTGCCTTGTTTGTTTTGTCAGTTGTCATCAATTTAGTTTTCTTTGCATTAAGATAGAGGTTCTGCTCTTCGCTGTTCTTATGGACTGACATAATTAGTTTTTCTTTTAGTAACAGCAACAAATATGGTTCTATCCCACTTGGTCATTCCACCAGGACAAAAAAAGGTAAATTAACATCAATGGGTGATCTGTGCAGACTTGAAGATGGTTAATTTTCTTCACAGTCAACAAAGTGGCTACACAAAGTATCCTGTGCTTTTTATGCCTTTAGGATAGTAGAGTCAAACATGAACATTGGGCAAGAAAAGATTGGCCTCTGAGGGAATATATTGTGGTTGGAGACAAAATGTAATCAATGAACCTTTGGTAGCACGACATAGACTCATACTTCCACCACTACATATAATGCTGGATCTGATGAAACAATGTGTAAAGGCTTTGAATAAAGACCGTTCATGCATGAATACATAGTGCTTAAGTTGCCTGGACTTACTGTGGAAAAACTAAAGGCAGGAATTTCAACTGGTCCACAGATCAGACAACTTATAAATGATCCACATTTCACAGCATCAGTGAATGAAACTGAATCATGTGCCTAGTCTTCATTTGTTCTGGTTGTGAAAAGGTTTAATGGCAACAAGAATAGCAGACAACTACACACAATTAGTAGACAATATGCTCTTTTAACAGGCTTGGCTGTAACATGAGTGTTAAAATCCATTATCTACACAGCCACTTAGATCGCTTTCCAGAGAACTTTGGCAACTTAAGCGAAGAGTAAAGTGAAAGACTCTGAAACAAAATTTTGCAGAATACAGGAAAGGTCACTGTTTTGTGGTCATACAGCTGTGACTGCAACTCGCTTGTTTAATTCAAGCAGAGAAAGAGTTATTTCCATGTTCCGTTTGTCATGAGATCTCAGATGATGAGATGTATGAATGAGTTAGTTTTTCATCTGACTGAGGTAGAGACAGATTGTGTGTTAGTTTTCCTCTGGAAAGGATGTTTGTTAGGACTTGGTATGTCATGCAGTTTTTGTAGCTGATTGTCCTTTTTAGGACAAAAGGTTGTAAAGTTTAGTATGCAGTGTTGTAAGCTTGATAGTCCTTTTTAAGACAAAATGTGATTCTTGGTTGGAAGGTTGTGTTTGGAGTTTTTTGGTATATATGAGGTTAGTGTTTTTGATGTATAACAATGTGAGGGTCGTTAATTGCCTGGACCGTTTTTCTATTCTTATTGTAATTATTTCCATCATCTTACACATCACATCCATCTGCAACACTCATTTAACAAATGGGAATTCATCATTAAACTTTTGCTGAATCCTGAGATAATTGGATTCATGTTGAGTGTCAGCTGTGGTTTTGAGTGAGTTGATTACATGTAAACTGGTCATGTTCATGTATGGATTGTAGTGGTTGTTCATACTGGGTTTTTGTTTGTTATAAGTTGTATAACAATGTAACGTCTGTTGTGTCACTGGTGTAGCAGTCCAGTCAAATGTCTGCTCTGTAATAAGTGATGTATGTGACAGTGATGTGAAGTATTCAAATACTCATTCAGCAGATGTATAACACATTTCCACCCATGTTAACAGCTCAGTAGGCCAACACAGGACAATACACATGTATTAGTGCAGTAATATGATTTCAATTTCACTAAGACATAAACAATGGAAATCAGATACCAAGGAAGAAGGGATGCACACATGATGGCAGACTATTTTTAGAATCTTATGCGGGATTGTCCTGGCAGTTCTCACTCTCAGAAGTCTTAGAAAAGGAGTTTCTTGTGTGTTTAATGAGTGGAAAGTTTATATCTTGTGCTTTTGATATGAAATAAGTAGATTTTCATGTAGTACACTTTTCTTTTAATTTTTAATGTTTCCTTAATTCTTTAATTTAAACACTTTACTTAAAATATCCCAATTTGTTATGGGCAAGTAGAGTTAAGAGTGGTATAAGGTATATGTTCTGTATCTCAAAAACTAGAGCTGATAGGGGAAAACTTGTGCCATTTTTGGAATCAGCAGGTCAAATATACCCAGAAATAGGTCTAACATTTGAGGCACCAAAATTTCCCCTGGGAACAACTGTGTTAAGAACACATTTATCTTAACATAGTCTTTGTTAGACAGGGAACACAGATCTGTTTGCTTAAAAACTGTGGCCTGCTTCTGTAGCCCAGAAACCTGTAGCAATAAACACTCATTGTAATTATTTTTGTAAAATGTAATGTCAGGTTGGTGGACAGATGGGGACATGGAGATCGGCGGCGGGGATGAAGAAAATCTGGCGTGAAACCAATGAATCCAGGACGTGACAAGCCTATGGGTATCTACAACAATGGCTATTAGAATGACATAAACAAAACAGAGTCATCTGACATAGGTGGCAGGGAATGGATATCGTTGAGGCACTCATCATATTCCTCATCCCAAAGTCAAAGTGTCTCTGTGGAACTGTCTCAAAGCTGTCTGGCCAGCCAGCATTGCATGCTGGATCTGACATGGAGAAGATACTTAAGTACAGCCACCAGAGGCTGGAAAACAAAGTTTTGGCCAGGCAGCCTACAGTACTGTCTTCATGGCAGTCTGAGCAAGACCTAAGTCTGCCCTAGCAAGGAAAGATACTGAAGCGGAGGTACCCAGCTACAAGGTGCATTGCAAAAATCAGAGTACCACGCATCATCACCAGTGTGCATACAAAGAAGAAGAAGAAGCACCAAAATGTGTGTTGGCCAGTGTTATCATAATAATGCTTCATTCTTTTATCTTTTATATAATCAGTAAAAACAATAACTGTGTTCCATGTTCCTGTACAGTTTATCACTGACACAGACCACACGAGTTTTCTGTGAACTTCATAAATAACGGATTTTCATAGGAAATGTGCTATCATTCTGCCAGAAAACTGAAGACATTCAGCAGTGGTTCTGATCCAAAGTTTATCACAACTTTTCAGTCTTTAATGTCATGTCTGAAGTCTGGATATTTAAAGTGTTCTCTTCTGCGGAGCTGATAATTTGTCATTATTTTGTGTTTTCTCTCCTTAGAGTTTTGTGAGTTATTCATGTACTGTTTTGGGATAGATTCCATTCTGCTTGTGCTAAATGACTGGCTTCTTCATCTATGCAATATCTATTATGTCAATACCTTTTGGCTAATCAGCATTTACACAATCTACTTCACCCTAGCAGTCCTCATATAACAATCTGTTTGGAGGTGATCCTGCAACAGCCTGCTACAAACAGTCTAACCCAATTTATTACATCCAGCCACAAAGTAGTCATAATATCTGATCACCATTACTTCTACTTGTGTTACATAATATTTGACTGCCACTACTTCTCTCAGTGTCACATAAAGCAAGTCTGTATATGCTTCTTTATTCAACAGAATTTCCAGTGTTCTGTAAATTCACAAAAGGATACGTCACAGGTGAAGTGTTTCCAATAATCCAAAATATAGACAGATTGACACTGAAGGCAACACATGCTGATACAAACACTGCAACCTGTAAAATAAGTGAGCCAGTGAATCAGATACATGTAAAATAAAAATGTAGTGACAAATCACAGCCATGCAACAGTTTATCCTCATATCAAATGAGCATTCTAAAGCAACATGTGTCTACACTCTAATTTATTTGATGAAAGCATGGCACCAGAAAAATGTTAGAGGATTCAAGCAAAAGCCATGGGGCTGCCACTAAAACATGTAGAAAACTGCAAGCTTCAACCCAGCAATGGGACCCTATATTTAGCAGCAACTAGCACTTGAATGCTGAAGAAGAATATGAAATAAAACTATTACCTGCACATCACAACCATAATCTTCATATCTATGATGCTCTAACATGCTTGCATCAGCCATTTCTACAGTGTTATGTTTCTCAGAATAATTTATAATAACAGCAGACATATCCTGAAAGGTCTAAAATTAAAGCACTGTACAGTTCCTGTCATCTACCCCTGTCTTTTTTTTATAAATGTTTTACATGAATGTTAAACCAAACGTGACTATCAAACTCTACCCATGTCTTACATAACTGATAAACAATAAACATAATGGTTCAACAAAATTGTTGCCTTCCTCAGTTAAAACAGTTCTTATTTCACTTCTCAAAGATAAAATGGTAATCAATTTCAAAGCAGTCTTTGTAAAATCATAATGAAAGTAATATGCAGTAGGAAATGAACAAGTGAACTAAAAGTTAAAAAGTTGAAAGGTTATAACACATTTAGATAGATCCACAAGTGCTACAGTCTCCCCCTGTAAAATAGCTCTGCACCACACCACTGAGAACCTTGGCAAATGAGAGACTGTGAGTGGGATTCAATCCCATGCCTGAAGTCTAAGACTGACCTACAGATGTTATTAATTTGGCCAATTCTACGTCAGTCAAGTGAACAATTTTATAACCATCTTATTTATATGCTATTCAATGTTCCCTCTAAAGTCTTACAGTTCTTGTGCAAAATTTTCAACCCGTGTGCAAATGTATTCTCAAAGAAAAAAAAAATGTGTGTGCAAATGTGCATTAACGTCAAATTACAAAGTGTAGTGGAAAAAAGAAAAAACAGTGGCAAGATGAACATAATAATGGTGGCAAATATGCTGTCAGAGGTAGTCAGTGGCCCATAGCTAACATGCCAGTGTCAGGGCTGGTGAATCATACCTGACCAAGACTCTGTCCCCATTTTCCATTGGTAACCCCAGCAACAGGCCTTGAGCAAGGATTGCCATAGTCCCCTTGGCAGTGGAGTCTGCTAAAGAAGTATTACATGCCCCCTACTTTTTTAGCTGCATGCAGGGACTGAAAAAATAGCTGCCATTACCTGCTCCCAAATGACATGATGCTGTGTCTCAACATCTCACTGGCTACAAAGAACACCAACTCAGTACCAGATATATATATGCAAGAAAACAGAAATGATGGTGTGTCCAGAAAGAAAACTGCACCAGAATGCAAGGTAAAAATCAAAGGAATAACATTAATATAACTGCACAAATTTAAGTATCTTGATACAATATTAAAATCAGATGGTAGGTGTTAACACTTTTGACCAAAACAGAATATGCTAGGCAAAGGTAGCATTTCAGAAAATAAAATCTATTTTGTGCAATCCATCGTTGACATTAGATACTAGGAAAAAACAAGTCTTGAAATGCTACATAGAGCCAGTACTATTATATGGAACCAAATCATGGTCATTGACAAAAACAACAGCATTACAGGCAACTGAAATCTGGTTTCCACAAAGAAGGTTAAGAGTACCTTGGACAGTAAAAATTAGCAAATGAAGAGTGCCTATGGAAAGATAATGAGAAACAAACATTAATAAACACACTATGGGGGAAACAGCCAAGATTTATTGACCATATAATGAGGAGGGAGAGAAAATATTGTGACAATAGAGAAAACTGGAGGCAGGAAAGGGAGAGGTAGACGAAAAGCAGCAATCTTTGATTGCTTGACAAAATAGCAACAGTGAGGCACAACAACAGAATTGAAACATGAAATATTGGAAAACTGTGGAGAGACATGGTCAATATACATTCCAATCAGGAATCTTCACTGGTTTCCACAACCATCTATCCTTTGCTCTCTTTATAAGAAGTGTTTTGGACCATGCTCCAAGCCACTCTTTCATTCTATCAAGTATCTTGTTTCTTTGTCTCCCTCTGTCCCATTTTTTGCCCGGGAAGGGTAGAGTTAACGAAAAATCATCAATGCTGCCTATACAAAGTTCACAGTAGTGCCAGTAAACTATGCTGCCTGAAGTTAGAGATTGATTCTAATAGTCCAAATGATCAGCTTCCAGATGGCTCCTGCCATTAGTTTTGATCTGATCCATCAGGCTGAAGTCTCTTTCACAATTTGCACTAGAAGCTGAAAAGTTTCATAAATATCCTGAAGGAAAGGGTTCTCTGAACTGTGCCTGATGAAATGTAGAAAATAACATCTCCAAAATTTTGTATTGCACTTGTCTTTATTTTCTCAGTGACAGTTAATTAGAAATGTATGAGGGGTGATTGATAAGTTCTCAGCATAAGGTACAATGGATTATTTGTGGACAACTTTTTTGGGGTATTTCTCAATATAGTTCCCTTGCATGTTTGAAGAAACTTTTCAGGATCTGCAGAAAAACAGCCAAGATTGTCTCTTGACATGTTGAGACGCTGTCATTTGTGATTAGCTCCAAGAAGTTTCAGGACCCATCAAGCAGAGACATTTGTCATTTGAAGATCATTGTGAATAATGGCATGAACATGTCCATGGGAGATGCCCAACTCAGTAGCATTGTACTACTTAGTCGTCAATCCTCCATTATCATGACATGGATTCTACCGGTGGTTTCATCAGTGGTTACCGTTCTTGGTCTCTCTGGACAGGGATCATCTTCCAGACTCTCCTTTCCATGTTTGAACTGAGCTGCTGATTTCTTCACTGAGCTGTAAGAAGGGGCACTCTCCCCTAGAGTCTCTACCATGTCCTCATGGATCTCCTTTGATGATAACCCCTTGAAGAAGAGGTAGCGAATGACTGCTCGATGAGAAATTTTAGCTATTTTCTCAATTTCTGCCACTCCCTACCACTTCAGTAGCCTGTAAAAAAAGATTGGTTGCAATTAATTTCTTGAAACGTGATGTTTAATCTTACATTAACCTGATCTACAAATGCACCTAATATTAACTGTGTGTTTTGTATTTGTACCTTGTGCCAAGAGCTTATCAATCACCCCTTGTACATACCAATCGAAGCAATTTTTTTTACATGCCTTGTGCTTTATTAAGTTCTTTAATTCATTCATTTGCATGTCCCTTGTGGAACTTTGCCTCCCTAACAGCACTCCTGTAGGCCTCTCGGTTGTGAGCAAGATGGCCTGCTACTGTTCATCCATTTGCAGATCGTCAACGATGTCCTGCAGCCATCTTCGTTTTGGTCTTCCTCCCTTTCTTTTTCCCATTATGTATCCTTCCAATACGGTCTTCTCTAAATTATCATGATGTTTAATGTGTTCTCAGTTTTCTCTCTTTAATCCTCTTTACTAGCCAGCTTTCTTCAATATTAAGCTCTTGTAATATAGATATATTTGTTCTTTTTTGTGTCCACAATATTTGGAGAACTCTTCTGTAGCATTTACATTCAAAGCCATTTATGTATTTCTCAGCTGTTTTATTAAGTGCCCAGGTCTCACAGACATATGTTGCAATGGGAAAGATGCATGCCCTTAAAAATCTTATTTTTGTAGTTCTGTCTGCTCCTCTCCACAGATTCTTTATTTGTTTTACTTTCTGAAGTGTGCTAGATGTCCTCCTTTTAATTTCCCTCATTGTATCTCCATTATTAGTTAGTAGTGATCGAAGATATTCAAAACTCTCCACTTCTTCCAGTTTTTCCTCATTGATACATATTTCAGTTGCCTTGTTTGTTTTGTCAGTTGTCATCACTTTAGTTTTCTTTGCATTAAGAAAGAGGTTCTGCTCTTCGCTGTTCTTACGGACTGACATAATTAGTTTTTCCATTCTTGCATTTATTAAGTGCTGAACTAAAAATTGTGGTCAGAGTTTTCAACTGCTGTCTACCAAAAGTGAATTCCTCTGAAGTCTGAACAGATACAGAAATATGAAGGAGAACAAAGTTTATCCTTAACTGCAGATGAACCAAGTTTTGCAGTATCAAGTGTAAACACTACTGTGAATTATACTGCTCACATAAAACATGTTGTGAAAAATGTGAAAAAAAAAAAAAAAACCACAGAGGTGCTAGTAAGACAGAAAAACTATTTACAGTGTTCTAAAGTTAAGCATTGTATGCCCAGTTATCTTTGGCATGCATGTATGTGCGCGTAAATAAAAAAAAAATCTGACAAATGGAAAAACTGACTACATAAAGGCTTGTTAAATGTATTAATTACATACACCAGGAACCATCTGTACAAGACAAAAAAGATAATGATAAAGTCTTTACTCATACATACCAGTGCTTGAAGAGGCCAGTTAAAAAACACACCATGGAAGGCGTCAAGTGGTTCAAAAAATGGAATTACAAATAAAAGAAGGAATGCAGACAAGGGAGCTTGGTAATACAACAGTTGCATGGAATTAACTTGGAGCTCATGCTGCTTTTCTCCAACCCACTGAAACAAGAGTACTAGAAAAGTGTAAACATACATATTAATTCACCACAATAAAATATGAAATAACAAGCAATGAGCATTCTAAATTAAAACTGTTTATGTTGTTCTGAATGCTATTTGATGAACAAAATAGTTTTTTTTTGTCCAGTGACAATGATGGTGGAGATAGATAATGATGAAAGCTATCATCATCTCACATGACATACAAATAAAAACTGGATGATGCCCTTCTAAAAACTTCAATGCTCTGTAAATTGTGCCATGACTGGAGCCATGACGATTCCCATCTCATTTATATGTCTACTGCCGCAGGAGCACTGGTGGATGTGAGGTTCTCCTGGCTGACTTAGATTTACTCCCCTGCTCTAAGAGCAAACATCTTTGCTTTTAATCAAGTACATATAAGAAAAAAAAAGAATGTAACTTTTTAAAATCACACCTTAAATTATAAACAAAAGGACAATGTTCTCACCTCCAATTTAATACATTAAATAGAAATTATACATTTTAGGCAGTTTTTTCCCTTTTTTTTGGTTTGTTTTCTGCTTTTGCTCACATCAATAATTCATCTTCAAATACAGCTTACAATGCTCCTTCAGTTAAAAATTTATGCACAAATCACCATCATCATCATCATGTGACATACTAGGTAGCATGGGCAGTCATACTCCTCCACAAATCTTGGTTCCTGACATTTCTGAGTAACTGTCCTGATTTATGCACATATGCTACTGGTAAAATAGCAAAAGTTTACATTACCACTTGATACAATGAGGTGACCAAAACTCCTGTTGTTGCAAAAACAATTCCAGTAAGGTTAAACTTCACATCATAATATGAATTCAGGAAAACACCAATAGTAATAGGAATCTGAAATAAAATAAAATTACACATTTACACAATTCACTCTGAAAATTCTGCACACAACATGCTACATTCTTATCTTATATCTTATATCCTTCCCGTGCCGTTAGACGTCACATAGGGCTCGCAAAGTAGTTCGCCAATTTTTCCTGTCTTCGGCGAGTCTTTCAACCTCATCAAAGGATTTTATGCCTGTTAACTTGGCCTCTCTTAATAATGTTCTCTTCAGAGTTTCACGCGGTCTGCCCCTTTTTCTTCGGCCTGTTGTGTTCCACTTGATAGCTTGTTTTGGGATTCTCTGCTCATTTCTTCTCATCAAGTGGCCAACATATGTCCATCTCCTTTTCCTGATCACCCGTGAGACTGGTTGTTGTTCAGTCATCTGTCTTATCTCTGCATTGTTCTTGAATTCATTCCACTTGATGCCGAGTATTTTCCTTAGGCATTTGTTTTCAAAAGAGTCTAATTTCTTTTCTATTTCTTTAGTTGTTTTCCAGCTTTCGCATGCATAAATGAGGGTGGATATTACATTTGAATTGAATAGTCTTAACTTGGTTTTTGTGCTTATAACTTTTGAATTCCATATGTTCTCAAGATTCTTGAAGATTGATGCTGCTTTTGCAATTCTGATCCTAACTTCCTTTCTAGTGTCACCATCCTGGTCTATGTAGCTGCCAAGGTATGCAAATTGATTGACTTCTTCAATATCTGTCCCTTCTATGTGTATTTTTCCATTTTGATTGATGGGAATTTTCATTATTTTTGTTTTGTCCTTGTTAATTTCAAGTCCTATTTTGCTAGCCAGTGAAGATAGGCTATCTGTTTTTTCTTGCATGGACTTCACATTATTACTGATAAGAGTTATGTCATCAGCAAAATCAAGATCTTCTAGTTGGGTCCCATGTACCCAGTCAATACCTGTGTTACCTGTGCAGCATTTTTTCATTATGAAGTCTATTGTAATCCCAAAAAGTAAAGGAGACAGTATACATCCTTGTTTCACGCCTGTTTCAATCTGGAACCATTCACTCATCCCTTCTTCTGTCTTGACTGCACAACCATATCCATTGTATAAGTCCTTAATGATGTTGACAATTTTAGATGGTATTCCATATAGACATAAAATTCTCCATAATGAATCTCTGTGTATGCTATCAAATGCCTTCTTAAAATCTATGAAATTCAGTATTAATGGTTTCTGCTTTTCAATATGTTCTTCAAGTATTATTCTGAGAGTAAAGATCTGGTCGAGACAGCTTCTCCCTTTTCGAAATCCTGCTTGTTCTTCTCTCATTGCAGTATCCACTATATCTTTGAGTCTATTCAAAATGACCTTGCAAAATACTTTTGACACAACTGATATTAAGGTTACTCCTCTCCAGTTGTTACAGTCACTAAGGTTGCCCTTTTTTGGTATTTTCACAATGATTCCTTCTTCCAATTAGAAGGGACCTTTTCTTCTTTCCAAATCTTGTTAAACATTCTCTGTAGTTGTCTCATGTTGTCACTATTGATAGCTTTTAGCATCTCGGCTGTTATTTCATCTTCACCTGCAGCTTTGTTGTTAGCCATTAAATTCACTGCTGTTTCAATTTCATGCAATTCAATTTCATCTAGATTGACATTTAGTTGTGGGGCTGGTAAGTCAGTTTCAAGGTTTAACAATTCTTTTGGGTGTGGTCGATTGAGTATTTCTTGGAAGTGTTCAGCCCATCTTTGCTTTTGGTCTTTATTTGATGTTAATAGTGTTCCAGTTTTGCTAAGGATTGGTCTTTCTTTAGATGTAATAGTACCTGTTAGCCTCTTTTGTATGTTATATAAAGTTTTGCTGTCTCCTGTTTTTGCTGCTTTTTCTGCCTCTTTCGCCATATTGTCTATGTATTCTCTTTTATCCCTTCTAGCTGAACTTTTTACTTTCTTGTCTATGTCTTTGTATTTTGCTTTTGCCGAATCTCTTTCATGATCTGCTTTTGCATTCAACATGTTTAATTTGACTGCTCGTCTTTCATGTATATACTTCCATGTTTTATCTGATATCCATGCTTTTCTATTTGGTTTTTCCAATCCAGCGAATAATGCTACATTAGTATATATTTAATTAGCTTCCTCATACCACAAAGTACTGGACAATTAGGAGGAAGGACAATTAGGAGGAAGTGACCACAAACCAATAAAACTAAAGGTGGAGCTTAACTACAAAACACCAACACAAAAACCACTACCCAGGTGGAAGTAGAAAAGACCCAAATGGGAAAATTTCAGCAGACTTACAGACCTAATCTGTGAAAACATAAACACCCAACACAGGGATGTGAACAAAATGGCCAAACAATTTAATGAAGCAAATAGCTTTCAAAACCATATCATGAGGAGCAGGGAAAAACTACAGAAACGTTTCAGAAAATTGAAGATAACCTGACAGCTGTAAGAAAACTGGCTGAGACTAAACAGGACATTGAAAGCAACATCTGACTAAAATAACCAATTGCTAGGTATAAGAAAGAAGCTAAACCAATCAGACAGAAAAAGCTGAATAAGGAAAACAGAAATTGTAAACCTAGATAAAAATGGTGCAAAACTGTGAAAATTTATAAAAACACTAAAACATGAAGACACAGAGTGTAAACCAATAATCATAGAAAGTAATGGAAAAGCCCTAACAGGAAAACAACCAGTAAATGTCCTTGTGAAAACTACAAGAACATCAGTCAAGTCAAAGTACCACTTCAAAGAAAAAAAGAAGTACACAAAGAACTTAAAGAATATGACAACAAACCAACAGTAGTAAAATAACGCCAGTCAGTAAAAATTACCCCCAAGGAGCTAGAAACAGTTCTCATTCATTCATTCATTTGTATGTCCCTTGCGGAACTGCCTCCCAAACAGCACTCCTATAAGTCTCTCAGTTGTGAGCAAGATGGCCTGCTGCTGCTCTCTCTCTGTCTGAACCTTAAGTGCCCAGGGCACATGGGGCTTCCGCAAGGGTTTTCCACAAATGCCTGTCTTTTGCCTTTTTTTCTGCTCTTGATCAGGTGAGCCCTCTATTACTCAACATCCTCTCTGTTGTTCTTCTCCATGTCTCTTTTGGTCTACCCTTACTTCTGTTCCCCTGTGGTGTCCATCTTAGTGCTATTTTTGGTAGTGAGTTATCAGTCATTCGGAGCACATGTCCCAACCACCTGCTGCTGCTGCTGCATCCATTTGCAGATCGTCAACGATGTCCTGCAGCCATCTTCGTTTTGGTCTTCCTCTCTTTCTTTTTCCCATTATGTATCCTTCCAATACGGTCTTCTCTAAATTATCATGACGTTTAATGTGTTCAAAATATTTCAGTTTTCTCTCTTTAATCCTCTTTACTAGCCAGCCTTCTTCAATATTAAGCTCTTGCAGTATAGATATATTTGTTCTTCTTTGTGTCCACAATATTTGAGAACTCTTCTGTAGCATTTACATTCAAAGCCATTCATGTGTTTCTCAGCTGTTTTGTTAAGTGTCCAGGTCTCACAGGCATATGTTGCGATGGGAAAGATGCATGCCCTTAAAAATCTTATTTTTGTAGTTCTGTCTGCTCCTCTCCACAGATTCTTTAGTTGTTTTACTTTCTGAAGAGCGATAGATGTCCTCCTTTAATTTCCCTCATTGTATCTCCATCATTCCCCCATGTGGTACTCGGGATCTTCAAAGAATTATTGAATTACTGAACACCAAAACACAACGGCTTAAAGAACAAGTTCTAAGTAATTATGCGCAAAAAGACAAAGAAGTGAAGGAATCATGCCGTCAAGATAAACGTCAATACTATGACAACTTAGCAGAAACAGCAGAGAAAGCAGCATATACAAATGACATGAAAACCATATATAAAATCACAAAGCAGATGACAGGTAACTTCAACAAAAGATGTGAAAGTGCAGTAAGAACACAAAATGGACAACTGGTCAGTGGAGAAAGAGAAAAAATTGAAAGATGGAGGGAACACTTTAACACCCTACTAAACAGAACACAAGCAGCACAAACAATAGACATACCTGAAGCAAAAACTGAACTAAACATCAATACAGGACCAATAACAATAAGTGAAGTAAAGGAGGCAATAAAGAAGCTAAAATCAGACAGGGCACCAGGTGAAGATGAAGTGACTGCTGAGATGTTGAAAGCAGAAGAAACAGAAACACCAAAACAACTTTGCCGGATATTACAACAAATCTGGGATCTAGAAAAAGCCCCAGATGAGTGGAAAACTGGGCTTATAGTAAAACTACCAAAGAAGAGTGACCTCAGAGATTGCAGGAACTGGAGAGGCATTACCCTATTGCCACTCACCAGTGAAGTATTTTGCAGAATAATCATCAACAGAATTGTACCAACACTTGAGGAAAAACTTCGGAAAGAGCAGGCAGGATTTAGGAAAGGAAGATCATGCATAGACCACATATTTGTACTTAGACAAATATTAGAACAGGCAAATGAGTGGCATAGCACAACATATGCATTATTCATAGATTTTGAGAAAGCCTTTGACAGTGTCAACAGAGATGCACTGTGGAAAATCCTAAGATGGCATGGCCTCCCCCATAAGATAGTAAATGTAATCAAAGCCCTATACGAGGGTTTTCAGTGCAAAGTTATCTGTGGAGAACATACCTCCAGCAGCTTTAGGGTACAAACAGGAGTGAAGCAGGGATGTGTACTATCACCAACGTTATTTATCTTGGCAGTAGACTGGTTAATGAAGGAGGCAACATCAGACAAATGCAGAGGATTACAATGGACCCTTGACACAGTGCTGGAGGACCTTGACTTTGCGGACGACATTTGTCTATTATCAAGCAGTCACAAAGATATGCAAGATAAAATAAACAAGCTAACTCGGAATGCAAACAACATAGGACTAAAGATCAACGTAGGAAAGACAAAGTTAATGAAGCAAAATGTGAACAACAGAAATGTACTCAGAGTAGATAGCAAGTTAGTGGAGGAGGTCAACGAATTTGTATACCTTGGCAGCAGAGTAGTAGAAAATGGAGACAGCACAGAGGACATCAACAGCAGACTTACTAGAGCAAACCAGGCTTTTGCAATGCTGCAGAATATATGGAAATAAAAAAAACTAAGCATAAATATGAAAATCAGGATATTTAAGAGTAATGTTCTAAGTGTACTACTCTATGGAAGTGAATGCTGGAAAATCACCAAAACCATAGAAAACAAGTTGAATTCTTTCCAGACTAAATGTTTACGAAGAATTAGAAAAATATTTTGGCCAAAGACCATAAGAAATAACATCTTATTAGCAGAAATGCAGATGAAGCCATGGACAACAATTATTGAGGAAAGACGCTGCCGATGGTTGGGATCATGTGCTCTGAATGACTGACAACTCACTACCAAAAATAGCACTAAGATGGACACCACAGGGGAACAGAAGTAAGGGTAGACCAAAAGAGACATGGAGAAGAACAACAGAAAGGATGTTGAGCAATAGAGGGCTCACCTGGGCAAGAGCAGAAAAAAAGGCAAAAGACAGGCATTTGTGAAAACCCTTGCAGAAGCCCCATGTGCCCTGGGCACTTAAGGTTCAGAGAGAGAGAGAGATCTCCATCATTAGTTAGTAGTGATCGAAGATATTCAAAACTCTCCACTTCTTCCAGTTTTTCCTCATTGATACATATTTCAGCTGCCTTGTTTGTTTTGTCAGTTGTCATCAATTTAGTTTTTTTTGCATTAAGATAGAGGTTCTGCTCTTCACTGTTCTTACGGACTGACATAATTAGTTTTTCCAGAAACAGTTCTAAAACCCTAAAATGTGGAAAATCTCCAGAGAAGACGGTATCATAAGTGAAATGTTACAACACATGGAGCCCAGAGGAAAAATCCTCAAAATATTCAACACCAGCTGGACGACAGTTACAGTCCCACAGATATGGAAGGATGCTTTAATGACACAAACCAGAAAAATACAAAACTAGCTCAGACCTATTAGCCTGCTAAGCACTGTATGAAAACTAATGGCAAGAATCGTAAACACAAGACATGTATGGCACCTAGAAAGGAAAAAAATCTGATAAAAAGACAAGCAGGCTTCAGACAACATCAATCAACAGAAGACCAAGTAGTTCACATGGTACAAGAAACTAAAAACTTATTCCAAGAAAAGAAAGCCACAATAGCAACACAGACAGACATGGAAAAACTAGTTGACAAAGTCTGGAGAAAAGGCCTGCTGATAAAACTCAGAAAGAATGATATACAAGGAAGAATGTACACTTGTACAAAAAATTATCTGAACAACAAGACAGAATGCATTTACAGAGAAAACATAGCAAAAAAATGAGCCTTCAGCATAGAGTACTCCAAGGAGGAGTCATATCCCCCACTCTATTTCTGATATATATAAATGACATCACAGATGACACACCCTAGAAAATACATCACACATAATATGCAGATGATGTAGCATTGTGGGCATCAGAACAAAACACAACCATAGCCACTAACAGAATACAAGACATGCTCAGAAGGCTTGAAGACTGGACCAAAAGATGGCTGACTATTCATGAAAAAAAAAACAACAACATACATAATCTTTTCATTTTCAAACAAAAAACAAAGCACAGACCTAAAAATGGAAGACAGCCCAATATGCTTAGGCATCACATTAGACCCCCTGCCTGACCCGGAAAAACAATATCAACAAAAATAAAAGAGGTGACGACTGCAGTAAAACTGGTTCTACTAATCAAGGTAAACAGAGATGTATGGTTCAGTTTCATACAACAACAGAGGGAGTGAGGAAAATGAAAAGAAACACAAGTGGCAGAAAGTAAGATGAGAACATATAAATGAAGAACATGCAACATCTAGTATCTCAGATGTTGTATGTTCTTATTTATATGTTATCACCTTACTTTCTTACTTTCTGCCACTTATTTTCTGGTCACATTCTTTATTCCCTCTGTCATTCTGTAAAACTGAACCATACAACAAAAATTTTAAAACGCATGTCAAAAATAGGAATGATGAAAAAACTAGCAGGGACTACTTAGGGAGCAAACCACAACATACTAAAAAAGATATACACAGGAAGATTGAGGCAAAAACTGGAATATGGTGTGACATTTGGGCAACAGCAGCCGAAACTAGAAAAAAAAAAAGAAATCCAAACAGTAAAAGAAAAACAACTGATAGCTGTGGATTATATGAAAAAAAAATCCCAGAAAATACTGGACACACATATACACAGACAGATCAGTTACAAACGCCACAGAAAATGGAGACTGGGGCATTTTTAAAGTTAAAACAAGAACAAAAAATATACAGATGGCTATATCAACAGGTACCTACTCAAATAATTACATAACAGAGGCAGAACCAATAAAAACTGCAGCAATGAAAATAACAGAAGACAGAAACCGCACTAGAACCAAACTGTCTTTTTTCATAGATTTGCAGACCATAATACAAACACTGACATATCAAAATATTAAAGACCTGGACAACCTGACAGAAGCCCTACCACTTAGCAATGCAATATTCAATAAAGCAGTCACACAATGGATACCTGTCCACAGTAACATTCAAGGAAATGAAGTGACAGACAGACTGGCAATAGAGCGAGGAAGAATGCAACAGAAGCACAAAATATCAACAAACAAAAAACAGGCTAAAAGCCATATATAAAGACAAATAAAGAACACCCCAAAGGAAAAAACAGATGATGAATACTACAAAATCTAAAGAAATGACCAAGTGATTATCTTCTGACTGAGAACAGGACATTGCAGACGCCATCTAGATCTGAAGGTGAAAACTGGCACAACAGACCAATGTGCTTGCAACAAAGAACAACAGACATCACATCACATCCTCCAGAGTTGCCAGCTGTACAACTCACTCAAGCAAAGTACCTGGCCAGGTACCTGCCCCCTACAAGAGAAGCTCTACAGTGATGCTGAAAAACCTTATATGGACTGCTACATTTGTGAGAGAGCTTAGTATCAATATCTGAGTGAACGATGAAGAAGAAACCATAATGTCTAATCTGGAATAAGATAATTAAGAGAACTATGTACAACTGTAAGCAATTAATTTACTCTCCATCCTCTTCTTATTTTTGAGGAGTATACAGCAAATTCAGATATCTCAAATTCATTCCACATTCTCATCAAATTCACATTTTCCTTGAAGAGAAAACATCATTTTCAGGTAAATAACATTAACATATTTACTGTATTATTTTGTATTATCTACATAGGTATACAGAATGACAAAGGTTTCATATATCAACTGATGAATCACAAGTGGAAAAGACAAAGTGAAAAGCACTTTCATATAAAGAGCAAAGAAACTGCCAATACAGTAATATACCTAAAGAACTAGTTTACAAGTAGCATATAATCAACCATGATGAGAAAGATTTCTAGAACTATTTGATATCATGTCAGAAATGATGATTAAAACAGAAGATAAAGAATAAATAGCATTGAAACATTAAACTACAGACACAATACAGCACAAAATCAAGTATAAATAAACCTAAATAAATGGGTTGCAAATAATGACCACCTTTGTAAAAATATAAACAGATATCCATGAGACTGACAAGTGGGTGTGATACTATATCTCTCTGACAAGCAAACAAATTATGTAATATCCTCAGAGCTAGCACATAAGCTTTCACAAGCTTTAATGCCATTAATGAAAATAAAGCAAATATGTAGACCAAGATCCTCCAGATTATCTGTACCAATTATTTTAGCAGGTGACATCAAAATAATGAATTTGGAAAGTTAAAACAGATGTTAATAAGCAATTTCTATTAGATGTAAACAGAAGCTGAAAGTCTGACATGAAAAACTCAAAACCTATCGACAAATTGTCAGTCTGTCTATTGTCAGCCATAACTAGAGAAAACAAGAGAGAGGAATCAGATGAGGATGCATGCTCTCTTGTATAGTTCTTGATATAGTACACCTCTTCATAAATAATAGTGGAATAACTACTATTTCAAAATAATGGAATGACTATTATGTGCTGATGGTAGCGAAAGAAAATCACTGAGATTCAGCTCACAAACAGCAAAAAAAAGAAAAATATGGATAGAAAATATGAGTTTGAAATACAAAAGTCAATGCAGTGAAGAACAAAAACCATCGTAAATATCAAAAAAAGGGAGAGAGAGAGAGAAAACTGGAACAAGTGAAACATTTCATTACAACTTGACTATATGGACAAAAGAAGACATGAAGAAATTTACTACTCTAGAGTATAGAAGCAGAGATTTTACAAGAAAATGAAAAAGAAAATCAAGGTCCTGGAAATGTGGATAATGCATAAATGGGTGAATATTTCATATACACATACAAATATGAGATCAACTGACACCAAAAGAAAAAATTTTAAATATTAAAAACCATTAATTTGCAAGTCCCTTGCAGAACTTTGCCTCCCTAACAGCACTCCTTTAGGCTTCTCAGTTGTGAACAAGATGACCTGCTGCTGATACATCCATTTGCAGATCATCAACAATGTCTTGCAGCCACCTTCGCCTTGGTCTTCCTCTCTTTCTTTTTCCCTTTATGTACCCTTCCAAGACGGCCTTCTCAAGATTATCATGGCATTTAATGTGTCCAAAATATTTCAGTTTTCTCTCTTTAATCATCTTTACTAGCCAGCTTTCTTCAATATTAAGTTCTTGTAGTATGGATATATTTTTTCTTTTTTGTGTCCATGATATCTGAAGAACTCTTCTGTAACATTTACATTCAAAGGAATTTATGTGTTTCTCAATTGTTTTTTTAAGTGTCCAGGTCTCGCAGGCATATGTTGCGATGGGAAAGATGCATGCCCTTAAAAATCTTATTTTTTGTAGTTCTGTGTGTTCCTCTCCACAGATTCTTTAGTTGTTTTACTTATGACAGATGTCCTCCTTTTAATTTCCCTCATTGTATCTCTATTATTAGTTGGCAGTGATCGAAGATATTCAAAACTCTCCACTTCTTCTAATTTTTACTCATTGATACATATTTAAGCTGCCTTGTTTGTTTTGTCAGTTGTCATCAATTTAGTTTTCTTCACATTAAGATAGAGGTTTTGCTCTTCGCTATTCTTACGGACTGACATAATTAGTTTTTCCATTCCTTTTTGTGTTGTGGACAGTAATACTGTGTCATCAGCATATCTAATCTTTGGTATTTCATAACCTCCAGTTGTTATGGCATTATAATGCTCTTTGTCTACATATGTCAAACCAAGTTGTTGTTTCACCATTTATTCTTACTGTACCAAATGTGTTGGAAATCCCATTTCTTCCATTATTTCCCAAAGTTTCTGATGTTGTACACAATCAAATGCCATTGAGCAGCCTATAAAAGAT
This sequence comes from Achatina immaculata, assembly GCA_009760885.1. NCBI lineage: Eukaryota > Metazoa > Mollusca > Gastropoda > Stylommatophora > Achatinidae > Lissachatina > Lissachatina immaculata. The sequence goes on from CM019699.1 coordinate 4,272,176, forward strand.
AAATATATGTTCACAATAAACTCTCTGCATCTCTATATTATTAATTTTATATTGAAAATATGATCTCTTGATCCTCTTCTTTGCCTGAAAACAGCTTGGACCATACTGACTTCTATTTTCTTACAAATTCTACCCATTATGATTTTTAACAGAATTTTACTGGCATGACTAATAAGGGCAACAGTTCTGTAGTTTGTGCATAATTTCAGATTAACCTTTTTTTGGCAGTGATATGAATACAGTTCTTTTCCATTCTTTTGGCCAAATTCCTGAATGCCATATCTTTTAACATAGTGCATGATATATTGTTGCACATTCCTTTCCTCCTGCTTTAATAAATTCAGCTGTTATCACATCCTGGTGATTTACCATTTTTCAGACTCTTTATTGCCCATAAAACTTCTTCTATTGTCGGTTCAATAATAATTCACACTGTTGATTTCTGCTTTCACAGTCAGTTATATAAAAACCAGGAAACTAAAATATATGCTGTATCAATGGATATAATACTATAATTAAATCCGAAACTTGGGGAGGGAGCAGGAGATAAAACAGAAACAGCTGAAAGATAATAATGCACATCAAGTGATGGACAAAAATCAGTTTCGACAGTTAGAGAAAAAATGTGGAGTCTTCACTACTGACAATCTTCCTTGGGAAGATACCACTGGACAGTGATGAAAGCAACAATTGTACTCTCCATATATATATATATATATATTATATATATATGCATGCCATAGATGTCTGACCACAATTAAAACAATGCATAGTCGCGCTTGGCAAATACATACTTACAAGAGTTAGTTTTACATTCAAAGAGAAACTCCTGTCGTAACAGTAGGTCTGAATAACAATGATGCAGGGTGTGGTCATGGTCTTAATGATCTGATATGTACCGACTGTATTTGACTCAAGTGACAGATTTGTGAGCACGACGAATCCACAAAATGACAGAGCAAGCGGTAGCATTGACAGAAACGGAAGGCTTTTCGGCTGAAATACATTTGCATGGCGACAGATTAAAAGTCCCAATGATGTGATCACGAAATGAAACATGTGAGAGTAATGTTCGGAAAATTATATTTTGTGTATATCCACTTATTAAGCAGCACTATAACGATGGAACTGGCAATATTTATCACAGCACAAAGGCACACAAGTTTTTCTTTTGGAGTAACCATTTTGCATATCAGGACGCCATATTGTAGGAAGCAGTTTAAAACTGGGATGTCATGTAGCAATCGTGACGTATGAAAACGGGAGAAAATCATACTTTTCTGTTATATGTTCTCTAAGGCGTTTGCCAGAAGTATGTAAATAACAGAAACTGCCCATGACAGTCAGGTTATAAATTTGTTTGTTACACACAGATAACAAAAAATGTTAAGAAAATACACTACAGGGGTTATTCTCAGCACATCGCAAACTACAGATCCAACAATCATTTTAGTACCAGGCCATGTGCCTCTAAAGGCATGAGAGGATTACCGTTACCATAAAGGTTTCAGTGTAAACGAAAACGAGATCTGTTGGCCGACTCAACTACTGCGCATGAAGGAAAAGTAGTGGATCGAGCTGACACCATCAGTGCTATAAGAAAAGATAGACAAAATGCTGCACTGACAACTGTGAATCATCGTCGTCAGTAATGAAGGAGGACGGGGTGAAACTTGGTGTAACAAAACACACTTCGCTACAACAATTTAGTTACGAAAACGCGTTACTTATTTTAACAATTCATGCATTCGGCACAAAGCACGCTGGATACAATAAAATAAAATAAGTGAACAAATTAAATGCCAACAAAGAGCATTAGATTAATAATAATCATAACCAAACAAATTGATGTAAAGAAAGTGCATGTGTTTAACCGTAAGCGATACACGTGGAAATCCAAACAAAAAACATCTAGTTCACAATTATAAGCAAACAAACAATATGCAAATAAACTACACTTGATATTTAATTGTGTTTTAAAAAACTTCTGTCTTTAATTGTTGATTTTCTCTCAGCACAAGAGAAGTAGCAGTTTTTTCCTTTTGTGTCATTGGCCTTGTATATTGATTTTCTCCTGGAATCATAAAATAATTTTGTTTATGGGCGTGTCTTTTCTAATGGTAAAAAATTCATGAAAGTATTCTAGAATGCATAAAACAGGAAAAAGTAGGAGCAGCTTTATTACTTAACGATTACAAAGTTGTGACGTTTCGGCGTGAGCCTTAATCATACAAAAACATACAGGACGAAGAAGTAGAGAGAGGAGATAAAGTATGAATTCACATGAATGCTATTTAAAATAATTTTTTTAAATAAATAATAAAATAATAAAAATAAAATAACAATAATAATAAATAAATAAATTTTAAACAATTTTTTTTCTAAAGAGTACTTAGCTGTAAATTGTAAGGTGTGGCTTGTCCGGCGGTGTGTGTCAGGAATGGATTTAGTAGAACGTGGAGACTTTAAATAGACCTGTGACATGTGGTCGGTGGGTTGTAACTGGGGGTGGTGGATGGGGAACCGGGGAAGGGAGAGAGAGTGTGTGATGTAATATTGACCTAGCTAGAGAAGTTGAAACAGATGATTGGGGAAGAGGGGTTGCAGAGTGATGCTGTGAGGAAGTTTGAAAAGTAAGAAGGGGTGGACTTAGTGGAGAGGTAACTGTAATGATTGAAGAGAATATTACGTGTAACTAAACAGCGAGTTTAACCCATGTGGTTCCAGCGTCCCATAATTTTGAATGCAGCGGTTCTCAAGTGCCAGGTGGCTTGTGTCATCTACGTGACATTGTTTGATGGCTGTAACCAGAAAGTCAGATTTGCCTCTGTGGTTGGGGCCATTGAAATGATTTGGGACTGGTTTCGAAGCATGCTGGGTGATGTCGTACAGATGTTTTTGCATGCGGTCCCCTAATCTGAGGCCAGTCTCACCAATATATGTTATCCTGCATCTTTTGCAAACGATGACATATATCACATTACGGGACTCGCATGTGAATCCCTCATGAAGGGTGAGGATAGTTTTGGGAAAGGTGTTTGTTTTCGCTTCCCAGACTACAGGGCAGGTAACGCAGCGGGGGCGGTTACATTTTCTGGTGCCAACATATGTAAGGCTCTGCTTCAGGTGGCTGTGGACGAGGATGTCCTTAAGGTTTGGCTCACGTTTGTATGCCAATAGGGGTGGATCAGAGAAAATGTCGCGAGTGTCGGAGTCGAGTTGGATTATCGGCAGATGACGATAAAGAATTTTCTTAACCATCTGACCATGCGGGTGGAAAGGCAGTACTAACTTAACTCTGTCAGATGAGTAACAGGCTTTTTCCTGAATACTTCTTTGCGGCTCACTAGTTGGATACGGTTGAAGGCTTTACGAAGGACCTTTTCTGGGTAGTGGCGATGACGGAAAAATTCTAATAACTTGTTGGACTGATCTATAAAGTCCAAATTATCCTGACAAATGCGGCGAAGACGGAGGAGTTGGGAATATGGGATGGAGTTCTTACAGGCTTCAGGATGGGAGGAGGTGTAAAGCAAATAGGTGTGGCTGTCGGTGGGCTTGTAAAATACAGAGGTGACAAGCCTGTTTGTGCCAATACAGACTTTAAAGTCTAAAAAGTTAACAGACTTGTCAGAAATTTCATAAGTGAATTTTATGTTGTTATTGAGTGTACTGGCGAATTCAATAAATTTTTAAGGTCTTCATGTGGCATACTTGTGATTCCGATGCCATCATCGATGTACCTTTTACAGAATTCTGGAAGTCTGCCAGTGTAGGTTTCCCATAATTTTACTTCCAGAAAGCCCATAAATAGACATGCATAACTGGGACCCATTTCGTTCCCATGGCAACACCACTGATTTGCTCGAAGTATTCGCCGTTGAATTCGAAAGAATTTAGGTTTAGTACTAGCCGTGTAAGTCTGATTATGGTGTCAGTGCTAGTAGTAGGGTGAGGGTCTTTGTCGAGAAAATAGCTGAGTGCTAAAAGTCCATCCTCATGGGGGATAGAAGTGTATAGGGAGCAGACATCAAGGAGAAAGATGTGATAGGTGTGGTATTGAGAGAGTGTGATCGTATCAAAAGTTGTTAATGCGTGGTTGGTATCTTTCAAAAAGGAGAGTAGTTTGTGTACTAAAGGTTGGAAGATGCTATCTAAAAAGTCAGAAATGTGCTCAGTGGGGCATGAACACGCTGATACAATGGGCCGTCCAGGTTTACCTGGTTTGTGGATTTTAGGAAGAAGATAGAAGGTAGGTGTGCCTAAACAGTTGTCCTTAATGTGAAGAGAAACAGCTTGGGGTGGGAGGCCATCTTCTGTAATCAGGTCTTTAATGGTTGCTTCCACTATGTCATTATTTGAGCGGGTAGCATCGTTATTCGCTAGGGCATAGAATTTTGTATTGCTGAGTTGGGACATTCCTAGCTAGGTCAATATTACATCATACACTCTCTCTCCCTTCCCCATCCACCACCCCCAGTTACAACCCACCGACCACATGTCACAGGTCTATTTAAAGTCTCCACGTTCTACTAAATCCATTCCTGACACACACCGCCGGACAAGCCACACCTTACAATTTACAGCTAAGTACTCTTTAGAAAAAAATTGTTTAAAATTTATTTATTTATTATTATTTTCATTTTATTTTTATTATTTTATTATTTATTTAAAAAAATTATTTTAAATAGCATTCATGTGAATCCATACTTTATCTCTTCTCTCTACTTCTTCGTCCTGTATGTTTTTGTATGATTAAGGCTCACGCCGAAACGTCACAACTTTGTAATCGTTAAGTAATAAAGCTGCTCCTACTTTTTCCTGTTTTATACATTCTAGTATCACAGGTTTGCTGCAGTGCTTCATGTATAGTTATATACTTATACACTAATTATTGTGTTGCATGAAAGTATTCTAGTGTTTAGATAGTGAACCACCTATCACTGTCAATAAACACTTGAATAATTAGTGTACAAGTATATAAAACTAAGTATATGACTATATATGAAGCCACTGCAGTAAAACTGTGAAACAAAATGTATAAACTAGGAAAAAGGTAGGACCAGCTTTATTAATTAACAATCACACCGTTGTGGCATTTGGGTTTGAACCTTCTGGTGCCAAGATTTGTAAGAGTCTAAGGATACCCTCACCCAGAGCCACCTGAAGTGGAACCTTGCATATGTTGGCACCAGAAAAAGTAACCATCCTCACTGTGTTACCGGCCCTTTAGTCTGGGAAACAAAAACAACCACCTTTCCTAAAACATCCCTAACTCTCCGTGAGGGATTCACATGTGAGTCCTGTAATGTAATATATGCGGCGTGTGAGTGGCGAAGTGATTAGTGCAAAGGTCTGGGGTTTGAATCCAGCCAGAGGTGCCCCAGTACCCAGCTGTAGAAATGGGTACCCGACTCCTTCTGGAGTTGGGGAAGGAAAGGAAGCCAGGCATGATACTGACCATATCACCCTCTAGTGTGCTGATAGGTCAAGGAAAATATGGGCACTAACACCATATCCCTATGTGAAGGCATGACAGGATTACCTTTACCTTTATGCAAAAGATGCAGGATAACATATATTAGTGAAATTGGTCTCAGATTAAGTGACCACATGAAGAAACATCTGTATGATATCACCCAGCATTCTTCAACGCCAGCCCCTAATCATTTCAGCAGCCCCAACGACAGGTGCAAATCTGATTTTCTACTAACAGCCATCAAACGATGTCATTCTGATGACAGAAGCCGCCTAGCACTTGAGAACCACTTCTTACTTTCTTCTTCTTACATCCTTCCCGTGCTGTTAAATGTCACATAGGGCTCACGTAGTTGTTTGCCAAGTTTTCCTGTTCTCGGTGAGTCTTTCAACTTCATCAAGGGATGTTACGCCCATTAAACTGGCTTCTCTTAACAATGTCCTCTTTAGAGTTTCACATGGTCGATCTCTTTTTTCTTCGGCCTGTTGTGCTTCACTTGATAGCTTGTTTTGGTATTCTCTGATTGTTTCTTCTCATCACATGGCCTACATATTGTCCATCTTTTTTTCCTGATTACCCATGTGGCATGTTGCTGTTTGCTCATCTGTCTTCTTTATCTCTGCGTTGTTCTTGAGTTCGTTCCACTTTATACCAAGTATTTTCCTTAGGCGTTTATTTTAAAAAATTTCTTGTCTATTTCTTTAGTTGATTTCCAGCTTTTGCATGCATAAATAAGAGTGGATATCACATTTGAATTTAATAATCTTAACTTTGTTTTTGTGGTTATAACTTTTGAATTCCATATGTTCTCAAGATTTTTTAAGGACAATGCTGCTTTTGCAATTCAAATTCTAACTTCCTTCCTGGTGTCACCATCCTGGTCTATGTAGCTGCCAAGTATGCAGACTGGTTTACTTCATCAACAACTGTTTCTTTCTATGTATATTTTTCCTTCTTGATTAATGAGAATTTTCATTATTTTTGTTTTGTCTGTGTTAATTTCAAGTCCTATTTTGCTAGCCAAGGAAGACAGGGAATCTGTTTTTTCTTGCAGCGATTTCACATTGTCACTGATAAGAGTTATGTCATCAGTAAAATCAAGATCTTCTATTTGGGTCCCATGTACCCAATCAATGCCGGTTTTACCTGTACAGCATTATTTTCATTATATCTGTCTATGACAATTCCAAAAAAGCAAGGGAGATAATATACATCCTTGCTTCACGCTTGTTTCAGTCTGAAACCATTTGCTCATTTCTTCTTCTGTCTTGACTGCACAAACATACCCATTGTAGAGATCTCTAATGATGACAGTTTTAGATGATATTCTATGTAGTCTTAAAATTCTCCATAGTGAATCTCTGTGTGTGCTATCAAATGCTTTTTTAAAGTCTATGAAGTTCAGGATCAGTGGTTTCTGCTTTTCAATATGTTCTTAAAGTATTATTCTTAGACTAAAGATCTGGTCAAGACAGTTTCTCCCTGGCCAGTTTGGCTGCTCTTCTTTCATGTATGTAGTTCCATGTGTTATCTGATATCCATGCTTTTCTACTTATTGGCTGCAGTTCAGCAATTGCTTTTGCTGCCATGGTTATGGCTGTGTTGTATGAATTCCATAATTCATTTATATCTGTCTTGTCTACTTCTTTGAGTGCTGTGAAATGTTTGGTAAGTTCCAGACTGAAATCACTGTTGATATTTTCTTCTCCCTTTGAGAACCACTACATTCAGGAATATGGGACACTGGTAGTACCTGGTTTGAACTCGCAATTCAGCTACACATAACATTTCCTCATCCACAATTATATTCCCTCTGCACAAAGTTCCACTCCTTTCTCACTTACAACACATAGTTCAGAACCACCTCACAGCATCAGATTACAACCCCTCTACCCCAGCTATAATCTATAATGACTTATTCCATCTTTTCCCAGCTAGATTACCATTGTATCACGCTTTCCCCTTTCCACAGTCATTCCCACCCCACCCCCCTTTTACAACCCACCTATCACAAGTCTCTATTTAAACATTCTCTACACTCCACCATGCATACTTCTGAACACAGCCTCTAACACTCCCATGATTGTCTGAGAAAGACTATAGTCTTCCCTAGCAAGGAAAGATGCTGAAGTCGGAAGTACCCAGCCAAAAGGTGCATTGAAAAAATCAAAGTACCATACATCATTGCCAATGTGCTACAAAGAAGACCCCGTGATCACCATGGTTATTATAGAGAATGTTGATTCACATTTGTGAGCTGTGCAAATTAAGAATGAGTAGATTGTGCTGTCTGGTATGGATGGAGGGACGTGGCAAAATTTGACAGGTGAGATGTAGTTTTTCTAATGTTCAGATGTACATGTGTTAGATTGTGTTTTTAATCCTTTGTTCTTCTCAGTTAATATTAGTGTAGCATGATAGTTTAAATGAGTTGTGTTAGTTAATATGTTATTCCTTTATCCTATGGCAGCATCAGTTAGTGAGTCATCCAGATTTTATTTTTAACTCGAATCATTAGTTCACCTTCACATAACGTGGAATTCATCATCATCATATTTCTGAGATTAAATGTACATAAAATCAGTGTGAAGTGATTCAGTTGAATTAATGATGATTTGGCATTTAAAATCACTGGGTTGATTCGTTCTGATAGTGTTTATCATACGGAAAGGAATGGTTGATTTCTTTGCATTTTAATTGGTTGACTTGTGTTAAGATTCAGCCAAGGTAATATTGTAGCCATTGGAGTAGTGAGCATTCTTACTGTGGCAGCATGGTCACCTTGAAAGAGAAAACAAAGAAACTGCCACATCTGCACTGAGTGCTAATCTTTGTGTGTAAGTGTGTGTATGATGGGTTTTCATACAGATTTCACTAGAATCTTATAATCTACGTTTACATCAGTTTGTAGTTTGTTATTTGGGTCCTGTCAGTGTCGTTTTTCTTATGAGTGTTATGTATGACTGGTGGCCACTTGGAATGGTTTTTTTTTCTATCGAAGGCTTCGTTGAAAACTGAGTTAAAGTGGGTCTAGAATGTGGAAGAATTTCTGAAAGAACTCAGCGGTAAGACTAACTGATCGCTGCGACTTGTTCTTCCAAACTGTGTTGAGAGCATTATTTAAATTTGCTAATGTGAGTGTTGTCCATTGTTTGTCTTCATCAGAGTTGTTATGTTTAGTTTCTGATCTTTTTTACTTTGTCTTTAGAGTATAGCTTTCTGTAAAAGTGAAAAGTTTCACTAGCTTTTACAGTGTGTGTTCCTGCCTGTTTACATCTATTATTTTGTATATTTGTCTGCTTTTTTATACATTTTGTTCTATTTCAAAATACTGTTTGTTAAGTACCTCTTGTACATCGGAGGCTAGTTTTGTTCCCAGAAAGGCTCCTTGGTAGTTATACAGATAGTGTTTATTTAATTCTTCTTCTAGTATGTGTATGAGGACTACTCGGGTCTGTTGCTTGATTAGTTTTGATGGCATTTTCTAAAATTTTTCTCCTGCTGCCATCTGTGTTGCTAAACTCTGCGTTCTCTCTCTAATGGTGGTGTTAAGTGGGCTTCAGTATTCTGTGAGGTTGGATTTGGGTAAGTCTTGGGTGATGCATGTAACATTTATGTTATCTACACAGTTCTCATTCTTCTAACAGACTGTTGATCTTCCATTGCACTGCCTTGAACTCCCAGTGCACTGCCATTTTATACAGCAGTATATAACGCAGAGATGGACATAATATTTTATAAGAATTTGTATTCGGCTGAGTAATGACAATATCTGTTCAGTATTTCAAATAGGTATTTAAATATTTTGGAAACACCAAATTAATTTTTCAGCCATGGAAATCTGACCTACCCAAAAACTGAATAAGATTTATTCAAGACTGTTATTAAACATTAGGAATAAAAATGAGGGAAAGTGATGTAAATTTGTTGAAATTTTGGGTGTTAATGAAGTGAAGGCCCTTTGTTATATCTGTAACACAAGGAACTCCTATCAACTTAGTTTATCTTTCCTCTTGTACCATGAAGTGTCAAGGGGAGATGCAGTTGGCATTTTTGGACCAAATGGGTGGCCTCAGTGACGGTCATGTCATAATTAGCGAGTGTCTCTCTGATACCATCTAGCTATCTCTTTCTGGGTCTTCCTCTTGGTCTGTGTCCTGTAGTTCTTTGGTTGAAGGTTCTTACAGCTGGCTGTGAGTGTGTCATTCTCATTAGGTGCCCAAACCACTTGATTCTTTGCTTCTCTATGCATTGTAGACATGATGTAGCTCCTACCATCTTAGCTTGTCAAACCTAGTGACATTTGCTGCTTTCCTAAGACATCTTATTTCACATGTGGTTATTTTATTCTGTTATTAGTAAGTGCCCATATCTGGCATTAGTATGAATTAATCTCATTAATTAGTTTTCTCTCAGTTTCAGGTGAGATGTTGGGGTGTGTAAGCAGCAGGGGTAGCTGATATGCAACAGCATTAACTCTTTGTGTTCTAATATCAGTTTCTTTATCAAGCTTCCCATCTTCTGGGAACATACATCCAAGATACTTGAATTCTTTTACTTCTATTTTGCTGTCTTCAGTATATACATTTAATGGACTTGGCATTCTGCTAACTTTCATGGTGTCTGTTTTGGCAATGTTGATTTTCATATCATAAAGTTTACAACTTTGACGGAGACTATTCATATGATCTTGTAAGCTGTTCAGCGCCTTGTGTGCTATACATTGGTCATCTGCAAACATTAGTTTGTTCAGTTCTAGTGGATTTGGGTTTGCTTCTTCTCTTATTCTGTCCATGTAGATTACAAAAAGTATTGGTGACAATACACAGGGCTTTCTGACACCTGTTGATAAATTGAACCAATCCGTATTACCTGCTGTTGTCCTTATTGCATTTTGACTATTTGTGTATAATGACATTATGTTTTCCAGTAGATATCTTGGTATACCATATTCTTTTAATACTGCTCATAACTTGTTTCTGTTAACCCTGTCAAAAGCTTTTTCTTGGTCCACAAAGATAATAAGTTCTTGGTCATATTCAGTGGTTTTTTCACAGGCTTGTTGGAGTGCAAATATTGCATCAGTGCAACTTCTTCCTTTCCTGAATCCAAAGTGTGCTTCACTCATTTGAGTCTGCATAATCTGTCTTGTTCTGCTTTCTAAAATCTTTACATTTTCCCCACAAAACTGACCAAGGAAATCCCTCTGTATGATCCACAGTCACTTTTGTTTCCTTTATTTCTCCAGATAGCTCTTTGACAGCTTTCTAGGACCTTCCTTTCAGACCATGCTTTATTAAAATTTCTTCCCAGCCATTTTATACCAATTTCTCCACATGCTTGTATGGTTTCTGCTGTTAGTCCATCAACTCCTGGTGGTTTGTTTCTGCTGTTAGTCCATCAACTCCTGGCACTTCGTATCTTTTCTAATCTCTTCTTTAACTTCACAATTTTGTATTGATGGCTCAAGTTCCTTGCTAGATTTTAGTTGATAGATGTTCTATTTGTCCAGCTAGGTTGAGAACCTACTTGATGTATTCTTCCCATCTTTGTTTGATAGCTTTTTCACTAAAGATGGGCTTCCCACTTTTATCTCTGATGGTGTTGGTTGGGCTGTAATGTTCATCTCAGCATTCATGCTCTTAGCACTTTTTTAGAACTATGTGATCTTCTGCATAACTGTGTAAGGTGTTCCCCATAGTTCTTCCAAGATTCATTTTTAGCTACTTTGACTTTTCTCTTAGTTTCTCTTCTTGTTTTGTGATACATAATATAGTCTTCTACTGAGTTTGAATTCAATCACTTCTTGAATAACTCCTTCTTGCATTTTATAGCTTCTTTTACTGTGTTGTTCCACCAGATGGTGCCCCTCTTTCTCTCTTTTCCAACTTTCTTCATACCACATATGTTTTTGACCACTTTTGTTAGGCTTAATTTAAAGTTTTCACATTCTTTATTTGTGCTACTGATCTCTGCTGGCAGTAATTTTTTCATTTCCCCCATATCTAAGCACACTTTTTCTTGTATTGTAGTGTCTTCTAATTTTTTAACATTAATGATGTTCACCAGCTTTGGACAGTTTGACTCCTATCAGGTATTTACAAATAAGTAAACTGTTGAACAAAATATTTATAAAACAGGTCTGTCAAGGTCAAGAGACAGCCCAAATGGTGAGTTTCCTAGTAGAAATTCACCACCTGCCTACTCACCACCTAATACCTATGTAATTCAAAGATTCATCTGTCTTTCTTTTTACATGACTGTATGTAAGTCTACTTATTTAATCCTATCTATATTACAGATACGTAATGTTGCTATTTGGTCTGTACAGGATCTGTTCTTCTGGAATCCTGCTTGTTGGTCCCTGAGTTGTGGATCTACCGCGTCCTTTATCCTATTTAGAAGAACTCGGTTGAATACCTTTCCTGGTATTGATAGCAGTGTTATACCTCTATAGTTGGAGAATTAGCAACATTATGTATCATCGTAGAACAATCACTGGAGTGGAACTCACCTCTCTATGTCAATTTTATTGACTATGAGAAGGCTTTCGACAGCGTCGACAGACAGACCCTATGGAAGCTGTTGAGACACTACGGAGTACCGGAGAAGATTACCACCATCATTAAAAACTCCTACGAAGGGATGACATGTAGGGTAATCCATGGACAACAACTAACAGATGCCTTTCAAGTTAACACCGGAGTGAGACAGGGATGCCTGCTGTCACCATTTCTATTTATCCTGGCCATAGACTGGATTATGAGAAAATCAACAGAATATAGGAGAAATGGTATTCAGTGGACGCTCTGGACTCAACTTGACGACCTAGACTTTGCTGATGACCTGGCACTTCTCTCCCAGACTAAGCAACAGATGCAAGAGAAAACCATATTAGTGGCAGAAAATTCTTCAAGACTAGGCCTTACCATCCACAAGGGAAAGAGTAAAGTTCTTAGAGTAAATGAGGTCAACGAAATGCCCATTATATTGGAAGGAGAGGAACTGGAAGAGGTTGAAAAGTTTACTTATCTGGGAAGTGTGATAGACAAGCAGGGAGGAACAGAAGCTGATGTAAAAGCAAGAATGGGCAAGGCAAGGGTAAAATTCCATCAGATGAAGAAAATATGGGGAACTTCAGCCTTGTCAATTAAATTGAAGATCAGAGTATTTAACACCATGATAAAGCCCATTCTGCTATACGGTTCAGAAACTTGGAGAACTACTGTTACGATCTTGAAACGAATCCAGACATTTATTAACACATGTCTTAGAAGGATTCTACAAATACGATGGCCAGATACCATAAGTAACCAAGAACTGCAGCAGAGAACAGGCCAGCAACCAGTGGAAGACGACATCCTACGAAGAAGATGGGAATGGATTGGACACACCCTACAGAAATCCACATCCAGCACTACAAGGCAAGCCCTAACATGGAACCCACAGGGTAAAAGGAGGAGAGGGAGACCAAGGAACTCCTGGCGCCGAAGTCTGGACATGGACATCAAAATAATGAACCAGACATGGAGACAGTTGGAAGAGTGGCCCGGGACCGAACTGCCTGGCGAGCTCTTGTTGGCGGCCTATGCTCCACGAGGGGTCAGAGGCATAGATAGATAGATAGATAGAGATATTACAGATCTCCTTGTATAATTCAAGTGCTAAATTAATGTTGACTTGGTTTGGTTAGAATGAAATTGAGAAATGAAGGATAAATGTCAGACAGACTTGGGTATTCAGTTCTTCACATTTTGAAAATAAACTTAGTTCATTCATCTTTCGTTTTCCATTATTCAATATCTGTACTCCTACATGGGCACTCATTTATATGAGATAGGTCTGTAGTGGCGACCCTTTATTTGTTATTTGCTCACTCACAGCATCTGAATAAGGTAATTACATATATAATACTATTTGTGTCTGTATTCATGGTTAGACACCTAGAAAATTCAATATTCATATTTGGATGAAGTCTTGAAACTTGGTAATCAGTACATACATTATGTGTTGTGCTGGATGGCAATCAAGCTTTGCCATCATGTGCAATCCTTGGTGTTTTCAATCAATTTATGTTTTTATTTTTCCATGCCACTTTGATCGGCATTGGAAGGATACATAATGGGAAAAAGAAAAAGAGGAAGACCAAAATGAAGATGGCTGCAAGACATCGTTGACGATCTGCAAATGGATGCAGCAGCAGCAGGCCATCTTGCTCACAAATGAGAGGCCTACAGGAGTGCTGTTTGGGAGGCAAAGTTGCGCAAGGGACATGCAAATGAATGAATGAATGACTTTGATTGGTCCACTGAGATATTTTTATCTTGGCCTCTCTACCATCTTTTTTCCCAAGAGTTTCTCAGTGATTGCCAAGTTCTTTAACTTCTGTCTTTTCACATCAATCATAAATCAAAAAAATCATAAAATCATAAATCATTCAATCATAAAAAAAATGCAGCATGAACCAAAGCTGGGCTTTAAATAGTTTTACTGATTTATTTTGTTTGTGGGTAAAGTTGGCAATGAGGAAAATCACAAGACTATTTTAAAAATCACAAGACTATTCTAAAAAATACAAATTGCTTTGATGTTTGCATAAAACAGTAAAGAGTAAACTCATGTAAATAAAATAATTATTAGAAGATATAAGAAAATCATGGTGAAAACCAACAAAATACAACCAGATACATGATGATTATTTGATTCTACTCCACATGGAATGTCAAACAATGACAAAATTCAAATATTCATGTTTAAAATAAAATTCAAATAGTAATTGTAAATGCTCAAACAAATATTTGAAATGGACTACCAAAACACAGGTACAATATTAACAATTAAATCAGTTTTAATTTAATTTAATTTTAGTACTTCTTATGAAACTAGTAATTTATAATTAATATCTACTGTCTCTGCACACTCATGTGTATGTCAGTACATGACAATGTAGAAAAAATCAAGAAATTTTAATTTAGTATTAAATTTCTGATGAATAATTAAAGCATTATTTTTATATTCATACATTTGACAAGTTGTTTTGTTTCCATATATTTATTATTCATATCTAGTATACTAGTGTGTAGCAAATATTAATTAGCAATATTATTAACACTAACTATTAGCATTCAATCAAATATAACAGGAAAATTCTTAGTAATCCAAATGCCAAGTGAGAAAAAAAACAACACTCTCTCTCTCTCTCTCTGAACCTTAAATGCCCAGGGCACATGGGGCTTCCGCAGGGTTTTCCACAAATGCCTGTCTTTTGCTTTTTTTCCCGCTCTTGCCTAGCTAACATAAACAGTGCTTAGACAACCATTGGTCGGATATGTTAAATCTGTAATAGATTGCAGTCTTCTCCTTTAGGCCACAGAATCTAAGAACATCTAAACACAAGTTGACTAAAATCCAGAAGCAGGCCCTTGAATTTATTTGTGGGAATGAGATCAACATCAGTAGATGAAATTGATGAAGTCATGGGAAACTGCAAAACTGAGGTAGTGGAAATATAAACTTATGTCTCTACACCAATACACCACAGAAATAGTTGATAAATGACAACATAATTTTTAAAAATTTAAACTGTAATGACGGAAGAATATATAAAGTAATGATATCAACTCCCCATGAAAGAGACAGCTTAAAAATGTCAGATACACTCTACCAAACAGAATATTTTGACTCTCCCAAATTAACACGTCTCAAAAAATTTGAAAGCAAGTAACAATCCTACTACTCTCAATCTGTAGACCATAGACAGTGTATCTTATCTTATATCTTATATCCTTCCCGTGCCGTTAAACGTCACATAGGTCTCGCAAAGTAGTTCGCCAATTTTTCTTCGGCGAGTCTTTCAAACTCATCAAAGGATTTTATGCCTGTTAATTTGGCCTCTCTTAATAATGTCCTCTTCAGAGTTTCACGCGGTCTGCCTCTTTTTCTTCGGCCTGTTGTGTTCCACTTGATAGCTTGTTTGGGATTCTCTGATCATTTCTTCTCATCAAGTGACCAACATATGTCCATCTCCTTTTCCTGATCACCCATGAGACTGGTTGTTGTTCAGTCATCTGTCTTATCTCTGTGTTGTTCTTGAATTCATTCCACTTGATGCCGAGTATTTTCCTTAGGCATTTGTTTTCAAAAGAGTCTAATTTCTTTCCTATTTCTTTAGTTGTTTT
The DNA here is from genome assembly GCA_009760885.1 of Achatina immaculata. Taxonomy (NCBI): domain Eukaryota; kingdom Metazoa; phylum Mollusca; class Gastropoda; order Stylommatophora; family Achatinidae; genus Lissachatina; species Lissachatina immaculata. Next base: position 4,287,833 of record CM019699.1, read on the forward strand.
CCAGCTTTTGCATGCATAAATGAGGGTGGATATTACATTTGAATTGAATAGTCTTAACTTGGTTTTTGTGCTTATAACTTTTGAATTCCATATGTTCTCAAGATTCTTGAAGATTGATGTTGCCTTTGCAATTCTGATCCTAACTTCCTTTCTAGTGTCACCATCCTGGTCTATGTAGCTGCCAAGGTATGCAAATTGATTGACTTCTTCAATATCTGTCCCTTCTATGTGTATTTTTCCATTTTGACTGAGAGGAATTTTCATTATTTTTGTTTTGTCCTTGTTAATTTCAAGTCCTATTTTGCTAGCCAGTGAAGACAGGCTATCTGTTGACAGTGTATGGGGCTCTTTTAATCTTCCTAAACAAGACATTATGCCATCTTTCTACCTCTTGTGGATCTCACTGCTCAAATTATGCTGCACAGATACAGACTATAGTAGTGGTCACAAGTCATGTACCAAATTGGTGCTTCACACCCAAAGAATCTTGCTACCTTCTCAGACTTTCCAAAATCTGCTCTTCAAGCCCATGAAAACTGGACTCTTCCTCACTGTCTCCATCTTGTCATAATGGGAGAACTTGTATGTTCCAGTGATCTCAAGAGCTACTGCATGGTCTACCAAGCTACACAGGTTGAGGGTAGGTAACAAAGTAAACTGCCAGTCTGCGCCTTATAGGAAGGCGGGGCACACTCAAAGACTAAGAAAGGGAATGCAACTGAAACACCAGTTAAAGATGGATGTCCTGGGCTCAGGTTTAATGTATCAGAGCAACATAGTTCAATCAATGATGATGTCAAGGGTATGAAGTAACTAAGAAAATGTTCTCTTATCAGATGGTTTGAGTGCCAAAATATGCCTCGAATGGGTCCACTCCAGGCTACTGGCAGTCACCTTCTCCATGCCTGTGGAGCCGAAGGTCAGAAGAAAGGACTAAACACAAATGGTTACAAAACTGAAAAACTTCATTCCACTATGGTAGAATGCAGAGGACGTTCGAAACAAGAAATGCCACTGCAGATATGGCAGCATGAAGAACAGCATCTCACCCCAGTAACATTTATGGATTCTCAGAGGATATCAAACATAACCATCTTGACAGAGAAGGACATGAAGGAGGTGGGTTCATACACATAACCATCTCCAAACCAGTGAATCACCTTCTACACCAAGGACCAATCAGGAATTATTAAGATAATAACAGCAGCAGTAAAAAGTGTAACAACATCTACTGCTCCCCCAGGCAGAACCTAACACTGGAGAGCGCAGAAATAAAAGAAGGCTGTCTAGTTGCTGGAGACTTCAACAGCAACTCTGAATGTGGGTACACCCAGACAAAGATAGCAGAGGAGAATATGTAGAGTATGGAAGATAGGTGATTGTTTACATAATAACTGACAGGGTAGAAGATATGCCAGTTTTATATTCATGAAGATGGCACACCACTACTACTTTAGTCTTGGCCTTTAACACTGGAGATATCCACCATAAGATTGATTGGCGAGTGCTTCATCACTTGGCAATAAGTGACCATAGGCCAGGAAAACTAAAAATGAATATAGAAAACAAACCACAAGAACTTGTGGTTCTTAATCTGGGGTCCCTGGGCTTTGGATGGTCTGTGATATCCTGCCATGGGGCCCATAAATGCTTGAAGAAAATGTATACTTTTGCAGCTGGAAAGGAAAAAAGAAAGAAAGAACAGATTTCATGTCTCACCTTTTGGTTAGGTCACATGATGTTACATCATTGTGAATAGTGCACTACATCATATGTTCACTGTGCCTTCATTATACTTCTAAAAAACCACTAATTGTGTCAAGAATGTTCTAGAAAAAAAAGAGCGCATGAAAGGAAGTCTCTTGAGTTGGAGTCAGTGCGAGTGCTTGGATGGACTTCAACATAACTGTGAATTATTCAAAGTGATTTATTTCTTATTATGTAGTGATTTTTCAAAACTGATTTCTTGGAACAAAAGTGTTTTGTTATTATAAAGTGACTTTTCAATTTTACCAAAGTGAATTCCATAACAATAGATTTTGGCTGAACCCGAGATGGACTGCTGGCTTACTTTGAACTGTAAAAGCACTGATGATGTTTAAGAGGAAGATGCATCACGTTAAAAGCAAAATGAAGCTTCACTCAGTCATTTTAAAAACTGCTGCTGTAACAAGGAATTTTTGTCTACTGGCTTCATGTATAGGCCCAGAAGTCAATCAACAACTGTAGCGTGTGTTATGTCCAATGAGGCCATGAAACCATCAATACTGCGAAGACATCTTGATACTAAATGTAAAGAATATGCCACAAAGAGCATCAATTTTCAAAAGCAAGCTGTAGGAACTTTGGGAAAACAAACAAAATGGTAAAAATGCTGAAATCGATTTAACAATGAAAATTCAGTGAAGGTCTCATTTGAAGTTTCTATAAATTAATGGCAAAAAATACACAACTGCACACAAAAGCTGGAGAGTTATATTACCTGCTGTAAAAATCATGGTTGATGCACTGATCAACAACAAAGTTGACTTTTAATTAATACCTTTGTCAAATGACACAGTTAAGAGGCAAGTTGATGGTTTGTCAGCCACTATATAGAAACAGTTTCTGTGTCTCCATGCATTTTGCTTTGTGCCTGGACAAGAGTATGGACAACAAATGAAGTTATCTTCTGTGCTATATTACATAGATATGAGCATGTGTGTGACATATGCTTTCAAAGGCAAACTGTTCATCATCTTATTGGTACATATTACAGCTGAAGAAGTACTTAACAACTTAAACGAATTTATAGTATCTCATGACTGGTTGAAAGGTGTTGTAATCAGCACAGACAGGGCATGGGCAATGTCTGAAAAGCTTAGGACTCCTAACATATATTAAGGAAATCATTCTGTTGGTGACCATTGCATGTACAGGATACTCTAACTGCAAAGATGACACCTGAAGAACTAAAACATAAACTTACATGAATCAAATTGTCAATTTTATTTTAAAAAATCACTGAATTCAAGACTTTTTGAGCAGCTTTGCAAAGATATGAACACCATTAACTTCAGCTATGCTCTAATGTTTGGTGGCTATCACAAGGAAAAGTTTTGTCTCATGTTTTTGAATTGAGATGTGAGATAATATTATGTCTCACTGAACAATGATTTCATCTCAGTAACTGTCTGAATGATTTTTCCTGCTTAGTAAAATTATCAGATATTTTCTCCCATTTCAATATGCTCAAATACAAGAACAAAAAGTTACAGTTCAAAGTGAGAATAAGATCAAAGCAATGATATAAAAATTGGAATAAAAAAATCATCATCTATGGCTATCAAAGCAGAAGTATGAGATATTTCCAAATCTCACAAACTTTCTTAGTTCCACTGACAAAGAACTGTTTGATGAGGATACATCAGCTATCACACAACACTTGAAAGATTTGCATCAGTTTCCATAAATATTTTCTTGTTTTTGATTCAGGCAAAAATTGGATTAGAGATCTATTTTTCAGTTAATGTGAATGAATTAGAGGGACTCACAACAGCAGAAGTAACTCAGAGATAATGTGTTGGTCTGAAATTTCTGAGCTCATATACAAGTAGATTTTCTAAAACTACAGAGGAAAGCTATGAAATTACTGATGCCTTTCATAATGACATATGAGGGAAATCCCAAAAGGCACATAATGTCCATAAAAGGACTAATGGGGATGGTTGCAGAATTTTTTTCATATTTGTCAAATGGCAATGTCATGTCAGGTGGCAGCACTGTGTAGCACCATCTAAGCAGCATTTATTAGTTAAAGATGGAGGGTGGATTGGAGCAGTGGTTCAAACAGGAGACCCATGCTGCGATACAATTTCTGAATGCTAAGCAGGTGCCAGCTGCAGAAACTCACTGCCAGTAAGTGGAAGTCTATGGTGACAGTGTGATGAGTTGAAAGCATGTGGCAAAATAGTGTGCAGAATTCTGAATGAGGTGAGGGACAACCTATGATGTAGTGTGAACAAAACACATGCTAGATGTGCAATGTTGGAGAAAAGGCAAATAACTTAGTGAAATAATGCATAACTTGAGCCTGTTGGTTGGAACAATGCCCTGAGCTGCAGTTGGGATTTTATAAGTTGCATGCACAATGGGTCCTGCTAGCCTTTTCTGAGGACCACAGGGCAAAGAGAATGGCATATGTCCTGTCATTCCTGCAACAATATGCCATTCTTGACCAAATCTTTCTGGAACATGTTGCCAATGACAAGACATGGGTTCATCATAGCACCCCAGAATCAAAACATGCAACCATGGAATGGAAGCATCCAGGCCCCCCATGAACAAGGAAATTAAAAGTCATGCTAACAAGGAAATTCCAGGTCATGATGTCTGTTGGGAAAGTAATGTCTACTGTGTTTTGGGATCAGAAAGGCAAGTTGGTGGTTGATTTCCTGGAAAAGGGAGCAAAAGTTAATGCAGCAGTATATGGTGTAACACTGGAACCTTTATGAGCTCCCATTAGACATCATCATACAGAACTGTTGACAAAAGGTGTGTTGCTCCTCTACTTGCCCACATATGGCCACTTCAGGAACAAATGCAAGATTTTTTATGGGAAAATTTGAACCATATAGTATCCTTCTGGTGCCAAGTCATTTTCACCTCTTTCCAGCTCTCATGGAGTATCTTGGTGGCCACAGATTTCAGAGTGATGAGGATGTCAAAATGGCACTGATATGGTGACTGTGTGGAAACATGAAGTGTCCATCATGGAACACAGTGTTATGTCCAAATAAATTTTGCTCTTGAAGTAACAACCTTTGTAAACTTACTTTTTGAATGACCCTTGTACTTTTGCAAAAAAAAACTCTTTAAAAAAACTATAGGAACCATCTGAAAAACACTGAGTTGGAATTCAGAATACAACTTTCGGTTATTAAGCCCAGTGTAACAAGATATGTAAATGAAATGCAACACAACACTCATAACAAGTAGTATAATCCAGAGTTTGGTTTTCAGTACTTTTTTTTTTTCCAGTCTGAATGAAAGCCCATATGTGTGCATTTTTAAATTTGAAGACCCTTGATGAGAAACTTTAAATAAATCTCTGATGAATGTTGGGTTTCAAATCTTAAGTGGTCCATGGCAATATACCAAGGCAAACATATTTGAAGGGGGTCGGTGCCAAAGCGGCAAGAGGCCTACAGGAGTGTTGTTAGGGAGGCAAAATTCCACAAGGGACATGCAAATGACTGATTGACTGACAGTGCCAAAGAACAGGTTAAGGATTGCTGGTTTAAACCACCACTATGCTGGAATTACAAACTGGAACAAGTGCACAGGACTGATTAATGCATAGTGTGAAACACTATTTACAGTAAACCTAAAAATGAAGGAAATGATTGAAAAATTGAATAAAGCCAACTTGGCAGCAGCTGTAGATTCAATCCTCCATGGAGCAAGAAAAGACTAAATACAATACTGGACTGAAGAATTAAAGAAACTCAAGCCATCCTGGCAAAATATATAAGAACTCTAAATCATACAACATGGGACAGTTAGAAAAAAAGACAGATATTAATTTTGATAGAGATGATTAAAAAAAAAACTTATCAGTTATGAACACTGAAGGAAAAACACAAATAAAGTGTTGTCAAGGAACATTAATGTGCACACACTTACTGGCAAAATGGCATCAATGCTTTCTTGGAATACTATGCCCAGGTAAATCACTAGATGTACCACTGGACAGGTAAAAAAAGATGTAGACAAAGAACAAAAGGCTTTTGAATACTTAAGTAGTGGCCCATAAGTGCAAAGAGCTTAACCATACAAAAATATGAAGAGGCATTATGGACACTCAAGAAAAAATCTCCAGGAAAAGGTGAGATAATAAAAAACAAAAAGGCTAAATAAAGGTTATTTGCAATCTAAAATTGTAACTTGAAGTGTTGTTTCATATGTCAGAGGAAAAGAAGCAGTATTAATTCTGACTCCAAAAGAGGTAAGAAATTTAACTATAGGTTAAATTAATTAACTATAGGTTTAACTATATGACAGATACAGACCTACTAATCTCTTCAGTTGTGCAGAAAAATAGTGCAGCAAACAGTGAATGTCAGACTGACTGGCACTTAGAGGGGAAAACAATTATTAATCCAACAGCAAGCAAGATTTAGACAGAATAGGTCCACAGAAGATCAGTCACATACATTTCCCAGGAAACTGAAGATGCCTTTCAAAAAAAAAAAAGCACATTCGTGAAGTGTAGGTGGACCTGGAAAAAGCCTTCAGTAAAGTGTAGGGAAGTAATGAAAGCCAAACTGCAGGAACCAGATTAATGGGAAACTGCATACCTGGATTAACTCATACCTTAAAAATAGTACTACCAAAGCACAGGGTCAAGGACAAATCAGCAAAACAAAAATGATTCTAGAGAAAGGTGTGCCATAAGATGGTGTTTTATCACTCATTCTATTCCTGATACATATAAATGATATAACAGATGGTATTTCCAGACTCATCTACCATATCCTCTGTATAGATAATTTAACCATATGAACCTCTGAAGAGTATCTCGCCACAGCAAGCAGCTGAATGAAGCAGATCCTCACACCACTTGTTAAATTGGAAAAAAAACATGGTTGATCAGAATTCTCAGTCTCATACAAACTCCAGAGTGGTAAATGGACACATCCTACTCCTAGCTATCTAGGAGTTACCCTCAACAAATGGTTGACTTCATCATCATTTTCAATTACTCTCTTGGGAGTATAGGTCACAGGTAAAGTTTCTCCAGTTTTCCTGTTCTTGGATTTTTTCCCACAACTGTCTCTGAACACGTTCATAATTTCCCTTCTCCAAGTAGTTCTTGGCCTTCTCTGATTTCTATTTCCCTTGGGATTCCATGTTAGTACCTGCCTTAGTATGCTGGTGTCTGGTTTCCTTTGTGTATGGTAAGTCTACCTCCATTTTCTAGACATGATTTGTAGGTTCACAGGTTCTTGTTCTGCTCTTTCCCAGACCTCCTTGTTCCTGGTCTTGTCTTGCTATTTGATGTTTACAATCCTTCTCAGGCAGTGGTTCACGAATGTTTGTATCCTCCATTGTACTGTCCTCTTATTCATCACTAAAGTTTCTGAACCATATAGTAGTCTTTACATTTGTTTTGAAAAGTCTGAGTTAGGTTCCTGTTGATGTTCTTTGATGCCCATATTTTGTTAAGCTGAATAAATGCCATCCTGGCCTTGGGTTATTCTAGCTTTAGCATCTTTTCCTGTTTCCCTGGATTTATCAACTATCTTACATCTTAAATCCTTCCAGTGCCTTTAAACATCACTTAGGGCTCACATAGTTGTTTGCCAAGTTTTTGTGTTTTCAGTGAGTTTTTCAATTTCATCAAGGGATGTTATGCCCACTAAAATGGTCTCTCTTAACAATGTCCTCTTTAGAGTTTCATGTGGTTGACCTCTTTTTCTTGGCCTGTTGTGTTCCACTTGATAGCTTGTTTAAGTATTCTCTGATTGTTTCTTCTCATCACATGGCCTACATATGTAGGCCATGTGATGAGAAGAAACAATCAGAGAATACCCATCTTCTTTTTCTGATCACCCATGAGACAAGTTGTTTGCTCTTCTGTCTTATCTCTGTGTTGTTCCTGAATTCATTCCACTTTATGCCAAGTATTTTCCTTAGGCATTTGTTTTCAAAAGAGTCTAACTTCTTGTCTATTTCTTTAGTTGATTTCCAGCTTTCGCACACATAAACGAGGGTGGATATCACATTTTAACTGACTAATCTTAACTTGGTTTTTGTGGTTATAACTTTTGAATTCCATATGTTCTCAACACTTTTGAAGGACAATGCTGCTTTTGCAATTCTAACTTCCTTCCTGGTGTCACCATCCTGGTCTATATAGCTGCCAAGGTATGCAAATTGGTTTACTATGCTGCCTAAATATATAAAATCATCTTTCAATTTCCTTGGGGTTATTGCATGAGCTGTTGCTTTTCATTATCTTTGAATGGCTGACTTGGAGAGCAAAAACTGAGAGAAATGAAACATGAGAAAAGCTGCAGATGGTTACTGTAACAAACCTGGGCTGCAGATGGGAGAGTACTAAAAAGTGTACATGGGATGTGTTAGATCTGCATTGGTATATGGGATATTAGCATGGACAACATATGACCATGGTTATATCTAAGAAACAGAATCCACCAACATGCAGTATAAAATTAAACAGAACTATTCTAAAGCAGGTGCAGAAATTTAAATACCTCAGAGCAGTAATAACTTGGGAAATGGGAAATGCAAAACAGAAATTAAGAACAGAATAGGTCAAACAAAGACTGCATTTCAGAGAATGAGAAACATATTATCCAACACATCCTTATCAATGAATGTTAGAAAACGAGTCCTAAAATGCTATATAGAACCTATCTTGTTATATGGAAGTGAATCATGGACAACAGGCAGGTCTGCACAAAAGTCATTGGAAGCAGCAGAAATGTGGTTTATTAGAAGAATGTTGCGAATTCCCTGGAAATAAAAAATAACTAATGGAAAATGTTTGAGAAGAGTTGGAGTTAGAAAAACATCTTATAAATAAAATAAGAGAGAGACAATGTACTTTCATAGGACATGCAATGAGAAGAGGGGGCATTGAAAATATTATAACAGGAAAATAGAGGGAAGAAGAGCAAGGGGAAGACCAAGAGAAATGATACTGGACAGTCTGACGAAATGGTAGGAGAGGAGATCACCATCTGAGCTAACAGCCTGCATGTAGGATTGTGTACTCTGGAGAAGCATAACAGCCAATGCCAGTCGGCACAGCACCTGATGATGATGATGATGCAAACTCTGATGCAATCCACCAGCTCCAGAATCAAGCCATGACAGTCATCACAGCTAGCATGAAAACTACAACAATAAAAGAACCTGAAAAAATAATTTTTTTATAGCCAATAAAGGACAGTGACAGCCCAGAAGCTAGCAGAAAAGGGCAAAATGCCACAAATTATCAAATGTTCCAAATGTGTAGTGCTATAGTGAAAAGAAGATTCAAGAGGAACAGTATAGGAGAAATAACCAAAACATTTAGTGAATATCAAACAAATGACACTGAAACTATTAAGGTTATTTAACCAACACAAGTTTCCCACAGATTTCAAGAACTAAACTATATGTGCTGTAACAAACAAGGAGCACATATGCAACACGAAGATGTACACACTGAAAGATATCAAACAACACCTTGCACTATAAAACAATTTCTATAAAATCCTTTCATCTTTATAGAGATATAGAACAAATGAAAGTCCTGGCACAAAGAACAAAATAGTGAAAATTTGTAAGACAGGACTGTAAAATTCATGTACATAAAAAAAATGATTTCTGCTCAGAAACAGAATTAATTGATTGTTACTGCAATACCATTCAAAAATTTTTTTAAATATGGTTGTCCAAACTTATTTACTTTCATACATGCAGAAAGCCTTGTGGAATATAATATTTACTTCAGCCACAGAACCTGATATGATACTGAGTAAAATGATATTTGTTTCTATGAAGAAGTTACAAATATAACTAACTGTAACACTATTTGCTTAAGTCAGGTAAGGTATTTTATGACTATCTTTGGCTTAACTTATTATGTATGGCCCACCAAGTTGTTCTTTATCTTTGTCCAGTTTTCATTTAAACCAGCATTAAACTGACAAAATAACATTACATTAAAAACATACAAGTTGTAAAATATTACTTCGTGAAGAATACTGAAGTGGTTTTACATCAGAAATATAAAAATGTCCACAGTTCAAAATGAATAAAGAACTTACTCTGTGCAAATGGATTTCTCTTCATGACAAAGTTTAACAGCTCATTTACATCCACCAGTGTCAGACTGTCCACTTACTACTAACATAAAAATATTCTTACATATTATTTATTCTATTTGGTCCTTGCCAAAACGTCAGTTAGGGCTTCAGGAAATATATGACAGTAATTTAAACATACATAGATGAGGATGTATGAAAGAATTTATGAAGAAATTACAAAACGATTTTTAAAGATGAGAGAAATGATGACCGTGGTAAGATTAGTTCTAGTAATAAAGGTAAGCTGAGGTATACAGTTCAGTTTTACAAAAAAAACTGAGCAAAGTTGACAAGAATGAGAGTGGCAGAAGGTAAGATGAGAATGTGAAAATGAAGAACATACAACAAGCCAATATTTCAGCAACAGTCTTTTTCAAGGATAACATACAGAAACACAATGGATAAAACCACAAAAATAGACGAAAATTAAACGCTTAGCTTTTTTTGGTATCCCCTTTGGGCACAAAATGATTCATTCTTTCTATCTTTTTATAAAACGTACAAAACAATTTTAATTATTTTTTTTTTTTAATCAAACAGCAGAATCTCAATGCCTTGGCAGTTTCAGAATAAACGTATGCCTGCATTAACTCTTTCAGCTTCTGCATCAACGTCGTCTTAGTCAAGTAGATAAATATAATCTACTGAATAGAGTTTGTGGTATGAAGAAAGTTGGGAAAGGGAGAAAGAGAGGCACCATCAGATGGAACAACACACTAAAAGAAGCTATAAAACATTAGAAGTCATTCAATGCAAAACTGTGAAGTCAAAGAAGTGATTAGAAGCAGTCCAAGATATGAAGCACCAGGAGTTGATGGGCTAACAGCAGAAGCCATGCAGGCATGTGGAGAAATTTGTATAAAATGGCCGGGAAGGAAGGTCCCAGAAGACTGTCAAAGTGCTATTCGTGGTACCCGTTTGGAAGAATAAAGGAAACAAAAGTGACTGTGGATCATAAAGAGGGATTTCCCTGTTCAGTTTTGTGGGGAAAATGAATGCAAAGATTTTAGAAAGCAGAACAAGACAGGTTATACAAACTCAAATGAGTGAAGCACAATTTGGATTCAGGAAAGGAAGAAGTTGCATTGATGCAATATTTGCACTCCAACAAGCCTGTGAAAAAGCCACTGAATATGACCAAGGACTTATCATCTTTGTGGACCAAGAAAAAGCTTTTGACAGGGTTAACAGAAACAAGTTATGGGCAGTATTAGAAGAATATGGTGTACCAAGATATCTACTGGAAAACATAATGTCATTATACACAAATAGTCAAAATGCAGTAAAGACAACAGTAAGTAATATGGATTGGTTCAGTGTATCAATGGGTGTCAGAGAGGACTGCGTATTGTCACCATTACTATTTATAATCTACATGGACAGAATAACAGAAGAAGCAAACCCAAATCCACTAGAACTGAACAAACTAATGTTTGCAGATGACCAGTGTATAGCACACAAGGACCTGAACTGCTTACAAGATCATATGAATAGTCTCCGTCAGAGTTGTAAACTTTATGATATGAAAATCAACACTGCCAAAACAGACACCATGAAAGTTGGCAGAATGCCAAGTCCACTGAATGTATATACTGAAGACAACAAAATAGAAGTAAAGGAATTCAAATATCTTGGATGTATGTTCCCAGAAGATGGGAAGCTTGATATAGAAACTGATATTAGAACACAAAGAGTTAATGCTGTTGCATATCAGCTACCCCTGCTGCTTACACACCCCAACATCTCACCTGAAACTGAGAGAAAACTAATTAATGAGATTAATTCATACCAATGCTGTGCTACTAATGCCAGATACGGGCACTTACTAATAAACAACAGAATAAAATAACCACATGTGAAATAAGATGTCTTAGGAAAGCAGCAAGTCATTAGGTTTGACAAACTAAGAAATGACACCATAAGACAAATGGTAGGAACTACATCATGTGAACAACACATAGAGAATCAAGTGGTTTGCCCACCTAATGAGAATGACACACTCATAGCCAGCTGCGAGAACCTTGAACCAAAGAACTACAGGACACAGAACAAGAGGAAGACCCAGAAAGGGATAGTATCAGAGAGACACTTGCTAATTGTGGCATGACCATCATTGAGATCACCCATTTGGCCCCAAAACACCAATTGTATCTTGTCTCAACACTTCATGGAGGAAGTATAAAGTAAAGTAAGAATAAAGGACAAAATAATTAATTCAGACTTTTATCAGTTCATGTATTTAAATATCTCTCAAACTTTTGCATAGCAATCAGAATACAAAAATATTGAAAGTTACCTCTAAGTAAAAGAGAAAAAGCAAAGAAATCTCTAAACGAATTGATTATACAATAGATTTTAATTTTTCCAAACGATAAAGAGGTAAAAACAACATTCAAAATTGTTATGCTAGTCACTATAAGTTATCACAGTCTGAAATGTTTCAATACTGGAACAAAAACAAAAAATTCAAGATTAAGGCAGACCTTAATCAATATATGATAATAAGAAAATTCTTGTGATCAATGGTTATCTTTGTGTTCCTTCTGTGATGGTGAGGTCAGTGTTGCTTGAACATCACTCAGCATTTGCTGTATTTCATCAAACGCTGATGAAATGTCATTCTCTGATCTCGTTTCAAGTTCTTTCAGGAAGAAACATACAAGGTGTTGGAAATGAGTATGGATTATTCAACAGAAATATCTAAGCAATCAGAAATATACACACAAGTTCAATAATTAATATGTAAAATATGGTAGGAACAAGTTTATTTACAGCAAACTTGGTAATAATAATTGTGGCATTTTTTTGTCTTAGAAGATAGTTATGAAGCAAGGATATATTAGTTCCAGATTCTGTCAAGCTAAATTCTATCAATGCTGGATTTTTGGCAAAGTAACAGTAAGTGTTTGCAAGAACCAATCTTCTTGTACTTTAGGATTCTGTCTTCAATTTGGCTATTGTTTTCTCCTCAGATAATGCTGCAGCCTTCTGCTACCACACTATGATTTGTCATTTCTTCCCAGTCCTCAATGGCATTTGAAAAATCTCTCATGGATGATTTTTTATCTTGGATTCCATCTACTAAGAGACCTCCACAAATGTTTTCCCATATAAAATTTGACTGAGAATATGACTGTCATCCATTCTTAATACATGTTCCAATCAAGTCCAGGCCATGGCGAAGTCCATGGAAACAAAGCTGACCAGCTAGAATCAAGGGCCAAACCAGAGAGCATCATCAAAATGGACAAATCGGACCTGTACAAATCCATCAAGCAATACCCCGATGAACAAATGCAAGAAAACTTCCTCGAAAATACCTATCACAGATGACTCAATGCATTACATGTAGCCAAGAGCAGTGGTTGCAAATCTCAACTAAATGCTAGATCATGGGCAATACGCAATCAACACAACATTGGAGTCATCTCCGTAAAAACACTGAAGGAAATCCTGATGTCAAATGCCAAACACGTATGGGGGTGCCCCAAGTGTAATGAAGCTGCTCCTCAGGACCAGCAACAAAGTTAGGCCCTTGTTTTACAATTACAGTTCCAACTACTTAGCACTGTCATCATGAATAGAAGCTTAGTACACTGTAACTGTAATCAGAGACTGGCATTCCTGTATATGCTCCACCGACTGTTCCAAAACCCACTGAAGTGTGCCTACTGAAGGAGCCAGTCACACACTGGTTGTGGGTAATGCACTAAACCACTTCATTCACAAAAACATGTTATTCCCCTCTTCTCCCAAAATTTGATCATTCTCCTGATGTGATTGTCATCATTCAACCTGATGTTGTCCTCCACATGCAGCCTATCTAAGGTGACTCTTGCAGTCTCCTCCTTGTCCATTCTTAGGGTTCCCTGAATTGATGCCGTGCCTGCCAGCTTGTCCGCTCTCTCATTGTCTTCGACTCCCGCATAACCTGGACAGTTTATCCATGTGAAACTTGATAACCAAGAGCCCTCTAGAAGCTGGACCCAGTCCCTGAGGCAGAAATTTCTCTCAATTCTCCATAACAAACTTTGAGAGTCTGCCACAATGACTCCATGTAAATTGCCCTGCTCCACCAACCAGGAAATTGTGTCTGATGCAGCCTACACCTCCATTCTCATGCTTGAAGTGGCAGTTGCATAGGCTCTTGATTTACTCACAACCAGTTTCCTGTTACAGAAAGCAATATAGGCCCATCCACTTTTTAGGCCTTGTGCCACCAGCCCATCTGTGAAGATCACAGGGTTATGTGGTTTAATGCTGAATTAGTTCCTGCACCTGGGCTTCTGATTTACCATAAGCCCAGTCTCAGCATCCACAGACATGCTGGACATAACCTTCATAAGATTCTGCATATTTGGCACTTTAGTTCATTCCGGTTCTAGAAGAATCTGCACTGGGTCACAGAGCCTCAGTGTCTCTTCTCTCTAGCTTGATACGCTTGCTCTTTGGTGAGTTCAGCTCTGATTGGAGAGGGTAGTTTGCCATGCCAACAATCCTGAGGTACGACTTCACTTGTGCCTTACTTTCATGCTGAGCATATCCAGCAAGCAGTGCATAGCTATGATTGAAGTATCCCTGGTGCACCCCAGAACTCCTCTTATGGCCTCATTTTGAATTCTTTCAAGCTTGAATATCTAAGCCATGGATAAAGTCAGAAGGCTTGAGGCCATACTCAACAGCCAACATTAACAACACCTGCATCAGCAGGAAGAGTGTCCTTTGTGGCAGTCCAGCACCTGCCATGACATTCACTGCGCCGAGACCTTTCTTTGCTTTCTGAATAACCATGTTCTGATGATGGATGAAAGATAGCATCCTGTCAAACACAATCCAAAGGTATTTAAAAAATTGTTCCCTCTTGATATATTCACTATTGCACTGCACTACTGTTAGGGAGGTATTCACAGATCTGTTACATAATGCACCACAGGATTTCAGCCTTGTTGTAGTTTATCACTGTGTTGTAATACACCAACCCATGATATGGTTAATATTTTCCTGAATGTGGGCAAATATCCTCTGTCTACAGTTTACATATGTTAGGATGTCATCTGTTTATGTGAATATTTGGCCAGGGCAGTCTGGTGTAGCTGTGAAATCCTGGCAATGTATATATTGAAAAGCACTGGTGACAATGGAGAGCCTTGAGGTAGTCCTAGCGCAATAATCCTAGGCTCCAAGGTCCATGGCTCATATCAGTGCCACAGTTCTCTTTAGAAGCACTGAGGCTACCCACAGCCATCGCCAGCGTCTTTCCTCAATAATTGTTGTCAGTGGTTTCATCTGCATTTCTGCCAATAAGGTGTTATTTCTTATGGTGTTTGGCCAAAATATTTTTCTAATTCTTCGTAAACATTTAGTCTGGAAAGAATTCAACTTGTTTTCTATGGTTTTGGTGATTTTCCAGCATTCACTTCCATAGAGTAATACACTTAGAACATTACTCTTAAATATCCTGATTTTCATATTTATGCTTAGTTTTTTTTTATTTCCATATAGTCTGCAGCATTGCAAAAGCCTGGTTTGCTCTAGTAAGTCTGCTGTTGATGTCCTCTGTGCTGTCTCCATTTTCTACTACTCTGCTGCCAAGGTATACAAATTCGTTGACCTCCTCCACTAACTTGTTATCTACTCTGAGTACATTTCTGTTGTTCACATTTTGCTTCATTAACTTTGTCTTTCCTACGTTGATCTTTAGTCCTATGTTGTTTGCATTCTGAGTTAGCTTGTTTATTTTATCTTGCATATCTTTGTGACTGCTTGATAATAGACAAATGTCGTTTGCAAAGTCAAGGTCCTCCAGCACTGTGTCAAGGGTCCATTGTAATCCTCTGCGTTTGTCTGATGTTGCCTCCTTCATTAACCAGTCTACTGCCAAGATAAATAATGTTGGTGATAGTACACATCCCTGTTTCACTCCTGTTTGTACCCTAAAGCTGCTGGAGGTATGTTCTCCACAGAT